>CM052437.1:173772967-173785739 GCA_028533085.1 Varecia variegata
AAAAAAAAAAAAAAAATAGTTCATTTTTTTCTTTTTTTCCTTCACTCATTTTATTTCTTTTTAATTCAGTATGATTAAACTGGACGCTCTGTCCTATTCACTTCTCCATATAATTAAAAAAGAATACAGGTTAAAATCACAACTTTTGTATGTAGCCTTAATATTCTTACAGTAACTAGTAAGAAATGTATAAGACATTCCTCACCCATGGCAAAGAATTTTCCTTAAAAGTCTGACTTTCTGAAATGATCTGGACAGCTAAAAATATATATAGAAAAAAAATTAGCCGGGCATGGTGGTGAATGCTTGTAGTCCCAGCTACTCGGGAGGCTGAGGCAGGAGGATTGCTTAAGCCCAGGCGTTTGACCTAGGCTGACGCCATAGCACTCTAGTCTGGGCAACAGAGCAAGACTGTCTCAAAAAAAAAAAAAAAAAAGTCTGACTTTCTTAAAGACTAGATTATATGAAGAACCTCAAAAGCAGAGTTCTGGGGGCACCAGGGAGCAGATACCTCTCAGCTACTAGATAAGTAGTTCCTTTTTTCTTTCCCCCTTTGAACACCTTCATTTGGTTAAGATTGACCTTCATTTAATGTTTGTTTTTTGTCCATCTTCATCACATGAGATAATAATAAACCTTAAAATCCAGACTTTGGGGACATAAATCTGATTTAGACAATTTGTGTACCTTGCTCCAAGCAAAGTGCCTGGCTCATTCTAGGTCCTCAAGTATATGCTTACCGAACTGGGCATTTGTTTTTCTGCTTCTCTTTAAAATATATGTGCTATTTTTGTTTTAAATGTTTAAAAAATTTTCCCCACTTAAAAGCATAAAGCGAAGACAGAAAAAATAGTTTTGTTGTTATTTATAATCTCCTTATGAATAAAATTTCATACTGATATGGTGGGAAATGAAATTTGCTCCTTATCTAGACACTTAGTCATCTGTTTTAACTTTTTTCAATTTCTCATCAGATCCACTCGTCATTAAGAATAGTAGCAGTGGCCTGGGTGTGGTGGCTCACACCTGTAATCCTAGCACCCTGGGAGGCTCAGGCAGGAGGGTTGCTTGAGCTCAGAAGTTTGAGACTAGCTTGAGTAACAGTGAGACCCCGTCTCTACCAAAAAGAAAGGAGAAAAAAAAAAAAAGCCAACAGGGCATTGCAGCACCCGCCTGTAGTCCTAGCTACCTGGGAGGCTGAGGCAGAAGGATCACTTAGAGCCCAGGAGTTGGAGGTTGCAGTGAGTTACAGTGATGCCACTGCACTCTACCCAGGGAGGCTGAGTGAGACTCTGTCTCAACAACAACAACAAAAAAAACCAAGACAATTGAACACCCCTCCTCCTAAGTCCCCACCCCTTCAAAAAATGAAAAAAAAGAAAAAATAGTAGCAGTGGGTAGGCAAAAAAAAAGTAATGGTAGCCATAATCCTTAAATTTTTCTTAGCAGTTGATGTATTTAAAATTTGCTTTATTACTACAGAAGTTTCTTTCTTAAATATACTGAATGATCAGAACTAATTTTTATTCCAGGTGTTAACTTTTTCTAAATTTATTTCACAAATATTCTATTGTAGTCAGTTTTGCAGTTAGGATTTAAGGAAGATGCTGCCATGGTGAATGAATTTTTTTGGCATTTATAGAGTTAAAGACAGTAGGATATAGCTGAATTTTTTTTTTAATCTAGTATGATGAATTAGTTCCTGCTTCTCTGACAACAAAATATGGAGGATTTTATATCAACACTGGCACTCTACAGTTTCGCCAAGCTTCAGATACTGAAGAAGAAGATATTACAGACAACCAAAAGCACAAGCCACCCAAAGTGAGTTTATCGGACATTGCAATGAGAACGTTCAGTTAATAGTATATATTTTTTGAATGTTAACTTGTGCCACAACTGTGAATGTAAAGAAAAGTAAAATACAAACTGTTTGTTGAATCTATCTATGGTTAATTATATATTTTAAACTTATGTAGATATGGAAAAATTGGTATTTATATCATAATAGAATTATATTTTCTTTAAAAACTTCTCTCTACCTATGTGGTTTAATAATCTGTTTCTGGTATAAAATTAAGTTTCTGGGATAGGTTAAGATTTACTATAGAAAATGATTGTTAATAACTGTTACCTTTCCTAAGATGTAATTTGTCACTAATTCTATAGAGTTTGCATGTACCATATTTGGGAAAAGAATAGCGTCCTTAGATAAATGTTTCTTGAAGTGTGGTCCAAAGATTGACTTGTACCAGAATTACTAAAATACTTGTTAAAAATGCAAATTATTCTCATTAGACTTGGGAAGTTTTTAAAAAATAATAAATAAGTAAATGCAAATTATAAGGCCTACCTCAGATAACTGAATCAAAACTAGAGGTGAGAGTGTTTGTGGACCCCAAGAATCTGCATTTTTAACATGCAATTCTAATGCACATTGACATTTGAGAAAAATGGATCCTGGATTGCTAAACATCAAAGAGTAAAGCATTGATACTTAGATAAATGATGCATTCTTTTATCATTTTGCAGATTCCTAAAATAAAAGAAGAAGATATTGAGATGAAGAAGCGAAAGCGGAAAGAGGAAGGGGAAAAGGAGAAGAAGCCAAGGAAAAAAGTACCCAAACAACTGGGGTACGTTAAATTAAACCTAATAAGGGAACTAGTGTTACAGTGTGACTGTCTCTCCTTTTAGGAAGACATATTCACCATTAATTAATTCAACTTAGCTGGGTCTAATTTAATATACTATTTATGAATATTAATAACTATTAACTTATATTGTAATAATATTATAGTAATTTGTTAGTAAGCAGAAGACTTTGTCACCTTAGAGACTCATGGTGTTTTAGATCAAATTTATGGATTGGTTCATTAAGTATTTTGTTTATTACAACTTTTTACCAATAAGAACCAGTTTGAAAAGATATTACTGAACAAACTTTTAATTTTTTTGGTACTAAAACTAAGCTGCTTGGGGATTGAGGAATAGCAGTAGCCTATATGTAAACAGTTTATGGCTGTTGCAATATAAAAAATTTCATCGATTTTATTTTTAACACTTGTGACATTAGGTAATGGTAGTGCTGCTAGAAACCAAGTAAAATTTCTCAAAAGCCTATGTCAGAAGAATAAAATATTTGTACCATACAATCAAAAATTACCAATTGCCTCTACTTCTAGGGCTTTTCTTCACAGAGCTAAGGGAAGGACACTTGTGAGAGGTTAGGTTTTCCTCCTCTCCTTGACAGGGAGGTATATTTGAATTTGGGGCTATCAGTATCCAGAAAGTTGATGTAGGGAGGTATTTTTTCCCTCCAAAACATAGGATTACAGCCATTAATCATGACCTTGAGTCATTAAGAAATCATTTTTTAAAAAAAAAGGTAAACTTCTTTGGAAACATAGGCTACAAGTAATGCCTTTTATTTTCCAAACTTTATAACTTATTTATTCAGCAAATATTTATTAAGCACCTGTTTATTTTTTAAGGCACTGTTGTAGGTTTTGGGTATATAACAAATACTGAAATGTGGGCCTACCTTCAAGGTATTAATGATCTTTTAGATTCTGTAGTTCACCTAGAAGCACAGGCCATGGGATTTAGAAAAGATTTTTTCAAGGGAAGTGATAGCTAAACTGAGATCTTCCCCATCGTTCCTGTAGGGAGGTTATCACCGAAAGTTACACATACTTGTCTGATTGCCTAACACGGCTGTTTCTAGAAAGGAAAGTGAAAAAATAATCAGAAGGCAGTAGCAGACAGATTAGGGTCTAGGAAGACTACATGGTAGTAAGTAAAGGCTCACAAAGACAGTGGATTTTGTATATCTTTGGCAGTTTGTAGCACAAGCCAGTTTGAAGATGTTTGATGTGAACTTGGCTGGTTGTCAGGCAACTCTATTTTCAGCTAAAGTCGTTAAAAAAAAATCGTTTAAAAAAAATGAAATCGCACAGCCTATTTGATCGCTTTTTTCTTCACAGAGTTGTGGCTCTAAATTCACACAAGTCTGAAAAAAAGAAGAAACGTTATAAAGATTCTCTTATAGCTGCCATGATACGAAAATTTCAGAAAGAGAAGGATGCATTAAAGAAGGAATCTAACCCTAAAATCCCAATGACCTTGTCAACCTCCTCTCTGAATAAACCCCCCTGTGCTGCTGCAGCACTGGGGAATGACGTCCCAGACCTAAATCTGAACAGCGCTGATCCAGACCTTCCCATTTTTGTTAGCACAAATGAACATGAACTATTTCAGGAAGCTGAAAATGCCCTAGAGATGCTAGATGATTTCGACTTGGACAGATTACTGGATGCTGCTTCTGATGGTAGCCCCCTGTCTGAATCAGGGGGAGAAAATGGAAACACCACCCAGCCAACCTACACTTCTCAGGTTATGCCCAAGGTGGTACCTACACTCCCAGAGGGTCTACCTGTACTTCTTGAGAAACGTATCGAAGACCTCCGTGTAGTAAGTGTAATAATTCTCTTGATTTTTATTTGCTCTATAAATAAAACAATAAATGCTTTTCTTTTCTTTTTTTTTTTTTTTCCTGGGACAGAGTCTCGCTCTTTTGCTCTGGCTAGAGTGCCATGGCGTCAGCCTAGCTCATAGCCACCTCAAACTCCTGGGCCCAAGCAATCCTTCTGCCTCAGCCTCCCAAGTAGCTGGGACTACAGGCATGCGCCACCATGCCCGGCTAATTTTTTCTATATATTTTTAGTTGTCCAGATAATTTCTTTCTATTTTTTTAGTAGAGATGGGGTCTCACTCTTGCTTGGGCTGGTCTCGAACTCCTGACCTCGAGCCATCCACCCGCCTCAGCCTCCCAGAGTGCTAAGATTACAGGTGTGAGCCTCCTCGCCCGGCCTGCTTTTCTTTTAAAGACAAAAATAACCCACAATCCTTCTAACAACTTCTTATTTTTCATATTTCCTTTTAGGCATTGGCTATTTACCTTATAAGTATTTTTCTGCATAGGTTTCATAGATTTAATTTTTGTAAGCTGCATGTTCACATAAAGAAAATAGACTGAAGAAAGGAATACAGTAACATTGCAGAAGTGTACCTAAACTTGGTCCAAACTATGTTGACATCTAGTTATTTTATATAATATTTTTCCAGCTAATCAGCTTTAGTAAGCATGCGTTGTGTTCCTACTGGGACAAACATAAAAATTGAGCTTTGTAGCTTGCTGAAATAGATTACTTTCCAGATTGACTTAGATTCATAATCTTCATTTTTTTAACTAGCTGCAAATCTAGTTATATATCTCACATATTTTGTCTTAAAATGTGCCAAGCCTTGGTTAAATTGTCCTTTTTTTGATTACTTAAGCATGTTTGAACCTATTCCATATTTTAGTCATTTTGGGTTTTCCCTTCCCCCCCCATTATAAAAGTAATACAGGCTGGGCACAGTGACTCATGTCTGTAATCCGAGCACTTTGGGAAGCCTAGGCAGGAGGATCACTTGGGCCCAGGAGTTTGAGACCAGTCTGGACAACATAGCCAGATTCTGTCTCTACAGAAACTTTTTAAAGATTAGCCAGACATGGTGGTGCATGTCTATAGCCCCAGCTACTCAGGAGGCTGAGGCAAGAGGATTGATCGCTTGAGCCCAGGAGTTTGAGGTTATAGTGAGCTATGATTGGGCCCCTGCACTCCAGTCTGGCCAACAGAGTGGGACCCTGTCTCTAAATTAATAAATAAATGAATGAGTGTTAATGGGATTATAATGTGTGGACTTATTCTACAACCTGCTTTTTTTCTCCTAGGATTTCTCTATTTAAATCACATTTTAAGATTTCTTAATCATCTCTATGTTATATTTATTTCACTGAACTGTTTCTGAATTTTAAATATCTGATTAGGGGAACAAGATATTTATTTAATTTTTCCAACAACTGGCTCTTGGATTTTATTTATCAATTCTGTTCTTTTTTCTATTTTTTGTTCTTTAGTGTTTCTTCTGAGGTCTTGACTTATTGGTTAGATCCTTTATGTTTTTACTTATTTTAATCTACTTCATCCATCGAGGAGTTAGAGAAGTGTGTTAAAATATCTCATTACTATTGTTTCTTTTAGTTATAACTTGTCTCTACCATAGTTTTTGCTGTTTATTTCTATGCCGGTTATTTGGTTCATGGGATTCTTGATGACTGTATCTTCATTATGATGATTATCATTTTTGTCCTATTAATGCTTTCACCTTGATTTTAATTTTGTCTGATTTTACTGTAGACTCTTTTCTCTTTGTTTATTTTTGCATGGTAGAACTTTTCCCATCATTTGCATTTACTCTGTCACTCAGGCTGGAGTGCATTGGTACGATAATAGCTCACTGTAGCCTAGAACTCCTGGCCTCAAGCTGTCCTCCTGCCTAAGCCTTCCAAAGTGCTGGGATTACAGACATGAGCCACTGTGCCTGGCCTGTCTTCAGTCTTTTTGAGTTCACTTATTTTAGCTCTTTTACTTATACATAGCATAGAAATGAAAATTTGTTTATTGACCTAATCTGAGGTTTTTTTCTCTTAACAAAGGATTTTATCTGACCTTCAGTTGTTAGAATTGGTCTTTATTGCATTTTCTTTTATATTCTGTTTTATTGTTCCTTCCTCCTTCTTTGTTGTCATTCTTTTACTATTTTCTGTGCTTGTTTTTTGAAAAATATACAATCTATTCATAGGTTTATTAATCAAGTAGGTTTCTTGTTTAATCTTTTCAACTTCATGTATGAAGTATATGTATATTTTCTTTTTTATGGGTAAGAGACTTAAGTTTAGATAGGTTAAATAACT
Organism: Varecia variegata; assembly: GCA_028533085.1. Classification (NCBI taxonomy): domain Eukaryota; kingdom Metazoa; phylum Chordata; class Mammalia; order Primates; family Lemuridae; genus Varecia; species Varecia variegata. The sequence continues at coordinate 173,779,770 of CM052437.1, forward strand.
TGACCAAGGCCACACAGCTAGTAAGTGATGGAGCCAGAATTTAAACACCAGGATTCACTTCACCTCAGAGTACGTGCTTTCTGCTATCCCATGTTGCCCCATCTCTAAAATCCTTGTTTCTTCTAGGTATTAAAAAGTGCTAGTGATGTGATTCAGGTTTTTCAAGATGTAATTATTAATATTAATAATAATAGCTATTTTTATTAGGCAAAAACCAATCCTATGTATTGAGTGCAGTGCTGCTGTGTCCCACCACTTCCCAAGGCCCCATTCACCTCTCAGGAGACAGTGGCCCTGACTGGGTTTGATAGATTTTATGTACTGCATAGTCTGATCCTCCCAACAATTATTGAGTAGGTAGTATTTCTCCCATTTAACAGATGAGGAAACTAGGCTCAAAAGGTTAAATGATTTGCCCGAGGCCACATAATTTTTAAGTGGCGGAGCCAGGATTTAAAGTCAGGACCGTCAGTCCCTGTAGCTGATATTCTGCGGTATTCTGTGTTCATGCTCACTTCCTAAACAAAAATTGATTAGTGATGAATGTGTTTCAATCTTCTAAGGCTCTGTCACGTCTCATATCAAAAAATGTCATCTGTCTCTTTAGTAGTTATGCCAGGATTTGTACGGTTTCTTCCCAACCCCTCAGTAAGAAATTATCAATAATAAGATTGATTTTACTTACTGATACCTGTGAATTCTCCATAATTTTCTTCAGGAAATGAGATTTCATCTTCAGCAAAAATGCTCATGTCTGTCTGATAAGCTGTTTCTTGCTGCTCTTTTCTTACTTTGCTGCATTCTTCCATTGTTCAATTTCTTGACTTTTTTTGATTCCCTTTCTTGAAGTTTAGTTTTAATTCTGGCTTTATTCCTGTATTTCTGTCCCCTGCTCCCATGCCCAATCTTTATCCTGTCTAAGAAGCACATCTCAAAAATTTGCTGCTGCTGCTTAGCTTTGGGGGGAAAAAAATTGCTTCTACTTGTAGCATGTAAAATTGTCAGATAACTTGGTAGATTGACAGAGTCAGCATATGGCTTAAGTTATTGGATCAGGTCTCTCCTTGGTAAATTTTGCCCTAACTGATTATTGTAGACTATCTTGACTTACAAACTTTGTTTTTGGTCATCTGGTTAAGGTAGGAAACATAGTGATGGAAATATTATCCTTAAGCTTATTTAATTAATTTGTGCTTATCCTTTGATAATAACCTTGGCTAATTTTTTCATTGTTATTAATTACGTAGAAGTCAGAAAGCTGCTGGTCTGAATCCTGGATCCCACCACACATTAGCAGTGTGATTTGGGGACATATCATGTAATCTCTCTAAAGTTGAGGTTCTTTGTTTATAAGATGAGGGCTATAATACCAATTTCTGTTATGAGATTAAACATGGTGATGATTATATAGTGTATAATAAAATGTCAGACATATTGTAGACAATCAGTAATGTCTGTAGAAAATGAGACATCTGCTTTCTGTTATCTTGGAGCTCACAGCAAGAATTAATAAACTTGCTGTAAAACTTGAGTAAAAATATACAAGACACCCAAAGCACTAAAAAGTCTTATGCGTATCCTTTTGTGAATTTAGGAAAATTGAGATAAATACAGATATATGTATGTATCAAATATGAAAGAAAGGTGTATATATATATGCTAAATTTTGTTTTAACTACTTTGTGCTCTATAGATACTAAGCTGGGTACCAAGGATACAAAGCTAAGTAAATCATAGCTCTTCAAGGAGCTTATTCTTTAGTAAACAGATATGGAAACAAATAATATCTTGTTTTTTAAAGTGTGGGTTGTGATCCATCAATGGGTTGTGAAATCACGTTAGTATCACTAGGTAAAAATCATTTTTAAAAAATGAAATAAAATAGATATATATACCAGTACATCAAAAGTGAGCCCAATAAGTATCGTATGACGTTTTTGTTTATATGCATGCACATTTGTGACTACTGGATGACTAAATCTGATTTTCCATAACTAGGTCATACAAAAATTTAGGGTTATAAAGTTTGAAATGTCATCAAAAAATTCTTATTTATAAGTATTTTCACTCAAAGGAAATATGTCTTTTCTTTATTCACTATAGGCTTTTGGTAAGTATTGTAGGCATCATGAAGAGAAGATTATTACTTAATCTTCAATTTCATACTTTTTATGATCTGTGGTAATGATTGAAACTATTAAAAATAGGCAGTACTAATTTATTATTCACATTGCCTCTTTTTAAATGCTGTTTTTCCCTTCACTAAATCATCAGTTAAATTGCCTTTTAAAAAATCCTTTATTTCAACAGTTGTACCATCAGTTCCATCTTACTTCACTTATTCACTACATGTTTGGCTTTTAGCTTCCTCTTGGGGGTTACCAACTCTACAAATTTTTTTGTTGACGATGTCTAGTGTTATTCCCCCCCCCTCCACATATAGCCTTTTGCGTCCAAACACACATTTTAGCTGGATTGTTGACTATATTCTGGTCAGCAATCCTGATGGAGTACAGTGAACCCTATTTTTAATTATGTCAGTGACTCCATAACTTAAGGATGTGGTCATAGAATCTATGTTCTTGTTAGATACATTACCAAATTGTTTTGTCTACTCATAGAAGTATGCAGCTTCAACTTGGATTGATCATATGATTGGACTTCACATTTCTTTGATCTATACTTTTTTTGATACATTTTATGTACATATTTTGGGAGTGCATGTAATAATTTTATGTATTCATATTATCAAATCAGACTAAGTGGGAATATCCATCACCTTAAATATTTATCTTTACTCTGAATTACTTTCTTACAGCTATTTTGAAATTTACAGTTGATTAATGTTAACTATAGTTACCCTACTGTGACCTATACTAATTCTAAAAGTCTTTTCTATTTAATTCTAAAGAACTTTAACCTTTATGGGAATTGATCTTTTGTTTTTTCATATTCTTAGGGTCATATAAATTTTTAAAATATCTGTAGTAGTCCTCCAAAAGATATCCATATTCTAATCCCCAAAATCTGTGAATGTTATTTTATATGGCAAAAGGGGAGTGGAATCTTTGCATGTGTGATTAAGTTAAGGATCTTGGGATGGGGGTGTTATCCTAGATCCCATGGGTCTTAAATGCAATCACATGTATCCTTAGAAGAGGGAGGTGGAGGAGATGTTATGCACACAGAGGAGAAGGCCAAGTGAAGGGATTGCGCGGAGAGATTTGAAGATGTTGGCCTTGAAGACTGCAGAGCTACAGCTGCAACCAAGAAATTCCAGCAGCCACTAGAAGGTAGAAGATGGCAAGGAATGAGTTGTTCCCTGGAGTCTCTGGAGGGAACTCAGCCCTGTTGACACTTTGATTTCAGCTCAGTGATACTGATTTTGGACCTTAGACTATGAGAGGATAAATTTCTGTTGTTTTAAGCCACCAGGTTTGTGGTAATTTGTTAAAGCAGCTGTGGGAAACTTAAACAATATCCAGTTGAATTTGGATCTCTCAAATAGCTTTGTCTGCCTATTGATCACAACTCATGTGGTATCCTACCAATATAAAGTTCTTTGGTTTTTTTCATTATATATTCGTCTCAAAGTATAATAATCACTTGTTGCAGAAGAGTGTGGTGGTACGTGCCTGTAATTTCAGCTACATGGGAGGATCACTTGAGCCCAGGAGTTTGAGACCAATGTAGCAAGACCTCTCAAAGAAAAAAAACAGTTGTTTATTGCAGGTGATGACAGTCTTTCTTATGTTTCTCTAGGCTGCCAAACTTTTTGATGAAGAAGGAAGGAAAAAATTCTTTACACAGGATATGAATAATATTCTTCTGGAGTAAGTAACTTTCTTCTTTTACTAAAACAAATCTTAAGAATGATTTATTTTAAAATGTAGTAGGCCTTTGAGATACAGATGCTGAGAGGTTGGCTAGTCTTATGCATTAGCTCTTCTTTTCAGCCTTACAGCATATATAATTAACGTTAGTTTCTCAGCAGAATTATGCTTCTCAATGTATTGGTTCTCCTGGATCACTAGATTTGGCATGATTTTCTGTCTGCTTTTCATTACATATACTTGGAGAAAATAATTCCATTGATATCTAGTGGGGTTAATTATAATTCATAAAAACTTTTCTAGCCAAATGGAAAGTGTGGTTTCTTGAAGAAGTCAGGGTTGTGAGGTATGATGGAGGTAATGTGGAGAAGACAAAAGAAGTTAAATTGAGAATGAGAAAATGAGTGCTGATATATGATATAGATTGTGTTTAAATTAACAATTGTATTTAACTTAGCCGTAATTTTATACTCTTCAAGTTTGATATTAATGAAGCTATTGGTTCTAAGATTGTGGTCAAATAAGCTGTACTTGTAAACCTACTGGCATGTAGATTTTAACCATTGGTTGCAGGAATCACATATATAATTGGCTACAGAACTGGGCAAAAAAGTGCTCACAAGGAAAGCAGCAAATTTTATTCCTTTCTGATGAAAATAATGTATGCCTGCTCTTGGTGGTTTAGTAGCATCATATAGAAAGACACAGGAAAGCAATATTTCTAACACTATGATTCCTGACTTTTAAATACATAATGGAGATAGTTTCTCATGAGATATGAAGAAAGACTGATTGGTTCACTGGTCTTGATAACTGTTGTAATTAATTGCAATCTCTATTATCCTGGAGTACTTAAACATAAACTCAGAAAACATATAACCTAGTGTGCTGCTAGTATGGTGACAGAGACGTTTCTCATTCCTGTTCTTATTTATTGTAGCCAGGAATTTTCAGATTCAGTCTATATACCTGGAAGCCAGGCAAATGCTTCCTGGCTGTGCCACCTCCTTTTTAAAAACCCGAGACTCAATGAACAGTGTAGCCATCATTGATCGGAGCTGCCCCAGATTCTATAATCAGGGATCTGACCAGCTCTTCTTTTTCTTCCCACCTGAGAGCCCTGAGTGTACTAGATCAGCTCCTTCTCTTGTGACTGAGACTGTTCTCTTTTATTTTACTCTTCTGTAAGAGGGAACAACTATTTCTCCACTGGGAGAGTCAAAAGGCTATCATTGGGACATAGCATCTCAAGCAGAATACAGTATTTCATTAATAGGCTTCTTTGTTCATTCCTCTCATGTCTGTCTTAAATCTTCTAGTTTTTTGGAGCCCAACTACTTTTTATTTCACAGAGGGTGTGCCTCCAGTTCCACAAGCCCCAGTGTTCAAAGTTGAATTTTTTCCCTTTTAGTCACTTTATTATTACCCCAGCCTCTTTTTCCACTTTCCTACACAAACATGAGCTATTTTTCTGGACTGAGTTGCTCTTCTAAGGGCATATGGAACATAATTATTTGGGGTAGTAATTCCTGTGAAGTTATCCGGGTGTATTGGCTCTGCCTCACCATTGCTTCCTTATGCTAGGGGAAAAAAGAGATCAATTTGCTGGAATAGGGGAACCCTGTTTCTTTTTGCTTAATTGAATTTTGACCTGGATCAACAAATATACAATACGCTGATTTGATTTCGTCCCCTTTTACCTGAAGCAAACATTGCTAACAAATTGTGACACTCTTTGCTTGTGATCTTGATTCTGCCTGTCAGTTCTGCCCAACAAATTGCTCTAGACAGGTACTACTGGTAGTCTGGAGCTGGTACTGGACACTTGCAGTGAGACCTGGTTGCCATCTCTTTATCAGATGTTCCTTTAAGGAACTTGTGAATGAGTAGTGACTTGAATCTCAATATAAAGGGACTTATCAATTGTATTCTCATCAGAGAGTCAGCTCTTCCTATAGCTGAGTTAACCTTTTTAGAAACCACTGACTTTATAAGTAGGTCATTGTGTCAGTCTGTCCTTACCTTAATCTCTTAGTACTTGGAGTTTATATTTTATTTTTAAACTCAACTAAGTTTTAAAATAGAGCAAGCCTAAAAGGCCTACTACCTAGAGTCTAGACTTGTTTTTTTTTTTTTT
>CM052437.1:173785839-173798619 GCA_028533085.1 Varecia variegata
AGTGATTGTTTTCCATATGTACCCTTGCATTTGACCCTCTGGTTCTTACAGTTCTTAAGCTTCTTGCCATTTTTTATTATCTGTCTGGCTTCTCTAATACCAAAAATTTTCTATTACCAATTCCAGGGGGAATAATTTTTCCATATTTCTTTTTTTTTCCTGAAATTGCAGTGTATCTTAGAAGTTATGGATACATTTGACATAATAGGGTTTCCTTTCTTCCCAAAAAGCTATTTATTGAATTTTCAGATGCATCTTACATTTATGAGAAGTACTTAAGTCTGTCTGTACCTTCTCCTATAATAGAATGTGATAATTTAGACATAGATTGTTGCCAAGAGCCCCAATTTGGTCTTGACCTTCAAATTAACATCTGTTCTCATCTTTCTACAGTAGCAGCTGCCAGGTATGATGTCTTCCATGTTGGAGACACCTCAATTATTTATTAGTAGGTGCATCGTGCTGAACATATGATGGCTGTTACAAACTATTTTCCTCTTTTTAAAAAAAAAAATAGCTATTAAGCTAAATACACATTGAACAACTTGTTTTCTGTCTCAAAAGTCTAATTTTTAAGTGGAAATGGGAACTGGAGAACTAGAATGAATTGAACAAACTGTTAAATACTGTATATAGTTTGTGCAGTACAGACACAAAAGAAATGAAGATGGCTAAGATACCTTGTATACATAGCTAGAGGGGAAACTCTTCTGAATATTTTTTCAAACACTTCTAAGGAAAAGAATACTCTAGGAACTCAGTGAAACTGTGACATGCTCAGGTAGCAGTTGCCGTGGGAAGAGAGGGGTAGTGTAATATTTCTTTGAGGAAATAAACTTTTGGTTAATAATGGATTTTTTAGGCTTTACCCAAAAATTTAGACTTTACCCCTGTCACCAAAAAGGCATTGCCTTATTGCGTCCTTGTTTGTGGTCGTATAAATTCTGCTTTATTCTGCTTTAAAACTAGACTTGGAATATTTTCTGTAGCATTACTAGTTATTGGGTAGGGTTTTGTTGCATGAAGAATACTAGGACCAGGGGTGGTGGCTCATGCCTGTAATCCTAGCACTCTGGGAGGCCGAGGCAGGGGGATCACTTGAGGTCAGCCTGAGCAAGAACGAGACCCTGTCTCTACTAAAAATAGAAAAAATTAGCCAGGCACAGTAGCCGGGCCTGTAGTCCCAGCTACTTGGGAGGCTGAGGCAGGAAAGGTCACTTGAGCCCAGGAGTTTGAGGTTGTGCAGTGAGCTATGATTACGCCACTCTAGCCAGGGTGACAGAGCCAGACTCTGTCTCAGAAAAACAAACCGGAGGAAATCATGGAAAGATAAAATGAAAACAATCAACTACGTTTGCCTTCTTGCCTATGTGGTGCCACCTAAAAGAAATTCTGTATGGTTTATTGTTGATTTTTTTTTGGTCAGCATTGAGTTACAGCTACAAGAACTAGGCCCTGTCATTCGTAGTGGTGTGTATTCCCACCTTGAAGCTTTTGTGCCATGCAATAAAGAAACACTGGTAAAACGTCTGAAGAAATTACATCTCAATGTCCAGGTAAGAAGAAGAATAATATCTGCATTTGAGGTCTGGTAACCTGTCAGGTAAAGAGACTTGTTTCTGACTGGGGCCTTTGTTGACCTTAATTGCTTTATGGTCATACTGTATGTATTTAATAACCATAGGAGATTATTAAAGACATGTTAGATCCCCTGAAAACAATTACTTTAATTGATAGGTTTTGTGAGAAAAAATGTTTTCTCAATTTAAAGCAAATTAATGAACAAATGAAATTTGTTTGAAGTCTCAGATTTTGTACCTTTGCGTGGCTCCTTTAGACATTGGCAGTTGGAGCTTACTGCCATAAGTTCACATGACAGAAATGGGTACTAATAAAAAAGAACTAGAAGTAGAAAATCAACTTTTTGCAGATTATAACACATTTTCTAAGGAACATTTGAAGTGTGATGTTTGAAGTTATTTAATATCCCTTTGGTTATGGAAGAAAGACATTTATCCTTGCTTTTCTTTATATAGTTTCAGTCACATAAATATGTATCCCTAAATATTATATGATTTAGTTTTGCATAATTTTTGAGCTTCATGTAGAGATACACTGTTTTCTTCTGAAACTTTCTACCACTCAACATTATGTAATTCAATTTTATCTTATGTCTATACGTAGTAGAAATCCATTTATTTTTTACTGCTATATATACAGTGCTCCATTGTATGAATATATCCCAATTAATTTGTCCATTTTACTGTTGATGGATATTTGGGTTGTTTCCGGGCAGATAGTCTCAGCTACATAATTCTTCAAAAGGTGATCATTTAGGAGCTATGACACTTGATTCATGTTTTTTAAAAATAGGATTTTATAGCAGACACTGTCATATGTGTTATATATTTATTAATTGGTATGCATGGAGTGGGTTAAATTGCTTATTGGTAATATTATTTGTGTTTTAAAAATATTTCTCTTTACCAAAGATTACATTTTAAAAACAGTTGTTTCTGTGAAGAAAAGCAAAGTGTTATAATATTTCTGCACCTGTGATTATGATAAAAGTATGTTTCAAATAGTTACATATATACATTGTTATTTGTAAAGTGAAAATAATAAATTGGCTAAAGCTGTCAGATACAAACCTACTTGCTTTCCTTTTTGCCCTGAATCGACATGAATACGAGTTTCCAGGTTCCTCTTTCACTTTGTCCTTGATCTTGCATTTTTGCTTGCAGCATAAATCACAATTACTAATAATAACTGAGAGAACAGGATGCCAACATCCTGTTGGTAGTCACCTAATCCAAATCGTGTGTTCCACAGCAGTGTTTCTTCTTATGGTGCTGGCTCCCTATCATAATGGGATTAACCAGTAGTAGTTTTACAATGTAGAATTTTTATTTATTTATTTATTTATGTATTTTTGAGATAGGTTTTCACTGTGTCACCCAGGCTAGAGTGCAATGGCATGATCATAGCTCACTGTAACCTTGAATTCCTGGCCTCAAGTGATCCTCCTGCCTCAGTCTCCAGAGTAGTTAGGACTACAGTCACGTGCTACCATGCCCAGTTAATTTTTAAAACAGTTTTTTTGTAGAGACAGGGTCTCACTATGTTGCCCAGGCTGATCTAGAACTCCTGGCCTCAAACGATTCTCCTGCCTTGGCCTCCCAAAGTGCTGGGATTACAGCAGTTTTTTTTTCCTCTATTTAATCATTTGTATTATAGTTAAAGTGTCCATGAGGCATTTTTAAGAGTGTAAAGGAGTTGGGCACAAGTGGCTTACACCTGTAATCCTAGTGTTTTGGGAGGCTGAGGCAGGAGGATTGTTTGAGGCTAGGAGTTGGAGGCCAGCCTGAGCAAGAGTGAGACTCTGCCTCTACAAAAAGTAGAAAATTTAGCCAGGTGTGGTTGTGCATGCCTGTGGTCCCTGCTACTCAGGAGGCTGAGGCAGGAAGATTGCTCGAGCCCAAGAGTTTGAGGTTGCAGTGAGTTATGATGAAGCCACTGCACTCTAGCCTGGGAGGCAGAGTAAGATGCTGTCTCAAAAAAAAAAAAAAAAAAAAAAAAAAAGTGTAAAGGAGCACTGTTAATAATTATGCTAGGGCAACAGGCAAAAACTGGGGCTTTTCTTGGCTGAGAAATATGGTCATCCTAATTTATATCCAGTGTGCATTATAAAAAGTCAGTTCTGTCCATATTTAAATATGCTACTATTTCAAATGTGTAATCAATATCTAAAACATAAATTTCATCTTTTGAGGATCTGCTTACAAAATAAATTTTGTAAATATGTTTAAAAAAACTTTTAGTATGTTTTTTTCTCAGGATGATCGTTTAAGAGAACCTCTGCAAAAACTGAAACTGGCTGTTAGCAATGTCATGCCTGAACAGCTATTTAAATACCAGGAGGACTGCCAGGCTCGGAGTCAAGCTAAGTGTGCCAAGTATGTATCTCTTCTATTTGGGCTGACTTTTGCATTTGATGACTACTTTTAGTTGTTAGGGGTTGGTGTTGCATGGACCTCGTCTTCAAGTAGAAATCCATATACACTACTGACATGATATAATTGAATGTTTTCTAAATGACATGTCACTTCCGACTCAGTTGCTTTGGAGTCAAAGGCAAAAGACGTCTGTTGATTACATGTGTGGATGTGAGCAGAGCAAGAGCTGACACTGCTCAGACATATCACATTTTGACCAACTTGACTAGCTAGGGTTGGACACAAATATTTTCTGAACTGAATGATGAGAGTGTTTGTGCCTTTATATTATAGTTCGAAGACCTTATTATTTACCAAACTACTTTATAACTCCCTCCAAATTGAAAGTATTACGTGGAAAGGTAGATCCCCTATTTACCCTGTCTTTTGAGTTAAGGAACTTCAGGCTCAAATTAAACCATGCCAAGAAATTGTGAATGAGATTTAACTTAAAGAAAAAACTTTTTATTGTAAAAATTCAAATAAAAAATGTCAGAATGACAAGAGGAAAAGAAAAGGTAAAATAAATTACTGTGGAACCTTAGACCTTTTAGAAACCAGTGTGAAAAGGTTTGAAGATTTAAAAAAATCCTTTTGAGTCCTATATAGTGAGAGAAAGTACTGAAGTGTTTGTTAAATAATTAAAGTACTGACAAGCTAAAACACTTCACCTTGTGGGAATATTCCTTCTTCACTAGGTTAAAATGTCATCAATTAAATTAACAAGTATCTTGATTAAAACTGTCGAATTACAACTTCATTAAGGAAATAGTAATTTTCAGAGTTTTTAAAGTTGAGTTAATTGCTGATTAAGCAATTCAGCAAGTGTTTATGGAGCATATTATAGGCTATGTAGGATTAAAACTTCGCTTCATAAAATGTTTTTCATTTTTAGATTGCAAACGGATGAAGAACGAGAAAAAAATGGATCTGAGGAAGATGATGATGAGAAACCAGGGAAACGTGTCATAGGACCAAGAAAGAAATTCCACTGGGATGACACCATCAGGTAAGATTTAATAAGTTTTTACTTTTAACCAAATATATAATACAGAAGTAAGATTCCTAGCAAAGAGAATCTGTGGTAAATATAAAACTAGATTGGAAGCAACCAAAGATTAGTATTGAGGGAAAAATTATTCAAAAGAAAATTAATTTGGTCCTAATATCCTTAGAGTATTATTACTTTTATTTTCATATACACTGTAATACTTTTTATAAGCTAACCTTCTAATATTGTAAGTCCTACTGGTTGCAGAAGGTGAAATGCTCAGTAGACTTTCTTTAGCCATCTCTCTTGCCAATACTTTTATACCCCAAGTAGAGGACTGTCTCTTTTAATCTTTAGTGCCTTGATTAAAGTTATCAAAGGAAATTTTTTTATATTGAGGATTTGACTATAGTGCAGTGAATGATGTATGTTGGAAATTATCTATCTTCATGTCATTTTCTGAATTGTTTAGATAATATTCTGTATTATTGCTGTCAGATTTATGTGCTTTTTGAAAAATCTGTTATAGTCAGATTTATATATATATATATATTTTTTTTTTTTCAATCTGTTTAGAACTTTGTTATGTAACCTTGTTGAGATCAAATTGGGATGCTATGAGTTAGAGCCAAATAAAAGCCAATCTGCTGAGGATTATCTTAAATCCTTTATGGAGACAGAGGTGAAGCCCTTGTGGCCTAAGGGCTGGATGCAGGCAAGGTAAGAAATGTGACTTCCTGGATTTTATTTTACTTTCTTCTTATTGCTATTATTAAAGATACACAGACACACACACACATGTGACATTGATTGTGCTAAGAACGTATGTGTTCAACAACCTATACAGTTATCTCAGATGATCTTTGGTTTGAAAACGTCAAGCACTTAAAAGTGTCACAAGAATGGAAAAACAAGCACCACATGTGCTCACCATCAAATTGGTATTAACTGATCAACACTTAACGTGCACATTTAGTAGTAATATTCACTGGGTATCGGGCAGGTGGGAAGGGAGGGATGGATATATTCACACCTAATGGGTGCAGCGCGCACCGTCTTGGGGATGGGTATGCTTGAAGTTCTGACTCAAATGGGGCAAAGGCAATATGTGTAACCTAAACATTTATACTCCCATAATATGCTGAAATAAAAAAAAAAAGACAATCCAATTAGTCATGTGGACATAGAGATGTAGAGATAGGCATAAAGGTGATTTTTTTATCAAGTGCTTTTTCTTTTTTGCACCTGAATTTACTAGTAGAGAAAAGGGAAGGGAGGAAGACTTCCAAAGGGTTTTGAATTTTGGGTGGGGGACTTCATATGGGTAATGTGAAGATAAGGAACTGAGTAAGGGATTTAGAGCATAGGAAAGGAGACCCAGCCTTAGGTTCTGCTGAAAATAGTCAGTATAGAGAGTGGTATCTCAAGAAACTAAAGGTAGCCCTCAAGAGTTAAGAATGTAAAAATTGATAAACTTGGCTGTCTCAACCTATGATCTTAGAGTGCTCCCTCTTAAATCAATAAAAAAGATTTATCCATCTATTAAAAGATTTCAATAAATAGAGGTGGTATAAAACTCTCCATAAAGTACATTATTGAGTATATTTGTACCATTACAACTTGTTATATAAGTAACAGCCTATTGAAAGTCAAGTGATTAAAAAATACATAAAACAATTATTATATTATCTGTTATAAAAAATAACTGTGTCCTTTTAATTTTTCCAGAATGCTTTTTAAGGAAAGCCGAAGTGTACATAACCATCTTACTTCTGCTCCGTGAGTAAATGCAGATTCCAGATTGCTTCATTTATTTTTATTCACATTATGTGCTTTAAGAAACAAGTATCATTTATCAAATGCTAGTTGAAGTAGAACTTAAATGTACATGTGGGCAATCTCCGTTTTGCCACCATCTTAAAAAAATAGTCATTTTGACTGTTTGGACCTCAGAACACATTTATCTATTGAAATAGCTATCAGGCTACTCTCTAAACACCTACTAAATCCATATTGTGACACATACCAGCCTGGGATTCTGTTAGTAGGGAGTCCTAGAAGCAAGATGGCCCAGGCGTTTTCCTTTGTACCTGGGCTATTTTCCAGTCTTTTTGTGTCTTTTTTCTCGACCTCTTCATGGCCATCGGCATGGGTAACCTACAGCCCTCTGCTGCCCTGAGCTTCCCAGGACAGATCCTTATGTATACCGACCTTCGTTGCTCTACAGAGGGTTGTATGCCACAAAATTAACCTACTCTTCATGTCCTTCCTTCTGTTCAAAACTGAATGTTTCCTTAGTGATGTGATTATTAGAGAAAGATCTCTTATTCCCTGACATACAATAAAAAGGCAGGTTTTTTCTGTGGTTACACTTTTGGGTGAATATTGGTCAACTCCACAAGAGTTTTGTTTTTACTTACAGCTTAGAACTTCTCTGTAGCCTACAAGTGTGGTTTTAGGGTTATTAAAAAATTAGCAAGTCACTGAAAGCTTTAATTCAATATTCTGTTAAGAGATCTGTTTAACATCCTTTGGGCAACATTATAAAATTCCTCCTCTCTTATATAGTTGTATAGGAATTTTTTAGTTTTGGGGAAGGACACACTGTTAGTGCAGTTGACCCGTGAACATTGCTGGCATAGGGGTACCAACTGCCATGCAATCAGAAATCCATGTATAACTTTTGACTTCCCAAAACTTAACTACTAATAGCCTACTGTTGACCAAAAAGCCTTACTGATAGCATAAACAGTCCATTAATACATATTTTGTACATTTTAACACATTTTGTACATTATATGTGTGATATACTCTATTCTTAAGCTAGAGAAAAGAAATGTTATTTTAAAAATCATAAGGAAGAGAAAATATATTTACTGTCTATTAAGTGGAAATGGATCATCATAAAGGCCTTTATCCTTGTTGTCTTCACATTGAGTAGGCTGAGGAAGAGGAGGGCCTTACTATCTTACTGTCTTAGGGATGGCAGAGGTGGAAGAAAATCTGCGTGTAAATGGACCCGTGAGTTCGAACTTGTGTTGTTCAAGGGTCAGCTGTATATCATCAAGGATGTATTGAGTTGGTTGTGGTTTTTAGTTCTTATTCTCATTTTTTGAGTGTAAATTTTAAGTAGTTTAGTTTCATACATTGTAGGTTTACTTTTTTGCAAGTGGTTTGTTATTCTTCAAATAAACTTTATATACACATGTATTTGTGTCAATAGTACTTATGGTTTTAATTTCCCTAAATAGTAGTCCCCGTTTATCCTTGGGGAATATGGTTCAAGACCCCCAGTGGATGCCTGAAACTGCGGAGAGTACCAAATCCTATATATACTATGTTTTTTCCTATGCATACATACTTATGATAGTTTAATTTATAAATTAGGCATAGTAAGAGATTAACAACAATAACTAATAATAAAATAGAACACTTTAAACAATATACGGTAGTAAAAGTTATGTAAATGTGATGTGTCTATTTTTGGAATATTCCATTTAATATTTTCAGACTTTGGTTGACTGTGAGTAACTGAAACAGGAAATTGAAACCTTGGATAAGGGGGAGACACTGTAGTTCTAAACCCACATATGCATTACAATTCAGGTATTAATAACTCATTCCTTTAATTCTAGAGGTGTTAATGTAGGCCCTCTCCCTCAGTTTTTTTAGTATCTTCATTACCATCACTTGTTTTGTTTTGTACTGGAAAGTAAAAATCTATAGGCTAGATAGAGCTGGAGGTCTTTTGCCCAAATGGTTTTCATCAAAAAAAAAAAACTTTGAAAATTACTATTTCCTTAATGAAGTTGTAAATTGACAGGTTTTTTTTTTGTTTTTTTTTTTTTTGAGACAGAGTCTCGCTTTGTTGCCCGGGCTAGAGTGAGTGCCGTGGCATCAGCCTAGCTCACAGCAACCTCAAACTCCTGGGGCTTAAGAGATCCTACTGCCTCAGCCTCCCGAGTACCTGGGACTACAGGCATGTGCCACCATGCCTGGCTACTTTTTTCTATATATATTTTTAGTTGGCCAGATCATTTCTTTCTATTTTTAGTAGAGACAGGGTCTTGCTCTTGCTCAGGCTGGTCTCGAACTCCTGATCTTGAGCGATCCACCCGCCTCAGCCTCCCAGAGTGCTAGGATTACAGGCGTGAGCCACCGCGCCAGGCCTAAATTGACAGTTTTAATCAAGATACTTGTTGATCTAATTAATGACATTTTAGCCTAGTGAAGTAGGAATAATCACACAAGGTGAGGTGTTTTAGCTTATCAATACTTTAATTATTTAATAAACACTTGAGTACTTTCTCTTTATATAGGACTCATAAGATTTTTTTTAATCTTCAAACCTTTTCTGACTTGTCTCTAAAAGATCTAAGGTTCCACAATCATTTTTCTTGTTTTCCCCCGTGTCATTTTGACATTTTTTTATTTGAATTTTTACATTAAAAAGTTCTTTAAGTTAAATCTCATTCACAACTTCTTGGCAAGGTTTAATTTGAGCTTGAAAGTGTTACAGCTCTTTTAGAATTTGTCTAGCATGTTTTCTGGTCCTCACCGGAAGACCCCAAAAAATAAATAATTTGAGCTTGAAGTTCCTTGAAGCTCTATTTTCCTACAAATAATTGTAGATGCTTACCAGTTTTTTGAAGTGAGTCTCCTTAGACAACTTTGTTAGCCTGTTCTGAGTTACGTTTTATGTATTCATATTTAAGTTTTTTAAAATATCATCTACATTTCATATTTTACTAATTGTTTAGCTTTTCTTCCCATTAATCTGAATTAGGGAAAATGTTGTTTGTATTCACATGTAAACTGAGCATTTATATATAGTTCCCCTCTTCAAAGAGCTTTCCAAATAGCAGAAGGAATTGTTTACCCACATAATTAAAAGTCAATATGTTATAATTTTCTAATGAGTGATATAACTACTACTAAAATGGCCTCTTTTTTAACCTTTTAGGGCAAAGAAAAAGGTGATTCCTGCACCTAAACCCAAAGTAAAAGTAAGTATTGAACCAAATCTTTAATTAGTCATAATTGGTGAATGTTGAAATACATTCTTAAGATGAAAAGAATATATGATATTTAGCAAAGATCAATAGGTACTATAAGATAAGATCGGTGTTTTCAACTTTGTAATAATCCTAGGACCTTTGTATTTGGGAGAACAGATGACTGTGTAGCAGTGGAAAATTTGCATACATTAATTAAATTGTAAAACTTAATTCTACTTAGAAATGCTGGATAAAATATAACAAATATCCTTTAAAAGCATAGCTGAGACCACAATTGTGAAAGAGGCCAAAAACAAAGAAGGATCTTACAGAGTGTTAATTTGTTGCTTAAACTGTGGTTGCCTTTGGGGGCATTTACCACTTTCTGTCCATCACCTTTTTACGTTTCTTTTTAAAGCATAACAGATCAGGTTTTCTTGGGCTTGTATAGGTCAGAAATTAGAATGAAACTTGCATAAAGCTGGGCCCTCAAAGGATAACATCTTTAGTAAAAGAAAGGACTAGAAAAAAATCTACCTACTATCAGAAAGATTATGAAAAGTACCTTTTTGGCCTGGATTCTGGATTGGAGGAAGAAATTCTTCCCTGAAAAATTTCCCTGGTTTAGAAGTTTAATTTATACTCCCTGTACAATCTGGGAAAACTCCAAGCTGAGACAGTAACTTAAAGTTATCAGATTGTTAATAACTCAGGGCAACTGGCGAAAGCAAATTCTCGCTGGTGTAATGTGCTCTCTTCCTAGGCCTCAAAGGCTTACCGCCTGTAATCCATGTCAGACCTGAGTTTACAGTCTGGAATACAGAGTACATGAGCAAAGAAGTTACTGTGAGTGAGAGTAACTCACAATAAACAACAGAATTAGATCCCTAAGAAAGGCATATGGTGGATTTGTTGGGTTTAGAACATAAAATAATTTTACTTAAAATTTTTAATTATTTAATGAAGTAGAAGAGGGAGTAAAAAATATCCTGTAAAAATAAACAAAATAGATTTGAGGCCGGGTGCGGTGGCTCACGCCTGTAATTCTAGCACTCTGGGAGGCTGAGGCGGGTGGATCCTTTGCACTCAGGAGTTCGAGACCAGCCTGAGCAAGAGCAAGACCCCGTCTCTACTAAAAATAGAAAGAAATTATATGGACAGCTAAAAATATATATGGAAAAAATTAGCCAGGCATGGTGGCGCATGCCTGTAGTTCCAGCTACTCGGGATGCTAGGCAGAAGGATCGCTTGAGCCCAGGAGTTTGAGGTTGCTGTGAGCTAGGCTGACACCACAGCACTCTAGTCCAAGCAACAGAGTGAGACTCTGTCTCAAAAAAAAAAAAAAAGAAAATGCATATAGTAGAAAAGACAAGTAATACAGAAATATTAGAAGGAGAAATGTAAAAGTATCCAGAAATTTCTCCTCACTCAGAGCAAAAAAGCTCCTGACTTTCTGGTGCACATCTGCCTTCTCTTCTCTGGATCTCTGTTCCTCCCTCCTTTCCATCCATCCATCCAACCATCCATTCATTTATTGAATTAACATTCCATATAAATGAGATAACCTGCTTTTTTGACTCAATTATATATCATGAACAATTTTCTCTGCCAATATAAATCTATACAGTATTTTATTGGGTGGATTTAATGTTATTTTTACAAAGAAAAAATTAATAATAAAAAGTTATTTAAAAATAGCAATTTTATACTAATAATACTTCCGGTATTCTGATACATTTACTCACCGTCAGTTCTATACTTTTTATAATGATGGAGTTTTCACTGATCATGTAATTGTATGGTGTATCAAAGCAAACGTGTGTCATCCATTCATCTTAGTAGACAGTTGTGACCTTAATGTAATTAAACCACATGCTTCCGATGGGCGCTAAGGTTTTTAATCAGGGGGTTTAGAATAAAAGCTTAGAGAAACTGCTAAGGAAGTTAGAGTGTAACAACATTCTTAACAGCTTCCTTACTGTAATACCTTAGGAGGTGATGATAAAGACCCTTCCTTTCCATTCTTTCCCCACTGTGCTTAAGGTAAGTGCTATGGTTGTATAAATCCATATACAAGAAAACATTCTGGGTTTGAGTTTATTTGGGTTTGTTTGTTTTTAAGAAACCAGCTGAAGAGATTTTGAAATTACTTTAATCGTTTTTTTCTTAATCTTAAAAATGAAATGAGCCAAATACTTTATATTTCTCTTAAAAAAGAAACAGTTGCTTTTTAATTCTCTTGCTCTTTAAATATTATAAACTATTATCTAATTCTCATCTCTTCCTTGAATTTTAAGTTGTTGTTTTTTTTTTGAGAAAACTCTTAGGTATTAAAGAGTTTTAATTCTTTTTTTTTTTGAGACAGAGTCTCACTCTGTTGCCTGGGCTAGAGTGCCATGGCGTCAGCCTAGCTCACAGTAACCTCAAACTCCTGGGCTCAATTCTGCTTCAGCCTCTGGAGTAGCTGGGACTACAGGCATGCGCCACAATGCCTGGATAATTTTTTCTATATATATTTTTAGCTGTCCATATAATTTCTTTCTATTTTTAGTGGAGACGGGGTCTCGCTCTTGCTCAGGCTGGTCTCGAACTCCTGAGCTCAAACAATCTGCCTGCTTCGGCCTCCCAGAGTGCTAGGATTACAAGTGTGTGCCACCGTGCCTGGCTGAGAGTTTTAATTCTTTTTTTTTTTTTTTTTTTTTAATTTTTTTTGAGACAGAGTCTCACTCTGTTGCCAGGGCTAGAGTGCTGTGGCATCAGCCTAGCTCACAGCAACCTCAAATTCCCGGGCTCAAGC
>CM052437.1:173798719-173863765 GCA_028533085.1 Varecia variegata
CTAGCTATGGGTAGCTGCAGGACAGAGAATGCAAGGAAGTGGAAAGTGAGGGTCACCATCCTAGCACACCACACTAGACAAGAGGGAGGAGTCTTCAAATAAAGGCAGAATTTCTCCTGACTATAAGGAGAATAAAAAGTGAATAGTGTTTGAATAGGTGGATTTGGAATAGGATCTAAAGATCTGATACAGGTGGTGGAGGGTCTCATCAGTAATGTAATTAGAGTGTTAATGTTCCTTCCACTTGGTTTTAAGTTCTTTTTTTATACAACTTATTTGTTCATTGGGGAGAAAATGTTAAAAAAAAAAAAAAATAAAGGCCCTTTTCTTAGATTGGCTCACCCACAGTATGGTAGCAATTATCATGAGAATTTCTTAGTTCTTTAAAATTAACGTCGTAGTTTTTTATTAACCATTTCTATTTTTTCTAATATCATGCTGCTTGTGCTAGGAATGTAGTCCAAAAAAGGACCAGAAAACTCCTGCATCCTTGGTGTCTTCAGTTAGTGGTCCTCCAACGAGCTCTAGCACATCTGCTGTTGCTGCAGCCAGCTCTAGCTCCGCACCAGCCCAAGAAACCATCTGCCTTGACGACTCGCTGGATGAAGAAATTTCTTTCCATTCACCTTCACTGGATCTTGTTTCTGAGGCTTTAGCTGTTATCAACAATGGGAACAAGGGCCCTCCGATTGGCTCAAGGATAAGCATGCCAACTACAAAACCTCGCCCAGGACTAAGAGAAGAAAAATTAGCAAGTATCATGAGTAAGCTGCCACTGGCTACTCCTAAAAAACTAGATTCTACTCAGACTGCACATTCTTCAAGTCTTATTGCTGGTCACACAGGGCCAGTACCAAAGAAACCCCAGGATTTAGCTCATACTGGCATCTCTTCAGGCCTTATTGCTGGTTCTTCAATTCAGAACCCTAAAGTTTCTTTAGAACCATTGCCAGCTAGGCTACTTCAGCAAGGACTACAGAGGTCAAGCCAGATTCATGCTTCTTCCTCTTCACAGACTCACATCTCCTCCTCATCCCAAGCCCAAATTGCTGCCTCCTCTCATACTCTGGGAACATCCGAGGCCCAAGATGCTTCTTCGTTAACACAAGTAACAAAGGTGCACCAGCATTCGGCTGTCCAACAGAACTATGTGTCTCCATTACAAGCAACCATTAGTAAATCACAGACCAACCCAGTGGTGAAATTAAGTAATAATCCCCAACTTTCCTGTTCATCCCCACTTATTAAGACTTCAGATAAGCCACTTATGTACCGCCTTCCCTTATCTACCCCCTCATCTGGAAATGGTTCTCAAGGGTCCCACCCCCTGGTTTCTAGGACAGCACCTAGCACCACTACCTCCAGTAACTATTTAGCCAAGGCTATGGTGTCACAAATCTCCACGCAGGGTTTCAAATCTCCCTTCTCAATGGCTGCATCCCCCAAACTTGCCGCATCTCCCAAGCCTGCAACATCCCCTAAACCCTTGCCCTCACCTAAGCCTTCTGCCTCACCTAAGCCCTCTCTATCAACAAAGCCTTCAGTATCATCTAAACTTATTTCTAAATCCAACCCAACTCCTAAGCCTACTGTAGCCCCAAGTTCTTCCAGTCCAAATGCGCTAGTAGCCCAGAGTAGCCACCCCAGTAGTAACAACCTAGTCCATAAACAGCCCAGTGGAATAAACATCAGCAGACAGTCTCCCACCTTGAATTTATTGCCCGCTAATCGCACATCAGGCCTTCCGTCTACAAAAAATCTCCAGGCCCCTTCAAAGCTAACAAACTCATCATCCACTGGAACTGTTGGGAAGAACAGCTTGAGTGGAATTGCAATGAATGTACCTGCCAGCAGAGGTAGCAACCTTAGCTCAAGCGGAACTAAAAGGACTAGTCTGTCTGGGGGAACAGGAAGTGGAACACAGGGTGCTACTAAACCGTTGTCTACTCCACATAGACCATCCTCTGCCTCAGGGTCTTCAGCGGTAACAGCCAGTGTGCAGGTATGTATGTTCTATGCGTTCGTGTGATAAAATATAAGATTTTATAATCTTTCTTGTGAGTCGCTTTAATAAGCTTATTATAATATATAGATTGTTTATCAATAGGCTTATTACAGCCTATGGCCATGGAATGTTCGTGATGTTGATATCACAGCAGCAGTTAAACACACTTGCGGGGGAGGTATTTTTGGGATATGAATTTCTTTTCCCCAGCAAAGTATCACATGCTTACTTAAAAATTTTTTTAAAACACAACTAAATTACATATTTAAAACCATATCTCTTATGAAAGTCCAGAACAAAGTAGTAATTTATGAATTTAACATACATTCACTTGTCTTTTCCCTTTTTCTCCTGCCAACTTATTTTTTTATTTAACCAAATTTATGCATTCATGATTTTTCTTAAAACATTTATTTTCTCAAATAAAATTTTTATTTTGCATGAATTTTATAGTTATGTATAATTCTCTGGGTCAAGTTAGTGTTAGTAGTCCACAGTTTACTGTCCACAGTATACCACAGTTTCCCCATTCATGAGTTTTTAATTTAAACTTATCTCTCAATTAGCCAAGTGCCTCACTTAAGGAATCTTTTCACGAAGGGTAACACAAGTGTTATTTTACCTTAGCTCATATGTACCTGATAATTTCTTTCTGTGCTGTCATGCTTGAGTAGGTATAGTCTTCTTTGGTCACTAACTTTTCTACTCAAAATTTTGTAAATACTGCTCCACTAATCCTTGCTCAGTATTTAGGATTATAGAGAAGTCTGAGGCCATTCTGGTTTTTTGTTCCCTTATAAGGAATGCATTTTCTTTGCCTAAATGCTAGTAGGATTTTCTTTTTTCCTTGAAATTGAAGTGTCCCCAGACTATGGCTAGGGGTTTTTCTAGGTTTCATTAATTGTGTACCTAGAACATAGTAACACCTTTCAATCTCAGACCTGGCGTTTTTTTAGCTCAAGAATATTTTATTCTGTTATATATCTGATTATTGTTTCTCATTCATTTATCCTAGGTTTTTTGAGAACTCTTTTATTCATATATTTCATCTCTATGTCTTCCATATCATCTTCTCCTACTGTTTTCATCTCTCTGCCACTTCTTTGTATTCTGACACTTTCTCAGATTTGTCTTTCTTATTAATGATTTGGCTTCTTTAACTTTTTTTCTCCCCTGAAAGTAATACGTGTTCACTGTAGGCAAATTTAGAAAAATGAAGATAAAAATCACCTATCATCCCAACACTATTTGTACTTTGTAGGTACTGTCTTAGACTCTTCAAGAAAGTATGTTTTATATAATACTCTGTTTCATAACCAGCTTTTTAAAAAATATACCATTTTATGATGTGCAAATTTTGGGGTTCTTAAATATTCTTTGAAAACATGACTTACTGATTTATGGAATTCTATTGTCTGAAGAAGTGTTCTTTGTACTGCCTCCTGTTTATGTGGAACAGGAACATCTAATGAAAGGATTTTCCACTTGCTATTTGTAGAGGTTTCCTGCTGTTCAGAACAGTCTAAGGGCTGATATTGATTATGCCTTTAACACCCAAATTGGCCAGGCGAGGTGGCTCATGCCTGTAATCCTAGCACTCTGGGAGGCTGAGGCAGGAGAATAGCTTGAGCTCAGGAGTTCAACACCAGCCTGAGCAAGAGCAAGACCCCGTCTCTACTAAAAATAGAAAAATTAGCCAGGCCTCGTGGCATGCGCCTATAGTCCCAGCTACTCGGGAAACTGAGGCAGGAGGATCGCTTGAGCCCAGGTGTTTGAGGTTGCAGTGAGTTATGATGACACCTCTGCACTCTACCCAGGACAACAGAGCGAGACATTGTCTCAAAAAAAAAAAAAAAAAAATCCAAATCATCATTCTGCCACTAATGTAGGCTTAGGAATGACTTGATTCCAGAATTCTAACGTAGAACAAATTCAATTAACTGATGTTTCATTAATTGAAACCTAAGATTAGCTGCTGTTTTCTCTATATAATTTTACTTTCATCAGAAATAAGAAAATAACACAAAACCAACAAATTGATTTTAGGGATTATATGTTAAAATTTAAGTTATATGTAAGGTCTGAGAGTATATCCACATTGTATTTATTGAAATGTTGATTCTTTTTAAAATTAATATTTAATTTGATAAATAAGTAAAAGGATTATAACAGAAATGGCAGTTCCCTACCTCATATCCTCCTTCCTAGTGTTAACTATTTGTAACTCTCTTAGTTTTTTCTTCTCTGTATTTTAAAATAAGAATAATACATGCAAAACTCTTAATTTTATCAATTTTATTATAAATTTGGGTTTTTTTTTCCTAGAGTTAAAAATTGCTTTTTATTTTTACTTGTTTTCTTGAACTTAAGGTTAAATCTTTCTTCATCCTTTGTCATCTCCAGAATCTGTCAGTACTATTTTGTTCCCAAAGACCTTCCTGTATTTGATCATTTATCCCTAAAGAACCCATATACTGGCCAACAAATAACTGGTTTGTCACCATGGAAGGTACATGACAAAAATCTATATTTCTGAAAAGTAACTACTCCCTCCTGGTTTTCTTCTTCTCCTAAATGGCTTTATGATTTGGAGACTTGAGGATTCCTGCCTTCATATCTGTTCTGTTTTTGTTGGGTTTTTTCCACTGTGTTATTGGTTTGACAGAAGAAAAGGTCAGTAATTGAATAAGGTGGTTTCTACCCTTTGGTGAATCCTAAGGTTCTTTTTATTTTTAATATAGCATCTCATTCAAGCCTTATTAGCTACCTTGTGGCTTCTAGATCCTGTCTTTAGCTCTCCAACACTGAAAGCAGATTTCCTATCTATGCTTGCAAAGCATTCACCTCCTGTCTGAAAGGCATCTGCAGCTATCTACTCATTTGCAGAGTAAAAATGACAGGTTCTTTAACAAATGACAAAAGGTAAAATCTTTCTGGGTTCAAGTTATTAGCTCTACCTGCTTTCTATTTAATAACTTCCCACCCAGGGGTTTCCTCTTCTTTCTTAACTCTTCCTCTTACTGATTTTCTATGAATCCTGTCTTTGCCACTTTAAAAAAATCAATTGTTCATTAAGCAAACGTTTTTTGAGTGTTTACTATGTGCCAGGCACTCTTCTAGGTGCTGGGGAAACAGGGGTGAACAGCATATTCAATATCCCTGCTCTCCTGTAGCATATATTCTAGGTAAGAAAATAAGAAAAACACATGTAGGAAAGTGTTATGAAAAAAATAAAACAGGATGATATGATAAACAGTGATTGCTGGTGATGTAGATAAAGGCGTTGGGGAAGGCTGCCTTTGAGGAGGTAGCATTTGAGCTGAGAATTGAATGAGCAGAAGTCAGCCATGTGGAAAGAAGAGGAAAAAACAGTCCAGGCCACAGAGAACGGTAGTATGATGACTCTGAGATGGGAAAAGAGCCTGAAGTGAAAGCCTGCTGGCTGGACTGTGGAGAGAGACAAGAACCATGCTGTGGAGGACCTTGTGGGCCACAATGAGGACTTTGGATTTTATTCTGTATACAGTGGGAAGCTGTTGTAGGTTCTTAAATGAGGGAGTGGTATGGTCTGATTTACATTTCAAAAGATTACTTTGGGTGGTGTGGAGAATGGGGGCAAATGCACTCACCAAAATAGAACATGTGTTTTTAAAAAAGATTTAATGCCCCCTATGGGAAGACCAAAGTTTCTCTTCATATTTTCCCCTGGGAATGAAATGTAGAGATCATGCAAAGTATTTTTGATAATGGGGCATTATCTTGAATTATTTACCTACTTGATGCTGACAGCTTCTCCTGTATGCTCCCAAGTGATACCAACAGTGGAATACCCCACTTCTGAAAGGTCTCCATCTTTTAGGATAGAGAAATTTATAAATGTCCATGTCACATTTAGATTATCTGGTGTTTCAATTTAGATTTATAAACAAAGTGGACATGGAAGTTCTTTGAAAGTATAATATAAAATACTAGACAGTTATGTGATGGTATTTTTTTTATTGCTAATACTCAAGTTATTTAATTGTGTAAATTGCCCTAATAGACATTTTCCATATATTTTAGTGCTTCAGTTAGATTCCTCCAGAAAAGCTTTAAAAGGGTCTCCTTATTAGCAGTATTTCCTCACTAGAGGACTCCAGTTGGAACACACAGCCTTGGAGACTGCTTATCATCCTAAGGCTACAATAGAATTATAATTAAAAAGGAGAAACAACTCTTGTTAATTTTTAAATTGATATAGGATCCTTTCTATCCTAGTTACTTTAAGATGTTATGTCTAATTTGGTAATTTTTTTCCTAAATGCATCCAGTTTTGTATATCATGGTTGGCACAGTAGAAGAAAAAACTGGCAAATAAGAAAAGCTGTCAAGTCCAAGCATGAATTGGTGAAGATTTGTACTTAAGTGTAGGAGGAAGTTTTGGTAAAAAAAGAATGGGTTTGTTGACTCTGAGCTCATCTTGGTCTTCATTTGATGATGTCTGAAAACTAAGGTTTCAAGCCTGAGTGGCTGGAAAGACTGATACTGTTGATAACAGTTAACAGAAAGTGGGGGAAGGGATTAGAGAAGATGATTTCAATTTTGGATGTATCAGGTTGGTGAGTGTTAGATATCCAAGTGGAATTACTCACTGAACTCTTGGATAGATAGGATGGAAATTGAGATGAGAGGCCAGAACTATGTATGTAAACTTCAGTGATAACAAATAAAGGAGAAAAGGGAAGGGGAGGCAACCTTCCTCTTCTTCTTGTGGAAGAACCAGAATAGAAGGCTTCTGGAGGGTGTTCTTCATTTTTTATTAAGTAGTCACATGGACCTTAAGGGTACAAATATATGTAATGTGGCATATATGTATGGGAAAATTGCCTACATTTTTCTCACACATTAAGAAATAAACAATCAGCTCTTTATTAATAATGCTTATTGGTAGAAGTAACACACAAAATTGACAAAAGCTGACATTTATTATTGAGTTTAAAAATATTCAGAGAACTCAGTTTTCCTGATCAAATTTAGAACTGTAAAATATTTGACCAAGGAAATTTGGATTTGGTAAAGTAAGGCTACAAAAGAAAACTTAAAGTGGCAGAAACTATAATATATAATATCTGATACTCAGAAAATTTGATTGTATCAAATCTTTATTGATAAGTGCAATAGAAAAGAAAAAAATCAAAATGGGAAAAATTTAATTATAGAAAATTATTCAAAGAATGAAAATGGTTTAAGGAGTATATTTAAGTAATTTCCCAATGAAAACTGACCAGTGTTAGCATATTTCTGATTTAAGTGTTTTTATTCCTAAACATGGCATCAAAGCCCATGTGGGGGAATGTGAAAATACCCTCTCATTTACCTTTTACCTTAGGGAGTCTAATTTTAGAAAAGTAGTAAGTGGAAACCAGCTTTCAGGAATTAGGAGAGACTAGAAATGTGGAAAATGGAAGCCATCATTCAGTATGTTTGATAATAAAAGAAAGACAAATAAATTAGTTTGTTGCTAGGGGTTGGGGAAGAACTGGAATAACAGTGATTGTAAAAAGAAATGAAGACTCTGTATCTGAGAAGGCAGAGGAAACATGGAGAAGATGCATTACTATTAATAGATGTTTGTACAAGAAAGTTCTGCAAGGTGGGATTCATGGTGTACGTCGATCATGTTGTTAGCTTTGGAGAAGGGCAGGTAAGGCTAATGAGAAAGAACATCTGGCATAGCCTCACCTCTTTAAAGTGATATGATGAAAGTAAAAGATACAGAGGTAGGAGGCTCTAAAAGAGCAGTAGTCTAAAATAACAGCTGCCAGGACTGTGCCAGGAAAAGATTACAAGACAAATAGTAAAGTGAGCATTTTCAGAGACCCAGTTGGAATTGCATGTAATTATTTACTCCTGGTTCAGGTCTGTGGGCTAGGAACAAAATTGGAGAGGTGG
Source organism: Varecia variegata (assembly GCA_028533085.1). Lineage (NCBI taxonomy): Eukaryota > Metazoa > Chordata > Mammalia > Primates > Lemuridae > Varecia > Varecia variegata. Next base: position 173,806,656 of record CM052437.1, read on the forward strand.
GAATTTAAGGTTAGAAATTAGTAGATTAAGAGAGTGAATGCTTGTTAATATAGGCAGCATTAAAATGACAGTTAAGGAGTCTATAGTGGTAATGAAAAGCCTGTCTCACAAAGTTTCTGTTAGAGCAGATGTAAGACACAGTCTTGCGTCCGTGAAGATATTATATAAAATAAATCAATTTAGGTTAAACACTTTATTTCTTATATATTTTGACCCCTGGTTTCTGCACAGTCCACAGCAGGAGCATCATTATTGGCTAATGCCTCACCTCTGACTCTCATGACTTCACCTTTGTCTGTAACAAATCAAAATGTGACTCCTTTTGGGATGCTGGGTGGCCTTGTTCCAGTGACCATGCCCTTCCAGTTTCCCTTGGAGCTACTTGGCTTTGGAACGGACACCGCTGGAGTGACAACCACCTCGGGATCTACCTCAGCCGCTTTCCACCATAGCCTAACTCAGAGTAAGTGGGGCTCTTTATTTAGTTGGCTGTCTAGTTGGATAGAACAGGAAATGTCTCAAATATATTCTAATTAAAAGTAGTCTAGTTGGAGTTAATGAAGATTCTAGGGTTTTGTTTTTTTTTTTTTAAAGAAATGCAGTTTATTTCATCTGTATATAATAAGTCAAATTATTTTACTGTGGGGTTTTATTTGCAGTTTTAACATGAGCCATCTATGCCACATTTCAATCTTAATGAAATTTATAAGAGGAAGTCAAGTTTGTTTTTTATATACACATATAAGTTAAATATGTAAATTTTAAAAAATATATGGCTCTAGTTTTAGAAAGCCTTTGAAGTCAGGGGCTGTGTCTGCATTAAATAAATCAAATTATTTTCAATTTTGATCTAAGAGAACTCAAATCTTAGTTTAAATAAGATAACTAACAAATCTGTTTTCTTCTCAGATTTACTAAAGGGTTTACAGCCAGGAGCTCAGCATACAGCAACACTTTCCCACTCACCTCTGCCTACACACTTACAACAAACATTTAATGGTAAGAAAACCACCTATTTCTTCATCTCTTTATCATTAGTGCAGGTTTATAGATATGGAGTATATTTTCCTGAAATCAGTGTGATTGGAATGACAAAGGTTGGAAAAAGCAAATTTTCATATGACTGAACCCTCATTGGCAACAAATTCCTTTTAAGAGAAAGGAAATAGGTAAATGAGATCTTTTGTTACACATGAAAAGAGCCTTTTTGTTGAAGGTGTTTATTATATGGAAATGGCAAATAAGAAGAGGATTCATAAGATAGTTAACAAAAGTCATATATAGTAGTGATAATAATTTACATTTATTGAAAGCTTACTAAATGCCAGATAGTCTTGTGACTGCTTGTGTGGATTAGCTAACTTAATCCTTACAACAAGCCCCTGAATGGTGGATGATGATCCCTATTTTACAGACAGGAAACTGAATCAGAGAGGTAAGCAACTCCCCCAAGATAATATACAAGTAAGTGTTTGATCTGAGCTATAAACCCAGGAAGTCTGACTTCATGGACTGTATTCTTAACCATTAAACTTCTGCATCTTAGCAGTGATTAGATATGACCCAAACTGTATGCCTCATGTATTTGCAGCCCATCCAGATCACTCTGAAATCTGATATTAGGGCCGGGCGTGGTAGCTCACGCCTGTAATCCTAGCACTCTGGGAGGCTGAGGCGGGAGGATTGCTTGAGGTCAGGAATTAGAGACCAGTCTGAGCAAGAGTGAGACCCTGTCTCTACTAAAAATAGAAAAAAAATTAGCTGGGCATGGTGGTACATACCTGTAGTCCCAGCTACTCAGGAGGCTGAGGCAGAAGGATTGCTTGAGCCCAGGAGTTAGAGGTTGCTGTGAGCTAGGCTGATGTCAATGGCACTCTAGCGTGGGGCGACAGAGCGAGACTCTGTCTCAAAAAAGAAAAAAGAAAATGAAATCTGACATTAGACAGTGGGCACTATACATAACATTGGCCTCCAGCTTCTTGCTCTCACCAGCAGTTGACCTCCATAGACTGCTGAGACCATTCTGAAGCCCATTTTCAGGATCTGTTGAGCAGAAATAACTGCTTAGCTGCCCTCTTGACTTTGAAAGTTGACTAGGGCCTCACTGTTCTTTTTGGCCACTGCATTAAAAATGATCTTTGAACCAGTTTACTGTTGACCACAATGCAGAGATGGGAGCTTGTGTAGCAATATTTAGGCAACAGATGGTTATTAATCCTCTAAATGACCTAAGTGAACCACACTGGCATGAAATAGGTAACACAAAGTAGGCACAAATGTTAGCAATCCTGATTTTCAACTCCTTGACTAGGTTTAAATGCTAAAGGAGAATTGCTCTGTGACTAAAGCAGTTCTTCCACAAGTGTGGACAACTCCTTGGTATAATTTATTCAGCTGAGGATCGTGTGCTCATGGGGTAAATTGACATGAATGTGACCACCTGCAAGGAATTAGACAAGCGGGATCTCATGACTCAAAAAGACCCCAGTAGTTGGTTCTTATATGAAGTATCTTACTGTCTGGGTAGCACCACTGTTCCAGACGAAAAAAGGAAATATGACTGTCAATATTTTCTAAATAATTGAAGCTTAAAAGTTTAACATTTTTTATTTTGAAAATGTTAAAGTATAAGCCAATGAACTTGAGAATCAGGCTTGGAATTTTTAATCCCAGAACTGCGAATTTTAGCAAGCTTCTTAACTTTTTTGACTATCACTTCTCTAGCTTGTAAATTGGAGACAATGTTTTTAATAGCTTCTTAGGAGAATTTAATAAAAATACTTGAATTTAATAAAAAATAATTGATTTAAAGCTTCTAACATGGTACCAGGTACATAGTAAAAGCTCAATTAATGTTAATTCTCTTAATTTTATTTAGTTTAAAACAAGGGTCAGCAAAATTTTTCTATAAAGGGCCAAATAGTAAATAACATTAGACTCTGCAGGCCATATGGTCTCTGTCACCACTACTCAACTCTGCCTTTGTAGCACAAAAATAGCCCTAGACAATATGTAAATAGTGAGTGTGACTGAGTTCCAATAAAACTTTATTTACAAAAACAGATGGTAGACCAGATTTGGCCCTTGGGCTGTAATTTGCCAAATCGTGGTCTAAAGAATCTCACAGTCCAGTTAATATGAGTATTTCATTTTGCTAATTAACCAAAGCTTCCTTGAGCAAAATCCCATTCAAAAAGTGCCTTGCCATCTTATGAATTTATACCTCAGACCAAATCATTTCTCTCTAGAAATGCAGGTATGTGATACTATAAATGGAAAAGCCTTAGATGTTGTCACTGAAGTTGTTTTTTTTTTTTTTTTTTTTTTTTTGAGACAGAGTCTCGCTTTGTTGCCCGGGCTAGAGTGAGTGCCGTGGCGTCAGCCTAGCTCACAGCAACCTCAAACTCCTGGGCTCAAGCAATCCTCCTGCCTCAGCCTCCCGAGTAGCTGGGACTACAGGCATGCGCCACCATGCCCAGCTAATTTTTTTTATATATATATTTTTAGTTGGCCAGATCATTTCTTTCTATTTTTAGTAGAGACGGGGTCTCGCTCTTGCTCAGGCTGGTCTCGAACACCTGACCTTGAGCGATCCACCCGCCTCGGCCTCCCAGAGTGCTAGGATTACAGGCGTGAGCCACCACGCCCGGCCTGAAGTTATTTTAACAGTATTCTGTTTATGCAGCTTTTGAAATAATCATCTTGTTTCATTGATACATCTTTTCTTCAATAGAGGTAGTTTTTTCGTTTTATGTTTTACCAGACTGATTTAGATATCACATGAGTGGACCTGGCAATGTGACTTCTGTGGTCTCTTCCAGCCTTAAGATTCTGTTACTGTAATGCAATAGTTTATTCCTTTTCACCTGTGTATTTCTACCATTCATGCCTTTTCCCTCAAAGTAAAGGTTTCCTTCCCTATCTTTTTCTATCAGGCTTGGGTTATCTTTGGGGTTTCATTTTTCTTGCTAAGGCAATGACCTGTTAGAGACTTTCTCTATATTCTGTTGGCTCTCCAGGTCACTGGGCCCTACTCTTTCCCAGATACACTCTTTTTCTCTTGTCTGTCCAGTTTTTGTAGGTAATTTAGCTGAGATTTAAATGGAGTAATCAACATTTTTCCCCACGGACGTTTAAACAGCAGTATGTAAAAATAGAGACCATTGTGAGCCCGGCACAGTGGCATGTGCCTATAGTCCCAGCTACTCAGGAGGCTGAGGCGAGAGGATCTCTTGAGGCCAGGGGTTCCAGGCTGTTGTATGCTATGATCATGTCTGTCAGTGGCCACTGCACTCCAGCCTAGGCAATGTAGCAAGACCCTGTCTCTGAAAAAAAGAAACCATTGGTCCCAGTAGCAAACTTTCCTGTCACTTACTGCTAGGTAAAAACCAAAACAGAGACTCAGTTGGATTTTTTCCACTACCAGTGTGCTACATTCATTTACATAAATAATTGGGAATTAATTATCAAATACTGTATCCTGGCAAGAACTTTAATTTCAATTACAAGAAAATGAAATTGACTTTGTCTTCTAAAGAAATTGAAAGATGTGGGAGTCCCTTGAAAAGGTGGGAATTGTGTCTTCTGGTTCTTTTATGATCCTCTCTCAGCGTTTGACATAATTGGCTGGGAGGTAAATGATAATTACTTGTTGAAATAGTATTTAGGACACTGAAAACCAACTGTGAACCACAGTCATTTGAAATAAGAGGATCATTGGTTCTTTTTGCTTTGTTTTTCTTATCTATTTTTTATAACATGCAGACTCATACCCATTTAACATCTCTTTTTCTCTCAGATGGAGGCCAAAGTAAAGGGGACACTAAATTACCACGGAAATCTCAGTGACTTCCCAGCAAGCAAAGGAGATGAAACATTTGGTTGGCTGATGGAATCTACCTGATGGGAAAGTACTTATGTGGTCATAGGGCTGCTGTTTCTGTCGATGTTTACATTCTCTCGTCCCAAGCACTGTGGTGAGGAGGAAAAAGAAAAGAAAACGTTACTTGAGCAAAGCCAGGTGCAGGAGGAAAAAATACTTTTGCGCAAAGTTAGTGACCTTTGGTCTCTTCTAAAGAAAGACAAAGTTACCGTATTAACTGACTTGAGAGAGACTCAGTTGTCAAACCCACAGATGTACAAATTTGATTTTTCCCGGGGAGGGGAGAAAGAAGGAAGTCCAGAGGATTTGGGTAAACTCCATCCATCCTGGGGGTTGGATCTGAACACTTGTAGACATAAATACATAATAAAAGGCACTATATCTGGAATTAGGCCAGTTTGTCAGGAGTAATGATCATGTCTATGTTAGTGGACTATGTAGCAAATTTGCCACAAAAAAATTTAATGGCTCTGTCTAATATAGATAGTAGATGAAGAAATATCATACCCTCAAAAATCCTGAGCAAACTTGAATCTACTCCAGTGTGTAGCAACTCCCCACGTAAATCAGTGGACTAAAGATGCGTCAGGAAAGTTATTTTAGCACAGTGATGTGTATTATTAAATCATCTAGATTTTTCAAAGTCAGAAAGTTGAGCCTGTTGCTCTTAACAGACGAAACCTAGATGTCACCTTTTTGTAAAAGGGTCAGTTTCATCTTCCATTCAGAAGCAGGTACTTAACTCTTTTCTTCAGGTGATTTGTGCATCTGGTATTGACTGGTTATTCTTATTTCCATTCTTGATGTTAAAATGTGATGGTGTTCACATTTTTTTCTTAAGAAATGGGGATCTTTGATATAGGGCTGCTGCTTTGTTGCTCTTAGCACTTGCAGCAACATGAACTCTGAGTTTCCCCCCAAGTACACTTCACTTCACACCTTCTTCTGTTCTTTTAACTAGTGGTACTTAAGGTGATTATGAGCTATCGATATAAACAGATAGAAGTATATGCTTTGTTTCTTCGTTAGACATTCAAATGGCATGAATATGGCTTTTGAATTTTTAAGATGGTATTTTAAAGGGAGGAATTACATTAGGGTAACAATCACAATGTATTTCTACTCCCTATATCCAGTGTAGTGGAATTGTTTGGAGCATTTGGGATCCTAAAGCTTTACTGGTATTATATTTACTCAAAGTATTGACATACGAGTAAACCTACAGATGATAAGCCTCTTCAGTTATTACAGCTTCCTTATGCAGATAGCATATTCAATGAAGGATAAGGGAAAAATTTATGGTTCTCTTTGGATACATTTTATTAGATTTTTTTCCTTGCCTCATGATCATTCTAGTGGCTCTTTTTTTTTTAAGCTTCTGAATGTTTTCTAACTATATCCAAGAATGGTGTAAGCTTGGTCCATTTATAATGGCAAACTAACTTAACATTAGACTGATAGTAGCAAGATTTCTTGCATATGTTTTTCTTACACATTGTACTGTTAAGTTTATCCAAATAAGAGTATTAACCGGGCCCTTTTTTCCTTTTATAAACAAAAGTCCCCAATAGCCTACAGAACTGTGAAAAAATAACCACAGATCTGTTCAGATCTGTATGCCTATATTTTGACTTCAAAGTCACATTGGCTTGCTTCATAGCAAAAAAGTTAATGAATAACTAAAAACTTTAGTTCCAAGAACTTGTTACAGTAAGGGGAAAGAATTATTTCAAAGGAATCATTGATTTAATTTCTTGACTCTAAGAATTTATTTAAAAACAAAACAAACATGGATGTTGCATGAAGCCCTATAGATATTTTGAAAGGATGCTGGGATGTTGCAGAGAGGTTTGACTTGAATTCAGTATGTTGGTTAAAAGTTTGCTTGGTTTTCATTAGGGAAGCTTACCCAATTCTTGATTAATTCCAATGTAGTGGACCTCTTGGGTTTATCAAATTTGGAAAAAAAACAAGTCTTTGCCAGTACTATCTTTGTAAGTGATGGGAGTTTTCCTTTGGGAAGGTAGCGTTTGTTTTATTTTTCATACCAGGAAAGAAGTGAAAGTGCGTATTAATCTCTCTTCCTGCTGATAATTATATATGTATTTGTGTGTTTGTGTATATATGTGTGTGTGTGTAACACACACATATAAATTACTAATTTGAGTCAAAAAATAATTTCTTAATTCCATCAATTCTGAATCATGCCATATGAAAATCCCTGATGAGTCTTTGTCATCATTAGAAAAGAACAGAATAATCAGTTATTTCCTCCTGTGTCATTTTATACTAACCAGTAAAAATATCTGAATCCCCTTGGCTCTAAGAATATAGTATTGCAATTATATTCTATTCTCTTCAGTCTTGAGTCCTTGAGGACTCCTGTTAGGTCCCCATCTTAACCCCCCAAACCCCATTTTCGCTGACCGCTCACATCCGTTTCAATCAAGACCTCCCCTTCCTTTTATGTTGTACAAATGAGTCAAACATACTTGTATTCCTTCATAGATAAAGTATGATCAGAGAGTTTCTACATGTAAATACCTACATTTCTTTTCTAGATCATGACATTGAAAATGGTGTCCTTACTTTATGGTCACCTATCTTTACAGTTTTTATTACTAAAAACACAAACATAAATTGGTTATTTTTTAACACAGAGACTTGTGACTCATACTGTATTTTTGCACTTAAAAATAAAATTATGTTATTTTTTAAAATGGTGAGTAATTGGAAAGGATATCTATAGAACAATGTGTATTTCTAAAGAGCATTAGTAACATCCAGATGCAAAAATAATCAGCACACATAATTATGTCCCACTCAGTGGGATTCTTGATTCAGGAAGATTAAGCTGTTTGTTTTCAACTGTCTTATATTTTAAATGGCCTTCACTGATATATAAGCTGTTACTGTACATACAAGTTAATCCTCAGTATTCACAAGCAATAATGGTGGTCAGCAAAGTTGTCCTCAGGGACAGCAGTGCTGAGCCTCAGTTGGAGACTGGGAGCAAAGTGTCAAGCTCGTTCAGAGCCTCCAGAATAAATGCAAGCAATAATTTCCATTATAAGTCAATTATAATTGTTTCTCATATGCTTCTGAGATGAGACGGTAAACAAAATCATGATTTTTAAAACAGCCTGAAGAAAAAGGTTTTGGGAAAAGAAGTGAAGTTAGTCTGTAGTCACAAAGTCCTGATTTTTTGAGGCAATCCGAGTATTATGTTAGTACATTATTTCATGCCCACCACCCCTTTGATGGATGTTGTTAGCCCAAATTACATTTTTTTATATTATAGATATTGAATAAGGTTTATTGGATCACCACGGTAAGGGGAAGAACCGGGCACATACATGTTTGGATACTGTGGGTTTGACACCTGTTTGAAAACAACTCATTGGAAATGGTTTATAACCCAGGATATTTTTTTCCCAAAGCAGATCTAAATTGTTTACTACCCAGGGTTGGAAAGGGCGGGCACCTCTAGTCTTTCTCCTCTGGTGGCCCTCTCCCACACCTCTTTCCACCTCTACTTGGTTAAAGACATTTTCTGAAATGAACATTCTACTGTTATTCAAACTGCCATTGATTATGAGAGCTCTGTGTCCTTTGGGATCATCTCTTAGAACTCCAGTTATCTATCATATTTGCTGCTACATTTGTAAGATGAACTTTGCCTGTATTGGTTGACTTTAATCTAATTTACAGTTCTTTATTTCTGGGAGATTGTGTCCTATAATTTGACCCATGTATAGAATTAGGAAACTTTATTTTAGGAGTGTACCATAAAAGCACACTGGTCCCTATATTGTTTTTATCATTTAGGTTTTGAATTTGTTTGCATTTTTGTTTGTTAGTTTTTGTTTTGTTTTGTTTTTGAAGTTGGAAATAGAATGAGAAAACTCTATAATCAGGCCAAACTTGAGAACTTTCCCTGTGCTTCAGCACTATAATTTCTGCTGACCTAATGTTCTCAAAAGAGGCACTTTTACTCTGTATTGTGCATGTATGATTGTTTTTTGTTTTGTTTTTTGCTTTTGGTGAGCTTTTATTTTTGTAATAATGAAGCAGAAGAAAAGTGCAGTAGTAGATAAATGACTGATCACAAACATATTATGCAATTTTATTTTATAAAGTTTTAAGGGGAAAAGTTTAAGTCTTTGTAAATCATTTCTTAGCTCTGGTAAAATGCTTATATTACTCCTCTAAAACATGCTCAATTCAGGCCTTTGTCTTTGTTAAGTGCCTTTTTTCTTTCTTTTTTCCCCTCTTTTGAAACTGTTCTCAGATATCTTAAAGTACAGGCTAAGGCAGGGGATTCAAGAGGAAGAATCTCAAACTTGCCAACACCATGTCATACTGTCACCACCCTCATCCTTTTCTTTATATGGATATATATGAAAGATCCACACATCCATACATACAAAACCAGTAGCTGCTGTACCATTGCATCCTTTCCGAACACCCCCCTTTCAGTGTTTGCAAAACTTCTGCCTTGTTCATTCCATTGCTTTTAGTTGAGTAAAATGGGCAGATTGGGAAATTATCTTCTCACAAGATGCCATCTTCCCCTTTTGAATATCTATTTGTAGACGTTAACAACAACAACAAAAATATATATACATAATAAGTCGGTTATTACAAGTAAAATAAATTTAATGGACTCATTGACTATTCCTGGATGGAACCCATACTCTGTGCCCTGCAAACTTGGCATAAGCAATATTGGAGAAAGCATTGGAATAACAAGTATCTTGTGGGTCAGATTAGTAAGGTACGCTATGGCAGGTGAGACTAAACACATGGGAGGGCTGGTATCACAACTATGGGATGGTATCTGAGTAAGTTTTGAAGGAAGGTAGCAACTTTGTCAGCATCAAAAATGTATCATATTTTCTTCTGGGAAATGATTTTTGAAGAAGTCATATAGCTGCATATCTATTAAAAGGTCAATAAACTTAGAAGTAGAAAGACTTCAGATACTGAGGAAAACACTCATATAATCTATAGCATTCTTGAGAGATCTTCAGTTTTCTTTTTATTTGCCAGATAATTATATTTGGCTTAATCTGATTTTATGGTTATTTAGATTTTTCCCTTGAGCAAAATAACATAATCTTCATAATCTTAGATAAAGATTCATCTGTTCTTGTTGAAAACAAATAGATGTGACATGTTAAGGGAGATTAAGTTGAACCATCCCTCATACCCAGTACAAATATATCTAATAAGTGCCCCCTTTTAAATAAATTCTAATTGGAAAGAAGAGACTGGTGGCTAAAAAGGAGAAAGCAAAGGCTCCTGGTAATGTTACCTGATAGCAAAGCTACTGTCAGGTGGCCAGAGTTCAGTTGCAAATATTACTCTTGAATTACTATGTCTAGGGGGGATATCATTTAACCTTCGTGCCTCAGATTACCCATTAGACAATTGGGTATAATAATATTCACCTACCTCCCAGGGATATCAGAGACTTTACTATTTCAAAAATATTTTGCGTTTTTCTAAAATGTCCTATATAAGTAAAAATAGTATTACCATCTTCCTGCAGAGGCTAAAAAATGTTTTCCTTGTGATGAGTATAAAAAGCACCCTATGGTTTTTAAGTTCTAAAAAAAAAATCACTGGAATTCTAATTTAGATACATATTTGTTATTTAAACATATTATATATGCGGTGGGATAAAATGGTTAGTTTCAGGTTAACAACGGGAGAAATGACGCTAAGTTTCTTAATTATAAGTAGATTTTTTTAGCCTTTTGTGGTGTTATTACTTGTGTGATTTTTGCCAAGGTTGTGGAGCTAAAGTTAGATAAAGTTTGGATGCTTGGTTATTGAAGTTGATAAATGATCCTGAAAGTTTTAACTGCCTCAACTTTTCCATCTTCTCGATCTAATTTCCTTACATTACTTGTTTGGTGACAGATAGCTAAGCTTTTCACTTTCTAAGAATGAATGGGAGTCTCCTCGTTCTTGTAAATCAGAGACTTTGTACTATTCCTATAACTAAGTGTATCCAGCTCTGCACTGAAGGGGCAAACACTACACACAGCCAGCTGGACACTGGTTAGCCAGTCTACCTTTGTAATTCATGCTTCTTCAACCCATGAAAGAAGTGGAGCCACCAGCTGCTCAGGTTGTAGGAAAATGGGAGAGGGAAGGCAGGATTCACTTCCTAGGTGGGGGTAGAAGGAAACATGTTTTCCCCAATTCCCAGGAGGATAAGAAGATCATCTTATCCCACCTTCCATCCCTGCATATTAAGTATTACTGTGTAGAATTTTTCTTTTATCATTTGAAACAACAGGAAAAAATGGATGCTGCATTTTTTGGATGCTAAATGCTGAGCAACATTTGTTGGAGTGTATATGTAGATTTAAATTGTAGAACATATTCAGGGTCAGAAAAATGAGAACACAGGGGATGAGGAACAAATTTCATCTAGCTCAAGTGAGTGAGTTAGGAGAAAGTACCAAGCCCAAGCAGACAAAGCATCTGGTTAATTCCCAGAATTGGCTAAGGCCCAGTTAATCCCTAGTAAGATGATGTGTTGGTTTTTTAAATCACTCTTTGGATTTTTGTTGCTTTTTCCAGATAAGGCCTTTGTAGCCTCTAAATAGCAACTATGCAGATAAACATACTCCGTATTTTCCACATTTTCCTCTTTTTCCATTCTCAAATAACAAATGTCAAGACCCAAAGAAATAAGGCATAAAGGTTTTAATAAATGTGTGTTTGTTCCTCTAGGGAAAATTAACAGAAGCATAAAATAGAGATAAAATGTTAATTCTATATTCAAAAACTTTACTACAAACCCTTTCACTGGTGCAAAACTGTAGTTAGTATCATGGAATGTCTTTGGGTTGTTATGATAAAATCATCCCAGTGTTCAATTCTGAGAAAGTTTTAGATTCTGTGACACAATGTTCAGGTTTATAGAGCTGAACAGGTGGTCAAACTCTAATTAAAAATAGCTTTGAATATTAATGTTGAATTCTTTCTTCATTTCCTTTAATCTGTATCTTCTTTTAGTCTGAACTCTTAAGTTAACCAGTTCATCAACCAGTTGCTACACTAGGATATAAGTTGTGTGTTGTTAGAATGGGGAGAGAAGGTTAAACTGTCTTTTATATCCTTTTCTCACTCACTTTGGCGATCTAGCCTATGTCCCCATGGAACTCCAAAGTAAAGCCTACAGGCCTATTTCAGTAGACTGTTACATCCTAGCAGAAGGCTCAGGCAGGGATGCTCTTAGAATTTTATTCAGACTGCCTTTGAATAGCTTGATATTAAATTACATTTCTCTCATAGACTCCCAAAGTACTATTTGCTTGAAAGTAGATATTTGTGATCTTTATTTTTAATTTCCTCATATTGTAATACTTCTGCTTCTCAATCTGTCCTACATATTTCCATTTCAAAGTGGGTTAGTACTTAAGCTTTGGACACTTTTCCAAACTGTTACGAAACAGGTCAAGAATGCTTTTCAAAAATCTCATTGGTATAATTTGAGTCCGTATGTGCAGGACTTAGAGTCATCAGTGGTTATCACTGGTGACTGGATTTTTTTTCTCTTCTTCTCCTTTGTATTAAAAAATAGATTTTGCTACTATATAATGTGTAGTAGCTACATTTCATGCCTTCCCCCTTGATACTTTTCAAAGTTATTCAAAAGAAATATAGAGCTTTGTTAGGGGTTCTTATTTCTCATAATCGTCTGCCTTATTTTCATACTTCCCCTGGAATATGCGTACTTTTGTAAATGGGCCATATGAATCCTTAGTACCACTTTTATGTTTGTTTCTCAGAAAACTCTCTCTCTTCATTCTTTGCTCGCATTTTGCTAATGATATAGTTACATTATCTTAAATCTGTGTTTTAAGATTTTATAATAGAGCACTAATAGAAAGCTAATTGAAATATAAACAAGATGACTATTACTTAAGATAACTTGGAAATACTGTTTTTAAAGTTAACAGCTCCATCTATCCTCAAAGTCCATTTAGGAGGCAACATCAACTAAGACCAGCCAGTGGACATGTTTTTCTATGTTATTAACTACCCTTAAATTGTCAAATCTTAGCTATCTTGTATTTTCTATCCTTGCAGCCATAAACTTTCTTCCTTTTTTGCTTATCTCTGCTGTTTGCAGGGGTATTGTGCCCTCTGTCAGAAAATTGGGTTTTCTTTACCATACCTGTAAGATTACCAAGGTTTGTCCCAATATTGGTTAAGAGGCATTAAAAGAAAACGAATTTATTCTCAGTTGACAAAGTTATTACTGTTTTTAATAGTTTAAAAGTTGGCCAACTTTGGCTGCCTTTTTTTTTTTTTTTTTTTTTTAAGTCTTGGCTATGCCTGTGTAATTAATTACATATACCTTTGGGACATTCAAATAATCATGGGGCCCTTCCACCATTGTATGTAGGTTTCCAGCCTACAAATAATTTCCTTTGATCCATGGCCAGCCTCCAGAGAAAAGATTTAAGCTTTGCATTGTCCTTTTATTGGCCGTCATTGAAAAATTTTTTTATTTTAGAAAGTATCAAAAATATCAAATTATTCCTTAAGGAGAGTATGTAAATCTGGGGCTTTCTCTTGCATTTCACATGCTGAACACTGTCAAACTTAGAAGAAAATAAATCTTTGGCTGGTGAAACTTTTGTGGCCCAAATAATACAAAAAAGTCTACCAAGGTAACTAAGTGATGAGTGTTTTCTGTCTTTTATTACAAGCGAGAAAGTTTATTTGCAGTTGCAAAAATCATTATGAAACTGCAGACCTATTTGCTGTCACTGATTGGAAGTAATTATTCTGATTTTTAGTCTGGGTAAGCACATATTTCCAACCCTTATGGTATGAATTTTGACAAGGGAAAGACTTTGGTTTGGCAGCAGAAGGAAAAACAGGACTTATTTATACAGTGAATGTTCACTCTCCAGAGGAACTTCCCTCCAGTTACACATCTTCCCCTTATGTTAGCCACCTCCACACTTGATATAGATGCCAACATGTTTCAAAACCAGTCTTGAAGAAGCCTAAACAATTTATGATCCTCTAGGTAAAAGGCACGAATCACTGTATTGCATTTGCTTATAGGGAGGTGTTTTTGCTAACTTGAAGGGGTATACTGTATTTCAAATAGGTGTGCGACTTAATATTTTGGGAGTTTTTTTCCCCTCCTTTAAAAACTGGACCTGAACACAAGCTTTGAGTTGATATTTGTAATAATCTCAGGACCTGAAAGATTGTAGCATTTAGTGTGTCTTAAAAATTATGTACTGTACCAGCCATGGACTTTTGTAAATATACCTGTCTCCCTTTTTTGTATTATTTTAGTAAAAAAAATAATAATAAATTTAAATAAAAGGGGGTGGTGACGACATGTGAATGGGTGTGGGTATGTATGTGTGTGTGTTTGTATAAGGCTCTTTTGAGATGAACTGGTGCTTGTTTGATTTCCAGCTCAAATCGGAGCAGGAATATGGACAAACTGCTGCTACTGAACCCTGCACTGAGCCGAGGTATTTCCATTTTGTCATTTTCCATATGGTTGATTAAATGCTAGCAGCTACCAGGAAATGACTTATAAGTTAAATTCTTCTTCCCACTGCCATCTTGCCTTTGCATTCTCAGTTCTACATGCCCTTTGAACTTTGATAGTAAAACATTTCAAACTTTGGGTGGTTTGCTGGTCTCTGGTTTTTAGAAAGCTCTTGTCACTCTTTCCTTAAAAGGGGGGAGGCAGATAAATTTTTTTAACCAAAAAATATCACACATTTCGTAAAACTGGTGAATTTTGGATACGTGAGAGGGTATAAACATTCCTAAATATGGATCTGTGAATTTAGTAAATTAACTCTATGGATATACTCCTTCAGTGCAGGGATTTTTGTTTATTTTATATTTTTTTCGCAACAGCCTTGCTCATATTCCAGGTGTAGCTAGCAAACCCCTGTTTTGAAGCAAGAGCCTTATTTGATTCAATGTAGATGTTTCCTGTCTATCCTTTGTGACAGGGCCTTTTACATGAGTGTTTTTTTCTTTTTGTATGTGTTACGTGTTTGTTGTATTAAATAAAGAGGAATGTACATATTATTCTCGTGTCTCTTGTATTATTGTGTTAACTTGGATTTTAATATCACATTCATGGCCAGGTGTGGTGTCTCACACCTGTAATCCCACCATTTTGGGAGGCTAAGACCAGCCTGGGCGACGTAGCAAGACCCCATCTCTACAAAAAATAAAATTAGCTGGAAGTGGTGGCACACGCCTGTAAATCCCAGCTACTCAGGAGGCTGAGGTGGGAGGATTGCTTGAGCCCAGGAGTCCAAGGCTGCAGTGAGCTATGATCACAACACTGCACCCCAGCCTGGGCAGCAGAGCGAGACCCTGTCTCTTGAAAAAAAGTAATCACATCCTTTCAGTAGTGGTTGAGTAGTTGTTGTCTGTATGTCTGTGCTAGGCACAGGGAGATACAGAAGTAAAGAACACAGCCCCCGCTCTCAGTATATTCACAAACAATTAGCAATCGAATGAGTCTTTAATGAGTCGTATTAAAAGATAATGGTTCAAAATTTGTCGAAAAAGTGTGGTCCTTTGCCACCTGACGTTTGAATTGGGTAGGGGGAGAAGTGGGACTGGAGCGATCTAGGCAGTCTTGGTCAAATGGATGGCACTTAAGGTGGGCCTCCAGGGATAGGTGGGAATTGGCAAGAGTCAGGAAGAAGCAGGAAGCAGGCAGTCTGATGTGAGGTGTGCCTTTGGATTAGTAGGGGAGGGTAGAGTGTGGGAGTCTGAATGTGGCTCACTAGGTCCTTCCTTTGGGTGACAGGGTGTGTGCATTTGATGCTACCAGGGTCAGGGCTTGACATATAGATATGGAAGTTATTCACAAAAGAAATCATCTTTTAAAACCTTACTTATAGAGGACTTCTAGGAAAAGTATTACTGAGAGAAAAAATTTGGAGGTGGGTGGGGAGAAAAAGAAAAAAGAAAAAATTCAACCTTAGAAATCCAGGTAGGGACCTTGGCTTCTTGGCCTAGGAGTATGATTCTGCTTTGAGTGCTAGAAATCCAGGTAGAAGGTGGGAAAAAGACGGAGAAATAGCAACTTGTCAGAGAAACTGGACAGCTTGTCCTGTATAAGTACATATGTATGTATGCATAGAAAATACAGACAAGGACATACATCCCAAATATGGAGAATGGTAGTATGGGTGCTTTTTCTTATTTTTTTCCTTTTCCTTTGTGTATTTTCAGTGTATTATCACGACAATGAAAAGAAGTAAGAATTTCAAAATGGCCTGGTTCTTAGGCACTGGGGGAGGAGGGTGGGCTGCAAGTGCCTCTGGCTAACATTAAAGGACAATTTTGCAAAAGTGTGTTCTTGGGAGTAATAGCTCCTCAAGATGTTTTTTGACATAAAAAAAAAAAAAGAAGCCCTGTTAAATAATTTGCACTTAACTATGTTTTCACCATCTTGTAAATGTATATTAACATGTTAAAGGTGTTATTGTTAAAGTTTTTAATGCATTATTTCCCCCAATAGTATTTAACCATGGAACACTTTTCATGTAACTCCAATTACCTGTAAATTATTTAAGGCGTGTAAAGCACTTAGCAAAATGTCTAACACACAGTAAGTGCTAGATAAATGTTAACTTTACTGTCATTTATACTAGTTTTGTTTTATTATTCTGTACATAAAAAAAGAAACCAAGAAAAGTTTTTAAAAGGAAAAAAATACAGCCTGAGGAGTTAAAGGATTTCAGAATAAGCTAATGGTTTAGAGAGCCAAGAAATAAGCAAATAGATAAATAAAACCAGTTCTCTAGGGTTGAACTGAATAAAGGCCAGGTGTCCAGAAGGTAGGGTTATTCAAGGGAGTATAGAAAAATATGTAAAGCAGAAAGCATGTTTTACACTTTGTGTAGGAAAGAAACGGTCTCAGACTAGAGCTTTGGCCTGGGAAAGTGCGGCTGGTTGAGAAAAGGGTGCAGGGAGCAACTACAGGTGGAGCTGGAAGGCAAATGTAACAAACTGGTTACAGCAGCTACTTTGTTTTACAAATTTATTCTAAGGAAAAAATGGACTTGTATAATAAAACAAGTGCCAAAGTGAAACAGAGATAGCAACTGTCAAACTACTTGAGGAAATCGGACATTTCGTACTTAACCTAATACAAAGGTTTGTGCACAAGGGTATTCATCAGTGTTGCTTGTGACAGTAAAAGTTGGAAACAATTTAATGCCATGTCAGAGGGGATTGGTTTAATAAATAAAGTTAATGCTAATTTTTCTTAAAAAATTCCTCAAGATTTATTAAGTGAAAAAGCAGTTGTAAGTGTGTGTGTATATATGCATAGAAAAATATATAGAAGAACATATACCCTAAAATACAAAGTGGTGGTATGAGTACTTTATTTTTCCTTTTACGTAAATGTATTTTCGATGAACATGGATGAGTAAGTTATTTTTGTTTTTGTTTTTTTTTAAGACACAAATAGGTGGACTTTGTTGAAGAGAGGGAGAAAGAAATGGGAAGGAGAGGAAGGAGGCTCTTCCTGTCTCATCACTGGAGAAGGGAAAAGAAAGAAAAGTATACCACCCAGACCCTGTGAGATCCTGAAAGTGGATTTGGCTTGGAGGGAAGACACAATAAACTGCTTGGTTTAAAATAAAGATTTTTTCTTAAGAGATTAAATTTGCTTTTGATGGGAAAAAAAAGTACAAAGTACATGAGTATACAGTGAGTGCAAAGCATTATCTTTTTCCTACCCCTGATCCCAGTTCCCCTTCCCCAGAGCAACCAACTACCAATTTCTCCAGTTATAAGCAGAAATACGTATCTGACTTTTTAATATAAACTTGGCATACATATCCACTGTACCTAGCATTTTTTCTATTTTCTTGGAGATGATTTCACATCAGTATATAGAGGTCTGTCCTGTTCTTTTGAACAGCTGCATAGTATTCCATAGTTGTTATACCACCTATTGTTGGGCACTTAGATTACTATTACAGGTAAAACCACAATATCCTTTCGATATTTGTAATCTGTGTGGACAATGCAAATGGACAATCAAAAGTTCATTTGGCATGGACAATAAATGATCTAACACTCTAGATTTGAAAGTCAGTGTCTGGAATCTGTGACATTGCTTCCTCTATGTATGAAACTTTGAGTAGTACTTGAGAAAATAAATATTTTAAAAGTTTTGAAAATTGGAAACAAAAGCAAAAGAGCTGACTCTGGGTACACCAAGGGTTGGGTTACATTGCACGTGATATGTATGCTTTTCAAAGGACAATGACAACCTCTCATGTAGGTATACTCCAATATGTCATGAGTGTCCTTACTTCAAAAACGATTGTACTTCATTAGTATGTGCCCTGACGTGGCTTGTTTTTCTGTATCTGTATATATTTACCTCTATGTGCCTATGTGTGTCCCTTCACCATTTCCCCACTATCTTTTGGTTGACATTAGCCAGACTTGGGGTTCACAAGACCCCATTGTGAAGCTGTGTCACTTTAGACAAGATTCTCGGCCCCTTCAAGCCTGTTTCCTCTTCTGTATTGTGATAAGACCCCGTGGTGGATGTGTTGTTTGGATTAGAGACAGGTATGAAAAGCACCTAGTGTAGTGCCTAGCACATAATGAGAGCTTACAAATGGTGGCTGCTACTATTCTGTCTCTTCTCTGTCTTTTCACTTCCTAAATTTATGCTTCCTCTTGTTCCCCTGATTTTCCAAAATATACAAGTGAAGCCACAGTGTTTTTAAAGGTCTGATATAGTTACTTTTTAAAGTACAGTCATGAGTAAAGATCAGTTAAAATTCTGTCATCACAGTTGTCAGAAACCCCTGGCTTAAGTAAAGGGAATCTTTTGGCTTGTATAACTGAGTAGTTGTAGAGGTAACCCTGGTGCGATGAAGCTTTCTCCAGTGATTCCATGTCACCAAGATTCAGCGCTCTGTCTTCGCTCCACCATGCCAAGGGCAGGTTCCACGGGCAGCCCCTCAGCCTCTCCCTTCATAGCCAAATGCCTGCTGTAGTTCCAAACCATATGCGAGTGTGTGTTGTGTATAAGTTATTTTTACTTCGTTGTACCTCAGATGCAAAGCAATGCATTAATCATATACCTTGATTCATAGCACATTGTCTTCATCAGTCAGCATGGGAGCTCCTTCCCTCCCTTCCTTAGTGTCCCCTCTGCTCTGCCCCACAGGCACCACTCTTACCTTTTTGATGTGTGCCCTTTGTTAGGCATGCATCCTTCTGAAATAAGTAGTGGTGTTTTTGTGTATATACAACTTTAATTTGTACAGCTAGTACTATGCTATAAATTTTGCTCTGTTTCCTACTTTTCTTGCCTTCTTAGATGTATCCATGCTGCTATATGTACATCTTGCATGTTTGCTGTGTGTATATCTTACGTGTTGCTTCTTACCACTGCATAGATTTCCCCAGTGTGCGTCCACCACATTATACGTACCTATTCCCCTAGTGGTGGATACCTCAATTGTCTTCAACTTATTATTATTAATACCACAAACAGGGTTATAGGTAGTCTTCCCTTCTGTGAATTGCTTGTCCATCTCCTTTGCTCATTATGCAATTGCATTTTCTGGTTTTTGTTGTTGTCATTGTTGAAATTAATCTCTTATCAATTTTAGATGTGTCAGTTACACTAATCTGTTACCTGTCTTTTAACTTTGTCTGTGACATCCATTATTGAACAGGAATCTTCACTTTTTTTAATAGATCAAATGAGGCTTTTTGTTGTTTATGTTTTGGGGAGTTTATGAAATGTTGTCCTACCCCTAGACCACAAAGATATCCTCTTGCATTTTTTCCTATTAGCTTTATAGTTTTACCTTTTACTTTTTTATTTATAATCTATCTGTTGTCCACCTTTGTGTATTGTGTAATGTGGTGGTCCAGCTTTATTGTTCTGTATTTGTGAGATAATCCCCAACACTATTTTGTGTTATGAATACTTCTCCCATGAATGTGGTAACATTTTTATCGTATGTCAAGCTCTCACATGGACGGGTCTATTTCTCAGCTCTATTCTGTTCCATCGTTCTTTTTATTTGTGCACCAGTATTATACTGTTTTTCACTACTGTATAGTATGCTTTACTAAATAATAATGATAGTCTCTGCCTCTTTATTCTTTTATGTTGACTCAGTTAATTGTTGATTTTTTATTCTTCATATGAATTTTAGAATAAAATTTTCAAGTTCCACTTTAAAACTCCAGCTGAAATATTGATTAGGATTGGATTTAGTTTGTAGAGTGATTTAAGAAGAATAATAGAATCTTTAAGTTACTCCACTCATGGCATATCTCTCCATTTATTCAAATCTTTTTTTGTGTCTTCAAATAAAGCTTTTAAAATTTCTCTGTAAATATCTTGTTCATATAATGATTTCTAGGTACTTTATAGCTGTTGCTTTCATGAATGGTATCTTATTCTTTATTTTCTATTAATAGTTTGTTATTGCTGGTATTAAGGAATGCTATTGTTGATTTCATATTCAGCAGTTTTGCTAAACTCTTATTCTGATTATTTTATTAGCTTTTCAATGGAGATGATCATGTAATCTACAAATAATGACAGTTTTATCTCCTCTCTCAATTCTTTCACTTTTTATGTCTTGTCTTAGAACATTAGACTGGTCCTTTAATACTGTACTAAACAGGTAGTACTAAAAGTGGCATCCTTGTTCCTTATTTTAATGGGAACATTAAAATCTTTGTTCCTTATTTATCTGAGTTTTCTCCATTAAGTATGGTGTTATTCTAGATTTTTGGCATATAGATTTTATGAAGTTAAGAAAGTTCTATTCCTAATTTTCTGGGAATGTTTACTACGTACATGAGTTGAATTAGATCAAGTGCTTTTCACATAATACCTATGTATGATCAACACTTGCAGAAAATTTCTTAGAAATGTTGTAATTTTTTTATTCTTACAATGTTTGTTTTCCTGCTCTGTTTTGTTTATATACATCTCCCTCTTTTTCTTATTTAGTCTTGCCATTCCTTCTTAATAATTTTTCAAAGAACCATGAATATTATTGGATCCATATATGTTCATTATGGTTATATCTTTTGATATAATGTTCTTTTTACCAATACAATGTCCCTCATTTTTCTTCATGATGTTTTTCCCTTTCTAATATTAAATTAGATATTCCAGGCTGGGCGTGGTGGCTCACGCCTGTAATCCTAGCACTCTGGGAGGCCGAGGCGGGTGGATCGCTCGAGGTCAGGAGTTCGAGACCAGCCTGAGCAAGAGCAAGACCCCGTCTCTACTAAATAATAGAAAGAAATTATCTGGCCAACTAAAATACATATATAGAAAAAAAATTAGCTGGGCATGGTGGCGCATGCCTGTAGTCTCAGCTACTTGGGAGGCTGAGGCAGTAGGATCGCTTAAGCCCAGGCATTTGAGGTTGCTATGAGCTAGGCAGACGCTACAGCACTCACTCTAGCCCGGGCAACAAAGTGAGACTCTGTCTCAAAAAAAAAAAAAAAAAAAAAATTTGATATTCCAGATATTTATATCCCTAATAATATTCCATTGTATGACTATATCACAGATTACCCATTTATTCTTTTTTTATTCTTTTTTATTTTTATTTATTTTTATTCACTTTTTTAATTTTTATTCACTCACGGCCTCCCAGAGTGCTAGGATTACAGGCGTGAGCCACCACACCTGGCCACAGTTTACCCATTTATCAGTTGCTAGATACTTGGGCTGTTTCTACTTTTTGGCTATTATAAATAATGCTGCTATTAACATTTGTGCACAAGTTTTTGTAGGGATGTATGTTTTCAGTTTTCTTGGGTATATACTTAGGAGTGGAATTGCTAGGTCTTATGGTAAATTTCTTTCTTTCTTTCTTTTTATTTTTTTAAGAGACAGAGTCTTGCTTTATTGCCTGGGCTGCAGTGCAATGGTGTGGTCATAGCTCACTATAACTTCAAACTCCTGAGCTCAAGCAATCCTCCTGCATCAGCCTACTGAGTAGCTGGGACTACAAGAATGTGCTACCACACCTGGCCAATTTTTTCTTATTTTTTGTAGAGACACAGTCTCGAACTCCTGGCCTAAAGTGATCCTCCTGCCTCAGCCTTCCAAAGTGCTGGGACTACAGGTATGAGCCACTGCATCCAGCTGTAAATTTTTTGAGGAACCACCGAGCTCTTTTCCACAGTAGCTGAACCATTTTACATTCCTACCAGCAATGTATGAGTTCCAATTTTTCTGCATCCTCACTGGCACTTATTGTCCATTCTTTAAATTAAAACTGTCCAATCCTAGTAGATCTAAAGTGGATATAAAGTGGTATCTCATTATCCTTTTGATTTGCATTTCTCTAGTAATGGTGTTGACCATCTTTTCATGTACTTGGTAAGTACTTAGTATATTAAGTATAACATACTTATACGTTAGTATATTAAGTATAAAAGTACTTATTCCAGGAGAGTTTTCAAAGAGGATTTTTGTGCTGTAAATTTTCTAAGGCTTTGTATGTCTGAAAGTATCATCTTTGCTTCCTCACATTTAAATAATAGTTTAGCTAGGTACAATTTCTAGGTTCTTTTCCTTCATCGCTTAGAAATGTAACTTCATTGATTTTTTTTTGTTTCTATTTCCTCCATTAGGAAGACTAATATCAATACAGTTTTTATTCTTTTGTGAACTCTCTTCTCTCTAGAAGCTTTTTGAAATATTTTTTTGTCTTTGAGGTTCTTAAATTTCACTATAACATATGAAAGTTTAGATTTTTCCTTATTCATTCTATTTGATGCTCCATGAAACCTTTGACTTGAAGTCCTTTTTATCTTTAATTTTTAAAAGTTTATACTTAAGATTTTTTAAAATCTTTCTTACATCCATTTTCTCTCATTCTGGAACTCCTATTGGGCAGATATTGACACTTCTATACTCCAGCTCACTTAAATGTTCTTTCGTATTTCCCATCTCTTTATTACTTCTCAGTAGGTACATCTGGGAAAATTCTTTCATCTGATCTGGATCATTATTCGTTTTTCAGCTGTGTAGCCTTCTTGTTTTTATCTACTCTGTTGAGTTTGTTGACTGTACCTGTGCTGTGCTCAGTATTTCCATTTGGTTCTGTGTAACTGCTTGTTCCTTATTGTTATCCTCTTATCTCTCTGAGGATCTTTATTATGCTTATTTTAGATTCTTGATCTGTCTTGTTCCATTCTGGTGTGTCTAGTACAGTTCAGTTTGTTTTCTCCTTTAATGTGATTGTACAGATAATATATCTGGTCATTTTAACCTGTGGGCTTGTTTCCCCTGGGTTTATCAGCTTTCTCAGCTGGTGATGTATAGGAGGGGCAAGGCCAAGGTCACGTGCTCCAACAAGCCTGTGCTTGAACAGATAGGTTGGAGTTTATTGTTTTCTACTAACTAGCTCACAATGGCTTATTTATGTGTTTAATGATTTTTTTCTTTTAATCGTATATCCTTGTATTTTGGAACATTAGCTATGGGCATTCTTTGAGGCCTGGATTTAAGGCGTTCTTCTTAGAGAGTGCTTGAGTTTGCTTCTTCCAAGCTCCTGGGGACATTACCAACGCAAGATCACTTCAAACTGAATTTTCAGCTTAGGATTTCGGGGCCATAGAGATAGGATGAATTTCAACCACAAATGCACATGCGTGCTTAACACTGGTGGTTAAGAACTCCTGTAGGATGTTCCCTGCCCAGAGCTGTGGTGAAGACTGAAAAGTCTCCTCTTGTTGAGGTCAGGGATTTTTTTTTTTTTCATTCTCAGCAATCCCCTATTCTTTGGGGCACAAGCATTATGCAGGCATCTGTGATCTGCTCTCCCACGCTGCTAGGCTGAGGCTTTCTTTTCTTTTGACTACCTGAGGCAAATTAAAAATCCAGACACTAAAGCTGAGTGCAGTGGCCACACCTGTAGTCCCAGCTATGCAGGAGGAGCACTTGAGCTCAGGAGGTTGAGTCCAGCCTGGGCAACATTGCAAGACCCCGACTCTAAAACAAAAAAAAAAATTCAGACTCTAGGTTCCAAGGAACAGCAAACACCCTCAGGACGAATCAGCTGTCAGTGCTCTTACTCTTTCCTCCTGTCAGGTCATTCTGGCCGCCTTTACTTTCCTGCCAGCTCAATCATGCTTTAAAAAAGTATTTTTGTTTGTTTGTTAAAATTTCACTGAACACTTTAAGCCATTCTATATTGACAGATATTTCTCTGCGCATCTAATTGTCCATAATGTCAAAAACAAAAAGTCCTGTATATATTTTGTATAAAAATAATCAAATTAACATAAGTATATAATATATAAATATTCAATAGTTCTATATTAACTGGACCTTCATAGTGCAGTTCGAAAGTCAGGCTGTCATAAGACACCCCCAGGGCATCAGGTATCCTGATGCAAAAACGAGAGTCCCACAGGAGGAGGGGTTGACAATGGTAACTTCATTTACTAAAATGGGACTCTTTCTGTGTCAGCTTCACCAGAGACCCCAAAGGCTGAAAACAAAACAGTAGGTGCCAAGTACTTCCACATTCTAAAGGAAGGAGGAGGTGGATCACCTGTGCGGCACATGCTAAGAGATTGTAAAACCCTTAGCTCCACGTCGGGAAGGATTAGCTCAGCGTGCACCTCCAGGCTGTGTCAGAGGACTAAGAAGACTGCTTTGGAAGCAGTAGTCTGTGTGCGGGACATTTCCCTTCGCCCTGAGCACGAGAGAGTGGACGTGCTTCCTCTTCACCTCACGCCAAAGGAGGGGGCACTTCAGGAGGACCATTTGGAAAGCATGACATGTCTTCTGGAGTTTGAGGGGCACAGGGACTGGTATCTGACTCCTAAAATGTCAAAAGACAAACCGTCGGTGACCAGCTCTTGGAGAAGACGGAAGAAGAGACATGGCTGCCTTTGGAATGGTTTGCACTCCCCGGGTTCTTTGGGGCCTGCTGTGGCTCTCAGAAAGGGAGGCAGATTTGGTCCAGCCCAAGGCAACACCCAGAGGGATGGGATAACCTCAGTGGAGGGGAAGACTGCTGGAAACAAAGGGGCTGGGGCAGGAATCCTGGCGTCCAACTAGAGGAGGCATGGCCTCCAGGGGACAGCAGGTGAGAGATGCCTGGCAGTGGAGACAGGGTCCAGAACTGACGAGAAAGCGCCTATGAGAAAAGAAGCGCCATTTGGAATCTGCCACTCCCAGACTCCTAGACCTGACCTCTCCTTTCTCCCCTTGCTTCCCCAGGAGAGCAGCCCAGCACGTCACCAAGCCAGCGTGGAGGAAGGAGTGTGAGAGAGGGAGGTGACGCTGGCCGTGAGCTCTTCTCCCACAGACTCAGGGCTGGAGGCGGGAGAAGCTTGAACTTAAATGACATTTGAGGTTTCCATATAACACTGGATGAGACTGCTAATACCTAGAAAAAGAGACTATTTTTAAGTAAGAAAAAAAAAAGTAAAACTCTTTAACCTGTCTGTTACCTGAAAGAGCCTGGAAAAGCTATAATTTCATCTAGAGCTAGAAAAAAACATATCATTACAAGCAATTTGTAGGGGCACTCACAAGAAAGCAAAGTTGCTGTCTTGTGCAGCAGAAGGTTGCGTCTGAGGAGCAAAAGAGCAGGCCCGGGAAGCAGGTTGGCCTTGCCCTCCCAGCCCGTTTCCAGCCCTTGGCAGCCAAAGCCAGCAATGGCGTGAAGTTTCATGGAATGGACTTTGGAATTTTAATGTTATACAGACTGGACTTTTTTTTTTTAAACCAAAGAAGATGATTGTCCTATTTCCTGGAAAAGCTCTGAGAACCACCCCCAATTTCATGCAGGACAGGAAGAAGTCACTCAGCAGGTTCACAGGTGGCCGTGGTGGGAAGGAATCACTTGCTCTCTCTTGCATCTAGCAGGTCCAGCTCGCTTGTGAAGAGTCACATCTCCTTCTGGGTATCATAATGTACTGCAATTTATATGCTTCAGGATGGTATCAATGGGGTTAATTTGATTAAAAGTAAGACCTTTAAATAACATACTACTATGGAATGGGAAGTAGCCATGAAAAGCTCATGTACCAGAGTCGTCAAACATCAAAATGAATCACCTAGTTGTCTTTTACAAAAGAGATAAGCATTTCTCATTTGCTGACCTTTCCTTTAATAACAAGAGGCTGTCAGCAGTGTGCTGCTGTGCGGTCTGTTGCGTGTTTGGGGCAAATAGCCTTCATTCCCCAATCCTTATGTGCTACTCTCCATATTACAGGGACTAGAATTATGGAAACCATATTTCCCAAACTCCCTTGCCTTCAAGGTTCTGCATGTGATTTCTGTTGTGCTTACTCAAGATTTCATAGGTGCAAGCAGAGAGTGGTATTACTGTTTTCTCTGGCAGCACCTAGCAAATGTGGAGGCCATGCTAGACTTCAAGTCCTGCCGCAGCCTCCAAGTGACCCATCAGCCCCTATCTCAGTGCTTTGGGGCCTCTGTGATCAACAGCAGGGGTTCCTGCATTTTTCTGACCTGGATGACAACAGCAACCACCTTCCTATACTCTGAACTCCTCCTGTATGGCGACAAACTTCCCCTACCCCCTAACTCCCGCAGCCCTTCTAATAGTGTTCTAAGCATCTAAACCCTCTGCGCTCAATTCCTGTCTGCTTGAAAGGCCTATAGTGGTTTCTGTTTTTCTTACTGAACCCTGACTGATACAGATGCCTAGCTGATACTTTAGAAGAAATGGACACACTGAATCGGTCTTTTTAAGTTAAAAGTGACTTTTTTTAAAGCTATAATGAGACGTTAACTGCCATTTGAAAAGAAATTTATGCTATGAAGAGAGAAATTTAAAATAGATGTTTAGAAATGTTTATCATTATGTGATTTTGCCCAAAATAATGTGTTAAAGATTTTTCAAAATAATGAAACATATTGAGTTACATTGTTGTCAATAAAATACACAATAATCTTTCTTTATGGGGAGAAATTAGGACTTTTTTTTACTGTTAATAAATAAAATAAAAATATTTTCAAAATATGGTGTATTTCATTTTAAAAACATCCTTTATTTCTATTTTGTGCATTTTTAATAATGTACATAGTACATTGGTTCAGTAGTACATGTATATAATTTTAAAATAAATACAAAGACTTACAGGGCTGCACAGATTTTTAACAATATGAGTTAACAATTTAAAAAGTTTAGAAATCACTGCTTTAGGATACACATCTGTATCTATGGCATCGCAATCGATAGAAACACATGCATACGTATGTATAGTCTTTCATGTCTACCCTCTTTCATTAGTCCTTATACTTTCCCATCAAAATTTGCCCTAGATGTCTGTATGCACGGCCAGGTTGCTAGTCCCTGCTGTAGTTGCAGAGATTAAAGATTGGACATCAAGAGATCTGCTCCGCTGGGCGAGGTGGCTCACACCTATAATCCTAGCACTCTGGGTGGCTGAGGCAGGAAGATTGCTTGAGCTCAGGAGCTCGAGACCAGCCTGAGCAAGAGCGAGACCCCATCTCTACTATAAATAGAAAGAAATTAGCCAAACAACTAAAAATAGAAAAAAATAGCCAGGCATGGTGGCGCATGCCTGTAGTCCCAGCTACCTGGGAGGCTGCAGCAGGAGGATCACTGGAGCCCAGGAGTTTTGAGGTTGCTGTGAGCTAGGCTGATGCCACAGCACTCTAGTCCAGGCAACAGAGTGAGACTCTGTCTCAAAAAAAAAAAAAAAAATTAGTGGCTGATATTTAGAAAGAAATATATAACATTTTTTATAAATGGAATTCCGGTCAGGTGTGGTGGCTCATGCCTGTAATTCCAGCACGTTGGGGAGGTCCAGGCAGGAAGATCACTTGAGGCCAGGAGTTCCAGACCAGCCTGAGCAACACAGCAAGACCTCATCTCTACTAAACATAGAAATATTAGCTGGGCATGGTGGTGTATACCTGTAGTCCCAGCTACTTGGCTGAGGCAGGAGGATGGCTTGAGCCCAGGAGTTTGAGGTTGTAGTGAACTGTGATGATGCCACTGCACTCTAGCCCAGGTATGAAAGTGAGACCCTGTCTCAAACAAAAAAAAAAAAAAAAAAAAAAAAAAAGGACTTCTAGCTTTTCTTGGAAAAAAAAAAAAAAACCACAAAAATTGCTTTCCTAAATGGCACCAAACAATGGAGGTGAGTAGTGGCCACCCCTGGATGGGTGGGCGAGGTGTTCTCCAGTTCACCAGGTTTCCCACCAACTCTGATTTACTCATTAATGTACCACTAGTGTTCCATTTGTGTTTGTCATTCCTACTCAATAGCTCATGTCTCCTAGCCATTGGAGCCATAAGGTGCCAGGCCCTTTAGGAGCCCCAGACTAAGCTGTCATGACTATCCTACTAAGGAGTCAGCCTGGTGAACGAACACACTTTTCTGGAGGCACAGGGCTTTTAGAGCTGAACAATCTCCCAGTCTGATGGTGGAAACTGATAACTATTAGTATAGCATGATGAGTTATGTATGACAGAGTAAATAAAGGGAGCAACAGGAGACCGGAGGAGGAGAAGCGAATCATCTTAATCCTGCCATACTGACCATAAGGGCCTACGGAAGCATCTAACCTAGACTTCTAGAGTAAGCTGAAGCAGAAAGGGTAAAGAGGAATATATTATAAACAGAAACGGTTAAGGCAGAGGGAATAACACGAAATATGTGGCTGGGAAGAGACAATGAGAGTTCAGATACTCGGAACAGAGGGTAGCAAGAAACAAATAATGAAAGATGAAGGTTAAGACATAAGTGGCGGTCAACTTAAGAAGACTCCGGCCGGGCGCTGTGGCTCACACCTGTAATCCTAGCACTTGGGAGGCCAAGGCGGGCGGATCGTTTGAGCTCAGGAATTTGAGACCAGCCTGAGCAAGAGCGAGATCCCGTCTCTACTAAAAATAGAAAGGAATTATCTGGCCAACTAAAAATATATATATATATAGAAAAAATTAGCCGGGCATGGTGGCGCATGCCTGTAGTCCCAGCTACTTGGGAGGCTGAGGCAGTAGGATCGCTTAAGCCCAGAAGTTTGAGGTTGCTGTGAGCTAGGCTGACGCCACGGCACTCACTCTAGCCCGGGCAACACAGCAAGACTCTGTCTCAAAAAAAAAAAAAAAAAAGGAAGACTCCAGTATGTCAATTTAAGTAGTCTGAATTTTATCTTACGGACAAGGAGCCACTGACAGACTTTAAGCAAAGGGTAAGGTCGCTGAGACTCTGAGAAGTGACTTGTCCAAGGTATACAAGAACATAACCAGAAAATGAACTAACTCCTAATTACTTCTAATTAACTAATTCCTAATGAATTAACTACTAGTTCCCCTTTGTCCCATATCTACCGCTGACCCGCCAATTCAAAGCACAAGGAATAGGTTTCTAACTCGTCACTGGCTCTGCGGAAACGGCCTAAGCATTCAACCGGAAGCAGAAACTGACCAATGCGCGCGCCATCTAACGGCGTGCTGGAGTGAAGCTAAGCCCGGAAAGTCGCAACACCGGAAGGGGCCTGGCTATTTCCGGTAATATCGCAACGGAGCAGAAGCTCAAAGGGCGAGTCTCGAAGATCCGGCAAGTTTGCCCTGCGAGCTCGGCTCTGCGACGTCGCATGCCCGCTTTTGCGCAGGCGCGGGGGCTACTGCGCAGGCAAGCGCGTACACAAAAGCGAGCGCGCGCCCGTTCTGCGCCCGGCGTAGCGGTGCTGTTCGGCGGGTAAAGCCTTTGGAGCTATAACGCAGGCTTTTGTTTTCTGAACTACAACTCCCAGCATGCCGGGCCCCTCGTCTTGGTGTTAGGTGTGGTTTCCCAGGATAGGGTAAAAAGAAACTTAAGTGACGATGACGTACCAAAGAGGGGAAAAAATTGAATACGTTGTTTAAGCGCGTCGCTCACAGAAGCCCCAGTGGCCTAATGGATAAGGCATTGGCCTCCTAAGCCAGGGATTGTGGGTTCGAGTCCCATCTGGGGTGGATTGGCCTTTTGTGTTTAAAATTCTCTTTTCCTTTCTTAAACAATTATAGCAAAATCTGCCAACTTAGTTTTACTTTTTCCAAATGAGAAGCGTGTGTGTGTGGTTTTACTACATGTTGGGGTGCAGTTCTCGAGAACCAACATACTTCTTTTCCTTCCTCTGAGCCTTAGGTCCCGTAGGGTTTTTGAGAAGTCTGTCAGTATGCTGAATTTTGATATCTCTTCTAGAAATCATTACAAAAATATCTTCTCAACGTGTTCCATATCAAATCCACACTCACTCGCGCTAGGCCCGGTCCTCCGGAGATTCAGCGGTCGGTCACCTGGCGGCGTCTTAAATGACGCAGTCAGGAAAGGACCTCCTTTCCCCTCGCCAGCCTTTCTCAGGGTTTCAGGACCTGGTACTCAGTTACATTCGGCCTTCGGTTGCTTTTCTCTTAACTCGTTAGGGCGCCGCTCGGCCTTCGATTAGTATGTCTTGGTAAAAATAGGGGAGTGAGACGTTCCACGCTCGTCAGTCGATAGGGGGAGCCGATAGTCTGGATCCGACCGTACCATTACGCGCCTGGGCGCGGGGGGAGTGGGCGCGCGCGCGCGCGCGTGCGGTGACGGGGGTTTGTCAGGAACTGGGATCCAAGGGCACGAAAATGGCGGCCTTAGGGTCACCAGCGCGCACTTTGCGAGGCCTTCTGCGGGAGTTGCGCTACCTGAACGCGGCTACTGGCCGACCCTATCGCGACACCGCGGCCTATCGGTACCTCATGAAGGCTTTTCGTGCACATCGGGTACGGAAGCCATGTCCCGGGTGCTCCACGTCCCAGGAAGGGAGGAAGAGTGGGGTGTGGGCGGGGGTAGGGAGCTCTGAGTTTCACTCCTGCATTTCTGAGGCCGACCCTCCACCGAGCCCTGCGCGGACCAAACTCTAGCCCAGGCTCTATGCTCAGGCCTCCACCCAGGGCCCAACCAAGGCCTGGCAGGGCGCAAAGTCGCCCTGGGGACGTCGTTCCTGTCCTCCGGAGGGGTGGAGCCGCCCCGAAGGACTTCATTGGCTGGTCTGTGGCCTGTGCGGAGGGGAAAGTGGGAGGAAAGTGTAATGGAGGAGATGGAGGGGCAAAGAATGAAGATGGCCTTGGTGAAGGGAGGAGCGCCACTAGACTAAGACACAGCGTCTATCCAACACTCTACTCACCCTTACCCTAGAAGAACTATTCTGAGAAGCAATTTTTTGAAGCAGAAAAAAACCGTAGGAAGGTGAGGAATATTGGGAACTTCTTAAAGAGCAGGAACTGTTTTATTTATGTTGTAGTCCCCTGCGCCACTTAAGAAAATGGTGCCTTGTAGAGCGGTGGTAGAAACCTGTAACGAGGTTGTACCATCAGCTGAAGCATTAGCTTGGTATATGACCAGAAACATTTTTTACTTGTAGCATATAAATCTAAACATGTGGGAGGCCATCCCCTGGGAAATACCATCGGGAAACCCACATTCCATATCCCCCTTAGGCGAAAGCCAGTGGAAGATACTTTCATTTTTCAAATGGGGAAGTTGAGGCTCAGGGGCAGTGAACTGTACAAGGACTCGTAGAACAATAACTAGAACCTAGGTTACCAGGCTCCCAAATAGGATTCTTACACTTAATTGCTGCCTTTGGCGTTATGGATCTGGCTTGGAAAGAAGTTGCAACCTATCTCAGAAATAGTAAATTGGAGAGTCCCTAAAGCTTCGGCTTTAGGGAAGGACACTCCGTATCCTTGAGCAATATGGAAAAAGGGAGACCCGTCATCTTGACTGAATTTCTGAGCCATGGAAGTCAGAATGCAAAATCTTGGAACTAAAATTCACCTAGTTTTTAAAAAATCACAATGTTAGGGACTATGCTAGGAACTTGGGCTAAACACGAAAAATAAGATGCACTTGGTCCTGTCATTTAAGCAGCTTATAGTCCACCTGTGGAGGCCTGTAATGAAGCACTTAGGACAAATAAGTGCTAGAGGTGTAGACAACAGGGGGCCGTGGTATAAAGAAGGGGTGGTTAGGGAACACTTTCAGGAATAAGTTAATTGGGGACCTGAAGGATAAATTGCAGTTAGCAAGTAAATGGGGTTTAGAGAAGTTGAAGATCCAGGTATAAAAGCTGCAGAATTGAAAGCCTGGAGAGGAGAAGAATTGACTGTTGAGAATGGTTGAGTCTTAGGGTGTGGAGGTAAAGTGAGAAAGAAGAGGAGGTAGGCAGAAATTTAAATTTTATTGTAGGTGTAATGAGAGGCCATTCTAAGATTTGTAAGGAGGTGACATGATTATATAATAGTTGTGCCTTATGGAAGTAACATTACTCTTGAGAGAGACTTGGTAATGGCTCTGAAATTCCTTGGAAATACATATGAAATTCATACTAGAAATTCTAGAAACACCACTGTGTGGAATGCATATGAGGATATGGGGAATGGTTTCTATTCCATTTTGGCTCAGAGCTAACTCAATGACGGTCTATGCCTATTTTCTCTATGCTTTCCCTAGGGAGAAGGGAAGAACCCCTGCTTTCTCCTTCGGGAAAATGTAGTGTTCAATGTATTTGGTCTCCGTGGTTCATTTACTGTGTCCTGTATGCTGCTGAGCCTTTTCTCCTGACCTCTCATGACTCAGGCTCAGTCGAATCAAGATCAGTATTCTCCTATCCTACATTAACCTAAATTCCTGTTTCAAATACTACAGATTTGGGTTTATATAATAGAAATGGATGCCACCCTTTGTTCATACTTTGACATTGGTGTCAATGTGAAAGTCTCACAAAGTTTTAATTAAAAAGTTAAATTTGGCTGTGTGCAGGGGCTCACACCTGTAATTCTAACACTTTGGGAGGCCCAGGTGGGAGGATCACTTGAGGCAGGAGTTTGAGACCAGCCTGAGCAACATAGTGAGACCCGGTCTCTATAAAAAATAAAAAAAATTAGCCAGGTGAGTGTCATAGTGTGTGCCTGTAGTCCCAGATACTCAGGAGGTTGAGGCAGGAGGATCCTTTGAACCCAGGAGTTTGCAGTGAGCTGTGATACCACTGCACTCTAGCTGGGGGCAATAGAGCAAGACTCTATCTCAAAAAAAAAAAAAAAAAAAAATTAAATTTGATTAAACCAGATGAATTCTATGTTTGAACAGCTAATGAGTGCCACATTCACACATGTGATCTGCAGATCTTAAACCACACATTCTAATTTTCAGATTCTAGTCCTAGATATTCATATAGGGAAGGAAAGGGGATCATGTAGACAGTGGTGCCTGGAAACTAATCCACACTTGGACATGGCTCCTTCAGTCATTCAAGGCTATGTGCACATCCCCATCTCACAGCCTCAGAACACAAAACCAGTCAAATAAAAGACAGTGTATTGACTTAATCTCAAAATTAAGTATGATGAAAAAACACAGTTTGGAATCACTGGGAACTCTAGAATGGATATGGAGTTTTCCAGCTTCTTAAAGTCATTAGAATCTGGATTTTTCAGATGGATAAGTAAATTGTGAAAGCCAAGTACAGTCATCCTTCAGTGTCTGTGGGGGACTGCTTCCAGAACCCTCCTGCCTACCCCGAGAATACCCAAATCCTAAGATGCTCAAGTCCTTGACATAAAATAGCATAGTATTTGCACAGAACATATGCACATCCTCCTGTATACTTTAAATCATCTCTAGATTACTTATAATACCTAATATAATGTAAATGCTGTGTAAATAGTTGATGTATTATTCAGGGAATAATGACAAGGAAAAAAAAGTTTGTACATGTTCAGTACAGACTCAAACATTCTTGTTTCTTTCTATTTTTGATCCGAGGTTGTTTGAATCCAAGGATGCACAACCCACAGATACGGAGGGTTGACTGTATAATTAAGTAATATGAATATAAGCATATTTTATATATAAAACTTTCATTTGTTACTATTGAAGACAGAGCTATTATGTTTCAGCCAAGATAAGTTTTCAATTTTCATTGAAATAAAAGGTTTGTGCCACATTAACCAAGGCCACAGAAACATAAACTAAAGCAGTTCTTCATTTGTTTGAAATGGAGAAAGTTCCATATTATATTCCTTAGGTGACATGAATGATCATCTCTGCCATTAACCAATTACTGAGCATCTCTGGGCTTTAGTTTCCTCATTTATAAAATGAAGGAGTTGAAACTATATGACTTCTTTCAGTATTAAAATATAGAGACATTCAATGAAACTCCTTTTAAAAATCCTCTGATTAACTGGAGGTCAGCTTTCATAATAAACAATTAGAGAGTGGGTTTATAAGTGCATTAAGTATACACATATACATGTTTGTAAATTCCTCTGTGCAATTTACTTTCACTCTAGAGAATGCTAGTTTCTTAACTGTTTCTCTGTAGACCTGTATCTGGGGTGTTAATGGAGTTTCTGACTTGCTACTTCTCCAGGTCACCAGTGAGAAGTTATGCAGAGCCCAACATGAGCTTCATTTCCAAGCTGCCACCTATCTCTGCCTCTTGCGCAGCATCCGGGAACACGTGGCTCTTCATCAAGAATTTCATGGCAAGGGTGAGCGCTCAGTGGAGGAGTCTGCTGGCTTGGTGGGTCTCAAGTTGCCCCATCAGCCTGGAGGGAAGGGCTGGGAGCCATGAACATGGAGAGTTTCCTTGGATGCTGCATTCATACGAGAATTTAATCATTTCTGTCAATATGTATTTATCATTAAATTTTTTTTAAAGTTTAGGGGTTTTCCTTCCTGTAATTTTGTTGACGGAATGGTTTTTGGGAATTAACTGGAGGTTTCTTCTTTACTTTCAGAGTATTTACTGAACTTCTCATACTAGGCTGATTGATGTTCTTAACTTTTAAAATGATTAGTTTTTTTATTTTAAAAGTAATACAAGCCTTTTGTTTTAAGGAATTCAAATGTTATAAAATAAAAGTAAGCCCTCTTTTCTTGTCCCTCATCCCTCCTCTCTTCTCCCATTACCAGGTGGTAACCATTACTAACAGTTTGATGTGCATCCTTGCAGATATTTCCTATGCATTTACAAACAGTTATAAGTAGAAACCTTATTTTAAAAATATACAAATAAGATGTGTTAGGGTCCTGGCAGGAAATAGTTGGCATACTCAAATAGGGTTATTGAGGAGAGTTAAAGGGATACATAAAGATTTAGGCTGAATTAAGGTCAAGATGGTGACGCTAAGGGACTAAATGCAGTGGGGAGCCCTTGTCTCCATAGGGCTGACAAGTGCTGGCCCTCTGGTGGAGGAAATGGCCACAGCTCAACTGTAGCCCACAGGGAGGAAGTCCAGGAAGAAGGGGAGGGAATGAGCACCTGACATCTTCTATTTCCTAATCTTATAAAATTTGTTTTTCCTTTTGAGCTCCTTAGCTTGGTAAGTGGCTCCACCATGCATGTGGCTAATCAAACCAAAAGCCTGGGCTTTGGGCCGGGCGCAGTGGCTCACATGAGCCTATAATCCTAGCACTCTGGGAGGCCCAAGTGGGGGGATTGCTTGAACTCAGGAATTCGAGACCAGCCTGAGCAAGAGTGAGACCCTGTCTTTACTAAAAATAGAAAAATTAGCTGGGTGTCACGGGCCACACCTGTAGTCCCAGCTACTCGGGAGGCTGAGGCAGGAGGATCGCTTGAGCCCAGGAGTTTGAGGTTGCTGTGAGCTAGGCTGACGCCACGGCACTCACTCTAGCCCGGGCAACAAAGCGAGACTCTGTCTCAAAAAAAAAAAAAAGAAACATGTAGAACTAAAATATCTGGTAGCAATAGCATATAACTTGGGAAAAAGGGTACATGGAGTTAGTGTTCTAGGTTCCTTGTAAGGTATTGATTAAATTAGACTTTGATATCTTCAGGGATGTACGTTGTAACTTCTAGGGTAACCACTAAAGGAATAAAAGTAAGATAAAACTTCCAAACTACTAGAAGGGGAAAAAATGGGATAATTAGAAATAAGGCAAGAAAGGAGAGAAAATGTAAACATGAAACAGGTGAGACCAACAGACAAAAATAAGCGTTAAATCCAAACAGTAATTACAAGAATATAAATGATTAACTGTTTCAATTAAAAGACAGTGAATATCAGACTATTTTAAAAAAACCAATTATATGCTGTGTATTTGAGATACATCTAAAATGCAAGCAACTAGAAAGTCACAAAGTAAAAGACAGGTTAAGAACTAAAAATCTCTTCACTAAAACGTAATCATTCAACATTTTAGTGTATTTCCTTAAAGATACTGTTTTTCAGGATAAGATCATACTGAATATATAATGGACATAGCATTTTGTAAATTTTCTATTATTGTAAATCAGTTTTCAAAGGATGATCTAGTATTTGGGGTTGTTTGGAATTTTTTTTTTTTTTTTGAGACAGATTTTCGCTCTGTTGCCTAGGCTAGAGTGCCATGATGTCAGCCTACCTCACAGCAATCTCAAACCCCTGGACTCAATCAATCCTCCTGCCTCCACCTCCCAAGTAGCTGGGACTACAGGCGATTGCCACTACACCTGGCTAATTTTTTGTTTCTATTTTTAGTTGGCTGGCTAATTTTTTCTATTTTTAGTACAGACGTGTGTGTGTGTGTGGTCTCTAACTCCTGCCCTCAAGCGATCCTCCTGCCTTAGCCTCCCAGAGTGCTAAGATTACAGGCCTGAGCCACCGCACCCGGCCTTGTTTGGAATTTTGAGTTCTCTGAATAACTTCAGGGAAATTATTTTGTCAATTACTAAAGATAATGTGATTCTAAAATTTTTATTGGCCCATTATGCATTTAAAGGAATCTTGGGGCTATGCTTGCTATTTCATGTTAATTTTTTGTTGATCCTGCTAATAAATTAGAAGTTCCAAGGCCATGCACATATAATTTTAGTGAAACAAAAATTTCTACCATTATTCCCTTTCAAAGTATCTTGCAAGTGCCTATGTCTCATCTTAAGGAATTAATATTTTACCAAAAAAGTTTTTAAAAACACCAGGGAAAGACTCTGGACTAGGTATTTTCTGATAGCTAATTCTGTCCTCACAACAACACTCTAAGGGATGCATGGTTTTCTCCTTTAGTCATGCGCAATTAAGAAATAAATTGCTGAAGGTCCCACAGTTAGTAACTGGCCAACAAAGGTTTTGTTTTTTCTATTTATTTAATATTTTTTGAGACAGGGTCTAGCTCTGTCGCCTAGGCTGGAGTGCAGTGGCCCAATCATAGCTTACAGCAACCTCCTACTCCGGGGATCAAGGATCCTCCTGCCTCAGCCTCCTGAGTAGCTGGGACTACAGGCCGGTGCCACCGCGCCCGACTAATTTTTCTATTTTTAGTAGAGACAGGGTCTATACCATATTGCTCAGGCTGGTCTGGAACCCCGAGCCTCCCAAAGTGCTAGGATTACAGGGTGAGCCACTGTGCCCCGCTCTACCTAGGTTTTGAATCCAGGGCGATGGGAAGCTAAGGAAGCCCTGGGCTTTCCCGTGGTCACAGCTGCTGATACACATCACTACAATTTCTGCTTAATTTTATAGTTCAAATTTAGACTAACAGCTTCTCGCTATGGTAGTGATTAATCCGAATGGGTTCGAGAGCCTGTTTCCTAGTGTACTGACTTCAGGTGTTATTTCCTGAACTTGACATATCCCAGTTTGGGAGCCTTAAAGCCCTGGAAGCACAGATGAAGGAGCATGGCCCATACGTCAGCACTCCCGGGCTCCTCCTGCCGAGGGCAAGGCGGCAGCGAGGAAAAGGTGGCGTCTACACGATTCTGGGTGGGCCCCTGAAACCGCGATTATTGGTCGGTGAACATTCGTCAGGAATAGGCCCTTATTAGCTACCAAGACTGCTAACCTCAGTCGAACTGACGACGGGCATGGTCTCTACTTACTTCCGGCTCGGGCTAACTCTCCGGCACATTTTGCTAATTGGGGTCTGGCTCGCCAGCACAGCGTGCCGCGCGGCCATAACCGACCTACAGCCCGGACCCTGAGGTTTGGCACCTCGGCCAAGTCCTGCTCCAGAGTCGGTTAAGGAACCAGAGTCTCGCGAGAACTGAGAGGAAAGGGGCGGGAGACGCCCGCGTGCACGCGCCCGAGAGCCGTTAGGGTGGAACTCCTCCCGGGTGGGGCGGGCGGAGCGAATACAGTTGGACGCCAGTTGGAGGAGCCCCCGCGGAAAACGACTGAGCGCGAGGAGCGTGCGCGCTCCCGTCGCGGCGACGGTGGCGGCGAGCGGCGTCAGAGCTTGGAGGGGGGGGTTGACGGCTTCTGGCGGGTGGCGGTGTTGGAGGCGAGAGCTTGCTTAGCCCGTGTCGCTTCTGTCCCAGGAACTGGACGGAGAGTGAGGGCACGAGGGTCGCTTTCGGGGGCTGCTGCCTTCCACGTACACGTCGTCGTGAGGAGCGCAGCCCGGACTCTCCAGCAACCCCTCCGGCTCCCTTTCCTCACGTCTCGAGGCGGCGGCGGCCACCGAGACAGCAGCGCACCTTCCCCCACCCTTTTCCCTCATCCCCCGCCCAGAAGGGCCCGGTCTGCGCCCCACCCCCGCCGTCCGCCCGCTACGCCGCCGCCATGTCGGCGCAGGCCCAGATGCGCGCGATGCTGGACCAGCTGATGGGCACCTCCCGGGACGGTAAGTTTCCGCCAGGGCCCTGGGGGTGGGGGAGGGGATGGTATTGAGAAGGGAAGGGGGTCCGAGGGCGCACCTGAGCGCGCGACTGTGGCTTGAGTAAGGGGCTCCCAGATTGGTAACACGAGGTCCCCGGCCCCTGTCCCATCCAATCAGGGCTTGGCAGGCGGGCTTGGGGGGCGGTGACAGTGCGGATTGGCGGGAACTGCTGCCAATGGGATGAGGCAGGGCCTGGAGGCAGAAAGGAGAGTTTGTGCTTTTAATGTTGACTTGGCTGGGACCGAAGAGTCTCTTGCGTAGTCTGGAGGCCCGTTTTGTTGCTGGTTAGGTACCTGTGGACCGTTAAAGCCTCCGCCCCCTGATCTAATTCCTTAACCCAGAGCTTTGGGATCATGTCTCGCCGCCGTCCTCTAGAGTATCCGGAGAGAAGCTCCCCCCTTCCTCTTCTTGGGTCTGGAGGAAACCTTTACTCCTAACCCAGTCCCAGAGATGCACCATCTAGCCCCACAAAAACAACCATTTTTATGGAAAATCTGACCCAAACCATGGTTTCTTGAAGTGGGTGTGTTTGGCCCCATTTTGTGAAAAGAAATATGTTAATAGCCTGTTTTTCTGAGAGGACTCCATTTTGTTAAACAATTTAATAGAGGCTTTGTTCAGTAAATATTGACAAATCTTGAATGTGCCCCAAATAGAACTATTTTGAAAATTTGGTGCCCAGTGAAGTAGAATTGAGGGAAACAAAGATCTTTTTAGGCGCTTAGGTTAGAATCTGTATAGAAAGACACTAAGTGCTGGATTATCCTTTTGTTATAAAGAGAATTTTTAGATGATGAAAGAAAGACTTTTTGCTTTTTTGGTGATGACAATTAGTAATGTACTCTTTCAAATTCAACTCAAATCCATGCAAATATGGAAGAAAAGTCTAGTTTAGTTAGTACTTTCTTAAAAACAATGCAAGAGTCCTTGCTAGTTTTTATATGTTGCTTGTTTAGGCATATAGTTTCTTAGCCACTTAAGTGTTTTTTTTCCTGACAAGTTATTTAAGTTGCTTGATTTAAGAGAAAAGACACATCTTAAATTTAGTTTGTAACAATTGCTCTTACAATTTACTTGAGTGCTTTGCAGCAAAATATGTGAGTAGGTTAAAAAAAACTATTGCATTCAAATCTTTTTTAGCAATGAATATTTAGAATGGCTTTTCAGTGTTCACAGTTGAGTTTTAGTAAAAACCCACATTGGGAACTTTTCTTCATAGAACATATAGACAGATGGTTGTAGATGGCAAATCTACTTGTGGTTGTGTAGAGAGGAGGGAAAGATTGGGAAGGAAATGAGTTTTATTTGCGTATAAACCCTTGAAAGTTAACGTTAGCTTAAAATGCCACTAGAGAAATTTAATGGTTATCGTTTCTCATGTTTAGATAACAATGTTTACTTTATAACTGTAGCACGTCTTAACATTGCTCCTTTTCAAACATAAGAGAGGGTATTGGGAACATGCTTCATCAGATTTTAGCTAAGAGAATAATCTTTGTAATAAAATTATAGAAATTATTTAAGACTTACTTTACGTGATCCTTTTAATCCCTGATGGATACCATTTTTGGTTATCTTCTGTGTGGATTGGATTTCCTCATTTTACTGGGAGGGTAGCTGGATCAAGGTAACCATTACCTGATAAGTTTCTGAACTAAGCAGCCCGTCTAGTATTGCAAAGCTAAATTTAAAATATTTATATATATTCCTGTGTGTGTAGTCAGCAGAAATATGGATTTCTTAAAATCCACTCTGCTTTGTATATTTTTTTAAATATATCTGTTACAGGGTTTTTTGCCTTCTTACTTAGAGGATTTATGAATGAACTCATAATTAGGAGTCTATGATATTATTTAGTTGAAATGACTGGATTTTCACTGCTGTATTGGGGTCAGAAGTAAGAAAGATACTACTTTCAAGGAAGAGAATTGAATGTTTTTTTAGATATCCAAATTTGTTCTTTTCTATATGAAAGATAAGAATCAGAACATTCTTTTCCTTCTTACCAGATATTTAATGAGTTTACATATTTCATTTTATGATTCAGGACCTTTAAATAATTAGGATTGTTCTTTTTTAGCATACAGTCAACTTCAAGTTTTCCAGGGATAGGGGAACATGGATACGTCCCCTGAATAACACCATGTAATTTGAAACCATATAATGGGAAGCCTTGTATTGGACACATGAACAGCTTACGGGAACGCTGTTGGGTGTCTTTGGCACTAAGAGGTGGAAATGGGGATCCAGGAGGTGGGAGAGAGGTGGAAAAGGTAGGTGGGAGGGTATTTAAGGCAGTTCTGTTCTTTTTTTAAATCCCAGAGACTAACTATAAAACAGCCACTCTCTTTGGGTAGTGGATCTCACTCAAGGTGGCAATGACCCCCTCAATCCCTAGTGTCCTATCTGTAAAGGAATCTGAAGTGGCACAAGAGTCCTGGTGCTCTGGGAAAATACTGCTCTCCCCTTCCTCTTCCCAACAGAGTTTTTAATTAGTTCCTTTTAAAACTCCTTGGAGATTTAAGTCTGTTAGTTAAAGTACCTTATCTTGAATTACTTAAATCAGTTAATTATTTAGATTACCTAAATTTCACTGGAATCCTTAGGAATAGGAATTTTGGTAGTAGGGAAATGGAGAGGTAACTTTGGATCACTGGGCACTTCAAAAGAGGACAGTCCTGGGTGAGTGGTGGAAGTGGGGGGCTTTGGACAACCAGAGGGCAGCATGATGGTGCTGGGAGGCTGGGCAGGGGATGACCAGGAGGTGGGAGAGGAATGCATAAGGGAGGTGGGAGGGCCAAAGACAAACTTTGCCTTCTTTGCAATTTTGCCTAGGGCCCTGGTGGTGGCAACCGCCTGTGTGCCACTGAAAATCGTGCCGATGCCTGGCATACTGCATAAATGGAAGCAGGGTACCGCGTGAGTTGAAACATTGGTCACACTATATAAAGTTTGTATATGTGAATCAGTGTAACTCATACCCATATAACTGGGGGTCTGACTGTATTTGGATTTTTCTGATAAGGCATCATGGGCTAAGGAAAAGAGCACTGGGCTGAGACTCAGGAGACCTGGTTTCTAGCCCCAGCTGTACCTCTAATTGTAAACTTGGGTAAGTCACTTAACCTTTTTTGCCTCAAGTTAAGTCTATAATTTGTTATATGGGAAACCAAATACTTTCCTATGTTATACTAAAAAAATGTTGAAAAATAAATAATTTTAAGTTTTTCTTAGAAAGGAGGAACTATAAGTAGATATTAATTGTTAGTATCTTACTTTATCTCAAGTTTATGCTTCATTAAGTCTTACAAATACCTTTTTGTTTTAGTTGTTAGCATTAATAGAGGGGAGAGGGATAATTTGTTTTCCCTGAACATATTCCATTTGAAAACAAGGAGGAGCTACACAGGAAAATTCAAGAAACAGTTTGAGAATTGTCTTATGTGACAGTTGGAGGAACCCAATGTCCACACACAGATTGTGGTCATTTTTGCTGTGCTGGATTAATTATAAGAGTGTCCCTTAGCTAAAGCCCTTTTGCCAACAAATACAGTTTTGTTATAAGAAGTCTCTGGTCCTGATCCCAGGAAGGCCTGGGAAGGTGTAAGAGATAGGAATTAAATAAAATTGAGGGTGTAGATTTAGATTACATCCTAAGCTTAGAAATTAGGGAAGTTACAGAAGGTAATTCTGAGGGTTCCATATCTTTTAGTTGCTCATACCTTTAAATGGGAGCAGAGACCATCTCAGAAAGGTTAAAATAGGCCAGGAATGGCAGCCTGCCCTCAAACAACCAGTAGGCTAAGAATGTAACATACAGAATAGAATTTTATAGCATCTTAGTCGTCCATTGTGGTTAAGAAATGTTTTGGGCAAGCTAAATCTTTCAGATAATTTTAGCTATTTTTGATAGTAACCTTTCTAATTGTATGGTGTGCTTCCTCAGTTAATAAGAGTATGTTAATCATAATATTTCTGCTGATCAGTTATATTGTGCAGTACTTATAGTTTATGGGGTATAAAGATATCCAGGAAAATACAGTTCAGAAAGTCATTTACCTGTTTCTAATATAAGTTTAGTGATAGAACAGTAGTATGACATTGCTGCCTTTCTGCAAAATTATTGAATTAAAGATGGAAGTAGTATTTTCTTTAGTGGATTTCTTTATAAAATCATCTTTACTGTAATCTGTGTTCCTTGACTTGTCATCAACATTGAAAGCATTTTCTCTTAATTTTCTCTCATTAGCATGATGAACCATATTCATTTCTTGGTCAGTTGTGAGCCATTGTTTTATTCCCCTTGGAGCATTCATTTTAATTGAAGGAGGCGGAGCCTTTAATGTACAAGTTCATATTTTTGAAACGATATGAGGTATATCTTAGTCTAGAGCTTGGAAATTTTTTAACATCATGAGAAATTTTAGCAAATGTTAGGTTAAACAGTAGTTTCTCTCAGTTTTAATAACTATTTGACTTTATCAGTGTTCCAGGCATGTCCAAAACACTGAAAGCTCTGTTAGCATCTGCATAGTGAATCAGTTAAAAAAAAAAACGTTTTCCTCATTTTGTGGGGTTTTTTTTTTTTTTTTTAGAGAGAGATGGGGTCTAGCTATGTTGCCTAGGTTGGTCTTGAACTCCTGGGCTCAAGCAGTCCTCCTGCCTTGGCCTCCCAAAGTGCTGGGATTGCAGGTGTAAGCCACCATGTTTGGCCCACGTTTTGCATTTTGAACTCTGAATAATATTTCTATCTACAGAGCAGCCTAGAAAACAATAAAAATATCACCTCATATGACCCTGCATTATCCCTGGATTCTCTGCAGTTGTTTAGCTCTCCTCAAGTAAGCTGATGCTTCTGAGACATTCTTGTAATTCAGGTGAAAAAAAATAAATCGAAACCATAGAAAAATCATTTTGTCTATCTCTGTATCAGCTCTATAAGGGGAAAGTAGTAGCTTTTAGTTTAGGTAGGGTCATGTCATATGAGGATAAATGGTGGTGAGCTGCATGTTCAAGATGGGTAATAGGGATTTAAAGGCAATTAGGTGTCATGGGTCAAGGTCAGGTTTAGTGAGTCAGACAGTGTTCAGTAGCAGGTAGTTCATACAAGCATTAAAGCTTGAAGTTGCTGAGAGAGAGTTCAGGGAAGCAGTGGGATTGAGATAGGCAGATGGCTTAAAACTGAAGGTCAGTAAGTGTGGGTAAGACTAGATAAATGAGGCAGATTCCCCTCAAGAGTGGAATTCCAGAAAAGTGCTTGAAATGGACTGAATCTTTAAAGCTCATGCTGTTAGTATATGTAGTTCTTGAGGAAACAAGCAATTCTACCCAATTTAATCAGTCTACTAAGAAATTGTAGACTAAGAAGATGAAGGAAGTTGGAACATCTTGCTGGAGAAGGAATGAGGGAGTGAAAGAGGGTAAGTTTCTGATGGGAATCTTGTGGCTTTAGTAACCTGCAGGAAAGCGATTTTTTTTCTTTTTGGTTTAAATTCTCAAGCACTAGCAGCTGCTAGGGTAGATATTGCAAAACAAGGCTGAAATAGAACAATTAATTTTGTAAGATTATTGAGGATATAGAAAAAGGTAGTTTGTAAAAACTCTGAAATTGTCTACAGCTTCATGTTTTTTTGTTTGAGTTGTATAACTTTTGACTTTAAGAAGTCAAAGCCATCAGAAAGTAACATGTAGTTCAGTCAACTGAATAAATGTCATGTTTTGCTATTTAACATGGGCCAGAGAAAAGAATCTTTAAAACTTTTCTCCAAAAACCACTCACTCAGTATTGACCCATATGTTCTAACTTAGTTGTGAACCACGTACTACAGATGTTTGACCTACTTGACTCAACATGAAAAGAATTTAACCAGCTGCCCTTGATGAATCTTTTGTCATGTCTCCTGAATATGGTAAATAGTTTTTTTTTCTCTTCTTGAGACCTCAGATTTCTGCAGACCCCAGTTTTCTCTTTTAGAATTAAACTTTCCAAAGCTTTGCTTTTCAATTGAAGAGGTTGTGGATATTTACTGGATAATAGGTATAGAACACCTGGCTGTTCTGTTCTGTATTCTGCTCTACTATTAGTTTACACAATATATCCTTTTTAGTTACTTGAAGGGTATGTTTTAGATCAGGGTCTGGCACCATGGCCCCTTGCTTTTTGTAAATAAAGTTTTACTGGAACACAAACATGCCCACTGACTTGCATG
Organism: Varecia variegata; assembly: GCA_028533085.1. NCBI lineage: Eukaryota > Metazoa > Chordata > Mammalia > Primates > Lemuridae > Varecia > Varecia variegata. The sequence continues at coordinate 173,851,446 of CM052437.1, forward strand.
CATATTGCCTGTGGCTGCTTTGCCTTAAAACAGCAGAGTTGAATAGTTACAACAGAGTCATATGTCCCACAAGCCAAAGATTTACTATCTGGCAGTTTATGAAAAAGTTATCACTTCTTTTAGGTAAGTGATTCTCAAAGTGTGGTCCTCAGACCAGCAACCTCAGCATTACTTGGGAACTTGTTAGAAATGCAAATTCAGGGGATCAGGCCCCAACAATCTGTGTTTTAAGAAGCCTTCCACCGCCGGGTGCGGTGGCTCACGCCTGTAATCCCAGCACTCTGGGAGGCCGAGGCGGGTGGATCGCTCAAGGTCAGGAGTTCGAGACCAGCCTGAGCAAGAGCGAGACCCCGTCTCTACTAAAAATAGAAAGAAATTATCTGGCCAACTAAAATACATATAGAAAAAATTAGCCGGGCATGGTGGCGCATGCCTATAGTCCCAGCTACCCGGGAGGCTGAGGCAGTAGGATCGCTTGAGCCCAGGAGTTTGAGGTTGCTGTGAGCTAGGCTGACGCCACGGCACTCACTCTAGCCTGGGCAACAAAGCGAGACTCTGTCTCAAAAAAAAAAAAAAAAAAGAAGCCTTCCAGGTGATTCTGATGGACATTGAAAGTTTGAGAAACCTTGTCCTAGATAAATGTTTCCCAAATGTTCATCACATATATTGCCTTTATTTTTTTTTTTTACTGTTTTCTGTTTATTTAATATTTTTCTGTATGTCAACTAACTTTCTAAAAATTTAAGTTTTAAAAGTTTGTATCACCATAAAAATAAATACAAATAAAAAAAATGTTGTATTATAAAGATATAACTAGACCCTATTGTCACTTAGGGTTCCCTGTGCTAAAAATTAGAACTTGTGAGATGTATTAAATATACTATTGCCAAATGGGCACTTTTTTCCTGACTTAATCATGATAAATAACTTTCTTGCTAAGTGACCAAGTGTTGTTAAAAATTTGACCGGGTGTGGTGGTGCACGCCTGTAGTCCCAGCTAATGGGAGGCTGAGGCAGGAGGATTGCTTGAGCCCAGGGGTTCAAGGCTGCAGTGAGCTATGATCATGCCCCTGTACTTGAGCCTGGGTGACAGAGTGAGACCCTGCTTCTTAAAAAAAAAAAATATGTGTGTGTGTGTGTGTGTATATGTAACCGTAAAATTTCATGTTAGTAAAATCATACAACACCTAGAATCATCTTTTGTGCAAATCTCATACTTTGGAAAATACTGTTCTAGGTAGTATTCATGTGAAAGGAAAGCTGATTGAACTGTATATACCCAAGCCTGTAAGCAGAAATGACTGGGCAGAAATACAAGCCTGTGACACAGAGAGATAGATGTAGGAGATCCTTAGAGAGGCCCCTCTAGACCTCCAGGGTGAAATTACCTCATTTAGTTCGATTTCTCACCTCTGCTTTAGAGTTTTTGTCCATGGGATTAGCAGTTCTGCAGAATTTCACCAACTGATTTCACAAGAGGAATGCGAAAAGGTGCCTGTCTGTGGGAAAAGCTGGTTATCAGAGAGAAGCCTGGAATAGAAATTCTGGGGGAAGTGGCTATGATTCTGCATCATAGACAGAGGAACAGAGCAGGGCATGCTTGCTAGGAATAACAGTTGATTCACCTCAGAGTCTAGAAGCTATGTATTAGTATTGAGAAATTCCTATGTTACACAGTTTACAATTTAATTTGCCTCCTGTTAGAGGGAATATTTCCCTACACATGGTGTTCTATTTATTTATTAGTTGATGTGCTTTAGGGTATAGTCATTGTTGATAGCAGTTGAATCTTACTTTCCTTAGTATCCCCAGGTTGCTGAGTTGCTTTAGTTATTTCTTCCTTTCCTTTTCTTAGAGATTATAGACAAACTTGCTTCTGTCATCTTTTGACTCTGTGCTAAAATAATCCTAGAGGGACCAAAAATCTAATGGGGAGTAAAGATTTACACGTGAATAGTTATGTTTATTTTTAAGTGATACATTTTGTGATACTGATTTTAGGTATCTGATTTTGAAAAAGTGTTTTAAACAGTATAAAGGACAAACACCTATGTGAATGAACACATGTTATTTTGTACATTTCTGTCAGATTTTAAAAAGTGAATAATGCATTACAAATAAACTCCCATATATTCTTCATGGTCTCAGTCCTTTCCCCAGAGGACACCTTGCTGTGAATTTGGTGTGTATTCAGTGTGACAAAGTATTTCTGCTGTGTTGTTTCAGTAATTTTAAGGCTTACGTCTCCTTCATGGTAATGTTTTTCATTTTAATTTCCTTCCTTTATCATTGGGTTGGTTGTCTGTCACCTCTGACCTTTAATATTCTCATTTCTTTTCCCTTTTTATTTCTTTCCTTTGTTGGTTTTAGATTTGGGGGGTGGCTCTAGTTGGCTCCTATAGCTTTTACCAGTGGATGAGAACTGTCTTTTTTGATAGATAAATCAGCCAATCACTTTTTCTTTGATTCTTTTCAGTTATTTCTTCGTAGCCAAAGGTAGCTTTCATTACTTCTAATTTTATGTATAGAAAGTTGTGGATAATAGAAGGTACTAGATACCCAGAGTGCAAGTGTTACTATATCAGAATTGCAGCTCTGCAAGTAAGTATCAAAATATATAATTTAGCAGACAGCAACTTTTTATGACATATATCTTTCATTCGTTTGTTTTGGGGGGGCTCTCTGTGTTGCTCAGGCTGATCTGAAACTCCTGGCCTCAAGCAATCCTCCCACCTTGGCCTCCCAAAGTGCTAGGATTACAGGTGTGAGCCATCGTGCCCACCCTTTTATGACATATATCTTAAAACACATTCTATATAACCCACTTTAGAACTTTGTTTTTTTTTTTCATTTAAAAATTTTTATTTATTTTTTTAGAAATAGGGTCCCTCTCTGTTGCCTGGCCAGGGTGGAGGGCAGTGGTGTGATTACAGCTCATTGCAACCTCGAAATCCTGGGATCATAGAACTTAATTTTAAAGTAACTATTTATTCAGATTTTCTAATGTCTCTCTTAAGTCCAAGAAGAGAAAACCACCTGTGACTGAGATGTTCTCGAATAATATGTTAATAGATTTTCTAAAGTAGGTACCCCCAGAAATGTAATGTCATTCATCCCTGCTAGCTGCTAAGACTCTTTGTATAAGGAGGGAAGATAGGGTTGGGGCAGGGAGTGGAATAGAGCCCTTGGAATGTAGCTACTCTAGTATTTCTGTTCTCACATTTCCATCATCACCATTCTCAGCTCTTAAAAGACCCTACAGGCTTTTTTTCCTACTACCAAGGCTGATTCCCAGTCTCATTCTTTATAATTTTGTTACATGGATTTTCACAGACACGTGGGCTAGATTTTCAGCATTATAAAAACTATTAATCTTTGATCATATCCACAAGAATGAACTTTTTCTGGAAATTTCTTCTACAATGGGCATTGTGTTTTTTAAATTTTGGGCTTGTCATGGGGAGTATTGGTGGGAGTGATATTGGTACCTATTTGTAATTATAAACTTACAGGGCCATGTGAACCAAAGGATCACAGGGATGGCCTTTCTGAACTGTATAGTGCCGTATGTTTGCATTTTCTGGAGGAAGGGAACACTGCTACCACTACTGAGTATGACTTTATAAGTTCTTTTAGAAAGAAATGACTTGATACATTTGGAAGTCAGACTGCCGTAATTTTTCCCCCATTGCCATCTTTGGTGTAGTACTCTTTCTCTTCTTTCCTTATGTAATCAATATATGCCCGAAAAGTTTAACATATATCAAGTCATATTAAATGTTTTCAAAGTATCTGTTGTCATATCATGTTAAAACATGGTGGTGAATCTTTTTATAAAATGAACCCTATACTTTGAACTGCTTAAATATATAGTGGGGTAAATGGAGTGTAATAACAAGGGAACATAGAGTGGAGGAGTAATAAAGTTTTTTTTTAAAGGTTAATTACTAAGGGGTTTGTATAGGTGGATTTTAAGATGACTTCTGAAGGAACAACAAAGGTAGGTGGGAGAAGTTAGTAGAGTTGGTGGGAAAGTTTGAGGAGGGTGTAAAAATTATCAGATTGTTTCCTGAGTATAATAGTTACTGTGCAGCAATAGTCACCTGCTTTTACCTTGGTTCCACGTGAAGACACAGGTTTTACTTGTGCATTTCTTAAGGTCTCTTTCTGTCCTGGACTAGACTAGAGATTGGCCATGGGTCTTTATACAGTTCTCACATTATTATGTGGACTTGGTAGCTTATGTTGGACCAAATGGAGGGAGGAAATTAGAGGGAAAAAGAGGGAGGAACATTTTTCTGCCTTTGAGGATTCAAGGGGTCAGGGAAACAAGACGTTTTAAGCTTTCAGTTCTATACCTCACTAAATCTAGCTTTCCTTTTACTGAAGCGTTATGGATCTTTCAGAGGGAAGGGGCCTGCCCTGTCTCAAGCCACTTGTGACACATGGCCCCTAACAACCATACCTGTGGGGAGGCTTTTGATTGTCACACTGGAGAATATGGGAGGGCTTCCCCTCCCCTAGCCCCATTTGTAGACATGGGGATGCTTCCATTGCTTTGTGTGCTGTTGAATTTTCTCCTCCCTCTTTGTTTTCCCTAAGCTAAGCTCTAAGCTACTTCTGTACAAAAGAAATACTGATTGTTTTTGTAAATTGCTTGCCATTAATGCCTGATAATATGCAGTAAAATAGGATTCTGCATACCATTAAATATGTCAAATATTACAAACTTGAAGGTTCTTTTGAAATTATAATACTAAACTCAGTTCACTTTTGCTTAGCCTTCACAGTTGTTGATCACATAGCATGGTCATCCACTCACAGCTTAAAAAAATACAGGGAGCATCGGAGAGAATGGGTAAAGTAAAATTTTGATGTTTTTAAAATAGCAACTAAATCTATGAAAGTTGATTTGATTTCTTGTTTGTATGGGAGGGAGAGGGTGGGTAGCACTGGTGGGGGAGGGGTGGATATTGGGGAAAATAGCATGCACCATATATATTAATAAAATTATGTCAGATACCTAGGCTAAGGTTTTAACTGTTACTACTAAAATTTAAGTTTAAATCACTTTCAGAAAAAGGCAGGACCATAAAATGGCAGTGTTGGAAATTACAATGGGCTTATTTTTCCTTCCTAACAGATTGAAGGGGTTTTTGAGAATAGCGGTATTTGAGTACAGTTTGGACAGGAGCCCTCTTTTTAAAATGACCTGTGCATATTCCCTGAGTGAAACTGACTACCTCAGTACCACCTTAGGCTCTCTGTTACCATTGGTGAAGGAACTCGAGAGGAATAGTATGCATCCTAGTTTTTATTGTTTACCTGTGACTCAGATGTTCCCAAATAAATGTTATAATTCATGAAACTCATGAAAGTGTTGAACAAAAGAGGGAGGTAAGAGAGTTGTTACCTAGAAGATAGTTGTTTGGTAGGAAATATTAAAGAAAATTTGTTGCTTCTGTTAAAATGAAAAACACTTCACCTGCCAAAGTTCTAAATCAAGTTTCTAATTCTAAAAACTTGACTATGTAGTTGTATGCAAAGCTTATTTAATTAACTATTGTGGAGGTTATAAGGTAGAGAGACCTCCATGTTTTTACAGGTATGACATTTTTGTTGACTGAAATCACTTGATCTAATCTCTGCTTCATTGTTTTAATTTTTTTTTTTTACTTTGTCTATACACTAGAAATTTAGATTAATAAATGCAAAAAAATAAATCAAAGTTTACCCAAAATACGTTATTCTGGCCCCAACTTTGCTATTTCCTTACATGAAGCCATTTGCCAAAGCCAAATATGGTTTACTTACTGTTCCCCAAACCTTCCTGCCTCTGTAAGCTTTATTCAGTTTGGAATGCTCTTTTTTCTACTTTCCTTTGGTTTAAGTTCTCTTTCCTTTAAATTTTGGCTTCTACTTATTACATGAAGCCTTTCCCAACCTCTCCAGTCTTGGTGGTCATTCTAGTCTTAGAATTCCTGAAGTACTACCTAATTGAAACACCCATTTGGCACTTGGATCATGTTATCTTGTATTATTACTTATTCATTTATATGACATTTCTTTAGCAAAATTGTGGGCTTTTTGAGGGTAGAGAGCTTGTCTTATATGCCTCTTTGCAACTCCATTGCCTAGTACAGAGGATAATAGTCACTAATAGGTTTGATTCTGTGATTTGAATCCAGCATTATAACAGGGCAAATTTTTTCCCCATAATTTAGGTTATTTTTATATGAGTGCCCACAAAACCCAAAGGTAAAGTACATTGAACTCATAAAATAATTATATGGAGATTGGTTCATATTCCTTATTTGTGGTCCTTTTTTTTTTTTTTGTAAATAGGACTGTTTTACCTAGTTTCTTTTGAAAAACATGGTTTGGGCCAGATACCTTGACAGAAACCAAAATTACCAGTATTTTTATTTTAAAATTCTTTGTTGCTTTAGCAAAATTGCACTTTCATGGCATAAGCCCAAATAAATTTATTAAATACTGCATGGTATGTAGCCAAATTGTTCTAAAATGTCAATCGTAAAAGTAAAGTCCCTTAAGTAGAAGTTTAAAAATATCAATAAACAGATACTTAGTTGTTATTCCCTCTCAGGGTATTTCTGTATCTCAAATTATTAGGGATTTTATTATTTTATTAAAGATTGCTATAATGGATGATATTTGATAGCTGTATTTGTTGTGTTTGCTACAGTTATCAAATATTTATGGAGCACCCATTCATTTGTAGTGAAGAGTTATTTTTAAATGCTTTTTGGCATTTATAGAAACTGATTCTTTTTTTAAAAACTCACCAGGGAAAATATGTACAACTATTATGTATCCATAAAAATTAAAGTCACCAGGAATACTTGCTGGTTTTCTATATTTATATTTAGAATTGTTCATATTTTACCTGAGCATATGCCTTAATTTTAAATTTAATGTGATATATTTAGCACAGTCACTAAACTTGATGAAAGATTTGGTTAGTAAAAAAACTTCCATGAATATTGATTTTATTTGAAGGCCTGAGCGGTTAGTTTAACAAAGCATTGAAATGATACGCTGTTGCATTATCATAAAGCTTAGATACTTGTAGCAGGGAGGCTACTATTAATGGATATGTAAAGGTTTTTCTTTTTTTTTTTTATTTTTTCAACTTTTAAAATTTTGTCATCTTTTAAATTCCTTACCATAATTAGGGTACAGATTTAAAACAAAATTTTTTTTCTCATATGCTAGGAAGCAAAAAGCTTCTAATACGGCATTGCTATTCTGGTGTGAGCTTATCATAGTACCATTGTAACATGAGCTGAAGGCCCTCACCAAAGTCTTGAAATATACTTTTTTTAAGAGACATTTTTTTTTAAAACCCCAGTTGGCCCAAGGACTACTTTCTAGAGCTCCAGCCTTGGACTTTTACCTATGGTCAGCCATATTCTTATCTGGGGTTACACTTGTTAAGTCAATATTTTAAAAAATAAAACACCCTGATTTTGTTCACTTTTGTTTTCATATACAAGAATCTTTACAGTCAACATGTACTTCTAGATGCTGTATTGAAATTGCTGGCAGAGTCTATTCTATACAAACTGAACAATCTGGCCCCTTGTTTTATTTGTAAAGGTTCAATGTATCTATGCCTGCCTACTTCAATCTGCAAGGGAGTGTCAGAAAGGCCCCGCATTCGCCGAGCCGTGAGTTATCACTAACTTTTCAGATGTGTTAATGAATGTGGAACAAAAGCAGTTGTGTTTAAAAGGAAAAAAGGACCATCAAAATAACCTTTATTATAGTAGCAGGCGTGAACACTTAAATGGATTATTCCAAATTGTGTCAAAAATAACCAACTAGAGACTATCCTCTAGAAAACCTATTGTTGAACTGCTCTGAAGCTATCATTTTAGCCATAAATTACTGTTCTTAAAACTTCATATACCCTGATTACAAATTAGAATGTTCTTTAAATCTTTTTAACCATGTTAAAACAATTTGAACAAAATCTTACCCCATCTAAAAATGACAGTATTTAGTTGAATTCAAGTTAAGCTCTTCAATGTAAGACCACATGAAGGGGTAAAGTTTTAACCTTTTTTGTTATTCACATGTGGAAACACAGAAGTTAATTTAAATGATTGAATCACTTCCTAGGTGAAAGTTTTTAGAGTGCTGTGCAGGCATCATGTGAAGTACAGAGGTATTTACAGTATATTTTGGTACCAATAGTTCTCGCTTCAGTAATTCACCAGTAGGTTTTCATTCATCATTGATGATATCAATTTAAGGCTAAAATAAAACACGTACATTTTTTAGGGCTTATTCTGTATAGAAAGAGGAAACGTCCTTTGAGTTTTTCTTTTTGTTTTTCCAAAGAGATTCTAAGCAAAAAAATTGTAACTAACATCGGTATTTTGTTATTAGTTCTAGTTACTTTTCTTTTTCTTAGACTCTTTAAAGTTTTGAGTAGATAGCCATATTTGATAAGCAAGTTGGATGCTTCAGTTGCTTAGGAGGTGTATTGTGTTATATGAAGACAGAATGAATTTAAATGTACCCAGTTTGGCAATATACAGCACAGACTACATAAAACTTGGAGATATGGAACCTTTGGAGGCATTAAAGTTAACGTTTCATTTAGGCAATGTGCCTTTGTTTGACTGGTGTGTAAGTCCTTCTTCCAGGTTTGTACGCTCTTAAACGCGTTATTCTACCCTCTCTAACTCCTCCCAGCAGCAAAAAGGGAGACACTTCAGCTGGAACAAAATAGTGGAAGAAATGGCGTCTGGGGTTCAGTGGGGATTCGCAGTGTGTATGCAATGTTTGCAAGATTACTTTTTATGTTTTTCAATTACTGTAAACAATTACAAAATATATCAATGCTTATCAAGAAGGGAACATTGTATACCAGTAGAAACTCTCCTAGTGGGTCTGCTGCAACTCGCTTAACCTCTTGGGGCCTTAGTTTTCTCATCTGCAGTATGAAGGAGTTGGACTCGATAATTTTTAAGGTCCATTCCTGCTCTAAAACCCTATGCTTTTCTGAAGTACTGTACTTAACAGAATGCATTGCTTTCCCACTTTGACTATTTGAATTACATGTGCAGTATACTTACTGCAACTGCATGTTGTCTAAAATAGTTTTTCTGTAGGATGTTATATAAAAAACTAATCCCTCTTGAGCTGATTTATAAATGTGTGTGTATATAGCCACACACAAGAAGCTAGTGGTAGTAGGGCTCTCAGAAAATAAATACTTTCCAGTTGTCTAACCTTGAATGTTATTAACTTTTCTATATTACAGGAGATACTACTCGTCAGCGAATCAAATTCAGTGATGACAGAGTATGCAAGAGTCACCTTCTCAACTGTTGCCCCCATGATGTCCTTTCTGGAACTGTACGTATTTTTTAAATTTATTGTTTGATTACTGGTATGCTATAGTAATGAACTATTTGATGAAGTCTTAATTCTTTGTCAAATTATTAACAATTTTTTGACACTGTGTTGCCTCCCTTATTGTTTATTCATGTTGATGATTTAAATCTGCAGTAATGGGTTTCCTCAGAAAAGTAGTTGATATGTTTTGTTTTATATTTATATTTTTTCCATTCTTCAGAGCAATTTTTTAAAAAGCATTTGGAATACAGAGGTAGTTTTTATGATGTTATACAGCATTTGCACTTTTAGTTGAGAAATAATATAATTGATTTTTAAAGTAATTGCCTTTACTGTTAAACAGAGTAGACTTTTGTACAGAATAGTATATATTTTCATTAAGATTTGTGCACATTTATATTGTGGAATCAGTGGGGGAAAACACATTAATAAATAAATCCACACAGCTTAATTTGAAAGTAGTGTTATTACTTAAAATTCATCTATATTGCTGACTCCTAATAACATAAAACTGAATTGAAATTCTGTGTCTACAGAGATGTTGGTTGATCTTAGAATATTATCATCTTAATTTGGAAGATAAAACCACATGTGGTAATGGACCTATTTAAACAGAACAAAGGATTTGATTCCCTGAGTTTTGGATTTGGGTGAAATGATTACTACAGTTAGCTTCTCTTCACGTTGCATCCGATGGTAGTGGGGAGCTAAGAGGGGCTAAACCTTGAGCTGGTTTTATTTCTCATTTGCCAAAACTGACTGAAATGAAGAAAAGATATCCGGCTTGCCTTTTCAGAAGCTATGAGTTCCTTAAAGATGTCTACATTCGTGGTTTCTTCTTTGATAGGAAGAGTTAAATTAAGGACATACCCTAAAGAGAGATGTATCAAGGCATATGCAATAGAAAACATGTCTTTTTCCAGTAGGAAAGATAATTGAAACTATATTATGTTAAAAGGAAAAAAAAGAGCCTTTGTTTAAAAAGGATAATACCACAAGGCAAGAAATCTAGTTTCTGAGCACTTGAATTAGGACTATGATAGATAATATAACAGATAATAAGCTCTCTTATATCTATCTACTCTTTAAGGTTTATATAGTTGAAGTATTTTATACTGTGCTATATAATGCATTTGAAATCTATAAAATCTGTAATTGTAGTATACTTTGATTCTCCATATTTAACAGTTAAAGTCATTTTATTTAATGGTTAATTATTTCAGATAAATTTTGAGAATAAAATTAACAAAAGGGCATAATTTATTTTTTATTTATCTTATTTTTTAATACTCTAAAACCAGCCATAGCAAGACTTTGACTTGTTATAGTCTTCAGGTATGGCATTAATAATAAAAATATGAGTTCACAGTTGTGCTTCACATTTCATAATGTCTGTAACACTTTTATGCTCATTTATTTCTTAAAATGATTGTGAGTTATTTTATCCAACAGTTTACAGATTGGAATTTAGCTTTATTAAAGTGACTTACTCGAAATCACTGAGCTCTGTTGAAACTGAGACCAAATTCCAATTTTTTAAAAATAGTTGCAATGTTTTTTATTGCAGAAAATTTCCAACACATATATAAGCAGAGATAGAATAGTAAAATGAGCAGTCATAGACCTAATACTTATCACTCAGGTTTAACAAATTATTAACATTTTGCCATTCTTCAGACTCAAATTTTCTGATCTGATTGTCCAGCATGCTTTCTATTTTGCAAGTAATACTTAATCCTTTATGATCTTAAAAAGGATGAGTAACTCTGGGACTTTTCCTTCTAAAATTCTTATAGATGGATTTTAAGATACACTTTTTTTTTTTTTTTTTTTTTTTCAAATTTTGACAACTCTGAAATGTGCATCTTAAAATCTATGGTAGAGAAACACTGTCTTAATTGGTAGCATTTTTTTAATGGTACAGAACATAATGATGAAGTTTAAAATTGACGGGATCGTGGATTACATAAAAAACAGTTAAGACAAGGTCTTCCAAAGACATCTTCAGAAAAAGACTCTGGAGGAGAAATCTCTACCTTTTGCCAGCCTGATAGACAAGAAATTGTCATATGTAAAGATGAGATTAAGTAGTTGTGAACCTCTTGCAGAATTTAAGTAGAGTTCTGAGGACTAGCTAAAGGACTTTGTGAGACTCCAGAGTTGTCACAGAGTGGTATCCTTAAGAACTTGAAAACCATCCATCTTGTGATTTCCTTATGACCCTTATTATTACTAAAAAGTGCTGTTTATAACAGTTCACTCTGTGTACAAATGGTTTGTAATTACAGACCTATGACTTCTTTAGCAACCAATTCCTATAGAACAAATGCTTTTCGGGGACACAGTCTAATAGTTGATAACTCTTTATCTTGAAGATGTCTATTTCTTTTCTTTTTACATATTAAATGAAGAATGAAGAATGAAAATGAAGAAGAATGAAAATAACTAAATTATAACTGCTGTTTTATAATGCTTTTTCTTTGTTGTACAACTGAAGGTTACCCTTTAGTTTCCCTGACCTTGTTTGTGTGATCTGTCACTTCCAGCAGAATATGATTTACCAATACTTTATATTATTTAGCAAAAGAGTAACACAGAAGTCTGGTGTGGTAGCTTGTGCCTCTAGTCCCAGCTACTCAGGAGACTGAGGCGAGAGATTTGCTTGAGCCAGGAGTTTGAGTCCAGCTTGGGCAACATACTGAGACCCCATTTCTTAAAAAAATAAATATAAAAGGCCGGGCGCGGTGGCTCACGCCTGTAATCCTAGCACTTGGGAGGCCGAGGCGGGCGGATCGTTTGAGCTCAGGAGTTCGAGACCAGCCTGAGCAAGAGCGAGACCCCGTCTCTACTAAAAAATAGAAAGAAATTATCTGGCCAACTAAAAATATATATAGAAAAAATCAGCCGGGCATGGTGGCGCATGCCTGTAG
>CM052437.1:173863865-173911661 GCA_028533085.1 Varecia variegata
CAAAAAAATATATATATAAAAGAATATACAGAAATGTATTCCCTGGCTTTTTTCATGATAAAGAGGTTGGACTTTATATCAAACACTTGGAGATGTAGAGTGTGATTTCTAAAACTTGTATTCATAATTGACATTTAGTATGGACTTTCTTTCATACTGAATGACATTCAGTTTCACAAAAATGCTCCTGTAACATTTTACCTTTGTTAGTCCGGTGTAACTAATTCTTAAGCTAATAAATTGATCAGAGTAGGTAAGATGAACAGAATCAAAATAATTAGATTTTTGGGTAATTATTTTTATAAGAAATACGAATATTTCTTATAGCTTAGGCAGTTACTGTACATCAAAGACTTGGATTATTTTCCTATTCATCTAGAATATTTTCTTACTCTAGTCCCACTCTTTTCCTCCTTTTGACAGACTTGGTTTTTCCCTGTTCTATTCACTATGCAGACAGTAAGCAGCATCCCCTTTCAGATTTAGCAAAACAAAAAAAACCTAAGCTGACTTGTCATTTTTTCCCCCAAATACATTATTTCTGGTGTGTATCTTCCCTGAGGAAAGATAAAGATATTGAAGTGCTTTTAAAAATCTTTCCTAGACTCTTAGCGGTGGATCAAAATAAAAAAACACACACACACACACAAAAAATCTTTCCTAGTAGTTGTGATTTGGGAAAAAGGTATATGATAGTATTAATATATAGAAGGCATTAAATCTAAAGCCAAAGATGTAATGAACTTTAAGATCTACGGACATGGAAATGTATACTGTCATAATATGCCTGTCCAAAGTACAGAAATGACTAGCACTAATTTTATTATAGCTGCCATCATAATATAATTTTAGCATTGATAGGCCCTTATGTCTTCTAATGTAAAGTCATCATTTTATAGATGGGAAAAATTAAGGCTTAGAGAAATTGTGCTTGTCAAATATCTCACAATCAAAAAAAAATCACAGTGTTCTATACCATGTAGGAATCTTATGTTTACTTTAAATACTTACAAAAAGTTTTTGTTGTTAGTTTTTTATAACAGTTACCTAGGGCAGTGACTTTGAGATGTTTCTGAAACATCCTTGGAGGTATCTCATGCACTAAGGACTTGGGAGTAGGCCAGCCTCTCCTATTTCAACTAGAATTATGTATATTTTAACACATTAACTGCCATGTGAGTTGTATTTAACTCACTAGTTTTGAGCCCAGGGCCTCGTGAAGCAAAACCCTGTATTTGGTCCATGAAAAATCTTGTCGATGTTCTTATTGTTATAATTAATATTGACAAGTTAATTCTTTTTTTTTTTTTTTTTTTTTTTTGGCAATATGGATGAACCTTGAGACAAGTTAATTCTAAAAATGATTAAATGAATAGGAGTCAGTAAATTTTGTTTTTCATTAAATTAGAAAAAATAGATTGTTTTGTTTTAGAAATTTTTTTTTTCTTTTTTTTTTTTTTGCATTACAGACACTTATGTTTTAGAAATTTTTATTCTGTTTTCATAATAAAACACTGTGGCCCCAAGGAAAAAAATTTTTTTTCTAGTGTGCAATGTGTTAAATATAGGGATTTTCCATGAAATTTCATTTAAAAAGAGTTTCTGCTGCTCAAAAATGAGGGCATTTTCAAAGAACTGATCTTGAAAAATACTTAGGGACAGGATTAGGGACTTTGTCGAAGTCATTATCAAAGTAAAAGTTTATTTGCCTTTTTGAAGTGATTGGATGGGAGTATTGGTTGTCAAAAATTCTGACTGAGTTTTATGGTGCCCCCAGTAGGGCACACTTTATCCAAAGTGTGATTTTTACTAATTGAAAGTCCTTTATTGCTTCCCCGACTCTTCTTTTAAGGCCTGGTCTAAAATCAGTTACTTAGATACATACAAACCTGAACTTTAATACTGCTGGAGTCTCTTTGATAGTACATAAGTAAAAGAGCCATGAAAATATGAAGAAGCAGAGTAAGTGTTAAGAAGTAGATCTGTACCAAATTTTCTCAACTAGCCACTAGAATGTAAGTTTCATAAGGGCAGGGACATTGTATTGTTCAGTGCTATATCCCCAGCATCTAGAACAGAGTCCATTCATTGTATTGTATTCAACGCACCCAAAAGTAGAATGCTAATTAAATTGGTTCAAAAACCAACTTTGAGTTTTAGAAATTAACAATTGTTAATGGCAAAAGTTACTTTTTAACAGATATGGAGAGTATCTTGGTTTTGGTAAATTGCTTATCAAAATATGATAGTGATTATACATATAAATGTGAAAAGTTCAACTGTAGATTCTTTAAATTTAAATAACCTCTTCCCCAGAAATGGTTTATTTTGGGCTACCTTAGTATTATTTAACAGGTGTTTTTGGCATTAGCCCAGATTACTGGCTTGATTTTTTTTTTTTATTTTTCTTTAACAGCCAATTTCTAGAGCTTCACAGTTAGTAGAATAACCCAGCTTTTACCAGATTTGGCTTTGAAGTATATGGTCCTTTTTTTTGAGCAGATATGTTGTGTTTTATTTTTCTCAGTCTGTTATGAAAATATATGCATTCCTTTAACCAACATTTCTAGAGACCGTAGAAACCAGAAATGCATTTGGTGCCTATGAAGTTAGAGGCACATTTAAAGCTTCCTAGTGAATAATCAAAATTTTACTATCAAACCTTAAAAACCAAGTCTTGAATAGTTTAGAGCATTGTTAGCAAATAGGCGTGTGAATACTCTGAACTATTCAACTTGGGGTACTTACTCCCTTTGGAAGTAGATAACCCTTTTCTATCATTCTGAATAATCTTTTTTTTTTTTTTTTTTTTAATGAGTCAGGATCTTGCTATAATGTCTAGACTGGCCCCGAATTCCTGGGCTCAAGCAATCCTCCCACCCCAGCCTCTCAAGTAGCTGGGACTACAGGTGTGTGCCACCATGCCCGGCTCTATTCTGAATAATATTATCATCTTCATTTTATATACTACTTAAAATAATATCCTTCAGGCTTATGGAGGTGACTTTTTTTTTTTAAGGCGACCCACAGACCATATGTTTTAGAATCTTGTTCTGGTTTTTAGTCCTTGTCTCTAGTTGAGGTTTTTCAGCACTTTTGTCTATTGGATTAATGGTTAAGTACAAATACATATCAGTATAGGTATGATGGACTACAGTGTTGATATCCAGTTTTATAAATCAAATGCAAATTAATTATACCTTTTGTTGAATCAGTCTGAGGGAGGAATCTCTTTAACTTCTGTAATGAAAAATTTCAAACATAAAAAAAGTAGAGAGTTGTAAAGTGAACTTACATGTACCTATCAACCAGCTTTAGTAAATAGTTTTATTTATGCGTACCTTGTTTTATTTATAGTCAACTTATGTTCTCTCCTCCATGTTTTGTTTTTGTCTTGAGACAGAGTCTCACTCTTTTGCATGGGCTAGAGTGCCGTGGCATCAGCCTAGCTCACAGCAACCTCAAACTCCTGGGCTCAAGCAATGCTTCTGCCTCAACCTCCCAAGTAGCTGGGAGCACAGGCATGCGCCACAACACACGACTAGTATTTCTATTTTTAGTAGAGATGAGGTCTCACTCTTGCTCAGGCTGGTATCAAACTCCTGACCTCAGGCGATCCTCCCGCCTCAGCCTCCCAGAGTGCTCGGATTACAGGCATGAACCACTGTGCCTGGCCTCCCCCACATTTTTGTAAAAGCAAATCTTAAATCTCGGATCTGACTCTTGAGATAGTATAAATAGAAAGTAGCAAAGAGATCAATTATTCCTAAACAAAACAGGGAGGTCTGTAAATCATTGTTGGAGCAGATTGTTTTTCATAGTCCTACTGTGTGTTTAACACATTGACTGCCACACTAGAAAAAAAATTTTTTTCCTTGGGGCCACAGTGTTTTATTAAGAAAATAGAATAAAACTTCAAAAACAAAATGATCCTTTCTAATTTAATGAAAAATTTGCTATTTTTTTATTGTTTTCTGTGCGTGACTTATATGCAACTTGAAAAATAGTTCTCACGGCTTCCAAGGTGAAGAGACTTGTGAGTTACATATACTTCATGAGGCCCCAGGCTCAAAACTAGCATGAGTTAAATACAACTCACATGGCAGTTAATGTGTTAATATATTTCAGTGTCGCATTTGGTTTTTTATACGGTGAGTCTCAAATGCTTATTAGTAAGGTAAGAACCAGGAATCATTCTCTTAATATTTTTCCTGAGCTCTCCAGATGTTTTTTAGAAATATATATGGTTTCATAAAATGTATTTTAACGAGTCTTAGGAAAGTAGTGTGTTCTCTGAGGCTATTCATTGAAAAAGGTAGTATGGCATTATAAATACATCATTTGGAGGATGTAGCTCATTAAACAGAACAAACACGTAATAAATGAAAACTTGAAACAAAAGTATTTTTATTATATAAGTGATTAACTACAAACATCAAGCAAAGTTACAGATAATTATAGATAGAATATTTCTATCACTGGAAATATTTTTTAAAATGTGATGAATTCTATTATACCTTGATGTGCCAGTGGCAAAATGAAATGACTTAGTAAAATCATTTCTAGTTTGATGATTCTTACTCGTTAAGGGCACTTTTATAAGCGTATAGTGTTTTGACTGTGACCTATATAGAATTGAACATTTTGAATATATATTATCCCATAAGATTTTTTGGTCTACAGGATCAAAAATATAGCTGTATGTATTGATTTAGTCAGATGATATAATTTGTAAAATTTCCGAGTTTAGATAGGTTTTTGTTTTTTCTCTATGTATCGTAATAGTGTTTAGAGTGATTAAATTTAAGTAACAGTAGGATTGAGCAGAGGATGAAATAGAAAAGAATGAGCAAAGAAGGATCAGATTAATGAGGACTGAATAGAGAAAGTAAAGAGAATTCACAGTGCTTGTTTTTAGAACTGTTATTTCTGAAATCATACCATCTGCAAATAAAAACCAATGTGACTGTTTAACTTTTTTTGAAAAACTAATTTTAAATGTAAAAGTTAACAAAAAGGAGTCACACTTCAAGGAGTGATTTAATTTTTCACGTCTCTGAAAATGGTGCTGATGGCTGAGATCACTGTTCATTCACTCACTTAACAAATACTTGAGTACCTACTGTGTGCTGTATGTTATGCTAGGTGGTGGGGATACAGAAGTGGACATGGGTTTGTGCTTTAGTGGTGGGAGCTGACATTGTAATGCAGGAAGCGCACAACCAAGTATGAAAAGAAATAATATGATTTCAGGTAGTGATAAGTGCTATGACAAAAAAGTATGGTTAGGTATTTCAGTGTGTTTGGGATGGGGTAGGGGAGGGGGCCAAGGCAAAGGGCTACTCTGGCAGGGTGGTTAGAGAAAACCTTTTTGAAGAAGTAACATTTGAAGAGATCTGAATGTTAAGAAGAAGCTAGTCATTCCTGACTGGGAATCAACTTGACATATTGTTCCTACACAGAAACTTGTGGTAGTTCCCAATTGTTTATACCTGTAGTAACAAATCCAAAATCCACAGCCCAGTCTACCTCTCCCTTGATTGAATAAATCAGCGTGGTCTTCTCTTGACCAAACTGATTTATTCATTGTTGTCTCATTACTTTCCTTCCCTAGCATGCTTCTTTCTTATGCTTACCCTTTTTTCTCTGCGTGCAATATCTTTTTTCCTCTCTACAGATTTAAATCCTGCCTGGTTTACTACATATGATTGCTTTAGCCTGTAGCAGTTTAGCCTCTGAAACCTAGTATAGCACCTGCTGTCTATGCTGCTGAATGGGCACTTGTTATTTATCTTGTGTATATGTTCTCTGTGGGGCAAGACCTCTTGTTTTAATTTTTTCTAGTTATTTTTGCTTATCTAGGATCAGAAATAGATACAAAAGTATTTCCTGTCATGCCCTTCAAAAAAATATGAAGGTAGAAGAAGAGCATTATTTTTCTTTATCTACTTGGGGAAAAATGGACTCGGAGTTGGAACATACAAGTGGGAAAGAGCTGTTAAGAAATTGGGAAGTGGGCTGGGTATGGTGGCAGTCCCCTGTACTCCCAGCACTTTGGGAGGCCAGGGCGGGAGATCATTTGAGTCTAGGATTTTGAGACCACTCTGGGCAACGTAGTGAGACCCCATCTCTACAAAAAATAAAAAAAAGAAATTGGGAAGTGGTAGAAAAGTAGGAACTGCTTTCTGTGTGGAGTGTGCCCCATTTCTCTACACCCTATACTCATGTTTAAGGCTTGTTGACATGGAGGTGAGACTCTGTTCTTATATGATTTGTTAATAAGGGTCTCCTATAAAAAATGCTTGCTGTAATTCTAAGGAAGAATATGTAAAACTTTCTGGTTGGAGAAAGTTGAATAAAGAAAGCCTACAGTAAATATAGTCTTAGATCTGTACTAGACACTGCTACTTAGATTTCCTACTGTTACATCAAAATCAGCATGTCCCAAACAGGACATTTTCCTTCACAAATGAATTCTCTCATTTGATTTAGTCAGTTCTCTTGGTGGCATTATTGTTGTATTTTGTTTGAAATACTTCAAGGCTTAAAAAGACTCCTGACTTTTTCCTTTCCATGCTTTATTTCCATTTAGTTAAAAACTGTTGATTGAGAGGCATTGTGAGCTGTATTAAAGATCTGTTCAGATTTTTACTCTGCTGCTACCAGCTTATGCTCTTAGGCAAATCATTTGGCTTCTCTGAGTCTTGATTTCCTTATCTATAGGAGGATGTGATGGAATTGATGATTTCAGAGATCGTTCTTGTCTTTAAAATGATTTTTTTCTTTTTTGGCATTCTAATTACCTCCATCACTACCTTTCTTCTTTCCTCTTCTAATTTGACCCTAGTGTCTTTATTCTTGGGTTGTTGTAATAGCTTTTCTTGCCCTTGGTATCTTTCTTGTCAGTCCATCTTGTCAATCTGTCCAGTGGTGTTGATGCTTCCAAAACATAGATGTTATCATGTAATTTCTGTTCAAATAGTCAAGCATTCTTCTTTGCCCATAGAGTAAATTCTGCATTTTTGGACTAATTTTCAGACTCTTTCACAATTTAGTAGTTACAGGCTGCAAACTGGTGGCCTCTGGGGCCAAAGTAATCCTGTATCCTTTTTTTTCAACATTATTTTCCCCTATCCTCTACTAGAAACCATCTGGTTCCAGTTAAGCTCTCACACTTTTCATTTTCCAAATAGGAAATATTTATTCTTTTCTTGAAGCATTTGTTCTCGCTATTTCCAGCTGTTCTTTGTCTTTTCCTATGTAAATCATCTTCACTTTTCCTGGAAACCTCCCTGTACACACTGAAACTATAGCAACAGCTCTGTTTCGTGAATTCCTTTGAAAATGGATAAGTTAGAAATATGTCAAGTTATGAGCCAACAAAATATGCCCTTCAATTAACGCCTATTGCCCTTCAATTAACCCCACTATAATATTGTATCATACAACAAAATATTGAGCACCTTTTATGTGGTGGACACTGTTATAGATATTGGGGCTGTAACAGTGATCAAGAAAGAAAACGTCCTTCCCTCACTGAGCTTATATCCCAGTGTAGTCAGTATGCAAAAATAAGTAGGTCAATAGCCTGTCCTCAAAGTGTTTTCATAAACATCTTATTTGATCTATACAACAATCCTGAAGTACTTGAGAAAAGAGAAGTTCAGAGAGAGTAGTTGAATTTCTCAGAGTCAATTAGGTAATAAGAGAAAGGGAGGTCCTATGACTTGGTCCAGTACCCAGTCTGTCTTAATTTTTTTTATCACTTAGACAATGTAGTCTTCAAGTACAAGAGCATATAGCATAAAATGTGAATATTTCCCCTTTTTTCTTTTTCTTTTTTTCCTCATACACAGAAGAGGAACCTTTTTTTCTTTTATTTTTAAAATTTTTAAATTTTAAGAGAAAGGGGCATTGTTCTGTTGCCCAGGCTCAAGTGCAGTGGCACAATCATAGCTCACTGTAATCTCAAACTCCTGGGCTTAAGCGATCCTCCTGCCTCAGCCTCTCGGGTAGCTAGGATTACAAATGTTTGTCACCACACCTGGCTAATTTTTCTGTTTGTTCTTTTTTTTGGTAGAGATGGGAATCTCACCATGTTGCCTAGGCTAGTTTTGAACTCCTGGCCTCAAGCAATCCTCCTGCCTTGGCCTCCCAAAATACTGGGATTGTGGGCATGAGCCACCACACCCAGCTGAATGTTTCCCATTGTGCATCATCCCCCTTCTCAGACCCAAACCTTGTCAACACTGTAGTGTACATCTTTCACTATCCTTTCTTTGCATTTACACAAGCATGTGTGTTAACAAATGGCATTATAGGCCAGGCACAGTGGCTCACGCCTATAATCGTAGCACTCTGGGAGGCCGAGGCGGGAGGATCGTTTGAGCTCAGGAGTTCAAGACCAGCCTGAGCAAGAGCGAGACCCCGTCTCTACTCAAAATAGAAAGAAATTAGCTGGACAACTAAAAATATATAGAAAAAATTAGCTGGGCATGGTGGCGCATGCCTGTAGTCCCAGCTACTCCGGAGGCCGAGGCAGAAGGATTGCTTGAGCCCAGGAGTTTGAGGTTGCTGTGAGCTAGGCTGATGCCACAAGCACTCTAGCCTGGCCAACAGAGTGAGACTTTGTCTCAAAAACAAAAAACAAAAAACACCAAATGGCATTATATTTTTTGAATGTTTTTTCACTTGTCTTGAAGAGGTTTCCATTATCAGTCATGTACATTAAAAAAAAAATGTAATATTTTGTAGGATAGCTGTTGTTTTCCTTATCCAGTGAGTTTTAATATATTAATAGTCTTTGTTTCTGTTTTTGGTGTATGATGTGGCACTGAAATCCTTGTATGTATATCTTTGTGTACATTTGTAACTTTAATGTCTTGTTTTTTTCATTGTGAATATAAATTCCTTGATAGCAGGAATTATATTCTCACATTGTTTTGTAATTTGGTTCAAGATCTGTCTCATAGGATTGAGCAAATATACTAGCATATACCAAAGCTAGTATATTTAGTTATTTGAAGATGTTGCTATGCCAATTTCTATTACTAATATATTCATTAACATAATATCATCATTAATGTACACTTGACAGTACACTCAAATGTATAAATTAACCCTTTGATTTACTCTACTATGATATCATTTTTTACGGCTGGGCGTGGTGGCTCATACCTCTAATCCCAGCACTTCGAGAGGCTGAGGTGGAAGGATTGCTTGAGGTTAGGAGTTTGAGACCAGCCTGAGCAAGAGGAGAGACACCCTGTCTCTACAAAAAATAGAAAAAACTAGCAGGACATGGTGGTACACGCCTGTAGTCCAGCTACTCGGGAGGCTGAGGCAGCAGGATCACTTGGGCCTGGGAGTTTGAGGCTGCATGAGCTATGTTGAGGCCACTGCACTCTAACCGCGGTAACAGAGTGAGACCCTGTCTCAAAAATATCCCAAGAAATAAAAAAAACTACTTGATGGTTGAATTCTTTCCTCAGTCTCCTAGAAAAATAGTTGTCAGAACTGTATTTGAACTACCCGGTTATCTGGGAGCTCTCTAACCCCGAGGAAGCTTGTTCCACCTTTGGAAAGCTGTGATTATTAGTAAATATTTTCTTAAATTGAGGGGAGTTAAAATCGGACTCACTGAAGTCCCTTGGGACCATAATAAATCTATTTCTGCTTCTTAATGTTCCTTAGTTGATTGATGACTAGATTCACATCTTAGTTGATTTTTCTCTTCTCCATCTACTTCTCTTCCTTGATTTTTTCATATACCTTGGTTTTGAGACACTTGTCTGATTTATTCGTATCCGTTTTTTGAAATGTCTTAGCACATAGTGTTTTGGAGGGCCGCGGTTTGCTTTAAAACCAGCCTTCAGTAGAGATTTCTGATGTTGCTCATACTGTGTCCTCTTTAAGTTAGTTTTATACCATATAGCTTTATCTCAGTCGTGCCATACTATAATCCTTACTCTTGAGTAGTTATGTTTTTTAATTTAATTTGTCTGATTATCTGGTCATACTTTTTTTTTGTTGTTGTTGTTTGTTTTTTTGTTTTTGGAGACAGGGTCTCACTCTTGCCCAGGATAGGGTGCAGTGGCATCATCACAGCTCACTGCAACCTCAAACTTCTGGGCTCAAGCGATCCAGCCTCCCAAGTAGTTGGGACTACAGGTGTGTGCCACCATGCGTGGCTAATTTTTCTATTTTTTGTAGGGACAGGGTCTTGCTCTTGCTCAGGCTAGTCTTGAATTCCTGGCCTCAAGTGATCCTTCTGCTTCTCCTTCCAATTGATTCTTTTATTTGCCAATCAGCCAACAGTCCTGACTTAGGGTTTTCTTTTTGCAATTGATTCTTTTCTGCTCTCCTTCTAAAATGCTAGGATTATAGGCATGAGCCACTGTGCCTGGCTTGGTCATACTTATTTGTAAATTTGTTTCCTTGAATACATAACTAGCTATAGGACTTCATATTTATTTCTTTAGATTTTATTAATCTTTTTGAATCTTAATCCAATGAATTTGCTATCCTTTTTAATTTGGGATATTGTACATAATTGACCATATTCTTTGTTTTATACATAGCCTATTCACGTTGTTGACAAGATAGTTAAATAGGCAGAGTCAGTTTTACTTTTTTTTTTTTTAATTTTAATGTTTTGAGACAGGGTCTTGCTCTGTTGCCCGGGCTACAGTTCAGTGACATCATCATAGCTCACTGCAACCTCAAACTCTTGGGCTCAAGTGATCCTCCTGCCTCAGTCTCCTGAGTAGCTGGGACTATGGGTGTGTGCTACCACCGCTGGCTAATTTTCTATTTTTTTGTGGAGACAGGGTCTCACTATGTTGCGCAGGCTGGTCTAGAAATCCTTACCTCAAGCAACCTCCCACCTTAGCCTCCCAAAGCGCTAGGATTACAGATCTGAGCCACCACACCCAGCCTTATTTTTAGATACTGTATACAAGGTTAAGTTCCAGACCTGTGTGCTATAGATACTGTAGACCTGTTTCTTGTTACCAGAAACTTGCCTGTGATTAACACTGGCATAGTTTTTTTTTTTTTTTAAAGATCTGCATTCTTAATCTTTTATAAAAACTGAAACACTCTTTTCTTGGCTTTTCCTAAGGTTCATTTTCTTCTCACTCTCTAGATCCAGTAAATGCATCATTTTCAGAAAGGTCTTCTCTGACAACCCCTTCCCAAGTGGCCTCCATGATTATGAGGAGCATTACTATTTTATTAGGTTACCTAACTTTGATCATAGACGTTCTTTTTATCGTTTGTTACCCCTCTTCTAGAACGTAAATTCCATGAAGTCAGACTATGTCTGTGTAAAGCATAGTGCTTGGTACAAGTGGGTATTTAGTTATTAATTGAAGGAATGATTTCACTACTGTCCGTGTTTTGTTGTACTTGTACTTTGTATATAGTTTTTGTAACAAAATCAAAAGGAGTATTTACTATACTTTTTTGAATTATTACATTACTGTTATTTTTTTACATTTAGAGGCGAGGTCTTACTGGAAAATCTCTGCTTTGATCCCCCATTAGTCACATGTGTAATTATCTTTGTATCTTGCTCAATTTTCCCCCAGAAGAGTTTCATGGAAGATCTTATCAGTCGCCCAGATACATGTAACAATGGGTGGATTTTTAGGGATTTTGTCTCAGATATGAGAAAAGCCTCTAGTTTGGTAAATAATGTCTAATTGGAAATTCCAAGTAGAAAGTTTCTAGTTTCAGTAAGAGTATTTATTTTATTTTCCTGACATATGCTCATCATAGGTAGGATTAGGTACTTGTTCTTTGTGAATTTGTATGGGGTCTTATTAATAAGTTATCTCTTTACTAGTTCACTTGGAGTGTTGTCTGATATAAGGGTCACCAGGCTGTTTTTTTGAGGATTCCATCTTTATTTGAAAAACAATGCTCTTCAAAGAACATTGACTACAATTCAGCAATTTGATTTATACGTTTTTTTAGTTTGGTTTTAAATTAATGTTATCTGTCCTGTGTTATGAGGCTAAGTGAAGTATGTTGTGATATAGAAGCTAGAAGGTTTTTTAGGATTCGCAAAAGTTTGTCATATCATTAGTTCTTAAGTACAAAAGTGATCACTGTTCCCATCTGTTGTAGACAGAATGGTGCTGTTATTTTTCTGACACCAAGTTTTATACTTGTCCTTGAAATTTTGTAATTTGGAAATCCATAAATAAAGCAGCATCTGTATGACTTAATATGTATTCTGAAGAGAACTGTGGTTGTTAATGTATTTTTGAAAAGTTTTCTGTTTTAATATTTTCGATTTTAATATTTAATGTTTTCTGTTTTAATATTATGTATCTTTTCCCCCTCCAGAGAATGGATCTTGGAGAGTGTCTAAAAGTCCATGACCTGGCTTTAAGAGCAGATTATGAAATTGCATCCAAAGAACAAGACTTTTTCTTTGAACTTGATGTATGTGATTTTGCTTTAATGGGTTATATTACCTTTTTGCAGTAAAACATTTTCAATATGGATTAATATCTCAATAGGAAAAACTCTTAGTAAATTATCTTCATTGTGGTTATTTAAGTGTAATATATACTTAAGATCATGTACTTTCTTGATAACACTTTTTAAAATATGAAGTGAGACTGAGTATTTTAAGAAAATGTGTGAAAGTCAAAAAGTCATGCAATTTATATATTCCTTTGAAAATTAAGCATATTCTTCCCAATAAAATGTAATGATTAAGGAAATATCACTTTAAACAAATGTAATCAGCTAATTTTTAGTGTTTGTAACGGTCTTTCTCTAGTTATTCTGAATTTTTTACATTCATATTTATTTTCATGTCTATATACGTATATACAGTCAGCCTCCCATGTCCATGATTTCTGCATCTATGGATTCAAAATATTCTTGGATTGACAACCAAAAACCAAAAACCTTGGATTGAAAATATTCAGGGAAAAAAGATGGATTGTTATGTCTGTACTGAACATGTATGAATATAGATATTTTTCCTTGTCTATATTCCCTAAACATTACAGTATAACATTTACAGAGCATTTACATTGTATTAGGTATTATAGGTAAACTAGAGATAATTTAAAGTATATGGCAGGATGAGTGTAAATTCCATGCAAATACTACACCATTTTATATAAGGGACTTGAGCATACTGGAATCAGTCCCCCATGGATACCAAGGGATGGCTGTATATACATATGGGAGTGGGTATTAAGGATGATGTTTTTAATGCAAAACTAATAGAAAAAATAGAAGATACCTTTTAGATATCTAAAAGGACCCAAAATGCGACCATATTGTTGCTTTTACGTGAAAATTGCTTGTATAAAAGTAGAGAACCTTTTTTCTCATTTATAGAAAGGATTTATATAAAGCATCTGTATAAAGCATTAGCATTACATAAAACATACTAATATGCATAAATCTCATGATGCTTTTTATTAAAGAAATACTACATGTTTTTATTTGGTTTGGGATGTCAAGCAATAAATAGGCTCCCCTGTCTTTACTTCTCTGAACTTCCAAGAATTTCTGCTAATGGAATGAAAATTGCTGTTGTAAATATAATTTAATATGTGGCTGGAACAATTGAGTGAAACACCTTAAAGTAATTGGATTATGATTTAGTATATTCTGAGCTTAAATCATAGCAGGGCTCGTCATCATTAGGCTGTTTTCAGTCTTTTTCTATTATAATATGATGATACATTATTTTCACACACTGAGTATTTATTTATTTATTTATTTTTTATTTTTTGAGACAGAGTCTCACTCTGTTGCCCGGGCTAGGGTGAGTGCCGTGGCGTCAGCCTAGCTCACAGCAACCTCACACTCCTGGGCTCAAGCAATCCTACTGCCTCAGCCTCCCAAGTAGCTGGGACTACAGGCATGCGCCACCATGCCCGGCTAATTTTTTTTCTATATATATTTTTAGCTGTCCAAATCATTTCTTTCTATTTTTTTTAGTAGAGACGGGGTCTCGCTCTTGCTCAGGCTGGTCTCGAACTCCTGAGCTCAAACGATCCGCCCGCCTCGGCCTCCCAAGTGCTAGGATTACGGGCGTGAGCCACCGCGCCCGGCCCACACTGAGTGTTTATAGGATCAATATGTAGAAATAGAACAGCTAAGTCAAATAGTAATTTTATAAATATTGCTAAGTTGCTGTTTATGAGAATTATTGATTTATACTCCACCAGTAATTTGTGAAATTATCTGTTTCCCCTCTGGCCACATAGTGTGTTGTCCAGATTTCTTTAGGCAACTTTGATAGATGAAATGTGGAATATAAGTATAGTTTTAATCTGCATTTCTCTTATGAGTGAGTTTGAACATACTGCATGTATTTAAGATCTGTCTATATTTCCTTTTTGGTGAACTGTCATTGTGCAACTATTTGGGGGTTATTGGCTAGTCTTGGATATTAGCATTTTTCTAATTGATTTGTACTAATGTACTCTTTATATATTACGAAAATTAGTTTTTTCCTTAGATATATACATTGCAAATATTTTTTCTTTTTCTTTTTTTTTCTTTTTGAGACAGAGTCTTACTCTGTCACCTTGTGTAGAGGGCACTGGTGTCATCATAGCTCATTGCCCAACCTCAAACTCCTGGTCTCAAGCGATCCTCCTGCCTCAGCTTCCCAAGTAGCTGGGACTTCAGGCTCAACCCCTGATAACCTGGCTAATTTTTCTATTTTTAGTAGAGATACGGAGTCTTGCTCTTCCTCAGGCTGGTCTTGAACTCCTGAGCTCAAGCAATCCTCCCACCTTGACCTCCCAGAATGCTGGGATTATAGGCGTGAGCCACCTCACCAGGCTGTTTTTTGTTTTTTTTTTTTTTTTTGCCTTGCAGAATTTTATTTTTTCATTTTTTTTATTTTGAGGTGGTAAGAGTTCTCTCCAGGGGTTTCTTCTGGTATTTTTTGGCTTAATTTTATATACCTAAATCTTTGATCCATCTTGAATTTATTCTGGTCTAAGGAATTGAGGTATGGATCTACTCCTTCCCCCAAATAGTTACTTAGTTACCCAACACTGTTGATTAGTGCATCATTTCTGATACTGCTTTGAGATGCCACCTTTATCTTCACATAAGGAAATTTGAATAGATTTCTGTTGTGATTTAAAAGATAATTTGCAAATTTAAAAAATTAGATAGTTATTTTTATGTCATCACAGTTAAAAGTTTTTAAATGATCCTTACTGCTTTTCACTTTGAAGAAATTCTTAGATTATCCAACCATTTTTGGAATTGAATATGTGTTGGATAAATTTATATTTTTGATTAAACATTTGTATTTTGAATTAGCTGTATTTCTATACAGTGAGATTTGGAAGTCTAAAATGGCTAAATTTTAGAATAAATTTTTTAAGTTTACTTTTAAATGAACTATTATAGACATATTAATATGTGTCTCACAAATCTTTTGTATAAATATTGAACTGGATTTTTATAGTGTAGGCACTGCTAAAATTCTCAATGTTCTATTTGAAAAAAAGCAGGGTTTCCTAATCGTGTAACATTTTTATGTGGAAAATTTTAAAAAACACAAGAAAATAAATTATTAGAAATTATTCAGATATTCAGAAATAATTAATGTTAACATTTTATGTATGGTCTTTCATTTTTTATGCTTCATTTTACAAAATTGGAATCTTATTGCATATAATATTTGTAACTTGTATTTTATTTATAAATGAATCCTGAACATTTCCCCATGTCCTCAAGTTTTCTGTTAAAAACTTTTTAATGACTAAAGATCAAAATTTGATAGCATTGGCTGGATATTTAGTGTATTTACAACTTTTCACTGTTATAACACTGAAGAACATCTCACTGTGAAGAACATCTTTGAATATTAATCACTCTGTATATCTCTGATTACTTAAGATAAATTTCCAGAAGTAAAATTAGTAAGTCAAAGGACATTTGTAAGGCTTTTGATGAGAAAAATCATATTGCCTTTTCATAAAGGCTGCAGTGGTTTGTGTTCCCTTCAGTGGGGTATGAAAATGGCAGTTGCCTTATAGCCTTACCTTTTGGAATTACTTATGTTTACTCTTTGCCAATTTGATAGCTGGCAAATAGTATTTTGGATTCATGATTGAACCTGCTTTTGTTATTTCTTGCATTTTGCTGTTTAAAATGCTACCATGAAAATTAATTTTTGTGTAAAGATATTTCTCAGTAAGTTGACTTTCTGGTAGTAATTGTCTTCTAATTAAACTTTGTAGGCCATGGATCATCTGCAATCATTCATTGCAGATTGTGATAGAAGAACAGAAGTGGCTAAGAAAAGGTTAGCAGAAACTCAAGAAGAGATTAGTGCTGAAGTGGCAGCAAAGGTAAGAATTTCAGTCATTTTTATTACTACAAAGTATAGTTTCAATTTGCTATTTTTGTTCTATTTTAACTTTTTATTTTGAAATAATTAGATTTTCAGGAGATTGCAAAGACATTCACAAGGAATTCTGTGTACTCTTTCTCTTGCCTATACTAATGTTAACATCTTTCACAACTATCATGATATCAGAGAAATTGACATTAGCCATATCTTTATATTTTATTGAGATTTCGCCAGTTATGCATGCATTTATTTGTGTATGCATGTGTGTATATATAGCTCTATGCAGTTTTAGCACGTGTAATTACTACCATAGTTAAGATACTTAACTTACAGCATCACCAGAAGTCCTCATGTTACCTCCTTTATAGCCACACCCACCCTCTCACCCACCATCCCTAGTCCCTGGCAGCCACTAATCTGTTCTCCATCTTTATGTTATTTCACGGAGTATTGCATAAATGGAATCCTGCAGTATGTGTCTTTTTGAAATTGTCTTTTTTCTCTCAGCTCAACTTCCTTGAGATTCTTCTAAGTTGTTTGTATCAGTAGTTCATTCCTTTTTATTTCTGAGTAGTACTCCACTCAGAGTACTGGATAGTTTATTCACACGCTGAAGGACATCTGGGTTGTTTCCAGTTATTGGCTAATACCAAAAAAGCTGCAGTAAACATTTGTGTGCATATTTTTATGTCGACACATGATTTTATTTCTCTTGGGGAAATGCCCAAGAATGTAGTTGCTGGGTCATAAGGAGAATCTGTTTCTAGTTTTGAAAGCAACTGCCAAACTGTTTTCTAGAGTGACTATACCATTTGACGTTCCTACCAGCTATGTGTAAGTGATCCAGTTTCTCCACATCTGTGACAGCATTTGGTTGCCTCACTATATTTCATTGTATCCATTCTAATACACGGGTAGTAATATCTTATTGTGGTTTCGGTTTATATTTCTCTAATGACTAATGATGTTGAACATTATTTTACATGTGTTTGTTACCTGTATATCCTCGTCAGCGAAATATTTTTGTATATCTTTTGCCAATTCTCTAATTGGATTGCTGTTTTTTTTTAATGTTGAGTTTTGAGTATTCATGTTTTACTCAACTCACTACTTTTAAAAAATGTTTTGTTGTGAAGTTATAAAGAAAATGGAGAGAAAAGTACAATGAATCCCAGTGGATCTGTCACTGAGTTTCAAAGCTAACAGGTTTTTGTTTTTGTTTTACTTGCTTTTAAAAGCAAATTTTAGATGTCATATTTTACCTGTAAAATATAACGATAATATCACATCAATATATTGTAAAATATAACCATAATATCACAGTGAAGTTAATAATTATTTAATGTTATCTAATATTCAGTATATGTTCATTGTTCTCAGTTAATTTGTTATAATCAGAATTCAAACAAGGTCCTATATATTGCATTTGGTTGATTTGAAGACTTACTACTTTTAACGTTATTCTGTCAATTCAATATACTAATTTATTTTATGAAAATGCAGAATGGTAGAAAAAGATTTACCCAGGTGGAGTTCAGATGACAGCATTAAAATAATGTTCAGATGTATGTGTACAAAGGGAAATTGATTCCCTTGTTTGAGAAAAGGGTTACTTTTAGCCGGTTTTTTCTGATGATGGATACTTTAAGATGGGCATCCTAAAGCACAAGAGATGTGGCTAGTATCTCATGGTTGAGAGACCCATAACGAATGCTTGGTGTAGAGGCCAAAGCTGTATTGCATATCTATCACTACAAAAGTGCTGTGTAACAGACCACCTCAAAACTCAGTGACTTAAACAGTAAATATTTAGTCCATGACTTTACAGTCGATGATTTAGGCTGAACTTGACTGAGCACCTATTTCTGTCTAAGCTGGGCTCATTCACATATCTACAGTTCGTTGGAGGCTACTGAGCCATGCCCAGAAGGCTAGCCTGGCCATGTTCTCATGGTGGTAGCAGAGGTGCAAAAGCATCAAGCCCAGTCGCACAAGTGCTTTCCAAGCCTTTCTTGGGTTATGTTTGCTACCATCCCAGTAGCCAAAGCAAGTTTATGGCCAAATTCAGAGTCAGAGTATGGTGGCACACAGTTTCATGGTTAAGGGCATGGAAACAGGGAAGGGTGAAGAGTTTTGGGCATCAGTGCAGTCATTGAATGACATATTTAAAGGAGATACCACTTTGGAAGAGAGGGTAGATAGTGATAATAGAGATGGGAATCTCGTTGAGTGAAGGAATATCTTGGATTGAAGGAAATTTGAAAAGTAAAGATTGTTGACAGACTAGTTTGTTGGGACTAGATGTTCATACCAAATTAAGACCTTTGCTAATGTAATTGGCTACATAGCAAACTAAATACTAATTCTGGGGCCAAAATAAAGACTATGTATATGTATCATATGCAATTAAAACAGTAGGAATGAACTATGTTCTTACGATGCTGCTGCCGAGGAGGAGCATATCAAATCCCAAGGCGAGAATTAATCCCAGTGGAAAGGCAAGGACTAAGGGAGCGGGGGCACCACACCAGTATACTGCAGATCAGCACGGTGCTGTGCAATCTGTGTGCAAGGCACATTTTCTCATTTCTTACAACTTTGTGGGATAGGTACTATTCCTATTTATTAGATGAGGAAATGCATTCAGGTTTAAGTAATTTGGCCAAAATTACACAACTAGTAATTGGTTTAGCAATAAGCCAGATCTGTTGCACTTCTGAGCTGTATCTGCCAGTTGCTTTACAACATAGCCACCAGTTTATTTCTTAAACTCATATTTGAGCCTATGCTATTTGTTGGGCATTGGAGATACAAACATGGGACATACAGATAGCTGTCCTTAAATAGTATGATATTTATGAGAGTAATTGTCAAAAAAGATACAAAAGTGTGGCACAAAAGAAGGGTATACATGTGTTTAAGTGAGGATGAGATGTGGTATTAGTTCAGGAATGCTTCACTAAAAAGACACTTGAGGTGAGTCTTGTTGGATGAATGGACATTCACTAGGCAGGCAAGGGGTCTGAGAGTTAAGGAGTGGTGTTCCAGGAAGAGGGAACAGTATGTGTAGTCACAGAGGCAGAAAGCAACAAGGTAAGTTTGGGAAACTAAAAATAAGTATAGATTATGTTGTGAGGTGGGGGAACAGTGAGAGATGATTTAGAAAGGTATAGAAGGCTAGATCATGGAAGAAAAGGTATTTTACACCTGGAGCACACTGCCCAAACAGAGGCTGGGAAGTTAGGTTGGGATCCATAGTATCCCTGACCTCAACAAGGTAAAGGCAGGCAGGCTCAAAACATCCTGATGTCTCATCAGCTCATTTGGGATATGCTCAGAAATCATTGTTTATACTCATACTTGCTTAGATAACAAGTCTTTTCTGAGCATTTCTGAAGTACTTCGAGGTTTAATATTCATTTTATTGTTTATATATGATCTTCTATTTCTCTTTAGGCAGAACGTGTTCATGAGTTAAATGAAGAAATTGGTAAATTGTTAGCCAAGGTGGAACAACTAGGAGCAGAAGGGAATGTGGAAGAATCCCAGAAAGTAATGGATGAAGTAGAGAAAGCACGGGCAAAGAAGAGAGAAGCAGAGGTACATTCTTCATAGTAGTAGATAAAGCTTTAATATCTGTACTTCTTGAAGAACATAAGTTTGACTGGAAATTATTGAAAAGTTATTAAAGGGAATTTAAAGCAATTTAAAAATATTGGAGTGGTTCATATTATAGTAATAGATTTTGTTTCAAAATCAGTGGTTTTTTGGAATTTGGAGCCATTGATCTGTTGAAATTTATAACTGGTAAGTGAAATTAAATTAATAGCCAGTCACACATGCTCAGCAGTTACACACATGTAACAGACATACATCCACACTCTATATATACTTGGTCACTGTGATACCCTGTCCCCTGCTCAGCCCCTTGCAACTGTAGCGTTCTTGTTTCTCTTCCCACCCCAATACAGTCTGCTGCTAGCCTCTTGAGAGCCTTCTCTCATTCTTCCTTCACTGCGCAGGACTGATATCCTGCAGACACAGTTCTGTTTCAATTGGCGCACCTGGTTTTTCTTTTAGAAAATTGAGTGTCTTTGTTAGGGATTGTACTTTACCCTTTTGCCATAGTCTCCACTGCTCCTAACTGTATCACGCCTGGCCTACTTTATAGTAACCTGCACGGCCTCCATAGATACCTGAGCTTGGGATCCCTCCTTCGCAGTGGCTCGTCTCAATCCTGGGCACTCCTCCTCTTTTTTTTTTTTTTTTTCCTTTTAAACCTCTTGCCATTTTTTTTTTTTTTCTATTCATTTTTTTTTTCTTTTAAACCCTCTAATAAAACCCAATTGCCAATTTTTTTGTTTTCTTTTTTTGTTAAGATAGCAGGGTCTATTATGGCAAGGTCAAAAAAAGGAAGGAAGCTGGGTGCAGTGGTACACACCTGTAGTCCCACCTACTCGGGAGGCTAAGGCAGGTACTATGTTCAATAGAGTATTCACTTCTTTTGAAGGAAGAGGAGGACCTAATACATATTAGATATTTTTCACAGAAAAGAGAGAGTTGAAGGAAAACTTACTAATCAGAGTATCTTATTCCTCAGCCATTCTTAATAACTTATTCACACAATGACTTTGTTCTTGTTTTGGTATCAGGATAATGCCAACTCATAAGTTACCTTTTCTGAAAGTGTTTTTTATAGGATTGGTATTATTTCTTCCTTTAAATGTTTGGTAGAATTCACCAGTGAAGCCATGTAGGACTGGAGTTTTCTTTATGGGAAATTTTTTTACTTAAGAGTTAAATTCTTTAGTAGTTATAAGGATTCAATTTTTTCTTGTTTTTTAATCACTTTTGGAAGTTTATCTTTCACAAAAATCTCTAAGTTGTTGCATTTATTGGCATAAAGCTGTTCATAGTGTTTTCCCCTCTTTTGTTGTTCTTGGGTTTTTTTGTTTGTTTGTTTGTTTTTTGAGATGGGGTCTTGCTCTGTTGCCTAGACTGGAGTGCAATGTTGCAGTCGTAGCTCACTGCAGCCTCGAACTCCTGGGCTCAAGAGATCCTCCCAGCTCAGTCTCCCAAAGTACTGGGATTAACAGGTGTGAGCCACTGTGCCCAGCCTACATTTCATTTTTAGCAAAAGTTACAGGAAACAGCATTGTAGAATATTGAGAAAACCTCTTAGAAAGTTGTGTTCTGTACCATGGTACAATTGTTATGGTTGGTAGTTTCTTGGCAAAAGTTATTTGGAGCTGTGTGATCTTTGACCTCCATCGGAGAGATCCAAGGGCAGAAGATGGGATAAAGGGGGACACATAATTTTCATAACAAAATAGCCATGTTTTTGTGTATTCATTAGGAAACATTTTTGGTATAAGCATAGTATATTTTATTTAATTGTATGCCTTTTAATGAGGTTTATATGATCATTGTTTTTATCACTTTTGTTCAGGAAGTTTATCGGAATTCTATGCCAGCTTCCAGTTTCCAACAGCAGAAGCTTCGAGTTTGTGAAGTCTGCTCTGCCTATTTAGGTCTTCATGACAATGACAGACGACTGGCTGATCATTTTGGGGGTAAACTGCACCTGGGATTTATTGAAATAAGAGAGAAACTTGAAGAATTAAAGGTATATTGGTACATTAGTATCCCTCACCATATCCAATTTAGCCACTTGTTTTTTTGATCTATATTAGTTGTCTTTTTATACAATATTGTTGAATATGATTCAGTTAGGTTTAGTATCTGTTAACAAATCAAACTGAATGGTGTAGGATTATAAATGGAGATCTAAGCTAGTTTAGTAGGTGATATCTGAAAAGTAGACTTTTAAATATTATCCTGTTATTTTGGGAGGTAGCATTTTATGTTGATATGATGAATTAGGAAGCTCTCAAACCGATTTCAACACTAATTAATTTATACAAATCCCCTGAAATTTACCTTGTTATCTTTCTTTTCAATAAAGTCAATATAATATTAATATAATAATATTTACTTATAGGAAGATTGAAAAAATGAGCCCAATATTTATGTGAAATACTTTGCAGTTCTTCACTATAACAAGCTTGTAGAACCTCTAAGAGTTATTTTATGCTTTTGTCCCCATTTCAGAAAGGATTTAGGAAGAGACCTACTTTATAAAAAGAATAATCAGGCCAGGTACGGTGGCTCACGCCAGTAATCTCAGCACTTTGGTGGGAGGATTGCTTGAGGAGTTCGAGACCAGCCTGAGCAGGAGCGAGACCCCGTCTCTACTAAAAATAGAAAGAAATTAGCTGGACAATTAAAAATATATAGAAAAAATTAGCCGGGCATGGTGACGCATGCCTGTAGTCCCAGCTGCTTGGGAGGCTGAGCCAGTTGGATTGCTTGAGCCCAGGAGTTTGAGGTTGCTGTGAGCTAGGTTGATGCCACGGCACTCCAGCCTGGGTGACAGAGGGAGACTCTGTCTCAAAAAAAAAAATCATGGAAAAATACGAAATTTTCCACAAAAGGGGGAAAGATTCTGGAGAGCAGACTTGTAAGCCTAATATTAATAATTATACTTCACAAAACTTTGACTTGAATTGCTCTTATACATATTTTTTTGTTTTGTTTTTTATTTCAAAATAAAGGGGGTACAAATGTTTTTATTACATGGATATCTTGTATAATGCTTAAGTCAGGGCTTTTGGTGTGTCCATTGCCAGAATAGTGTTCATTGTACGCAATAGGTAAGTTTTTTTCCCACACCCACCCTTAAACAGATGGTGAAGGTAATTATATTGGAAACCAGATATAGTAAAGTTTAGGGTAAAGCTAATTAAGATTGGACCCAGTAAATATCCCTCTCATTTACCACTATCATTTTTAAGAGAGTTGTAGCTGAGAAGCAGGAGAAAAGAAACCAAGAACGCCTGAAACGAAGAGAAGAAAGGGAGAGAGAAGAAAGGGAGAAGCTGAGGAGGTATGGAGTAATGGTTTAAGTATTTGAAATTAAATCTCCTTGTTTCTAAAAAGAGAGATGATTGATGTAAGATATTAGTTGTAAATCTGTTATGAGACACAGGAAATTTCTGCTTACTTTAAAAAAATATTACCATGTGAATTATATAAGTATATAATTATACAAGTATATTAATTCATGACCATTTAATTCCTTCAGATTTCTTTCAAAATGTATGGAAGAGTGAATAAAGAATGCTTCATATCTTTGTCTTGTAAGATTTATAAAAAAAACTTTTTCTAGCCCTCTTAATTTTTTGTATTGGGCTAGGTTTGTACCACGTTGGCATAGAACTATTTTTGTTTTTATGATATATACGTGTTGATATAAGATTTGGGTTTTTTTGTTTCTTTTTTTTATATTGAACTTTGGCCCTTTATTTCCTCAATTCTAAGAGCCATAAACCATTAAAAATCCATTAATTTAATAATAGCTAAATGTACACATTCTGCTTTTATAAGTATTCATTAATTGATAAAATCATAATTACAGTATGTGAATAGGTCAAGCTTTGAGCATATTATATTCAGTATCTCAAGGAGTTTAAATGGACTTTATTTATGTTACGTATGTTGTGATGGGTAAGCTTCTGTCATTGTAAAGACAAAATTAAAGCTACATTTGGATATCTTTCCTTTTTAGGGGAAGTGATGTCAGTCTTCTTTTGAGGGAGAGGTGTGTGCGCGTGTATTTTCATTTATTGTAAATTTTACCTCAGAGCTTTATCTTGTTTTCTTGTGTACACTAAGACTGTATGGGAATATTGCCCAGTATTCTAATATTTAAGACAATATAAATGGAATTTTTTAAAATAATAGAAAACCTGCACTTTGAAATAAATGACATTTTAAGTAACATTGGAAATCTCAGTTTAAGATTCAGCTGAGGTGATGGTCAAATGAGAACAAAAATTCTTTGAAGGACTGTGCTTTCATATTGTAGATGATAAGAAAGTACATTCCTTTGCCTGCCAGCTGGTAAGTTTCTTTCGACATTGATTATAAAATGTAACCTTATTTCAGAAATGTTTAGAAAATTTTAAAAATTTGTGAATTTGAGGAAGTGAAACTAAGTATGGAAGATGAGGAAGTTAGTAGCTAGTATAAAATTACACAAGATGGGATTCCCACTATGGTTTTGAAAAGGATAAATGGGGGGGAAAATCACAATCATTTACTGAGCACTTATTGTATGCCAGCTACTATAAATAAGGAATTTAGCTATATTCTTCTGATCCTTACAAACCCCCACCTGCAGTGTAATTTATGTTACTATCCCTCTTTTGCTAATGACAGACTAAGCTGACGGAGGGATACATAACTTACCCAGGTCACACAGATGGTGAATGGTAGACACCAGAGTTCAAACTCACATCTGGCTGAGCCCAAAGCCATGCTTCCAACCATGTTATATGTTATCCACAAAAATCCTTGTGGTGTCCTAATAACCAAAATATTAACTATTACTGTTTATTGAGCATTAACTGTGTGCTAGGAAATGTGAAGAGTGCATTATGTAAAGTGTATCTCAGCTGGGTGTGGTGACTCACAGCTGTCTAGCACTTTGGGGGAGGCCAAGGCAGGAGGATCAGTTGAGGCCAGGAGTTTGAGACCAGCCTGAGCAAGATAGTGAGACTCCTGTCTCTACCAAAAATAGAAAAATTAGCCAGGCATTGTGGCAAGTGCCTGTAGTCCCAGCTACTCAGGAGGATAAGGCAGGAGGATCACATGAGCCCAGGAGTTCAAGGCTGCAGTGAGCTATGATCATGCCACTGCACTCTAGCCAGGGCAACAAAGCAAGACCTTGTCTCAAAAAACCAAGGAAAACCAAAAAAACAACAAAAACAGAGAGTATCTCATTTTATATGAAGAAACAGATGTTGTAAGATTGAGCTGGCCGTTCTAGAGATTATAGTATTAGGTCGTAGCTCCAAAGTGTATGCATCTCAGATCATAGAAATTTCACTGTTTTCAGAAGGGAAAAAAAAGAAATGACAGAGATATAAAAAGATTTTTTCCAGGCTGGGAAGAAGTGGTTTCTGGATAATTAGGTAGTTGTGATATACAGGTTGAGCATCCCAAATCCAAAATCTACAATGCTCCAAAATCTGAAACTTTTTGAGCACCAACATAGTGCTCGAAGGAAATGCTCATTGGAGTACTATAATTATAGCAAATATTTCAAAATGGGAAAAAATCTGAAATCCAAAACAATTCTGGTCCCAAGCATTTTTGAATAAGGGATATACTCCACCTGCACTGTGTTTTAGTCTTCCAGGAGCATATTCTTTAAGAGCCGGTGTCTCAAGTTAAGGGAGCTCTGGCAACATGGAGACATCTGCAGAGTTTGTGGTGTATTTTGGAAAACTTTGTGGGTATTAGCACGTGCTTTATATTTATAAAATTAAGATAAAAATTAGAAATCAAGAATAATTAACAGTACATTGCATTTTTTTAAATTTGTTTATAGTCACTTTTCTAAAAATAGGTATTTTTTTTTTTTTAGGTCCCGATCACATAGCAAGAATCCCAAAAGGTATGTATTACACAAGATAGTTATAAGTAGTAAACCTGTGTTTTTCAAAGGTAGTTTTTATAGATTAAATATCTTGTAAAAATTAATGAGACAATAAATTAGTACTCTCTTTTGTAGCTCAATTTTCAGCATTGTTATTTGAGAAGAAACTCAAAAAAGAAGATACTCATGAGCTACAATTTAGTTTGATCAGAGTAAAATTGTATACAGTTCTCTGGAGTTATAGGAGAAAGCTAAAAATATTTCAAAATATTTCTTTGAAATCATTTTTAATGGCTCAGTAAATATGTAATAGGATTTATTTTTAAAAAATTAGGTGGTACATTTAAGAAACACATTCTTAGAGGTTATACTTAATTGAAAACACAGGTAGATATAAATTTTTGAGTGAGAGATCCACTGTGAGTTGAGGGAAACTAAAATGTTTGGTATGTGCTACAATCTTTATATGACTTTATTAGCCTTTTGTACAGTGATCACAAAAACTTTGATTTTTGAAAGGGGCACTTACAGCTTTAAGGAGGAAGAGAAAAAGATAATACTTAGAGACGTTCAGTGTTAATATCTGGGGGCTTTTTGGAGTCTTCATAGTTTTTGCTAGTTGCTGATAAATTTTTTTCTGTCTGACAAAGGTGGGGAAACATGTTCTACTTCATTATTTATTCTTTCACAATTCTCATTCCTGTTATTGAGCCTTTCTTCATGAATCCATTCCTATTCATAATGCCGCCTCATTCTTTTCCAAATCCTGCCATTGTTCTTGTTTAGATCACATCTTCTTTTTGAAACCTTCTGAGTACTCTAAACTCTAGAGAGTAATTATTACCCAAGAACCTTTCCCTAAAAAGTAGAGCATTTGTTGTTATGAAAAAACAAACAAAAAAACTCCTGTTTATATTAGCTATACCCCTTAGTACTTTGTAGAATCTTCTAACGGTATTTTTGCTTAAAACACTAAAAAACTAAAGGACATTAATAAATGGGACCAGTTTTGTCGGCTGATTTATATTGTTTCTCAGATCCAGGGTGAGAAGTAGAAACATCAAATTATGATACTGCTCATTTACTGGTAGATTAATACAAGCCAGTCCCTTTGTGAAAAACATAAAGTATTTGTACGAAGAACATCTTTAGATATTTGCACCAGACATTTAGTTCTACCATTCTAGTCCTGTTACCTTGATATTACAATAGCCTCTTAACTTGGCTCCTTATTTCTCTGCTTGCCCCTTCCCCCTTGTCATTCTGATTTTTACATGTTGGCCAGAATGAGCCCTTTAAAAAAAATAAAATAAAAAGCACCACCACCACATCATGTCAGCCCCCTGGTTCAAACCCTTCAGAGGTTTTCCATCTCATTCATAGCTGACATACCTTTATTTACAGCCTCCATATCTGTAGAGACTCCTTTCTAGA
Organism: Varecia variegata; assembly: GCA_028533085.1. Taxonomy (NCBI): domain Eukaryota; kingdom Metazoa; phylum Chordata; class Mammalia; order Primates; family Lemuridae; genus Varecia; species Varecia variegata. The sequence goes on from CM052437.1 coordinate 173,891,162, forward strand.
GTATAAGCTCGTAAGAGGTCAGGGACTTTATTTTATTTGTTGTTCAGTCTCCCTGGTACTAGAGAGTTGTACTGGGTGCAGAAAGTACCCAGTAAATATTTTTTGAAGGGATGAATAGTTATCTGGAATTTTTTAAAAGATGAATAAAATTATGCTTTGGAAGAAAGATTCATAATAGCTAGCTCAAAATCAGTGGTTAAACAAAATACCATTTGATGAAACTCATATTGAGAGAGATTTATATTATTTTCTCCCTGCTCCTTTTTGGAAATTTTCAACTGTGGTTGATGCTAAGTCCATGACATGTACCTTTCTTTGACTATAATGTTGACATAAGCCGAATTTTTTTTTTGTTTTTTTTTTTTTTTTTTGAGACAGAGTCTCACTCTGTTGCCCGGGCTAGAGTGAGTGCCATGGCGTCAGCCTAGCTCACAGCAACCTCAAACTCCTGGGCTCAAGCAATCCTACTGCCTCAGCCTCCCGAGTAGCTGGGACTACAGGCATGCGCCACCATGCCCAGCTAATTTTTTTCTATATATTTTTAGTTGGCCAGATAATTTCTTTCTATTTTTAGTAGAGACGGGGTCTCGCTCTTGCTCAGGCTGGTCTCGAACTCCTGAGCTCAAACGATCCGCCCGCCTCGGCCTCCCAAGTGCTAGGATTACAGGCGTGAGCCACCGCGCCCGGCCCCGAATGTTTTTAAACTTCATTTATAATAAAATAATCATTTGAAAATAAACTCAGTTTGAAGCTATATCACTTGTATAATGTGCTTTTGAACTTACTATTACATCAGATTATGAGAAAACATCACATTCTTAAAGTGACTTTAAAAAGTTTAACATCTTTATTGAGGTATAATTTCCATACTATACCATCTGACTCATTTTAAATGTACAAGTCAATGATTTTTAGTAAATTGAAAGTTGTGCAACTATCACCACAATTCAGTTGAAAACTGTTTCCATCACTGTTAAAGTGACTCTTTTAACAGAGTTGCTTGTGTTTTTTTCCCCCTTGTTTTCTGTCAGATATTTATGTCCTCTACATGCCTTTCTTATCCTCACCAAACACACCCACGAGTTAGTTTATGACCCGGTCAAGGCTACAAAAGTGTCTTTCCTTCTGTTTCTTCAAAATGTTTTTCCTTTTATACTCTGTGTACTCATTAGAAATATATATATTTGGGGGGGGGGCAATTTCAGTTGTCTAAAATGATTTTTGCAAGTTTTTTTCCTCCCAAATAATGTGCTACCTGAACCAAGAACTGTTTTACTGCATTTTGATTACACTGCAACTGGGCATATTGTGGGCTTGATTCAAAACTTCTATGGTTACATAACCTTTCTAATTTAGATAGGTAGTAATTTACCCTAAACAGTATTCTTTTTCATGCTTCTCCATTCTGTCCCTATCAAGTACATACTTAATTTCTAAAAAATGCTAAAAATCTTAAAAGTTTAAATGGGGCCAGGCGAGGTGGCTCATGCCTGTAATCCTGGCACTCTGGGAGGCCGAATTGGGTGGATTGTTTGAGCTTAGCAGTTTGAGACCAGCCTGAGCAAGAGCGAGACCCAGTCTCTACTATAAATAGAAAAATTATATGGACAACTAAAAATATGTACAGAAAAAATTAGCCGGGCATGGTGGTTCATGCCTGTAGTCCCAGCTGTTCGGGAGGCTGAGGCAGAAGGATTGCTTGAGCCCAGGAGTTTGAGGTTGCTGTGAGCTAGGCTGACGCCAGGGCACTCTTCTAGCCTGGGCAACAGAGTGAGACTCTGCCTCAAAAAAAAAAAAAAAAAAAAGTTTAAATGAAATTAAATTCATAAGGCATCTAGATAACGCAATGCCTGGTATATATAGTAATGGTTCCAATGTTGGTTTTTTTTTATTATTTCTGATGTAAATTTATAGAATACTGAATGACCTCAGAATTAGTGTTTTGATTTTGAAATTTCAGTATGTAGTTATTAACATGCCAGCAATATATTTTAGGGTAGATTTAGCTGACTTGGAATATAGAATTGGCATTAAGGCTACTGAAAAATAATTTTTTTTTTTAAAGAAAAGGCTTTATAGTAAGTGAGAAATGTAGTACTGGTGAAGCTAAAAACGAAATCAAATCTTGTCTTATAGATCCAGGTCGAGAGAGCATCGCAGACATCGGTCTCGCTCCATGTCACGGGAGCGCAAGAGGAGAACTCGATCCAAATCTCGGGAGAAGCGCCATCGCCACAGGTCCCGCTCCAGCAGCCGCAGTCGCAGCCGTAGCCACCAGAGAAGTCGGCACAGTTCTAGAGATAGGAGCAGAGAACGATCCAAGAGGAGGTATTGATGTGTCGATCAGAGGATGTGGAGCTACCTTTATGTTTTAGAGTTGTTTGTTTACTTATGTTACTTATGTTTAGAGCTTAGATTATTGGTTTAAAACTTGCATCTGGTAATATGTACACATTTGTGTGTGTGCGAAAACACTTTTTTCCATGGTTATATGGGTTGTTCTGAAAAAATATACTTATGAGCCAAAGCGAAAAATTGGAACTGATATGTGCAGAGGTTATTGCTTGTCTTGGAAAAAAGTTCTTTACAGGCAAATAATTTTAGGTACCAATTCTCTTACAGTTTTTGCAATATGCAGTAGCAAATTAGGGCTCTGAGAAGTCCTTTCATCAAAAGAATTGTTTAGGTTTGATTTATTGTTTTCCAGACTTATTTGAACTGGTATACTTTTTCAGAGTAGACACATGCTAGTATATTCTTATTTAATCTGCACTCTAGAGATGCATTGTTATATACCTTTAGCTTGGCAGGGCAGATTCAGAATCTTATGGAAGCTACAAGACTTCCTTGGTATAATGAGAAAACTTAAAACTTAAGGACCTGAATATCTATTGAGAATGGACAAAGGATTAGAATTTGGTAGAGGAGTTTAGCACTCGTTGTCTATATAGACCAAGCTCCCAAAATTTCTCAGGTCACATAATGGCCCTTAACTATGTAACATAAACTGTGCTTAAAATGGCTTTTTTCTTGACAACTAAAGCAGCTAAAGCATATATATGATAAACATTTTTTGAGTATCTAGTAAATAGTAGTCTTACATTTTCTGTAGATTATTATACATAAATAGAATCCACAGAAAGCTGTTAAAATCTTTATTTATTTTTTTTTGACTCTCAACTAGCCATTCCCTGAAGTCATTTACAAGCTGAGTTTGCTAATAGGATCTCAATATTTTATTTCTTACATTCTGGCCTTGTTCTGAGCAGTCCTTAAGATGTCTTTAATCAGTTAGAATTGTATACTTTCTACTACTGTACTAACAGTAATAACATAGTTGAACAACTTTATTCAAGTTGCTCTTTGACAATAATTAGACTGGTATAAAGCAACATATTATAAAGTGCTAAACTGTATATTATAGTATAAATGTTCCTAAGAGTTTAGATGAGGGAAATACTAGAGTAATCAAAAATGGCGTCAGGTAGTTGATGAAACTTGAATAAAGTCAGTATAATTTGAATAGGTAGAATCAGGTAGGAAAAAGATTCCATGTAGAGTGACTATCATAGGCAAATGCAGAGAATGATCAGGGAATTTGTAAAGGATAGTGAGTTGTAGGCCACTCATCTCATACTCTTGAAATTTCAATTTTGGGGGCTACCCTTAATGCAGTGTTCAGAAATAGGCATTTTTTTAAAAGTTCTCTGTAAGGCTTGCCTGCACACTAAATTTTGAGAATCATCCTGCTAGGTGATAGAAAGTCTAAATAATTTGTGTTGATCTGCCCAAATGTCATTGTTTCTGGTGTTGGTGAACTCAAATGTCTTTATTGGTGGTGGGGATGGGAGGGATGGGCATGAAGTCCCCTTGTCTGAGACTGTGTTATCTTAATCCCTGGTGCTTCCTGCACTTATGAAGTTGTATGGGAAATTTTTCCACCGTACTATATGATACACGTCACATTTAAGATTTCAGCATGTTCATAAAGAGGATTATTTTTGTAAAACTATTAAAAGTTTTGCTTTTCTCAAGATCACTTTTCATCTTTGAATTCAAATTACTCTTTTAAAGCATCATTGTTTTTACCAAAAATTAGCAGATAATTGCTATTAAAACTACATGTGATTGCATAAGATGACAAGTTATTGCTACATGTTTAATTTTTCCAGGTGAAAATTCCAAAAATTCCTTTTATGTTGTGCTCCTCTCCTTATCCTGCTGTGAAATACTGGTCTCTGATATAAGTAGACTGTCTTTTTGTGACCTTTTCCTGGCAACAATTACTGTGGTAAACAAGGACCACTTGCAGCTTTCTGCTCTATTCAGACATGTATAGTGCAGACTTCAGAGTCAGACTATGTGGGTTCAGTGGCCTTGGCCAAGTAACTTTTAATTTCCTACCTGTCTCCCATCTATTAAGTAGTAAGAGTACCTGCTTTATTAGGATTATTGGTAATTGAGTAACATAGTATATGGTAACTGCTTGTAAGTGGGACATTATAATCTAACAAAACATTAGTTGATTCTCATCTCATAGTTTTATTTCAGTTATAGTTACTGACCTCTGGGACCCTTATTCTTAGGTATCATTTATCCTGCAAAGGCTATGGATAGGGCTGGTGTAGACTTGCAATAGCTAGACTCACATTGTGAATTTTTTTAACATATTTTTTAAGTTTATTAAAACCTTCAGTAGAATGCTCAAAGTTGACATTATTTAATGTTATGACCTTTTTTGTTTTACCCTCAACTATATTTCTAAAACTGAGTATAGTAGTATTTTAATTTTTTTCCTGACTGTATTATTCAGATTCTTGGCAGTACCTCAGATCCTAATTCTGAACATGGGTTAAGTGAGATAATTATGTAAAAGTACTGTGTCACCTGTAAAGAACCAAATAAATGTTACTGATTCATTCTAGATGTTGAAAGTGTAGAAGATTCCATATTTATTCTAATCCCATAATATCCTTTGGTTTTTCCTTCTGATTGAATCTCTGATATGAGCTTGTTTTGTTATTATTTACCATTGAAGTTAGGAATGGAGAAAGTAGTAACCATAACTGTTAATAGTTATGGTTAATCAAAATTTAGTACAGTGTGAGCATCTTTCTATGTCTTTTATTCTGTTTTTTTCTGTTGGTTGAGTGAGCTAACGCAAGAGGAGTAAAGCAGATTTTTGAAATAACAGTTATTTAAGCCATATTATTGAGTAATTCTATTGTCTTAGTCGAGTGTTGGTAAACTGTTGCCTACAGGCCAAATCTGGCCCGTAGTCTGTTTTTATACAGCCAAGCAAGCTGTAGATGGTTTTTATGTTCTTAACAGGTTGATAAAAAGGAAAGTATAGTACTACAGAGACTGTATGTGACCGCAGTACCTCAGATATTTACTATCTGGCCAGACAGCAAACAGAAAAGGTTTGCTGACCCCTGTTCTGTTCTAAGTCATCAATTTCCCTCCAGTTGGAAATCTATTCTATTTTTAAAAAATTTGATAATACCTTTCACTTTTTAAAGCTATTATCTGTATATATATTTTATATTATATACCCTTTTATGAATTGGAGAAGCTTTGTGGTTGTCTCTGAGACAATGAGAGTCATCATTTTGCCTTATGCTTTTTGACCTTCAGCTATTTGTTTTCCCATCTTTGAGTTCCTTATCAACTCAGGTCGTGCCCTATTCTCTCAGAAAACTAACTCTTCTGTCTTGGGTATATTCTTCTATATATCTTCAGCTGTCAATATCCTAACATTTATCCTATTCTTTCATTTGGGTTTTTGGGTTTCCCAACATATTTTGCTCCTCAAATTAATATTTTTCAGATCCTCAAAAGAAAGATTCAGAGACCAAGACTTAGCATCACGTGACAGAGACAGGAGTTCAAGAGACAGATCACCTCGTGACAGAGATCGAAAAGATAAGAAGCGGTCCTATGAGAGTGCTAATGGCAGATCAGAAGACAGGCGGAGCTCTGAAGAGCGCGAAGCAGGGGAGATCTAACTAGCGGTGTACATATCTTCAATCCTTAAGCTTCCTATGGAGTTATACACATTGTTTAGTTTACAGCTGTTCAGGTTGACAGTGAGCAGATCCAGACACCGATCCAGCTAGGCTAGATGGACAGTATCTAACTTGATCTGAACTGAACCTGTTTTCCTTGATATGAAGCCTAAAACTACATCCATAGTTTCTGGTGAACCTGTAATACAATTCTGAAAGTACCGTTTTATATAATAAGACACTGATCTCTTTATTCTTTCAAGTAGGAGTGATAGTGAACAAATTGTGTTATTTGCCTTGGGATTTTTTTGAACATTTGTAAAATGCTGTCTTCCTTTCTAGTCTAAACAGCAGCAGCTTTGGGAATTGTTCTTTTTAATTTTTCTTCCTCTGACTTTTGTATCCCATAATACCTGCACCCTCCAATCGTAAGAGAAAAGGGGACAGGGAAGCAATATAGCTTCTGTTCTAAGTAAGGTTCTATTCCCATTATTAACTTGCTGATTACAGTTCAGAGCATTTATACTGGAATGTGTGCTGGAGAAATTTATAATATTGGGGTTTTGTGTTTGTTTAACGGTGCCTATTTAGAGTTGGAAATTGAACAGCTGTTGTATTACATACTTTTGCTTTTTTATTGAAATTTTTGAAATCAAACTTGTCTTGATTTTTCTGTTCTATTGAATTGCTATGTTCAGGATGTTCTGGGGGGGGTGGGGGCAGGGACTTTTTCGTAATAAGCACTCGTTTTATTTTGTGTGTGTGGAGTATAAAGGCTACACCCTTATTGTAAAAAATAATAATAATAAAATGAAAGAAACAATCACCACCATTATTAAACTAACTTGTCTAGTACATTGTCACTAGAACTATTTGCTGTGGGCATTTCCTCTATTCTGTTACATCATTAACCGTGCCTTACTGTGCAAGGCACTAAAGGAAATAAATATGTACTTGCAAAGATTCCAGATGAACTGTTGCTCCACCTGGTCCTCCTTGCTGACTGTATTCCAGCCACTTCAGGGTTGTCTGTAACAACCACTGCAGAGAGGGACTGGACCTGCAGAAGAAATTGGGGCATTTTTGTTTTTCTTCTCATTCAACAAACCTAAATAAAAACAGTGTACATGTAACCAACATAATGAGACTAAGTTTCTGCATTGAAGAGCTGTATGCCCACTAGTGACTTAAACTGTAGTTGGGAGGTATCACATGTGATTGATTCTAGAAAATGAGGAACAAAAATTCATTAAGTCATGAAATTAGTATCTATGGGTATAGTTTACTAAGATCATCTGTCAAGAACTATTCCTGTCTTTGGGCCCCAAGTTTGACAGATTCCATTTGACAGACAGGTGGCCTCTATGTATGTGCGAGAAAGAATACAGAGACTAGGACCAAGGCTGTTCTAGTGAGAATCAGATTTACATCGAATAAGGACACACATCAAGTCCCCAGTTTACCAAGCTCTGTGGCATTAACTGAAGGTCTGCTGCGATATTTGGTTCCATGCCTTTAATTTATATGGAGTTTAATTTTAGAGACCCATCTGCATAAATGGCCTGTTTCCCTTTTATTTTTGGATGCTTAGGAATTGTTTTGTATCTGCTTCGTTCCTGGTAGTCTGAGCCGTTAATCCTTACAAACACTTGGGATTTAGTACCTGGGGGTGTGGCATAAGATTAAAAGTGTTAGCTTGCAGGTGCAATGAAGGATGTCTAGGACCTTCCCCAGTATAGTTAGTGGCATAGCTTGAGTTAGAGATCAGACTCTCAAACATACTTTAAAAAATATGTTTCACTACATTTGTATAATTAGAATTGAATATATAGGTATTCATGTCTTTATTATGAGCTGGTACTACAGTTGTGATTTCTAGGTGTTCTATCTAGGCTATATAGATAGAAGAGGGCAGAAATAGCCCTGTTAGGGCAGTGACAGCCAATGATTGCCAGTGAAGCACACCATTATCGGGGATGGTGGGTCACTTCAAGTGCATGGTGCTTCACATGAGTGATCCCATTTTTAAAAATCCTGTTAGAACAAATCGGTTGCTTGGCTACTTCTTGTATATGGACTTTCTGATAAGCAGTCTACATTTTAAATAATCATCCGTGAGATAGGCCAGACACTCTGAATTAGAATAACCCTAAAATCTCAGTCTCACTTTCTCATACACACAATTTTTTTTCCTTCCCCAAGACAGAGTCTCACTCTGTCGCTCTGGGTAGAATGCCGTGGCATCAGCCCAACTCACAGCAACCTCAAACTCCTGAGCCCAAGCAATCCTCCTGCCTCAGCCTCCCGAGTAGCTGGGACTACAGGCATGCGCCACCATGTATGCCTAATTTTTTTTCTATTTTTAGTAGAGACAGGGTCTCACTCTTGCTCAGGCTGGTCTCGAACTCCTGACCTCAAGCGATCCTTCCTCCTCGTCCTCCCAGAGTGCTAGGACTACAGGTGTGAGCCACCTCACCAGAGCCGAACATAATTTTTGGTACTTTTCTTTGTTAGCTGGTGACTGAGGTAGAAAGGATAACTAAGTATAGTCATATTTGCGAAAATATTTGACCCTCTGGGGATGTCTCACTGAGTGTTTTTACCTTCAGTAAGGCCTCTTTCGTTTTGCTGTCATCGATTAGTCCCCCAAAGCTCCCTTTGCTGAGCTATGTCAGCAGCATCAACTGAAATTGAGGGAAAAAGCCTCCATTTTTAAGTAGACTTGTTAAAGACTTTATCTCCGATTATGAAACCTAAAATCAAGATTAATTTATCTTTTCCAAGTTCCATTTTAAGATTCTATTTTAATATGTTAATAATAGCTATCAACATTGGCCTTTTGAGCCACAGACAAGCATCCATTCATTACAATTTCCACAAACATTTTTACCATTTGATGTGGCAATAAATTCTCGGCTGGGAAAGGTGGCTCACGTCTATAATCCCAGCACTTTGTGAGGTCAAGGTGGGAGGATCATTTGAGGCCTGGAGTTTGAGACAAGCCTGGAAAACATAGTAAGACCCCCATCTCTGCAAAAAATTTTTAAAAATTATTAATAGCTGGACCATGGGGGTGCGAGCCTATAGTCCCAGCTACCCAGGAGGCTGAGGCAGGAGGATCATTTGAGCCCAGGAGTTCGAGGCTGCAGTGATCCGTGATTGCACCACTGCACTCCACCCTGGGTGATACAGCAAGACCAAGTCTCGAAAAAAATTTTCTAAAAAATTACCTTTTAAAATGGTTTTCAGGTAATGGTCATCTATATGTTATATATTTTTTCAAATAAATGCTGGTGATAATTATTAAAACATGTATAGGTTTTTTAACTTTAAAAATCCAAGTAAATACTACATAGTTAAAAAACATATACATATCTAAAGTATACATATTTAGCTGTTATGACTATACCAAGTCAAACCTTTGAAACATGTCCCTTCACCTGGTAACTAGCTGCTGCCCTGAGCTTCTTAAGAGCCTTCCCCCAACCCAAGGCCATCCTCCCATCTCTCAAGTTTGATGTCTGGCACAACCGAGAACCTCCAGAACTTAGTTTGCCACAATATGCTATACTGACTTGAGCATTTTGAAAAGCATCTTTGTTTTTTTGTTGTTTTTAGCATGAAAAAGCAAAGCAATTTCCATTGTGATTTTATTATACCTTGACTGTTAATAATTAAAATTTCCTAGGATATAAATAAGGCAATTTAAAGTTGCCCTTTCTCAATATTTTTCTTTTCACTGCCTGTTCTTATTTGAAAAAATAGTCCCTGCCGCCTCAGTGGAGTTAGGAAAGGCTGAAGAGGGCTGAGAAGGTGGTTTCACTGGCAAAGGCTGACCAAAGGGACCAGCTAGGGGTCTACCAGCAAAGCAGTGCTGGGGCCACAGGTGAGCAGGGCCTTGGAGGCTCTGGGGCCAGCAGATGTTTCTCAACTGTAAGGTGCACCTGCGCATTCTCCAAGTACCAGCAGAAACATCAGGGTGTTAGAGGTTTGGGGTCTACAGGCGTGTCTGGGGATCAGACTAGGCTAATGGTCAGCACAGCAGGCTTTGGGCTAACAGCAAGGCACTGATACAGAGCTGGCACTCGGTCAAGCAAGGATCCAGGAGATGGGCCTGGACAGGAGAGGCCAAAAGCTGATGCCAGCACCAAAATCTGCTCTTGGCGCTCCTTTGGGAGACCGGCTCTCCAGATCCCAAACGCAGTTCACTCCTGTCTCTTAATACTGTTGGCTACCAGTAACAGAAAACCCAATTCAAATGGGGCTTAAAGAATGAAGGGACTTTATTGCTCATGTGATCAAGTTGCATGTGCCAGCTGCATCTTTGGGTTAGCACCTGAGCCTTACATCCCTATGAGGAGAAACCATTCCATCTTGTGTCTCTATCTTAAGAGCAAAGCATCTTTTCCCAGAAGCCTTGGGCAGCCTTTTTCTCACATCCCTGTGCTTGGTATGGAGAGCTACACACAATAGATGCTCAATGAATGTGGAATGAATGAATGAAGTGCCTCCTTTCAAACACATTAACTCACATAATCTCATTTGATTCGTACAACAATCCTGTGGTCACTGGTAGGGACCATGTACTATCACCGTCACGCCATTTGCCAGAGGCGGCGGCTGAGCCACGTGTAGTGACTTATCAGAAGACGAGACAGTCAGCTGACATCTTTTTCATTCTAATCCCAAGGCTCTTCCTGGCATAACATTGGGACAGATATTTCTGGGCTAGGAGTGGCAAGAAGGGAGCAACAGAAATGTCCACAGAGGGAACAAAAACAGCCAGAATGAGGGAAGCAGAGTTTAACTGTATGTACCATTCCACTTCCAAAACCCTTTGTTACCGTCTCACGTTAACATCATCTAGCTCTTCGAGGTGAGAGTAACACATGAAGAGCCCATAGTTACCCAAATTGGGATATATGGGTTACATTTTTTGGTTTCCTGAAATTTTTTTTCCGGAAAGTTTGATACAAATTTCTTGAAATCAATGTTCCAGTCTATTATGTGATGAAATACAAAGGAGACCAAAGAGATAACCAGTAACAGTGCTTGAATCCTGATTGGATCTTTGTTCAAAAGACAGTGGACTGGCCAGGCGCAGTGGCTCACACCTGTAATCCTAGCACTCTGGGAGGCCGAGACAGGTGGATCGCTCGAGGTCAGGAGTTCGAGACCAGCCTGAGCAAGAGCGAGACCCCGTCTCTACTAAACATAGAAAGAAATGATCTGGACAGCTAAAAATATATAGAAAAAATTAGCCGGGCATGGTGGCGCATGCCTGTAGTCCTAGCTACTCGGGAGGCTGAGGCAGAAGGATCGCTTGAGCCCAGGAATTTGAGGTCGCTGTGAGGTAGGCTGATGCCACGGCACTCTAGCCCAGGCAACAGAGCAACACTGTGTCTCAAAAAAAAAAAAAAAAGACAATAGACTAACTGGGGAAATTGGGATATAGATTAAATGTGAACTTACTGTTCATCTTATTCAGTGTCATGGTGCAATTGCAATTGCATGGAAAAATATTCTTAGGAGATATGAGCTAGAGTATTTACAGGTGAAGTATCGATGTCTGCAACTTATTTCCAAGTGGTTCAACAATTTGATATGGCTCAATGCACATATGTATACATAAAGACCAAATGTGGCAAGAAGTTAACAATTGTTAGATCTAAGTAGAGGTCATATGGGTGTTCATTGTCATTTTTTTCAACTTTTCTATATTTTGAAATTTTTCACAAAGTTCAGAGGGAAACTCTTAGATTTTCCTTGTAAATCATCACTTTTCAATTCGCTGTCCTAGCTGAGATATAAGTTGGTGTTTTTAGGCAGATAAATGAATTGTATATGTCTGTACTACAAAGGAAGGAGTTACTGATACAGGCAGCATCATGACTGTCTTTAGGACACGCTAAGCTAAAGGAGCCAGACACAAAAGAGTACATACTGTACAAGTCTCTTTCTATAAAATAGGTGTTTGAGAAAAAATATGGTCTGTGAACATTCTGTATCAGAATCACAAAAGAAAATATACAAATGGCCAATGAGCACATAAAAGGATGCTCAATGTCAACAGTCATCATGAAAATATAAGTAAAAACAACGAAATCGTACTACACATCCAGTAGAATGACCAAAAGTTAAAAGGACTGACAGTGCCCAGTGCTGAAGAAGATGTAGAGCAGCTGGAACTCTCGTGTCTGCTAATGGGATTGTAAAATGTTACAGCTACTTTGGAAAACAGTTTGACAGTTTGTTATAAATTAAGTATATCCTTACCATACTACCCAATAACCATCCCCTAGGTACCCAAAGGAAATGAAAACCTATGTCCAGTGAAAGACTTGTCTTTGAATGTTTATAGCAGATGTTTTCATTATAGCCCAGAATGGAGACAACTGAAATACCCATCAATCAGAGTAGATAAACAAATTGTATACATCCCTACAAAGGAAGGAATTATGGAATCATCCAGCAACATGACTACCTTAAAAACATGCTGAGCTAAAGGAGCCAGACACAAAAAACATACTGCGAAATTCTCTTTATATGAAATCCTAAAACAGGCAAAACTAATCTATAGGGACAGAAAACAGATTTTCCTGGGGCTGGAGGTCAGGGAGAACCAAGGATTAACTGCAAAGAGACACAAAGGAACTTTTTCTTCCCTTGGACAAATGTTGGAAATCTGCATCTTGATTGGCAATGGTTACACGGGTGCCTACATTTGTCAAAAGGCACTCCTGAAATGGGTGCACTTTCTTTTGTGTGAATTACACTTCAGTAAAGTTTATTTAAAATATATATACTTTTTTTTCCCTGTTGGCAATATGGCTCTTTTACACAGGGTTTCTCAAAATGTGGTTCCTGGACCATCGGCATCAGACTCGCCAGGAAAGCTGGGAAAGACCTGATTTGGGGGTCCCTGTCCCACCCCTGATCTACTGAATCAGAATCTCAGGCACTGGGGGACGGTGAGTTGTGAGGGCTTAACACAGGTGACCCTTAAGCAAACCAGAGGTCCAGAGCTGCTCCCCTGGTGGTGTGAGCCACTGGGCCAGCCCAGGCGAGGCCAAGCTCAGAAGCTCCATGACATCGGCCAGTGCTGGTGGCAATGCGGGATGTGAATTTCAAACTCTAGCACTTGGCAGTGCCTGGAAGAAAAGGAGACTAGAAAATTCCAGGAATTCCATGCAGACCAACCTGCTGTGTAACTTTCCTCATCCAACTTCTGCTTTGTAGAAAGGGAAAGATATGCTCTGAAGGAGAGGCTAAACTTGGAGGAGAGCTAAACTTGTGAGAGTTTAGCTCAGTGAGAGAAAGACGTAGAGGCTAGTAACAGAACAGGCAGTCCAAAGAAACATTTCTCAAGTTAGAAGTTCTCAAGTCAGGCTGCACACCAGAATCTCATGGGCCTTCTCTAAACTTCTAATTTCTATTTTTATCAAAGCAGTACATGAATATTACGGGTTTTTTTTTTTAAGGTGAACATGGTTTTAAGCTTGTAAATATACATTTTAAAAAGTCAGTCCCCTGCAACCTCATTCCTCTTCTTTGGAGGCCAACATGTAAAAAAAGTTTAGGTTATATAAAGTCAAGTATGCAATCTTAAGAGTACAGCTTGATAAATTTCCATCATCCCTTGGTGTCTGCAGGGGATGAGTTCCAGCACCGCCCCCGTGCAAAATCCCTGATATAAAAGGGGGTAATGTCTGCATGTCACGTACACACATCCTCCCATGTACTTTAGATCACCTCTGGATTACTTATGATACCTAATATGATGTAAATGCTACGTAAATACAGGTTAAACCATATTGTTTATTCTTTATTATTGTACTGTTATTTTAATTTTTTGAATATTTTCAATCTGCATTTGGTTGCATTTGCCGATGTAGAAGCTACAGATGTAGAGGGCTAACTGTACGCTCACCTCCCACCCATATCAAGATACAGACCCTTTCCAGCACCCTGGAATGTTCTCTGATGCCCCCTCCCCAGCTAATAGTCCCAGCCCCCACCAAATAACCACTCTTCTGACTTCTGTCACCATCGATTAGTTTTAGGCAACCACTTAGATGCTTTTTGCTGTTCCTTCTATTATTTGCCTTCACATTTCTAAATAATGTATGCTTGCAGTGCTATTTCTTGGCTGCCAACTTTGCAGTGTAGCTTCCTCAGTGGCAGACTGGAAGTTCACTCACTCCTCACCAAGTGAAGCTAAAAAGTTCCAGATTTCCAGGCCCTAGGACCACGTCCACCACTTGGCCACCCTTCTCCTAAGATTCCACGTCTGCATCTGGGGCTGAGTCTGGGCGCCTGTGTTCTTTAACCTCCACAGCTGATTCCAAGGGGCGCCCTGCCTGGGGAACCCAAGCCTGTGGTCCTTGGCCCTGAAGCTGGGAGGGGCTGAAGGGCTCCTGATGTTAAAAACCAGCCTGAAGCCCAGACACAGGATGTTTGCTGGGAAGGGCTCGGAAGAGGGTTAAAATCGACCATGTTCTTAGACTCCCAGGTTAATTTTTACTTGGAATAAGAAGAAAGCCATGTGAAACACCAAAGTATTCTTAAGATCTCATGGCTTGTCAGGTGTGCTCTTTAGGACCCCGTATCTAAATACTTAGGGCTCCAGCTTTGCCCTTGTCAGAGCTCAGGTGTGGCCACAGTTTGCTCTCTCTTTGCCAGCTCAGATACAGCCCAATTCATGACTGCACCTCGCTCTCATTCCCTGCCCCCCACCCGCCACCACTGGCCCCCGTGAGTCTGCCTATGGCTGCAGGCGCCGGCCACCTTTCCTTCCTTGCTGGGAGTATGACGAGCCAGACTCCGCCTGCGTGGCAGTTATCTTGGTGACCTGCTGCTGCTGGGGCCCACACCTGCCCCCCAACCCCAAGCCCCCCTGCATTCCTTGCCTGCTTCTGGGCCCCTCTCCTTGCTGCTCACTCAGAGTTTGCAAAAATCAAAACCGACCTGCAGTCTGTCCCTGTTTTTAAAAATTATTTACAAAAGTAAAATGTCAGCTTTCTACTTAGAGTAATAAATAGGACCAGATCCACTTGTCTGTTGATCATTGTGTTCTACCAGGGAAGCCAAACAGCCGGACGCGCGCCGCGGCAGCGCAGAGCTGGCGCGAGGGGGCGCTCGTGAGGCAGTGCGGTGTGGTGGGCGGGAGCTACGGTTTGGGGACTGACTTCAGTTTGAGCCCTGACTCTGCCACTTACAAGTTGTGTGGCCTTAGGCAGTAGTAATAATAGCTCGTATCACCGAGGCCGGGCTAAATGACCACCCCTGCGCTGAGGAGCTACCTGCCTCCCTCCGTCACTCACGACAGCAAACCCGTGAGCCAGGCGCGTTGTCATCTCCAGTTTTACAGATGAGGTTGCTGAGGTTTACAGAAGTCAGAAAGGTACCCAAGGTGCCAGACGGCCTCAGGGATTTGAATGCAGCTTGGACTAACTCCAGGGCCTGCATCTCTATGTTACTGAGTTTATTCAAAGGCAAAACCTATCACAGAGATGCCTAAAATGATAATGGCTTCCTCCTTTTTTAAAAATCTGCTTTATTGGATGTAATTTGCACACAATAAAATTCACCAATTTTAAGTGTAAGTTTTGACAGATGTATCCCACTGTGTGACCACCACTGCAGTCATGATACAGAATAGTTCCCTGTCCCCAGAAGTTCTCTCCTGCCCTCTCCCAAACTCTCTCCCCAGGGCTCCGGCCCCTGGCGACCACTGATCTCCTTTCTAGCACTAGTTTTATCTTCTCGAGATTTTTGTACAAACGGAATTATCAATATGCAGCCTTTCGTGGCTGGCTGCTTTCCCTTAACACACTTAGGAGATTCATCCATGTTGGGGAGCATACACTCAGGGCAACTCCCCGGTTAAAGATATGTACAATTTTTTTTTTTTTTTTGAGACAGAGTCTCACTTTGTTGCCCGGGCTAGAGTGAGTGCCGTGGCATCAGCCTAGCTCACAGCAACTTCAAACTCCTGGGCTCAAGCAATCCTCCTGCCTCAGCCTCCCGAGTAGCTGGGACTACAGGCATGCGCCACCATGCCTGGCTAATTTTTTCTATATATATTTTTAGTTGGCCAGATCATTTCTTTCTATTTTTAGTAGAGACGGGGTCTCGCTCTTGCTCAGGCTGGTCTCGAACTCCTGACCTTGAGCGATCCACCCCCTCGGCCTCCCAGAGTGCTAGGATTACAGGCATGAGCCACCGCGCCCGGCCAAGATATGTACAATTTTAAGGAAGAAAAGAGATTCCTCCATGTTGTGAGCATCTGTGCATCATCGCTTTTTATGTCTGAGTGGCATCCGTTGTAAGAATGGACCACAGTTTACCCCTTCATCGTTTTTCACGTGCTTATTGGCTTTTTGTATATCTTCTTTGCTGAAGTGTCTATTCAAATCTTTTCTGCCCTCTTAACATGACTCGACCTGCAAATTTCTCAAGTCTCATCTGTCAGGTGGAGATAAAAATACAAGCATGGAAGACTCCTACTGTTTTGTCCCCGCTTCACCCACGGTCCTTTCCAGGGAGCTCTGCCTTTGCCCGGCTGCTGTCATATTTCAGTCAACTGGAAGTTTCTGTACTAATAACGTGACCTCGCTCCTGGCCACGGTTCAGTCGTCCAGAGGTGGGTGCCTGAGCCTACTTAAGACAGAGTCCTTCCTTGTGACTAGAAATTTCCTGCTCAGACTGGCTGTCCTCTTAAATTGAGGACATGTAAGTTGAGAGCGGTTTGTGGCCACGTGACACTGTGTTCCCAAGGAGCAGATACAGTTGGCCCCCACAGGAGAGAATGACCTGGGCACGTGAAGAGCCCAGAGGCTCAGCTGTCTTCCCACTGCTGGCCTCTCTGAGGCCCTCTAGAACCTTCTGGTAATTTCCCTTTCTTGCTTCGGCTACTTGGAATTGGGTTTTTGTTTCTAATAACCCGAAGAATCCAAACTAACCTGCTAACTTGTGGGGTCATTGTGGAGATCAAACGCATTAATATATATGAATTGCTTAAACACGCTCCCTGGGACACAGCAGAGTCGCCAGAAGTGGTAGCTGTGACGTCACTCTGTAGAAGATCTTCCCAGCGAGAGGAGCCACGCATCGCGACTTGCTGCCTTCACCTTCACCGGGTGTCCTGGGATTCTCCCCGACATACACACCTTAGCCCACAGCCCACCTGCACCTCGTAGGGAAGGACCTTTGGGGTTCTGGGCCAGACCTTGAATTGACAGGGGCCAAGAAACACCTTTAAGTCCCAGGGAAGTGAGAAATGCCATCTGCGAGAAAGAGGCCCTTGTGTACAATTGATGGATCCATCCATCCTCAAGACTTCCTACAAATATTCACTCAAGAAATTATTAACTAATCAATTACTCATTTTTCTACACTGTTACGAGGCATAAATTGTAAGCAGTTCACAGAAGGCATCGCGTTGTCATTGGTCCAGTTCTTCTCCTGTCCCAGTATCCACGCCCTTTGCCCCCTGGCCTTGCAGTTCCGTCTACTGAAGGAGTAGGTCCACCCCTCACCCCTTGGCTTTGGGTTTGGCCGTCCCCCCGGCTCTGGCCGACGGCCTGTTGGTGAAGGATGGGGGGCCAGTTCTGACCTAGGCCTCCGAAGGCCTCGCACGTTTCTGCTCGTCCTCTTGTGCCTCTGCCATTGACATGAGGAGAACGTGCCCCACGGCCCTGGTGGTCCAAGGCTGCCGAAGGACACGTGCAGCAGGGATGCCCTCGCCATGGCAGCTTAGAAAAGGCCACCCCAAGCCAACTTGCAGATGTCAGGGAGCTCAGCTGAGATCGGCAGAACCATCCCAGCTCATCTACAGGCACAGCAGCTACATAAAGTATGTTGTGCACAAATGCAATTTTAAATGAGATACCACTACACCCCCATCAGTATGGCTGAAATTAAAAAGACACCACCAAATGTTGGTGAGGATTTGGAGCACCTGGACTCTCACAGTGTTGTTGGGAATGTAAAATGATACACCTACTTTGGAAAACATTTGGACAGTTTCTTATGAGGTTAACTATATACTTGTCACATGACCCCAGCAATCTCACTCCTAGGAAGCCAAGAGAAATGAAACATGTGTCCATGCAATGAGTTGTACTGAACTATGTTCACAGCAGTTAATTCATACAGAACAAGCCCAAACTGGAGAGAAACTTCATGTCTATCGACTGGTGAATGGATAAACAAATTGTAGTACTATGTGTTGCTACGATGGATGTGAATCTCCAACAGCATTATGCTGAAGAAAATGCACCTCCTGTATGACTGTGTATACGAACTCTTTAACAGGTAAAGGGCTTGTGGTGGGAGAACATCAGGACAGTGTTTGTCTCCGGGGTGGGTGTGGGGTTGACGGGAAGGGGCTCGAGGGAGCTTCCTGGGTGATGGCCAAGGTGAACAGTTCAGCATGGACGGAGCAGTTAGAGACGAGGCTTGGGAGGTGGCAAGGACACACAGTGAGGGCCTGGGGGGGGTGTCAGGATCCTGTTGTTATTTTGAGTGCAGTCGGGGACACTCATGGGGCCTCCAGGCTGTGCCAGAGGCTCCTTCTTTTTTTTTTTTTTTTTTTTTTTGAGACAGAGTCTCACTCTGTTGCCCGGGCTAGAGTGTCATGGCGTCAGCCTAGCTCACAGCAACCTCAAACTCCAGGGCTCAAGTGATCCTTCTGCCTCAGCCTCCCAAGTAGCTGGGACTACAGGCATGTGCCACCAGGCCCAGCTAATTTTTTCTCTATATATTTTTAGCTTTCCATATAATTTCTTTCTATTTTTAGTAGAGACGGAGGTCTTGCTCTTGCTCAGGCTGGTCTCGAACTCCTGAGCTCAAACAATCCGCCCACCTCAGCCTCCTAGAGTGCTAGGATTATAGGCGTGAGCCACCGCGCCTGGCCTAGAGGCTCCTTCTTTATGCTTAGTTGTTCCCTGCTGTCCCCAGACACTGTGCTGCTCTGGCAGAGTGATCCTGGGGGGTAACATGTGAACTGTCACCCTCGGGACCCTGGCCTCAGCACAGGAAGGGATGCTGACGTTGGGAACAGCAGGCACAGAGATGGGTGGACTGGCTCCTGGGGCAGTCGTAACAAAGTACCACAGACTGGGTGGCTTAAAAACAGAAATTTATTCTCTCACAGCTCTGGAGTCCAGAAGTCCCAAATCAAGGTGCCCATGGGGCTGTTCTGCCTCTGAACATGCTGGGGAAGGATTTGTTCCAGGCCTTTCTCCAGCTTCTGATAGCCTCAGGGGTTCCTTGGCATCTTCTCCCCGTGTCTCCTTACATGGGGCTCTCCCTGTATGTGTATCTGTCTCTGTGTCCAAATTTCTTTTTATAAGGACACCATTCGTATTGGATCAGGACCTCTTGACCTAATGACCCCATCTGAACCTGATCGCCTGCAAAGACCCTGTTTCCAAATAATCACATTCACAGGTGCTGGGGGTTAGGACTTCAGCATTTGGGGAGACACAATTCAGCCCCTAACCGCAGGCTCTATTGTAATCTGCTATCTTTATATACGTGGCTCTCACCCAGCAGTCTGTACACTTCTCTACTGAAAAGCACTAACAGTGCGGATTTGTGTGTCGACATCCCTAGATTTAGCTGTTGAATGTGCTCTCCTCTGCTGCTGCCCTTTAAATAGACACTGGCTGGTTAGACAGGTGGCGGAACCCGGTAGGAAACTTCCAGTTTAAAAATGCCAGGATAATGCAGCCTTCTCAGCCACTTCTCTCCAAATCTACCCAAAAGCAGCAAGAACAGGAAGCAGAAATGCAAACGTTAGCGCTAATGACACTAGGAGACATCTGAAACCCTTAACCACAGAAGTATGAGGAAGGGATGCCAACGGACGTGATCATTACACAGGGATGTGCAAAGACCGTCACGGATCCCGGAGGAAGCCAGTGGAGCATACTTCTCCAAAGTCATGACAAACCCCAGGGAACAAAGCATGACAGGACGCTCAGGTGGGGGCTTGCCCAGAGCCGGGTGCACAGCTGGGCAGGGCAAAGGCCGAATGACGAGTGGCGCAGACAAGCTTCTCTGCAGGAAGCAATCTGTCGGTGAGGTTGGGCGGGGGCAGCAGCGCTCCATCGTGAGCCTGCATCTGATGAACCCAGTTGACAGGTGGAAGTGAAGCCTAAAGGGCTTCGCTCACACGAATCTCTGTGTCCCAAGAACGCCTGCTGTCCTAGAATATGGCCCAGGCCCTGTCTAACCATCAACTCCTGACATCGAGGCGGTCTAGACGTGCCTCACTCAAACATGACTGATGGTCAGAAGGAGCCAGCACAGGACGTATGCAGATGCTGCAGTCAAAAACGAGAAAGGGTGGCTGGGTGCAGTGGCTCCTGTCTGTAGTCCCAGCTACTTGGGAGGCTGAGGCTGGGGATAGCTTAAGCCCAGGAGTTCAGGTCCTACCTGGGCAACATACTGAGAACCCATCTCTTAAAAAAAAAAAAAAAAAA
>CM052437.1:173922120-173941508 GCA_028533085.1 Varecia variegata
TCACTCTGTTGCCCGGGCTAGAGTGCTATGGCATCAGCCTAGCTCACAGCAACCTCAAACTCCTGGGCTCAAGCAGTCCTCCTGCCTCAGCCTCCCGGGTAGCTGGGACTACAGGCATGTGCCACCATGCCCGGCTAATTTTTTCTATATATTTTTCGTTGTCCAACTAATTGTTTTCTATTTTTTTTAGTAGAGACGGGGGTCTCGCTCTTGCTCAGGCTGGTCTCGAACTCTTGAGCTCAAACGATCCACCCGCCTCGGCCTCCCAGAGTGCTAGGATTACAGGTGTGAGCCACCACACCTGGCCTTGGACATCTCTTAAGTCACACTCTCCACTTACTTTCTCACTGTTCGTCCCATCTTAATTTTCTACATTTGACTACTTTTCCTATTCTGCAAGTGAAACACCATCTGTTTCCTCCTAGTCAAACACAATGGCCCTGGGGTGGATCCAGGTTTTGTGGGACTTCGAGTTTGTCCAACTGGGGGCCCATCTTTCAAAAATTATGCAAACCTCCAAATACAAAGGGGTTCACAGGGGCTCATGCCAGAGAGAGGCCTGCTGCTGTGTCATCAACGTCAGGTAAATCCACTTTTGCCCACGGCCTCTGCTCCCCCCTGCTGGGCCTGACCACACTGGACATGCATCTCTCCCGTCCCTGTTTCCTCCAGGCACTAAACACTGAGAACATTCTTCCTTTGCTGAATGCTTTCCCCCTGCCTGGAGGACTCCTGGGGGGCAGGGGGCCATTGGACACTTCACACCCCCCTCCATACCTGGTGTGTTGCACACAGTCGGTGCTAACAGGCACCCTTTCCCCTTTCCCCAGAGAAGGCCAGGAAATACAAATTTCCGGCATGTACTTATACTCTGAGAAGACACTGATGTGCCAGGTGTCGGAGATTCAGAGACAGTCTGTGCTGTCACCTTCCTGCCCTCAAGGGGATTCTTACAAGGAGGCAACTATAACGTGTTAAGGATGCTGCTGGAGGGAAGCACAGGGCCAGTGAGGGCATGGCACGAGGACACCTAATCCAGCCTCGGGGATCAGGGAAGGTGACTCCAAACCAAGGCCTGAGGGGGACATATTCTCCATCCCAGGACCCAGCTCTTGCCCCAGTCTTAGGCTTTGCAAAGTGATTTCTCTTCTGCCAGCTGCCTGGAGTGGGGCAGCCACTCAGAACACCCTCAAGGCTTGGATCCCTCAGCTTACGGCTGGACAGTTCCCAAATAACTGATAGAAGCAACAAAGCAGCGACATCCCCGACCGTTTCCACAGGACTTGTTCCCTCTCAAGTTCATGAGGGAACCAAGAAACCGCTGGGTTACAGAATTATTACAGGGGCTTGGGCACATCATGGAGCCTTTGCCTTAGTTTACTCCTCTTGTTGAGATTCCATCTTGATCACCCAGGCAGAAGCCACTCTGCAGAGCTGCTCGTCCAAGCAGTATCCCTCAGGCCAAGCCTCGCCCCTGCTCTGGGAAACCCAAGGTTTTTTATTTTTTTTTTAGAGATGGGGTCTGGCTATGTTGTCCAGTCTGGAGTGCAGTGGCTACTCACAGGGTGATCCCACTACTGATCAGCACAGGAAGGAGTTTTGACCTGCTCTGTTTCTGATCTGGGCTGGTTCACCCATCCTGAGGCAACCTGGTAGTTCCTGGTTCCCAGAAGGTCACCATATTGATGCGGAACTTAGTGCAGACACCCAATCAGTATAGAACACTACAGCCGAGAACTCCTGGGCTCAAGCGATCCTCCCGCCTCAGCTTCCTATGTAGCTGGGACTACAGGTGCGCCTGCCATGCCCAGCACCCAAGATTCTTTAACCCACATTTCCCAGAAAGCAAAACCAGAGCACCAACCATCAGCACCCACCTGGGATCTCACCCTCCCGCCTGCACTCCCCCATGGCCCTGGTTACCTGATCATCTCTAGAGCTGTTTTGATGTGGCAACTCTCCCTAATCATCCGGTCCCAGAGTCTGACAGACACTCGACACAGCTGACCACACTCTTGCAGAAGCGCTCTCCTTTTCCTGCTTCTGCACCTCATGATTCTCCTCCTACCACCTATGTTTTTCTTTCCCAAGCTCTGTGTTTGGTTCCTCTTCCTCTTCTTTTAAGTGACATCTCTACCTGGAACTCTCAAAGGCACCATCTCACTTATTTCTGCCACACCTCTTCTCACATTCTCCACTGTGGAAGGATATCACAACCCATCCTGCAGCGACTCACGTCAGAAACACAGGACTCACCCCCCCCTTCCGTCAGCTTACCTTCGTCTGTCAGCGGGCCGGCCGAGCATCCTCCCTCTTGAACCTCCTACCTCTGCCATAGATCAAGCCCTCAGCTCCCCCTGATGAACTACTGCTATCACCTCCTGCCGGTATCCCTTCCTTCAGTCTCCTGACTGCCCTGGCCTTCCTCCACAATGCTGTCAGAGCCCTCTTTCTAGAACAAAAATCCAACCATGGCATGAGCCCACCCTTGTTAGTCACAGCATCTTTTAAGATAAAAAGCTACAGACTCATCGTGAAGGACAGAATGACATCTCCCCAAAGCTGTCAGTGTCCTGGAGCCTGTGACTATGTCAGGTTGTTCAGCAAAGTGGAATTAAGGTTGCTAATCCGCTGACCTAGAGATGGGGCAATGATCCTAGATTACCTGGGTGGGCCCAATGTAGTCACAGGGGTCCTTATAAATGAAAGGAGGAAGCAGAACATGTGGGGCAGAGAAGTGGTGGTGGGAGGAGGATTCAGCCCAACATTGATGGATTTGAACACACAGTGGCCCCAAGAAGCTGGCAAAGGCAAGGAAAGGGAATCTCCCCTAGACGCCCCCCAGAAAGGAACGCAGCCCTGCTGACCACTCGACTTTACATCAGTGAGCTGCTGTCAGACTTCCGACCTACAGAACTGTGAGATAATAAATTTGTGTCATTTAAAGCCACTAAATTTGTGGTAATTTGAAATAGAAAATATTCCATCATGCAGAAAATGTGCTCACACCAAGCTCTGCAAAAGTTCTTAGTGATCCAGGCCCCTGAACCCTACCCATGGCTAAGAACCCCTGAGTAGAGGCCCTTGGGTTTGGTGCCTGTCGAGCTGGCTTGTCTTACATCTCAATCAGCCAAGCCTCTACCAGCTCGCCTGCTGGGCAGGGCTCCAGCCCTCCTGGCCTCTGCTCCTGCCAGTTTCCTGACCTAGGAGCCTCTACCACTCCCAACTCCTACTCACCTTTGACGATGCAGCTCCAGCAAGCTTTCTCATGCCCAAGTTCACCCGCCACACCCTCCAGGTTCCTTGACCAGGATTGTTCATGTCTTCCTCAGGTTCTTTCTTCTGTGCCAAGCTCTGTCCCGCCCCGCTCCCCACTCCCAAACTCACATACACACACACACAGGCAAACACACGAGGTAGCCAGTCTGGCCTGTGGTCCCACTCAATATTTGCTGAATGCCTGATTGAGTGGGGCCAAAGGCTCCTCAATATGGAGGAGAGAGAGAACTAGCCTGAACCTTGGAGAAGTCGACCCGGTCTGGGCCAGCCTGGAACCTGTGCTCCTGCCCGGGCTGCAGTGACCGCCACCTGATCCTGATTACCCCTCATCTGGACTTCCTCCTATCTACGTCTCACAGGTGCTTCGCACACTAAGAGGGATAGTGGGTTTTATTCTTTTACCTAATTTGAACCACAGTTACGTAGACCAGATGTTACGGATTGTAAGCCTGAGAGGCCAGGTGGGATCGGGGCATCAGGATGGTCGTCTGGGTCCCCTACCCCCTCCACTGCCCAGCGGCCCGGTGCTGGGCGGGTGTGGATGTGTGTCCAGGTAGTTGACCCCTACCTGGCAGCGCGTGCTGCCGGCACCGGTGAGCACTTACCTATGAGTCCTATAGCCCGGGGCAGTTTCTTGTTGCCGGGGTGCAGCAGCACTGCGTCCTCCCTCTCCAGCCCCAGCTCCTTGCAGCGGCAGCGGCACGTGGGGGAGCCTGCGCTTCCCTCGGCGGGGCTGGCCCGGCCCTCGGCGTCGCGGCCGCTGTCTGTCCCGGCTGCGGCCAGCAGCGAGCTGCGGCCCCACGTGCCGCCCAGAGATGGTGCCCGCTGCAGGAGAGGGTGCGCCGGGGAGGCGTGGAGGGAGAAGGCGGGGGACTCGGGCACTGGCACGGTGAGAAAGCGCGTGGAGGGCGCGGGCGAGGGTGCGCGGCTGCCGCCGGCCGCGCCCACGGGCTTCACGCGCACGTCCACCTGCAGTTCCATGGGCGCCCAGGCGCCGGGTGCCGGCTCGCCGGGAGCGGCCCAGGGCAGCAGCTCGGCCCCGGACGCCTCGCTGTCCCGGAGCTGCTCGGCCGAGGCGGGGCCCGGCGACGGCGGCTCCGGGCCGGAGGACCCCAGGCGGCGGAAGGCGCCGTAGCCCAGGCTGAGAGGCGGCACCCGCAGGAGCCCAGGGCGAGGCGGGGACTGCTTCTTCTCGCCCGGGAGGTCCAGGCCCGCGCCCGCCGCATCCTTCGCGGTCCGGGCCAGACTCGGGCTGCTGTCGGGACTCGCGGGCTGTTGCGCCTCCGCGGGGACCCGCGGTTGCTCCAGTTCCGGGACCTTACTGTCCGCGAGCTCCGTTGGGAACTCGGCCCCAGCTAGGCCTCCCGCTGTTGCCTCCCGGGCCAGCTCCATCCCGCGAGCGAAGTACCTGGGACTCGCAGAACTAAACGCACCTGGGACCAGGTAGCGCTCAGCCCCGCCCTCCTGGGCCCGGATTGGTCCAGCGCGTCGCTGAACCGTCAGGCCACGCCCCCAGACCATGCCGTGATTGGCTGTGGACGGGGCTCTGTTGGACACGCCCCTTCTGGCACAAGCCCCGCCCACACAAACAGGGAACAGGGTGGGGCTGCGGGTTCCGCGGCGGGGTCACGGGGTGGGCGGGAGCGCTCGGTAGAAAAGCGAACTGGGAGCCGAGGCGTGTGCGAGGGAACCGGAGTCCGGCCTGACCCCTCCCTCTTCTTTGTCCCTGGCCCCACCATGTGCCCCTCCAGCTCTCTGTCACTGCGCTGGTTTTGAGAGTTACAGTTTGGGCAGGGAGTGATTGGCCATGCCTGTCTGGATCAGAAAAATCAGGGAGTCCGCAGGATATGGGGGCGGCCTCTGTAAAAGTAGCGCCGCCAGTTGTCCCGGCAAGGTGGTGGGGAAAAGACGTCATGCCTGGGAGGGCTCCCCCACGTCAGAAGTCCCAGGGACAGGAACTACGGAGGCCTGACTCCTGCTAGCCTAACTCATTAAAGATTGAGGAAAGAATAAGTAAGAAAAGGTGTATTTTCACAGGGAGAAGAGCCTTGCTCCCCGCCAGCCTGGTGTGGTAGAGTACAGGGTTCCCAACCGGGCCAGTGATCTGAGTACCATTTTAAAACTACGCATTCCTGGCGAGGTTCCGTCCAGACCTACTGAATCGCATGGGGGCATAAGTGCTCTGGTATTTTTAAGTGTCCCAGGGTAGGGTTGGCACATGAAATACAGGCCATTCAGTTCAATTTAAATTTCAGATAAACAAGGGATAGTTTTTTAGTGCAGTAGTCCTTCCTTATCTACAGGTGATAACGTTTCAAGACCCCCAGTGAATGCCTGAAACTGCGGATAGCACCCAACTCTCTGTATATTGTTTTTTCCTATATGAGGGGTCTTCAAAAAGTTCATGGAAAATGCGTATTATGAAAAAACTATTTATGGATTTCAAATTTTTTTTTGCACCAAAGTTAACTTGTACTGATTTGTTATAACATGTCTGAACAAGATCTAGTAGTTTGAAGCACTAAGAAGGATAAGATATTAGTTTAAAAAGAGTCCCTATCAGAGCAACATGAATTCTACTAAAATTGAAGCAAGAACAAACATCAAATTTATGGTGAAGTTTGGGTGGAAGAATGGTGAAATCATTGATGCCTTATGAAAAATTTATGGGGATAATGCCCCAAAGAAATCATCAGTTTACAAATGGGTAACTCATTTTAAGAAGGAACAAAATGATTCTGAAGATGAAGCCAGCAGTGGCAGACCATCCATGTCAATTTGCAAGGAAAAAGTTAATCTTGTTCATGCCCTAATTGAAGAGGACTGACAATTAACAGCACAAATAATAGCCAATACCATAGACATCTCAACTGGTTCGACTTACACAATTCTTTTTTTTTAAATTTTTTTATTTTTTGGTGAAACAGGGTTTTGCCCTGTCCCCCAGGCTGGAATGCAGTGGCATGATCACAGTCACTGCAATCTCCAACTCCCAGGCTAAAGTGATCCTTCTGCCTCAGCTTCCCAAGTAGCTGGGATTACAGGTGCATGCCAGCATGCCTGGCTAATTTTTATTTTTTTTGCAGAGAAAGGGTCTTGCTGTGATGCCCAGGCTGGTCTTGAACTCCCAGTTTCAAGCGATCCTCCTGCCTCAGCCTCCCAAAATGCTGGGATTACAGGTGCGAGCCACTGTGCCCAGCCAGTTTACACAATTCTGACTGAAAAATTAGAGTGGAGCAAACTTTCCACTTGATGGGGCCAAAACCATTTCACTTAGATCAGCTGCAGACAAGAGCAGAGCTTTCAATGGACATTTTAAACAAGTAGAATCGAGATCCTGAAGCTTTTCTTCAAAAAGTTGTAACAGGAGATGGACATGGCTTTACCAGTACGATCCTGAAGACAAAACACAATCAAAGCAGCGGCTAACAAGAGGTGGGCGTGGTCCAGTCAAAGCAAAAGCAAACTGATCAAAAGTAAAGCTCATGGCATCAATTTGGGGGGATGCCCAAGGCATTTTGCTTGTTGTCTTTCTGGAGGGTGAAAGAACGAGAACATCTGCTTATTATAAGAGTGTTTTGAGGACGTTAGCCAAAGCGTTAGCAAAAAACTGCCTGGGAAAGCTTCACCAGAGAGTCCTTCTGCACCACGACAATGCTCCTGCCCATTCCTCTTGTCAAACAAGGGCAATTTCGTGAGAGTTTCGATGGATAATCGTTAGGCATCCACCTTATAGTCCTGATTTGGCTCCTTCTGACTTCTTTTTGTTTCCTAATCTTAAAAAAATCTTCAAAAGGCACCCATTTTCTTCAGTTAATGTAAAAAAAAAAAAAAAAAAACAACCCGGCATTGACATGGTTAAATTCCCAGGCCCCTCAGTTCTTCTGGGATGGACTAAATGGCTGGTACCATCGTTTACAAAAGTGTCTTGAACTTGATGGAGCTTATGTTGAGCAATAAAGCTTATATTTTTTATTTTTATCTTTTAATAACATTTTTCCATGAAATTTTTGAAGTCTCCTTGAACATACATAGCCATGATAAAGTTAGACTTATAAATTAGGCACAGTATGAAATTAATAACTGATAATAAAATAGAACAACTATAATAGTATACCATAACAATAGTTATGTGAATGTGGTCTCTCTCTTGCTCTCTCTCTCCAAATATCTTATTGTACTCTATTTATCTGTTTTTGGACCTCAGGTAACTGAAACCTGTAAAAGGGGAAACTGCAGATAAGAGGGGACTACCCTATAAGCATGTCCCAAGTGTTGTGTCCTTACCCCAGCGACTTGTGCTGGAGTGGTCTCAGATGCAGCATTTGCAAAGACCATGAACTTGTTACCTCTTGGGAAAGGGGAAGGAACTTAAGAGGGGGTTAACATACCAGAAGGGACACCCCCTGAAGACAAGTAACTGAGAGAAAACGTCCAGCAGGAAGACAGTGCTATATAAAAACATTTTATGTTTAATACCTTCAAAATTACAGTTAATACACTTCTGTGGGGACATATATATGCATAAAAATGCATTTTAAAAGGTGTGGAATGAGTCATACCAAACTGATAATAGTGGATTCTGCTGTAGATTATTTGGGAGGGAGGGCAGGGAGGATGGTCTGGGAGACTTTGTCCTTCTCTATAATGTTTCCATTTTTTGTTTGTTTGTTTTGAGACAGGGTCTCACTCAATTGCCCCCAGGCTGGAGTACAGTGGCATGATCATAGCTTACTGTAGCCTGGGACCTGGGCTTAAGGGATCCTCCCGCCTTAGCCTCCCAAGTAGGTGGGACTACAGGCACATGCCACCATGCCCAGTTAATTTTTAAATTTTTTATAGAGATGGTGTCTGGCTATTTTATCCAGGCTGGGCTCAAACTCCTGGCTTCAAGCCATCCTCCTGCCTTGGCCTCCCAAAGTGCTGGAATTACAGGTATGAGCCATCGTGCCTGGCATGTTTCCATTTTCTACAAAGAGAGTGTATTTACGGATATTCTTGTTAAACTTCAAATTTTAAAAAGATGGCCCAAGTTATTTTTTAGGGCTAATCAAGTTTATTGTAGAAGTTAAAATAATTAAAAATATTTAACATATATAAAATATAAAAGAAAAATCTCTACCCTCTGTCCTCTAACTCACCTCCCAAAGGCAGCCACTGTCCGTGCTGAGACTTGGTTGCTTGTCCGTTTTTGGTGTGATCCGGAGCTGGGAGAGGACATCCTGACTGTGCTTTCTCACTTGCTGTACATATCTTCTCCCAAGATAATGATTATCAACTAGCGTATAAAATCGAGGACCTCTTACCTTTGAGGTCAGAGATAGTGTGAAAGACAGAATGTGTGTCACTCCCAGGCACTCCCTCAACCCCATGGGAGACACCCCAAGGCCTGGTTCCCCTGGCCGGGTGCCCAGGGGCAGCCTAAATTCTGCCTTGAATTTGAACCGTGGGACACAGTGCCTGCAGGGAGTCAGTGGTGGGCACTGGTGCTGAGAGGTCAGGGGGTAGTGGTAATGCTGGCCACCACACTGGGCCACTGTAAGAACAGTGGGTGGCAGAAGTTAGAGTGGACTCAGTGTAAGCCTGGCCTGGGTGTGGTGGCTCACTCCTGTAATCTTAGTACTCTGGGAGGCCTGAGGCAGGAGGATTGCTTGAGGCCAGGAGTTTGAGACCAGCCTGGGCAACATAGCAAGACCCCGTCTCTACAAAATATATAAAAATATAAAAAATTAGCCAGGCATGGTGGCATGTGCCTGTAGTCCCAGCTACTCAGGAGGCTGAGGCAGGAGGATCACTTTATCATAGCTGCAGTGAGAAATGATCACACCACTGCACTCTAGCCTGGACAACAGAGTGAGACCCTGTCTCAAAAAAAAAAAAAAAATGTGGGCCTGGCCAATCCCTCTACCTATTTTCTGGATTCCAAGCCCTCTTGCCTACAGTCATACCTTCGTTTCACAAATATATATTGAGCACCTATTACGTGCCTGGCACGTAGATATACAGCTGTCCACCCTCTTGGGAGCTTGTACCACAATGATCTCTTCTCCCCTTGTACATCTTAATCTCTTCCTTTCTACTGGTTCTTTCTCATCACCGTTAAACATGCCTGAGTTTTTTTATTTATTTTTTTAGAGACAGGATCTTGCCCTGTCACCCAGGTTGGAGTGTAGTGGTGCGATCACAGCTCACTGCAGTCTCGGGCTCCTGGGCTCAAGGCATCCTCAGCCTCACTGATTTTTTTCTAATTTTTTTTTTTTGGTAGAGATGGAGTCTCGCTATGTTGCCCAGGCTAGTCTTGAACTCTTGGCCTCAAGTGATACTCCTGCCACAGCCTCCCAAATTGCTGGGATTACAGGTGTGAGCCACCACCCAGCTCATGCTTGAGTTGTAAATGCCTCCTTGGGCCTGATATTCTCCTCTAGCAAACAGCTCATCTGTTTCTTCCTTGTCACAACCAACCTGCTTTACCAAGAGAATAGTCCCCATGCATGTCTCCATTTCATCACACCCAAGCTTGCCTGACCCACTAAGGTCAGTTCCCGCCCCCACTGGCCTGCCCAAATTTTCCTTGCCAAGGGCACATTCACCAAATCCAGCAGCTGCTGCTCACTGCTTGCTTTACCTCTCAGAAGCTTTTGACATTGTTGGTCCTTTCCTCATCCTCAGAACCCATCTGTGGCTTGGTCCTTCCTGACACCATGCTCTCCTGCCTTTCCTTCTACCTCCCTGGCTTCCTTGGAAAGCCTGCTGCCGGCGCTTCTCAGTGACCATGTCAGTGACTCCCGAGCCCAGATCTCTCTCCTGAGCTCGCCTCTAACAGTTACGGTGTGCGTTGAAGTGTGCCACCCGCTCTGCCCCAACAGATTCTTATGTCGGAGACCTCACCCCCAGGACCTTGGCATGTGACCGGCCTTATTTGGAAATAGGGTCTTTGCAGATGTAATTAGTTAAGATGAGGTCACACCGGAGTAGGTGGGCCTCTAATCCAATGACTGGTGTCCTTATAAGAAGGGAAAATTGGGCACACAGATATGCCCACAGTGAGAACACCAGGTGAACCCAAGGCAGAGATCAGGGTGATACTTATACAAGCCAAGGAACCCCAAAGACTGCCAGGGAACCACCCGAAGCCAGGGGAGAGCACGGAACAGGTTCTCCCTCATAGCCTCAGAGGGACCCACCCTGCTGACACCTTGACCTCACACTTGCAGCCGTGAGACAATAGACTGCTGCCGTGTAAACCGCCCAGGCTGTGGTGCTTGGCTCCGGCAGCCCCAGCAAACTAGGGCTCTGCGGACATGGGTGGTCTCCGTAGCACCCTCTGCACCCCGCCCTTCACCATGGCTGACTCAGCTGGGCCAGTCAGATCCCCCTCCGCAGGAATTTGGCACCGAGAGACCCAGAGCTGCGAGCTGTCAGAACTCCCAGTGGGGCAGCTCTCTAGAGAGAAGGTCCACAGACTCCTGCTGGGGTCCCCAGAGTCTGTCTGGTTTCATGAGACCCTGACTATCCTTCTTTACGTCAGCGATCATTTAAGACTCTGACTGCAAGTGGCAGAAAACCCGAGTCCCCCCACGAGCGCCTCGGCTCCTCTGGGCTAAGGGCCAAGCTTTGCACAGTCCCCTGTGCCTTCCGTGGCACAGCCACAGCAGCCTGGTGGCAGAGGCCATTTACAACGTCTGTGGCGGGCACCCTGAGACAGGAGAATTAGCCAAATGTTCCAAGGGGCTTCAGATGCTGGCTGGCCACAAAGAAGAACAAATATCCACTAGGGTTCTTCCTTCCATCCTTTCTTACTTTCTCTCACTTTAAAATCTTTTCTATTCTGCTTGCAACAGCAATACATGCTTGTGATACAAGATGTAAACATTACGGAAATACATACTGTAGAAAATGAAAGCCCCAGCATTTCATACCCAAGAACTCTCTGAGTTTTTTTTCTCTTTTTCTTTTTCTTTTTTTTTTTTTTTTAGAGACAGGATCTTGCTATGTTGCCCAGGCTGGTCTTAAACTCCTGGGCTCAGGCAATTCTACTGTCTCGACCTCCTGAGTAGCTGGGACTATATGTGTGGGCCACCATACCCAGCTAGATCTCTGTTATTAACATTTTGGTATGCAGTCTTCTGGATTTTTTTTAAATGCATATACTAACCTATACTGTTCTTATATGTCTTTTTAAATTTTTATTTTTAAATATTTACTTATTTATTTATATTATTTTTTGAGACAGGGTCTTGCTCTGTTACCTGGGATAGGGTGCAGTGGCGTCCTCATGGCTCACTGTAACCCCAAACTCCTGGGCTCAAGTGGTCCTCCTGCCTCAGCCTCCCAAGTAGCCAGGACTACAGGTGTGTGCCACCACACCCAGCTAATTTTCCTATTTTTTGTAAAGACTGGGTCTTGCTATGTTGCTCAAGCCAGTCTTGAACTCCTGGGCTTAAGCTGTCCTCCCCACCTCAGCCTCCCAAAGTGCTGGGATTACAGGTGTGAGCCACCATGCACAGCCTATTTTTAATTTTTTTACAGACACAGTCTTACTCTGTTGCTCAGGCTGGAGTACAGTGGTGCAATCATAGCTCATTGTAATATCAAACTCCAGGGCTCAAGCAATGCTTCTGCCTTAGCCTCCTTAGTAGCTAGGACCACAGGCATGCATTGCTGCAACCAGCTAACTTTAAAAAAATTTTTTGTGGTGACAGGGATCTTGCTATGTTGCCCAGGCTGGTCTAGAACTCCTGGCCTCAAGCGATCCTCCTGCCTCAGCCTCCCAAAGTGCTGGGATTAGAGGTATGAGCCACCATGCCCAGCCTATATATAATATATCTTTATTTCCAAAACTTCACTCATATTAAGTGTATTCCCATATGTAATTTATTTAGACAGTTCTCCTACTGGTGGACATTTGAGTTATTTCCATTTCGGTGACACGATTACTGCAATGCTGCAAACTCTATAGATGTAATTCAATGACCATCCTTGTACATTGTTTTAAAAAAATCAGATCTCTGATGATATCTTCAGAATAGAGTCAATAAAATGAAATTGCTGAGCTGAAGGGTGGTCACACTTTCAAATTTGATGGGTATTGCCATATTACCCAAAATTTCTGCAAGAGACTAAACAAGCAGTGGATGAGAGGCTGCCCCACGACCTCGCCAGCACTCCGTTATCAGTCCTTAGTCTTTACCAATCTGATGGGTGAAAATACTGAATTTCAACTTGCATTTCTTTAATTATGAATGAAGTTGAACATCTTTACATTGGTTAATTGCGTTCTCGAGAAGTGCCTTGGCCAGTGTCGGGGCCTGGGTAAAGGACCTCTGAGATTGCCTCTAATGTCAGTTCCAGATCACCAGATGGTTCCAGGAAGTGGCCCAGCAGGAACCCTGGTCACCCCTCCTGCTCCCTGACCGTGGAGTTCACTGGTCAGGGAGGCTGATGGTATCTGGCCTGTCTGGACAGACTGAAGAGTTGTAAGAGCATAAATTAGGCTGCAGCTTCATTTCCCAGAGAGGAAGCTAACGCTCCCTCTCCTGGTTCTAGGTGGTTGTCACCCCCTTTGGCCCCTGGACACATGGAAAGGGGGGTGTTTCTGCACAGCCAGTTCCCTGGCACTGCCCATCCTCAGCTCACATCCCACCTGCTCAGAGGCTTAGAGGACACCCAAGCCAGCGTGACATGACCCTTCTCAGATTCTCACCTGTGGACCATCTTCACAGCACTCAGCAGTATCTACCGTCAACACGTGCACTTTTTTTTGTTCGTTTGTTTTGGTCCCTTAATGCTTGTCTCTGGGCCTCTCGAAACCCTTGCTGTGTCCCCGGGCCACTATCTGGTGAGCTCATCCTCGTTGTTGGCTGATGTCTTAGTGAATATTTATCAAATAGTGCCAAGCAGGGCATTGTGGGGCGTGCCTGACAAACCTTGCTCACTTATTCTTTTCCTCCCCAAATTTTTAGTTGACACAGTTTAAACATTAAGAAAAATGGTAAGAATAAGCAGTGAACATGTGAATACCCACCACCTCGATTCAGCAGTCAGCATTTCACATCCCAGCTTTATGTCCCTCACCTCCGTGCACACACGCTTTCTGCTGTGGCGCCATCGGGGTGAGGCGGGAGCTGCAGACCTCATGGGTCCTCTCCCTTCACTATTTCAGCATGCATCTGCTAAGAACATGCGAGTTCTTCGTAAGGACAGTGCCATCCTCAC
This sequence comes from Varecia variegata, assembly GCA_028533085.1. Classification (NCBI taxonomy): domain Eukaryota; kingdom Metazoa; phylum Chordata; class Mammalia; order Primates; family Lemuridae; genus Varecia; species Varecia variegata. The sequence continues at coordinate 173,935,615 of CM052437.1, forward strand.
GCCAAAGAGATGAACAATAATGCACTGGATGATATTCTAGAGACTTGATTCTAAATTTCCCTGTTTTTTCCCAACCAGCTTCCCATCAAGGCTCACCCATCACATTCACCTGTGAGGCCCATTGACTCTTGTAATAACCCTGTAAGGAAGGCCCTGCAGTCCCGCCTTATAGGTGAGGAAACCGAGATTCAGAGGGGTTGAGGAATTTGCCCAGGATCACACGACCCGAGTGAGAAAGCCAATGTGCCATCGGACATCTCTGGCTCCCAACACACCTTTTCTGCCCTCGTGCTGTTTTATGCCTCCAGCCCTCTCGGTTCCCTGGGTGGTTCATGCCCAGTCTCTGGCTGACGGGGTCCATGCAGTTCACGGGCTGGGGCCAAGGCAGAGTTGTCAACCCGGCTACTCAGCAGACCAGGCCTTGATTTCACGTTCCTCCAGTACCCCCTGCCTCCCCCCGCCATCTCTTGTAACTCTCTAAGACATTAGCCATCCACTGGGAGTGACAAAGAAGTACCGTTTCTACCTCATTTAGTGGCAGATCCACTTGCAGCGAGGCTGGGCAGGGGAGAGACAAAGGTGCCTCCAATGGAGGAACAAAGGTGGCTTTCAGTCAGGCGCGTAGGTAAGGCAGCAACAGGGACTGAGAAAACATTCCACCTGGCTGCACGCACGCTCACGCGAGGAGACTTGCAGGACAGCCATGACACAGCGGGAAAGTATCTGCCTGAGTCACCTGCATGTTGAAACAAAGACCCTCCGTCGTCGGGAGCCCCACCCCCAGAATCCTTGCCTATAAAGTGCAGCCCTTGTGTGAACGTAACTGTGCCAGTAGACAGCCGCAGACCTAGCCTGCCTCTGTACTAGTGTCCCCCGCCTTGGCTGACCTCACCGGGTCTCAGGCTCAACACCTGGAAAGACCTGGATGGGGGCAGGTGGGAGGGCCACGGGAGCAATGGAGCGGGGCTGGGCGGGGCCACACGAGATCAGAAGTGGCACCCACCTCCTCATTCTGCAGGTCTGTAGGAGCCTTTTCCCAACAGGCTGATGGGGAGGGGCCCCCATTGCCAGAGTCTGAGGGCAGCAAAGGGAGAAGACACAAGTGCCCAGGAACACCTCAGTGAGGAGGCCCCCAAATGTGGGGATGAAGTTATCCTCTTCCCTCCGAGCTAAATCCGCCCGTTGTCAATGGGAGAATGAGATTTGCTAGCCCGGGGGTCTTCAGGCACGGGGTATCTACTGAATCAAATCAGGCCTTGCAAAAAAGCTAATTAAAGGGCCTCGAATACATCACCAGGAAGTTGTTACTAAATGTAGAAAACTGCAGTCTAATCAAATAATTAACAGCTGAAGAACATGTGTTTCAAGACAAAGGTGCTAATTATTTATAAAATTAGCATAGAAAGCCATGAAGCAATCATTTTCGGGGGAGAGGGGTATGGAGAAAAGAGTAGAATATAAGAAAAGGTCTTCCAAATACAAGAATTTGGCAAGTTTCTCCAGCACTGCCCGAGATAGAGAGACACCAGATGTTCCAGTTCCCTGAGATGTGGGGACCCCTGCCTGTCTCCTGCCACCTGCTGCCAGGCTCCCGACACTGAGGCCCTGAGCCAACAAGGGAGGGAGAGCTGGCAAGTATCTGGGGTCCTTCACCCCTAACGTGCAGGTGGCTGGGAGGCTCTCACCAGCTTCTGCCTGAGTCCATTTTCTGTTGCTCTAACAGGATAACAGAGACTGGGTAATTTGTAAAGAAAAGAAATTTATTTCTTATAGCACTGGGGGCTGGGAAGTCCAAGGGTATGGTGGCCGCTTCTGGGGAGGGCTTTTGTGCTATGTCATGGTGGGGTGGAAAAGCAGAAAGGCCAGTGAATGTGAGAATTAACCCATTAATACCCTGGAGAGTGGCACTAATCCCTCTTAATGACCTAATCACCTCTTAATGACCCCACCTCCCAACACTGCCACACTGGGGACCAAATTTCCAGCCCATGAGTTCTGGGGAACACACTCACAACATGGCAGCTTCCCTGTCCAACCCCTGAGCGCTGGGCCCTTCTGCCTGGTCCCCATTTCCCACCAGACACGTCCGAGGTCTTCAGCCTCACTCTGAAGCTGGGCTCAGTTGTCTGTCCCCATGTGGGTCCTAGACACCCACTTCCCCTTTCCCCTCTCATGGACTGGGACAGCTGAGTCTTTAGTCTGTGGTGAAAATCTTCCACTGAAAACCATCCACTCCACCTTGCCCCTTACATTAGCTCCAGAGTTCACTTTTCTCCTGTGGTCTTAGCACTACTGCCTCACCACCAGGGCGTCCTCACCTATCTTGATAGCTCCAGGCCCTGTTCTACCTAATCTTGGCTCCTTTCCCTTCAAGAAGCTTCCTGCAGGTTTGGGTGGGGGTGAGGGTGGGGAGGCCATGCTGACAGTGCCACCCCCACATATATGAGCTGTCTTGTATTCTGGTATACTAGTGATTTGGTGACCATCTGCTTAGTTTTTTAAGCAAGAGGGTTTTTTTTTTTTTTTTCCCGTTTGTTTTTAGAGACGGAGTTTCACTCTGCCACCCAGGCTGGAGTGCAGTGGTGCGATCATAGCTCACAGCAACCTGGAATTCCCAGGCTCAAGCAATCCTCCTGCCTCAGCCTCCTGAGTAGCTAGCACTACAGGCATGTGTCACTATGCCTGGCTAATTTTTTAATTTTTATTTTTTGTAGAGATGGGGGTCTCGATATGTTGTCCAGGCTGATCTTGAATTTCTGGCCTCAAGTGATCCTCCCACCTAAGCCTCCCAAAGTGCTAAGGCCACCGCGCCTGGCCAGCAAGAATTTTTGTAAGGGAGAATTTTTACAGGGATATCTCCAAGCTCAACCACTGTGTCTGGGGAGTGCCTCCCCTGACCTCCCTCTCACTTTCTTTAAAATCCAACCTCGCACCTTAGGGAATAACTGCAGAGATAAACTATTTGTGTGTTTAATCCTACCAACTACCTTTTGTATTTCTGCATTGTGGCTGTTGTCCTGTGGGTGGACAGGACTCCTAAAGGTTGGTGATGGGTTGTGACATGCTTCTCAACATTCGGGTACAAGAATGTCACCTTTATTACGCTAAGTCATATTATATCCAACTCAAGCTCTCATTCATGAAGGTATATGAAAACTGCACTATGATCCATTTCTGAGGCTCCCTCTTTCCAGGATATTAAACAAATGCCCCAGGGCTCATTGACATCCTGAAAGAGGATGCTTACACCTGGGTCTAGGTCGCCGTTTTGCTGCTGCTTCTGCCTAATGCAGATGCAGCCTCCGGGCTCTGGTCTTTCTCTCCTTAGTGCTTAGACCACCCTCGCCATTCAACCATTCACGTGTTCATGCTCCCCCCACCCCACCCTTTCCAAGCCGCCCCCCAGAGGCAGCCTCCACACATACCCACACATCCCCTTCCCCCTCAGCCTGGGGGCCTGCCACTTCCCTGGCCCCCATGGGAACACCTGTCCCTACCCAGTCTCCTCCATCCATGGGCTATTCTTGGGATGCAGTCCATGGAGTTTTCTTCTATTCCAAACCCCCTGAATTATTATTATTTTATGAGTCTAGGCTTTTAAGAACAAAACACTCAATTCTCCCCTGGGGCGAGGCACACTTCCATTTTCAGGACAAAAAGTCCAACTGCCCTCTTAAGAGGAGGAAGCAGAAAATACCTCTCTTTTGGGGTAGTGAGTCAGTAGGAAAGTAAGATGGCTAATTTTAAATCAGACTGTTTCTACCCACCCGCTGGGTGTCAGGAGCAGGGACACTCAAGTCCAGGACGCCATTCCCATCAGAGGCAGGGGTGAGGCCTTCTTGGGGCCAAGCAGCCCACAGCCTGCTCTGCTGAAGCACAGCCCTGGTGGAGAACCCCTGTCCCAGAATCTGTGCTCGAGCCCCGCTGCGTGACCAGATGTCCTTGCAAGACCCGACTACCTGGGCCTGATGTGCAGAGCTCAGTGAGGATGAAAAGATAGAGTTAATTTCAAACTCACCAGATTCTGGTTCCACCTGGATCTGAAAGATGGGTCCCCTCACTTGCCTCACCTGTTCTCTCAGCCCTCCACCCTCCTCAGGACAGGTGGGGCCCTGTCCTGAGACCTGTCTCAGATGTTGGAAGGACCCTAAACCTAAATGCTCAGGGACTTGCCCGTGTGAAAGGGAGGAGGGGCCTTACATGACCACTGTGACCCTCCAGGGACACCCCCACCCCCACAAGGGAGCCCCCTGCAATCCAGGCATTGTCCACATCCTGCTCCCAAATCCTGGCCACTCCTCCCTGCCGGCCTGATGCCAGCACACCTCTCAGCCAGATCTTCCCTCAGGCCTTAGTCCAAACCAGTGTCCCTTTTCTCTAGGGGCTCAGAGGCACCCCCGACCTCGTACCCACACACCCAGCCCTCCATGGCCCGAATGACCCAAGACTGGCAATGGCAGGGAGAACCACAGCCAGGCTTGCTTCCTGTGGACACTTTGTGTCAACCTCTCCCACACCTGGCGGGACCACCCTCAAGGGTACAAACCAAGTTTGGCTCAGAAAGAGCCTGAAATTCTCTCACTGTCTTGAAAATGGGAATTCTGAGGACAGATCTTCCTTAGCCCAGGTTAATACCACTGGTAATAACCATGACCTTTAGGGGAGATCGGGAGCACATGACAATATGACACATGGACACCAACACCCATGCATGAGGCTGGGCTGGGGAGGGGGCTTTCATGACAGCACCATTCTGGGTATTGGACCCATGCTTTTCAAACAGCCAGGATATCTGGGCAGAACCGCACAGTCCTGCATGGTGATGAGTATCACAGGAGTGCCAGCCTGTCCAACTCAGGCAGCCGGAGGGCTGGAGAGAGATGGTCACAGCCTACAGCGAGGGGGTGTTAGGGGGCTCTCCAGAGATCTTCCCTAGCACACACATATACATTTCAGTTTTAGGGGGCCACAGATTGCCTGTAGCCCACCCATGAGCAGCAGTATAAGGGCTCCTGGTTATGGGCTGAAGCTCTAACCAGATGGCTTATTGATTCCACTGCATTTTTGTCAATGACGCTTGCACAGGCCATTGGAGGTCTATTTTCCACCTGTCTCATCAAAGCCCTAAACTGAGATTATGGGTGACTTTTATCTGTGACCAGACTTAAATACCACGACTCAGACAGCATGAGAGCCAGTCCGGCCACAGTGCTCAAGAATTAAATGGTGTGATATTCAGCCAGAACTTTGACATTTCTGCAAGCAAGAATACATCAACTAAAACAGGCATTTAAGCTATTGTTAATTTTAAGGAGATCTTCATAATGATGGTTGAGAAAACTTATTTCAAAAGTCGAAGGGGCAACCTCCACAGGGCTGTAATGGCTCCCTCACACTGACCCCATCTGCCCTGCCTAACACATGCCTGAGTTTCTCTGGCCTCTAAGACCTCCTTCCCCTTCGTGGTCTAGGGACACATCAGTAAGAGACTATCTGGCTGTTTGTCTGTCTTAGGGATTTTATTGGTTACCTGGAGATCAGACACGATCTCCATCCAAACCTGATGCAGAAGGAAAAGCTTTCTTGTGGGTGCCATGAGCCCAACTTCCGCTCCCTCCAACATTTCCCTCCTCTGGTCGCCAGGGCAATGGGTGGGCTATGAGGATTTCAGTGCAATCTTGTCTGGGGAAATCTTTTTTTTTTTTTTTTTTTTTTTTTTTGAGACAGAGTCTCGCTTTTGTTGCCCGGGCTAGAGTGAGTGCCGTGGCATCAGCCTAGCTCACAGCAACCTCAAACTCCTGGGCTCAAGGGATCCTTCTGCCTCAGCCTCCCGAGTAGCTGGGACTACAGGCATGCGCCACCATGCCCGGCTAATTTTTTCTATATATATTTTT
>CM052437.1:173942008-173970817 GCA_028533085.1 Varecia variegata
GCTTGAGCCCAGGAGTTTGAGGTTGCTGTGAGCTAGGCTGACGCCACCCACGGCACTCACTCTAGCCCGGGCAAAAGAGTGAGACTCTATCTCAAAAAAAAAAAAAAAAAAAAAAAAAAGACACAGTAAGAACAGTAGGAGCGCTGCACGTGTTAGGGAGCTTGACGTGGGCTCCCTCTGGCCTGCGAATGTGCCGGGCACAGGCTCCTTAGCGCCTGCCAGGACTCCAGGGCCGAGGCTCCCCAGAGGCCATCGGTGTCACCTGTGGGTTAATAAACAGGGGAATAATGGAGGATGGGACTGGGCTTCAGAAACGCTTCAACCTATTGTTTCCAGAGCCAAACCAAGGCAAATAAAGATTTGAAGGCTGTGTCCGTCCCAAATATCCACAGTGTGGAAGCTGTGGAACCCTGAGATACGGGAATGTTGCTCCTTTAAAAATTTCAGTCGAGAGCTGTTCCTGTGCCTGTTCTCAAACTGCACGTTAACCACCTCGCCCACGTCTCCTAATGCTTTATTTCTTACCTCATGACCGGTTTTCCAACAACTTGCCAGTTCCTCTCGCCTCGGGGGCAGAGCTGAGGTTTCAGGAACGCGGGGACAGCAGCGACAGTGCAGGGAGCTGTGGCGTTGGCCGGCCAGGCCCGGGTGCAAGCTCCCTGCGCGCTCTGACCTGCCCTGGCCTGCCACGGACCTTCGGTCACTCACAAAACCGGGACGCTGAGACTCGCCCAGAGGCTTGCTGTGTCATACTCCATCAATATTGGTCCAGAAGAGGTTTAGACAGCAGGAGTTACCGGGCGAGTTAGAGAGGAAGGGAGAAATTGACCCCAGCTCGTTGTCTAAACAGGCAGAGGCCAGCCCGGCCGTGCGAGCACAGGTGCTGGCACCTAACCGCCGCTCGAGGGCGCTGTTCTCGCTTCGGAGCGGCACCTGCTAGCGCGGGAGCTGCTCCCTCAGCCCGGCAGTGCGCATGCTCGTGTGCCATCACCTGGTGTGTCCGGTTCATGACTGATACTGGTGCTGCCACCAGAACCCTTCACTAGTTACCATCGGAGGGATCAGGGGACGCTGAGCCAGGGACCCTACTCTGCAGAGTTCCTGTCCTAATGAGAAAACAGTGATTCCAGCATTGCTGAGCAGGCCAGCCAACAGCAAAAAGCACACCCTTGGGCACACTTTGCAGTTCAGCATGATTAGTTAATCGTGTGTATTATTTTATGCCCCTCTGGTCTGCAGAATGTTCACTCATGCGGTGTTGTTCACCTCGAAATCATCTTCTACTATGTCAGAGAACTTCTGACCCAGTAATGCCACTTCTAGAAATTTCTTCCACAGAAACACTTCCACAAGGACACAAAAGAAGTATAGGTGCTAGATGTTCATTGCAGTGTTCTTTGTTCCAGTAGAAAATCAGAAAGAATTTAGACATCCCTTAATAGGAGAATAATGAAATAGTAATAGTTGTGGTACCTCCATACTATGGAATTCTGTGTAAGGGATGTGATAGAGTTATATGAAGTGATGCAAGAAGCAAACTGCAGAATGTATTAAGTAATCTCACTTTGGTAAAAAAAAGTTCATAAGTATTTATTTTACATATATTTAAAAAATGCTTAGGAGCACAGATAGTACACAAAATTCTAAAGAAAAATTATTTAAAAAATTTATATCTTTACATGAAAACAGCCTGTGTATTAGTTTTATATTAATAATAAGAAAAATCTGTGATTATTTCTGTTGTTTTAGAAAAAAGAAATCAGATTTGGTTTTTTCCCTTAGCTGGTGTGAGTTGAGTTTTGTGTTACTTGCGGGTCCTGTTACCCTCCGGGGAGAGGGCTAATGCAGGAGGCGGTGGTTTCTGGCAGGATTCTTACTGAAGGCATCATTCTCTTCCAAAATTCAATCTTTTGGCCAGCACCAGCTTTTCTGGACTGCAGATTTTGGTTCCATCAGGAAATGCTAAGCATACGCCTCTCTCATTTGCAGAGCTGGTCCGTAGGGCAGCTCCCTTTGTGATGAGTGAGACCTGGGGTCTGTCAGTCGGGAGCTTCCAAAGAGAATGAGAGCCCCCCGAGAGATTCGGTCACCCCTCTGTATTCCCAGTACCTGGCAGAGTGCCTTGTGTGTAGTTGATGCTTAATAATTGTTGAATGAATTTGTGGAAGCAAGAAGAAATATTTCAACCATGTCAGCTTAATTTTCATGTATTCTGGGGAAATTAGTTGTCTGTGAAAATGGCTCACCATTCCTTGTTGATGAATCCAGTGTTGTCTCCTGGGCTCCCCATTTTATAAAATGGTACACAGGTGGCCCTGCCACTAAGCAGCACATTATGACGTCTGAACACAGGAGCAGATGCTGTCCCAGGACTCAGAAACAAAACCAAAGTGTTGCTCTGACATGTCTTAGCGATTTGCAGAATGTTTCTGCCCCACGACAGCTAGACATAAACAATCACCTCAAGTAAATAACAGTAAGTGGCATTAGTGACCAAAACAAAATTAAGCACTTCTGGGGCATCTTTGGGGCCAGGGTACTGAGGAGGGGCCTAAGTGGGTTTGGAGCCCAGGCCTCCCTAGAGGCTAGCCCTCTCCACTTTTCTGAAAAAGAAGAGAAGTCTCCAGCCTTGAGCTCTCACAGCTCAGTCCCAACCCCCTCTTTCTGGCTAGTGGTCTCCCCAGCCTCTGCCCTGACCAAAGAAACACACAGGGGGTGGGGGCTCTGCTCTGCCCAGCTCCTGCTCTGGGCCCCTGGGCCGTGCCCCCCAGGCCAATCGCCCCGCAATCCAGTTCACAGATTCCACTCTTCCCTGTTCTCTGAGAGGTAAAAATTCTAGGTATTCAGAATGAAACTTAACAGTGGGGCCTGGTTAGTTTATGTCTAACGAAAATGCACATGTACTCAGGTAAACATTCAGAGGAGTAGGAAACAAGAAATGAGCCTTCACTCCAACCCCACCCCCAGCTCCACTCTGCAGAGATAAACATCATTAACTGCTGCTTCTTATCCTTCCAAAACTCCTCATAGCCTATAGGGGCACACACCTGCATCCTTGGCAGATGCGGATGGGTGCACACTATGCATACTCTTCGGTTTCTTGCTTTCTTCTCACTTAACGTATCGTAGAGATTGTTTCAAATCAGCGTATACACATAGGCCTCATTCTTTTTAAACAGCTGCCTGCTATTCCACTGTATACATGGCAAAACTTGGTTTTCCTTGCTCAGCAGGCTTTTCCCTTTCTCGTAATAGTAGCCTCAGCTGTCTTTGGGGGAATCATGTATACCCCACTTTTTTTTTTGAGACAGAGTCTTGTTCTGTCACCCTGGGTAGAATGCAGTGGTGTCATCATAGCTTACTGCAACCTCAAACACCTGGGCTCAAGCGATACTCTTGCCTCAGCCTCCTGAGTAGCTGGGACTACAGGTGTGCGCCACAATGCCTGGCTAATTTTTCTATTTTCAGCAGAGACAGGGTCTTGCTCTTGCTCAGGCTGGTCTTGAACTCCTGAACTCAAGCAGTCCTCCCACCTCGGCCTCCCAGGATGCTAGGATCACAGGTGTGAGGCACCACGCCCGGCCACGTCTCCTCCACTTTTAATCCCCTGGTTTGAGAGGGGATGACCCTGACCCCAGCTCCAGGGTTGGACATGTGACCCAGGCCTCACCAGGGTGAGCAGTTCAAAGATGGACACACGACCATGCTGGGCCAGTGCCAATCAGGACCAGGACTTTATGTGAACTATTAAAGGAAGAGAAGCTCTTTCTTTCTGCTGGCTTTGCACCTGGGGAGATGCAGGCCTGGCGTGCTGGAAGCCAACTTCCCACTGTGTGGGGGCTGAGAATAAAGCCTGCATTGGAGAACAAAGCCAAATGTGCAGGGACATGGTGCTTGTCTTGATGATGGAGCTGGGGAGTCTGGTTTGGGTTGCACGGGCAGCCCCTCCTTCCCCACCCTGCGCTCTCAGTTGCGTGTGCCGATGAACTCTTCTTTCGCAGGGGCCAGTGGGAGCTGGGCTTTCTGTTGCTCACCTTGGAAAGAGTCTTGATATAGAAAGCGTCATAAGGAATGGCGGATGGCGAGTGACCCTAGAGGATTGGCTGAGACCCTTTTATTCATGGCTAGCAAGTTGGCCATTCTTGTTATGCAGTAATGAAGCAACTAACTACATTGTTGCCACCCAAACTGGGTGTCTACCAACGCTGGAGAATTAGAGGGCTTCAGAGAGAAAGTTGATGAGCTCTTCTTGCCACTTTCGGTTACGATCCCACGTGAAAGAAGTAGACCACAGGGAAATTCTGACATGTGCTGCGACATGGTTGAACTCAGGACATTATCCTGAGTGCAATCAGCCAGTCACAAAAAGACAAGTACCGTATGATCCCACTTCCGTGCGGTCCCTACAGTAGTCAAATTCACAGAGACAGAAAGTAGAAGGATGGTTGTCAGGGGGCCGGGGAGGGGCAATGGGGAGTTGCTATTTAATGGGGACGGAGTTTCAGTTCTGCAAGATGAGACGTGTTCAGGAGATGGACGGCAGTGGTGCTTGCACAGCAGTGTGAGTGTCCTGAATGCCACTACCCTGGACAGTTAAAAATGGTTAAGATGGCAAATTTTACGTTATGTGTATTTTACCACAGTTTACAAAAAGCACACACAGAAGGAAGAAAGTACGGCTTTGTTAAGAAAGGTCCTTTCTGCCTGTGGCCTGCCATCAATACAGCTGATAGTCCGGCCCTGCCCCATGGGAAAAGCAGAGTTATCTGCAGCTAAAGCTACTGCGAGCACAGAAGGCATAGCAGGAGATCAGGTGGGAGCTTAGGAGAACAAGGATAATAACTCACATGCCGGCGTCTCTTGTAACTGTTTTACATATACGAACTCATCACTTCTTACAACGCCTCATGAAGTTCATACTGTTTTACAGATCAGGAAAATAAAGGGAAGAGGACATTACCTAAATAAGCTCTGATGAAGGAAGTGACAGAGCCAGGACAGTGTCGGGGCAGTCTGGGTCAGGCCCTTTGCACCACAAGACCCAGTAACAGCTGGGCCTTTCTGCCTCTTCTAAGTGCCTCCTCACAAGGGCCTGGCCACCCCACGCCTGGCCTTGGTGCAGACAAGACTCGCCCCCTTACCCATCCTCGGGAGGTCTTTCCTCACCCTCACATCCTTTAACACCTATGGACTCTCTCCCTTCCCTAGAACACCTTTGGAGCAACTGAGGGAAAACTTTGACCAAGCAGGATTACCTGCTGCTTGGAATCCTCTTGACGTGCACAGATGCAGGAACTCATAGCCGAGGCTCATTTCCTGGGCCACCATGTCATTGGCAACACTTCCGGCAACTGGCTCTGGGATCTGAAAATCTCTTGGCCCGAGGCTCTTGACTGTCCCGCTGTCTCTGCTTGGAGCGATCCGTTGGGGTGTGCTACTTGAGGCCACACATGCAGGCTGCACGGCAGGGTTGGGCTGAGCATGGACAGGCTTTTGAGTCATCACCTGGCCTGGGAGGAAGAATCACATCGCTGGGTACCTGTGGCTAAGGACGAGACAGAGGCGTGGTCCTTACCTCCTGGGGAGATGCATTCCAGCAAGAAGAGCCACGGTCCAGAGGGAAACAGAGATACGCCGTACAGAGGCGAGGCCCTTCCCATGGAGAGGCGACATTTCCCTAGAAGGGGTGCCTTCTAGGGAAGGCACTACTCCACAAAAACCACAGTGTCTGCCTGAACCCAAGTAAGGAGGACCTTGAAGACCCTATGGCTCCAAGCACACTAGTAGGTCATATTCACAGGGACTTGGCAATGAGAATTCGATTGTTTTATTTTTTTCAATTTATTTCAAATTGACAAATAATTATACATATTTATGGGATACAAAGTGATGTTATATGTGCATATAATGTGGAATGATTAAACCAAACTAATTAACGTATCTATCACCTCAAATACTTATTTTTTGCGGTGAGAATATTTGAAATACGTAATACTGTACATTGTTATTAACTATAGTCACCATGCTGTGCAAAAGATCTCAAAAAACTTATTTTTCCTGAAGGAAACTTTGTACCCTTTGACCAACAACTCTCTCTTTCCCCCCTGACCCCGTGGATTTGATTGTTAACAGCCAAGAACAGACTCTGTGAAGGAGGTTGTGCCAAAACATAATCATGCAATAAAACACCTGCTACTACCAGTACTTAGTGTTTCTTCTCCTTGTCTTGGTTTGACAATTTTTTTTCACTTTATTAAGGTATGGACATTGCAGGGAATTCCTTATTTATATTTGTTATTATAATCGATCTGTTCCTAGCCCTTTCTGCTAAGAGCAGGGACCTCCCTGGCGTTCCACAGCAATGTGAAGACAAGGGCAGTCTGGTTGCAGATCTTAGAGGATTTCACTGACTTCTGACATGTGCCAGTACTGGGGGGAAAGGCTGTGACTTTTCAAGCCCAGTCAACCCTACCCCTAACACTAACCTTAACCGAGTCTCCATTAGAGACCTCTGAAAGGGGCTGCTTCCTCAAGAAAGAGATGCTCGTGATAATGGACACCAAGGGACACTGTCTTAGTTTGAGTTCCCCTAGAAGCAGACCCTGACACGAGGATTTTAGTGCAGGTAATTTATTTGGAAAGTCATCCCAGGAAGCACCAGAAGGGGAGCAGGAAAGCCAACAAGGGTGTGTGGGGACTCTGGGAGGCCTAGTTCCTACCTCTGATATGGTGCTGAACTATTGGAACGCTCCTCTGGCCAGCTCCACCGCCAGTGTGTTGCTGTTACACCTTTGTTACTCTTTTCTATCTCAACTATTTATTGCAGGAGCCTCCTTGCTGATCTCCCTGCTCCCAAACTGCTTTGTGTCTAGTACCAAAATCACTTTCCCTGAAGCATGTTGTGATCATGATCTTTCCCTGCTCACATATCTTTGGTGCCTCCTAGTGCCTACGTGATGAAGTCTGAAGCTTTGGGCCTGGTGCTCCAATGAGGCACTGCCCTAGGAACAGGGGAGACAGCACTGCCTACCCCCATGCAGCTGGTCATCAGCTTGGGGATGACGCAATGACAGTAGGGTGTGGTAAGTGCTGTGGCAAGAGAGGTGGAGAGGGTTCTGAGAGCCCAGAGGACAGATGCCATGGTCCTGGGTCACAGAGGCTTAGGAGGCAGAGACTTCTGGTCATGCATGTAATCCATTCTCCCCTTCTTCCTAGTGGAACTTCTGCATCATCAGGAGTAGCAATGGCTGCAGCTAAATACCAGCACACTCCTCAGACTTTCTTACAGATAGAAGCAGCCCATGGGAGGTAAGTGGAAGTCATTGGGGCTTCCAGAAAAGCTCCTTAAGGGAGTCTTATTCAACAAGAGGGCTGCCCCTTTCCCCTTGGGCCTTCCTACCTTCTGCAGCCTGGTTTGCAGGTGTGATGGCTGGAACTACAGTGGCCATGTTGTGACTATGAGGGAATCTTGAAGGTGGATGCTACATACTAAGGACGGTGAGCAGAAAGCGTTGGTGTCCTTGATGACCTTGGAGCTCTCAATCCAGCTCTGGGCTGATCACTTCCAGACTTCTTTTATGTAAAAAATAGTAAACGTCTTCTTAGTTTAAGCCACTCTTATTAGGGTTCTGTTGTAGTCTAATCTGAATAAATGCAGTACCCCAGAGTATGTGCCATCTGAAGCATTAGCAGACATTAGATACGCAAACTAGGATGCAAGGGGGCTCCACAGAGGGTTTAGAAGGACCAAGGAGGAAGTGTGTTTCAGGCAGAGGGGAGAGAATATTCAAAGGCCTGGAGGAAAGCGACAGAATAGTTAGGTGTGTCTGGGGCTAGCAGAGAAGAGGTGGAAGGAGAGGAAGCCTGAGATAGGAGCAGAACTTAGACCGTGCGGGACCTTGCAGCCTTGTGAAAAGTTGGTCTTAGCAGCCCTGAAGGTAAAGGCAGCCCTGAAGCAGTGGTGAGGTTGCACTTTAGGAAGATGTGGCCAGTGCAGAGAGGGACGGGCTGGATCGGAGGGAGCAAGAGTGGAGGCCGGGAGACCCCTCAGGAGGCGGCCGCTATGGGCACACAGAGCAGGGATTGGATTGTACTTGGCCGGTGGCTGGAGGGACGGAGCGTAACGGGCAGACTAAGATTTTAAAAGGGAGACTTCAGGAAGTTGGTGTCAATGGGATTTGGAGGAAGAACGCAGCGGGAGTGAGGATGAGGAACTGTAAACTGAGACAGGAGTCAGAGGCCGGATGGAGATGAGGAGGAAAAGAGGTTCCGGGCTGGAGGCGTGCAGCCTGGGGTGGGTCCGCTGAGGCAGAGCAGAGGCCAGTGCAGGCCACGGAGGGGCCCTGGCCTGGGAGTTAGGCAGACACCTGCCAACCACACACCTGCAGGGCGCCACCTCCAGCCACGTCCTTGACCTCTTTGATTCCAATTCCCAGCCTAAACTGGGGATGTTGTCAGCCAGTGCACGTGAGAGCCCTGACGCTTAGTAGATGCTCAATAAATGATAAATGGCACCGGCAACGTGACTCCACTCGTTCCCTCCGATTGTGCTCTGTGCTCATGCCGACTTTCATTCGTCAAGGGTCTGGGGGCCAAGTCACAGCCCCCACCCCTCTGCTCTGGCTCCAGGCAGCCCAGAGGAAAGCCGCTCCTCTTCTTTCACACTCATGGCACCGTCCCTGTAAACTTGATTCCCATCTTAGGTGACAGCAGGAAGGAGGCTGGGGAGGTGGAGCTGCGTTAGAAGCAGGTCCGTTGGCTCCAAGACTGCGCTCCTGGCTCTGCAGCATCCGCCTTTGCCGAGGGAGCGGGTAGCGGGCTGGGGACCCGGCTGTCCCCGCTCCCGCGCGCCTCCTCCCTCCCTGCCACCCCGCCCCCGTGCCCGGCTCCCGCGCGCCCGCGCTGCTCCCGGCGCCGGCTCTGCGGGCGGCTGCGGCTCGGCTGGCAGGCACGGCGCGCACGGCGGCGGCTCCGGAGCGGGGCCCGGGCTGAGCCCCGGCCTGCGGACGCCGCGGCCCTCGCCCACCCGAGGCCGGCCTGGGGGGCCCGCAGGGCGCGCGGAGCGCCGAGTGCGTGTCGGGCTGGGCCCCGCACCCGGGCGCAGGAGCGCGGGCGCGGCGTGCCGGAGCGCCCCGCATGGAGCCGGCGCCCGAGCCGCCCGCGCGGGAGCCCCCAGCACGGGAGCCCCCCGCGCGGGCCCGGCCGCCGCCGCCCCCGGCCGCGCGCCCCGCGCCCGCCCCCGCTGCGCCCAGGCCGCGCTCGCCCGCCGAGGCAGAGGGCCGCGGCCCCGAGGGGCTGCTGCGGCGATCCGGGTCGGGCTATGAGGGCAGCACCAGCTGGAAGGCGGCCTTGGAGGGTAAGCGCGGAGCGGCCCCCTCCCCGGCCCTGGCCCCCCGCCCAGCCCCGACCTGGGACCGGACCCGGTCAGAGTCACCTTGGCCGCTCTCCCGGAGGGAAGCGCAGCGCTGCGACCCGGAGCATTCGCTCATCTTGGGGCAGTCAGATGCATTTCGTGGATGCTGGGGGAGGTAACAGGGATCCACCCTCTACTCACAGCCTTGACCCTAGCTCTGCTGCCAGCTGGCTCTTTGACCTTGGGAGCAAGCCTCACACTCCGAGCCTTAGTTTCCCCAGCGGGAAGGGGTCAGTTACTGTCTGGAACTGTTGAGAGGGGCACGTTGGGAAGGTGGCCTGAATCTGTAGCGGTGAAAATGCTTTGAGCGAAGTCACAAAAAAAGCTGTAGACCCCAGACATAGTAGTGCCAGCCGCTGTTGGGGGTGGGGAGGGGGTGTGAGGAGGGCACGGCAGGGGAGGGGTGGAGAGTCCCTGAGAGGCTCTTCCTTGCAAGGTCATAGTGCCACCTACCCCTTCCAGTTAGAATGGCTCAGGGAGTCACCCCTGGTTGGCCATGGGGACAGTAACCAAAGTGGAAAATCCGTTTCAAGTTCATGAGTTCTTTTAGGAAACTCCTGTTAGCTGCAGCTGGTGGTGTGCTGTGTGGGAGACACTGGAATTGGCAAGAGAGTGGCTGCACTCTGGATGCTCCTCAGGGTGCTCCTGGCACCCCGAGTCCGGAGACTGAAGAGTACCTGGACAGCATTAACTAGGGAAGCCCAGACCCTGGATCGCCCATCTTTAGGGAGAGGGTGTCAGAAAAGGTGGGCTTCCTGGAGTGGGTGACCTCTTAGGGACTGTGGAGTGGAGACAGAAGGGTGCATCAGGCCCAAGGAGCAACGTGTTCAGCCAGGTGGCTGGAGCTAGCCTGTCCCATGTGGGGAACTGAACACCAGAGTAGTGGGATGGGGGCGGGGTGAGGAAAGATGAGGCTGGAGGACCCAGACCGGGAAGGGACACCCAGGCTTTGCCAAGGAGTTTGGCCTTTGTTCTGAAGGAGCTGCTGAGGGGCTGAGACGGGGGGGTTTGTCCTTGGACTGGTGGTGGCGCAGAAGGGTGGGATGGAGGGTGGAGGTCAGTGAGGAGGGTGGGGCAGTGGTCTGGGAGAGCCGTAACCAGCACCTGCACCAAGGCAGGCTGAGGAGGGAGGGGGGACAGCGTTTGTCCCAGCATTTGGCCCAAAGGCAGTGGGTGGGGGTTATGGACTGCCTGAGTTCTTGCCAGGGACCTCCTCTCCGCTGGTCCCAAGGGTCTCCTGGGTGTTCTGTGGGTGCCCTGTCTCCTGTTAGAAGAGGGAGCTCATGGACCAAGTCTGGTCCTCTGCAGGTTGCAGCCAGGTCAGCCCAGTGGCTTTTGCACTGGTCTCCCACAGTCATTCATTCTTTCTATAACCTCCAGGCACAGTTCTAGGCCCTGGGCACAGCCCTGTCCTCGCAGAGATCCCAGGACGGGCTGAGACAGTGTGGCGAGGTGCAAAGAACACAGTGTCTGGAAACCGGAGTCAGAGCCTTCACTGCCGCGGGCTGGCAGGGTTTTGGACTCGTTTGCGCACAGTTTCCTTATCTGCTAGGTCAGGGCGTGATTTCTACCTCCCAGGGCTATACAGACGGCCCTGGAGTATGGGCTGTATGTGCGGTGACTCCTCTTCCCACCCCTGCACAGAGCATCCTGCAGACCCAACGGAGGGGCCCAGGCCCAACTGAAATCCTTTCACTGCTGGTCTGCCTGCCTGGGGTCCGCTGCCCACTCCCAGCTGGAGTCTGAGGGATGAAACACCATGAGCGGGAGGAGGGATTTGCCTGTTCTGGGGACCCAGGGACTTTGCAGTTCCTGCTTAGCCAAGCACCTGCCTTAAGAGAAACGGAGACTTCTTGGCTTGACTGAGGGGAGCGCCCCGAACGTTCCCGGGCACCTGCGCTGGGCCGCGCCATGCTGGGGGCTTTCCCGGATGTTCTCTCGTTCAGTCCTCGCCTCCCCCTCGCAGGGCTTGGGTGGAAGTTTACCTGTTTCATAGACGGGGAAGGGAGACTGAGAGTCCCGGTGTCTTGCCCACGGACCTGCTTGGTTGCTAACACGTGACACCCCCGCAGGGCGTGTCACAGGCCTCGGACGTGGAAGTGCTTGCCCTTCCCTGAGTGGCCGAGGACACCAGGCTTGGCGAGGCTGGCAGGGGACCATCGAATCCCACGCGCACGTTCTCCTCCTCTGCTCCTCAGACAACCCTGCCACCTCCAGGCTCGACACTTTTTCCCTCCTCACAGGTTAAGTGAGTCAGACAGCTTCTTAAATCAGAGTGCTGGGATTAGAGCCCAGGTCTTTAAGACTTTCACAGATGAATAATTAGCTTTATAAATAGAAAGCCAAACAGAAGTTCCTCCGATCAAGTCTTCTCTCCCCGTGGGTATGAACCTTTCCTTCCAGCCCCAGCCCGGGGTAACAGGCTGGAAAAGGTGCCCCAGGACTCCGGTCTGGGTTCTGGAAACACTGGAGGAGATTCGAGATGGGGATATTTCTGGCACTGGGGATGGCAGGGGACAGAGTGGCCTGGGGTAAGGGAGAGGGGACAGCGTGATCCTGCGAGCCTCAGACTATAGATTTTTTAGTGCTCACCAATTCTGAATTTTTAATGTTGAAAGTTTCTTGATTAGGCACAAACCCACAACTTCCTGATCAAAACCACACACATGCATTTAGAAAAGCCTCTTAAAAATTCTAAAATTACCAAACTCCACATTTGATAATTTTTAACAGTCTAGATTATGTTCAGCAGGCTGTGCTACCGATGACGTGGAGACATTAGCCATGGGCCTTTTTTGGGATATGAGTGTGAGGATGATGGGAGATTTGTCTGGGCTTGGAATCAGATTTTTTCAGTTCCTTCTAATATTAGGCTAAATCACACACCTAAATAACCTGCAGGCCGGGCGCGGTGGCTCAGGCCTGTAATCCCAGCACTTTGGGAGGCCGAGGCGGGAGGGTCACTTAAGGCCAGGAGTTCCAGACCGGCCTGAGCAACATAGTAAGACCCCAGTCTCTACTGAAAAACCCAAACAAAACCAAAAACCTAAACCCTTGAACTCCATATAATATGAGCCATAGAACAGTAGGGGTGATTGTTGAGTTAGATATTTATTAGAAGTTGAATTGTATCCCCACCAAAGGAGATATGTGGAAGTCCTACCCCAGTACCTCCATGTGGTGTGACCTTACATGGAGACATAGTTATGACAGATGTAATTAGTTAACATGAAGTCGGACTGCAGTAGGGTGGGCCCTAATCCAGTATGAACTGGTGTCCTCATGGTCACACGAAGGCAGAAACACACAGGAGGACGCCATGTGACCATGAGGACAGAGACTGGAGTGATGCAGCCGCAAGCCGAGGAACACCCAGGACTGCAGCAAAGCACCAGAGGCTAGGAAGAGGCCACATACAAGTCCCTACAGATTTCAGAAGGAGCGTGGCCCTGCCACCCCTCGATTTTACACTTCTAGCCTCCAGAACTATGAGAGAATAAGTTTTTGTTGTTTAAGCCACCCCGTTTGTCGTACTTTGTTAGGCAGCCCTAGGGAATGGATACAACGTTGTTTTGGATTATGCGGCCCCACAGCCATCCTCTGTGAGGGCAGACAGTGAACGAAGAGTGGGGACTCCCTAGCATGTCCTGTGTCCACAGTGCAGTGTCTAGAGAAATTATTCCCACCAAAGCATGAAGAGGCACCTTAATTCTAGTAATGTTGGAGATACATGTGCAGATTCCCCTTTCCCACGTGGCCTTTTCTACAAACTTTATTTATTTATTGCCCAGGCTGGGGTGCAGTGGCTCAATCATAGCTCCCTGCATCCTCAAACTCCTGGGCTAGCAAGTGATCCTCCTGTTTCAGCCTCCTAAGTAGCTGGGACTACAGGCATGTGCCACCCCACCCGGCTAATCTTTTAAAAAGAATTTTTGTAGAGATGGGGTCTTGCTATGTTGCCCAGGCTGGTCTGGAACTCCTGGCCTCAAGTGATCCTTCTGCCTTGACCTCGCAAAGTGCTGGGATTACAGGTATGAGCGACTGCACCCAGCCCAAACTCAGTTTAATTTAAGGCTGACCAAGGATGTTGTCATTCAGTGTAACTAAATTTCCCTCATATTTTTTGAGTCCCAGTGGGTGCTCTGTAACCTGCAAGGCAATGACCGAGCCCTATTTTAGGGCACCCAAAGGTGAGTAAAGCACAGTCCTTACCCACGGGAGCCCAGGGCTGCTAGTTATGATGACAATGACGGTACACGCAATTGCTTCCAGTTAAATAGACTCACCATGCCAGGCGCTGTTCTAAGCATTGTATGTTGAATTCCCATAAACCTCTAAGAGGCAGAAACTACCATGACCTCGTTTTAAAGATGAGAAAAATGAAGCTAAGTAATTTTACAATCGAGGCTAAGTAATTTTATCATCAGTAAACATCTAGAAAGCGGCAGAGCTGGGGTTTGAACCAGGTGAAGTGGTTTTGGATGCCATGCTCCTAGCTTCCGTGCACAAGGGGTTGCAGTAGCAGTGCTAGAGAAGAGGACTGCAGGCATGTGAAGAAGAGAGAGGAAGGACGCATACCTACCCTTGCCACAGGTGGTCATCACACAGCTCCAAGGGACTCAGCTTATAATGAAGCTGCCACCAAGGATGGCAAAGGAAACACAGAGAGAGCGCAGTCCAGGGCAGGCTGGAACCTCTGCTCTTACCATGTCTGAAGCCACTCACCTGGGACTCCTGTCACCTGCCAGCATAGACCTTGCTCATAGGAAAGACTCCAAATGTTTGCTGGACCTGAAGGTCAAGACGACAGGCTGAATGCTTCCCTTCAGGGGCCCACTAATGCACAACAAGACATGCTCAGGACAACAAGAACAGGAGAGAAGACAACAGCAACCAAATTGGGAGCTAGGGAGCAAACGGATGAGCAGTAACTCACTTCACCCCACCAAAGGAAGCTCAGAAAGCAGAGGAGCCACCTGAGTCCCATGGGACGACCCCCGAGGCTCAGGGGTTGGTGGCAGTGGGTGAAAGTGGGGCTGAGAAGAGGACAGGCTGAACGTTTCTTTAAGGAGTATTTAGATCCCCAGTCTTTGCAGCCTCTCCCCAGCCCTGGCAGCAAACTCGAGGTGAAATCTCTCAAGAGAGAGGGCCTTTAGACACCACCACAGGGACAGCAAGCCACTAAGTCAACATTGGCACACTGAATGCTGAGGACAGCCTCCAAGCCCCTTCCCCCAGCAGGCCCTGTACCCTCCAGGAGAGAAGACAGAAGAGCCTTCTGCTGGGACTCTGGTCCACCCAAGAGGAAAAATCTAAGGAGATTAACATTCAGAAAGCCTCAAAGAGGTTCCGGCCAGCTCTCTCTACCGTGTCCCCAGCAGTTAATAAGCCCCAACCATGGACCCAGAGGCTCCAACGAACTCTTTAGTCCTCCTGCCTCCATGAACAGATAGCCAAGGATCTGCAGACATCGGAGGAAAGTCTCTAACACAGAAGCTAGAGACCAGAACAAACGAACAGGGAAAAAGCAACTTGGAGGACATAGAGACGATACAGGGAGGAATAAACTTTCTGTCCACCTCTTCCCTCCCTCCCCCCAACACTGTCAAAATATTGTCAGAGAGAAGAGATGAGAGAAAATATTGCATCATTAAAACAAGAATAGGATGTTTTAAGAGGGGGTATTCATGGAACAGCAGCAACGAAAACAAAAAACCTTGGAAATTAAAAATATAATCACAGAAATAAAAAACTCAGTGGGAGGGTTAGGGAAGATTAGGAAGATAAGGTTGAGAAAATCTTCCAGGAAATAGAGCAAAAAGGCAAAGAAATAGTAAATAAGAGGGGAAAAAAAAGGTTGAGAAATTTGGAGGACCAATCCAAGAGTTCCAACATTTGAAGAATATGACTTCCAGAAATCAAGCAGAAAACGGAGGCAAGGAAATCATCAATGCTATCATGAAAGAAAATTTCCTGGAACTGAAAGACATGACCTTCCATATGGAAAGGGCCCACTGATTGCCTATTATAGTAGATGAAAACAGACTCAACCAAGGCATGGCAGGCATGGTGAAACCTTAGAACACTGTGTGATAAAGAAAAGATCCTACGAGCTTCTAGAAAAAAAACCGAGCAATTGAAATTCAAAGGATCATGGGTCAGAATGGATCTAGACTTTTCAAAAGCAACACTAGTTCTAGAAGGTAATTAACTAGTACTTTCAAAATTCTGAAGGAGAATTACTTCCAACCCGTATTACTTAGGCCTCTGAGTTCACGACTCCAGGGGCCCCACCCCCCATGGAACATGACGAGAGTGTTGCTCCCTCGACCAGTGCAGTGCGCTGGTTCTGCTATACCCTTTCCCAGGCAGCCATTGGGCGATGTGTCCACCAAGATGAGGGGGTAAACCAAGAAAGGGGAAGACATGGGGAAGAAGGAATAGAAGAGCGGACACAGGAGAGAGGCAGAGAAACCCTCAGGCTGCTGGTACAGGGAGGGCAGCTGGGCTTAGAAGGCAACGAGTCAGATTGCAGCAGGTCAGAAGGTCCCATAACACTTCTTCGAGAAGGTTGTTATGGACTGAATGTTTCCTCCCAAAATTCATATGTTGAATCCCCAACCCTTAATGTGATGGCATTGAGGAGGTGCGGCTTTAGAGGGTAATTAGGTTTAGATGAGGTCATGAGGGTGGAGCCCCCAGAACGGGATTAGTGCCCTTCTAAGAAAAGAGACACCAGAACTTCCTCTCTCCACTCTGTGAGGACACAGTGAGAAGGCAGCCAGGAAGGAGGGCTCACTAGAACCAACCATGCTGACACCCTGATCTCGGACTTCCAGCCTCCAGACTGTGAGAAATGAATGTCTATTGTTTAAGCCCCCAGTCAGTGAGATTTGTTATAGCAGCCCGAGCTGACTGAGACAAAGGTGAGACAGAATTTCTGATTAGTCTCATCATCTAAGAGGAGTTTTGGGGTGAAATAATGATAAGGACACGGAAGACCAAGAAGAGGAAAAGAAGAGCATGATTAACTAACAGGAAACAAAAAGTTCTGTAGAAATGAACAGATTGTAACACACTGCATGGCTTTGCTGGGAACACCATTTACCTTGTCCTAAGAAGATAAACCCAGATGATCAACCTAACACTAAACTATGGTGTTGAGAGGGCAGGGGGTAAGTGGTCAGGGTAGGATGCTAATGCAGAGAGAATTAAGTCTTCATCGTTATAGCGGGAAGTCAATAAATTCTATCTAAAATGGAAAAGCCTAGAAGTATTGATGTACACATGGCATTTTGAGGTTTGGAGGTAATACTCAAAGAGGCAGCTAGAAGAGTTGAAAGTGGTTGGCCCTGGGGAAGGGGCAATGTCATTATTTTTAATGAAGCCTTTTAGAATTTCTTGGTTCTTTAAATTTGTGTTTTTCAGACTATCCTTGATGAAGGAAACAGGTTTCTTTTCCAAATCCTTTGTAAAATGCAATACAAATGAATAACTAGAAACACAAGCACACACTTGGATGACAGAGTAGTGCTGAATTGCTGCAAATTCTTCCTCTCCATGTTGGTACTCACATCGTGACGGATGAGTGACAACTGACAGGCCAGCACTGGGCCATGGAGTACTCTGTTTATCTATGTCTATACATAACAGTGATTTTTTTTAAAAAAATCAAAGATAAAAAGGCATGCACGACAAAGTAACTATACTTAACTGTACACTTAATGGTTAAGATGGTCAAAAAATAAAAAAACTTTAAAGGGAGTTCACACATACTAGGATGGCTATAATCAAAAAATATATTTACTATGGCATAAGTTCTTGAAAAAAAATGCAAAACAACAAGTGTTGGTGAGGATGTGGAGAAATTGGAACCCTCGTCCATTGCTGGTGGGAATGTAAAACAGTGCAGCTGCCCTGGAAAACTGTTTGGTGTTTCCTCAGAAAGTTAAACAGAGCTACCATATGACCCAGCAACTCCACTCTGCCCAACAGAACTGAAAGCAGAGACTCAAGCAGGTATTTGTACACCATGTCCATAGCTGCGTTATTCACAACAGCCAAGAGGTAGAAACAACCCCAGTGTCTACCAACAGAGCAGTGGATAGACAGAATGTGATTAAATCCATGCAATGGGATATTATTCAGCCTTAAAAAGGAATGAAGTTCTGATACATAGAGCAACGTGGATGAACCTTGAAAGCATGCTAAGTGAAAGAAATCAGGCACAAAGGACAAATACTGCATGATGTTCCTAGAGTCGTCAGATTCATAGATAGAAAGTAGAAGGGTGGGTGCCAGGGGCTGGGGGAGAGGGAATGGGGTGTAGTTATTTAGTGGGTACAGAGCTTCTGTTTGGGATGATGGAAAAGTTTTGCAAACAAACAGTGATGATGGTTGCTCAACATTGTAAATGTACCTTAATGCCACTAATAGTACACTTAAAAATGGTTAAGATGGCAAATTTTATGTTATATGTATTTTATCGTAATTAAAAAAAATCTTAAAAATACTCCTTGCCTAAAGTCTGAAAGGATTCTTTCATTAAATAGAAAACGCAAATGCTAAGTGATAACAAAAAATGAAAATAAATGAAAATAAAAAGGGAGAACCCAGAGGATCAGGAAGAGGATGGATGGAGTAGAGGTGGGTGGATATCAAGAGGTATAGGTGGAGGAGGAGAACTTTGGGAGCAAAGACCCAGGGGCAGGGCTGCAAGGGCTGGATGAACAGGTTATTTCAAGGAGTCTGACTGGCTGAAACCTGGGACCAGGTGGCAAAGCAGCAGGAGATTCAAGGTGGACAGCTCTGCATGTCTCGGGAGAACTCTGCCTGAGAGTTTTAAGTGGGGGAATCACAGCATCAGAACTGTGCTGTAGAGCAGCAATTCTCAAACACCAGCGGGCCTCAGAGTCACCTGGAGGACTTGTTAAATCTCACCTTGCTGGGCTCCACCCCCCAGGTTTCTCACTCGTGGGGTTGGGGGCTGGTGGTGGGGCGGCAGTTGAACCCCTCTCTCTTCTCCTCAGACACCACCACGCGTCTCCTGCTGGGCGCCATTGCGGTCCTTCTGTTCGCCATCCTGGTGGTGATGAGCATCTTGGGTGAGCCTGCATGCCAGGGCATCTATACAATTCCCTGTGTACACCCTTTGTCAAAAGCACCTCTAATTAGGCAAAGAAAGGTTCCAGACAGTCCAGGCTTCTGTGGGGGACAAAGTAGAAAAAATATAGTCTTGGCTGTCGATGGGATTTTAGCCTAAAATAATATATTCACACCTGGGAGATGCCTGAGAAACTGAAAGGGTCAAACAAACAAAAACGGTGAAAACTGCCACTAAGGACAGGTGGGGCTGTATGAACAAGGAATGTGGCTACTTTTAAGGGAAGTATGTGGTGGGTCCTGAAGGGTTTGCAAAGTGATTTCAGTGCCTCTGTCCTTAATCTTTGAAGAGTACCATAAGACCAGAGGTGGATTTCTCAACATGCGGGAAAAAGTCCACCAACAACACTGATTCCTACCAATCCTTCCCTGTGGGGCTTGTATGACAAGCAGGAGGCTTGTGTTTAGAAATGGATGTGGCAACACCGGGGCCAGCTTGGGTTCACCTGGAATAATCATGACAAATTAAATCAGTTTCCTTTTACCCTTTTGCTGGGTTGGGAGGCCAGGGCGAGGTGTAGACATAGCACATTGGGATTTCAATAAAGCACAAAAGAGTTTCTTAGGAGATCCTTGTGGAGAAGCAGTTGAAACGGTCAATACTCCCAAGCCCACTTGTATCTCATTGAACAGACGTGCCCAGGAAGTGTCGATTAATTAACTGGTGTCCACATGGCTGTAGATCCCTAGGGGCTTGGGTACCGTAGGCCTGTTCTTGGCTCTGTCCTGGTCTACATTTTAATCAATCACTTGTATGAAAACAAACAAAAAATATACTTATGGAATTTGTAGCTCACACAATCCAAATACACAATTCCATATGACAGATGGGGAAAAAATCAAGATTAAAGTTTATTTTTAAAAAGCTCAAATGATGAGCCAAGGTGAAAGATAAATGTGGAAGAAATAAATAATAAGCTTCTGCATTTGGATTTTAAGAGAGATTTTCACATGTTCTGGACACTGGGGAGACCTGGCTTGGAAACAGATCATATGAAAACAATCTAAGACTGCGGCTTAATTCCTTTTGGCAAGGAGGCCCTTTGAGACTCCGATGGAAGCTCTGGGCTTCCTTCCCAGAAAAGTGCACATATGCACACATGCACGGAGTCTGTGCATTAAAGCAGCCTGCAGACTGGAGAGCTCGTGACACCTGGAAGACAGCATTGTGGTCACTCTTGCTGCTGGTAGAGCCACATCTGATATGTTCCAGTCTGTCCTGGTGGCAGCATTTCAGTGGCAGCATGGGGACACTGCAGTGAGCAGGCCCTGCTAGGAATCATGAAAAGATGGCAGGGGAGGCTGCTGTCCTTCAAGTAGGAGGTAGAAGAGGGAATGAGTTTGCTCTGGGCCACTCTGGAAGGCAGATCCTAGATCAGTAGGTCTAGGTCACAAGAGGGCAGGGTGGGACTAAATATTAATATTTAAAAAGAACTTTCCAGCAGTTCAGCAGTGGAACAGGCAGCCTTGTTAACAAGGTGTAGTTAATGAATGAGACTGGGCAGTCCATCCTGCAAGTGGCTCCCACCCAGGCCAGAGAGAAAGGACACATGGCTTCCAGGTCCCTTCCCAGTCTGAGTTTCCGGGGTCCTAAGCCTCGGGAGTTCAGAGACAGAGGAGGTCCTAACCAGGGGCTGACCTGCTGTCACTTGCCCTCGTGGGGATGTGCCTCCCAGCTTCCCCTTCCTCATTCGTTTAGTCGCCAACGATCCAGGCACTGTGAGAGGTGCTTACCCGTGAGGATAGCCACATCAGCAGTGTGGCTGAAGGGCACCAAAGTCAAGGCAGGTGGAGGGGGCCTTGGGAAGCAGAGGAGGAATCTGGGGGACAGGGCGGTGGCCGGGCACGAGGGCAGACGCAGTGCCTGTCTCTCCTCCCTGCAGCCTCCAAGGGCTGTATCAAGTGCGAAGCGCCCTGCCCGGAGGACTGGCTGCTCTACGGAAGGAAGTGCTACTTCTTTTCTGAGGAACCGAGAGACTGGAACACGGGCAGGCAGTACTGCCACACCCATGAGGCTGCGCTGGCCGTGATCCAGAGCCAGAAGGAGCTGGTGAGTGTGCTGAGGTGCGGGGCGGGGACCCTCAGCGCCTCCAAGTCTAAGGGGGAGAGCCACACCCCATGGACACGGGACCCCTGTGACATGTCCCCAGAGCCATCCAGCCACTGCACAGCCACGGGGTGCGCAGGTGGATCCCACAGGTCACTGTGTGGCTCTAGTTGCCACTTTTATTGTCAAGGACACTTACTTCAATCCAAGGCTGTTGGCTGTGCTAAACTCAATATTGTGAAGTGTAAAAATCACAAACGCACCGTGAAATGTAAAAATACATTGTCATTTCCCACTGATCCAAATCAGGACATGATCTCTCATTTAACACCCAAAACAGTTTTATCAATAGAAATGTGTTAAGAAACACAACTAATGAGCCTGTTGGCCATTTTGGATTTTGAGGTCAACAGTGGTGTGGCCATCGAACATAGCAGATAATCTAAAAATCATTTCTGTTTGTCTTTGATACACGGTACCATGTCCCCCTTCTGCACAGAAAGTCCCACAAGTATGCATAAAAGGACAACCAACCTGAGCGCTGAGATTTGTCCCAGATAATCCATCCAGTGGGCAATCCCCAGGCTTCCTGCAAATCAGGAATGCTGGCCTGCTGGGCCGCTGCCCTGGGAGGACAGCCCTGTGCAGCCTTTTGGGCCGGGTGGGCATGCACACAGAACCAGGGGCCCTTGCGGGCTGCTGGAGCCAACTGCTGCAAGGTCAGGGAGCAGCTCCCAGCCAAGCTCAGGCCGTGCGACTGCAGGGCGTTCCGTAACCTCAGCTCTCACTTCCGGGATGCAGTGAGATGTCAGTCATCTTCCCAGTGTCTGTACATCCTGAGAGCCAGGATCTTGCCAGATGAGGTTTGTCTTGGGATATGAGAGCAGTCAGGAGACCGCATCTGACCTTGAGGTTTCCCTCTTTCCTCCGTGCAGGAATTTATGTTCAAGTTCACGCGGAGGGAGCCCTGGATTGGACTACGCAGAGTCGGAGACGAATTCCACTGGGTCAATGGGGACCCGTTTGACCCGGACACGTGAGCTGAGACTTCATCTTCTGGCCGCCAAGCTTAGACTGGGGAGAGCCTAGCCCCCGGCCACAGGAGAGAGAAACGCTTGCCTTTGTGCTCGCTAGAGATGCTAGTCTCTGGGTCCAGCCCGTGTGCCGGAGACCCAGGCCGGAAGATGGCTTTACTTCTCTCTCTCCTATAGACGTCCAGCCCGGCTTGGTGGCTCTGCTCGTGTAGCTATCACAGCCTCGTAGTGTGGGGCCCGGGCTTTTTCTGCGTGTGACGCCCCTCACAGCAGCTGGGCTCATGCACGTGAGGGCGTCCCTACGTGAGGGCGTCCCTGGATCCCCTCACCCTATTGGCCAGAACTTACTCACGTGACCACGTCTGGGTGGGGGATGGGAGATGGTGCCTCTGTTCTGGGCAGACACGTGCCACCTAAGCATTGTCACTAGGGAAGAAAGGGGCTCCGAATACAAGCCCCCACGAGCGTTCTGGCCACATTTTCTTAGGGAAAGCACCCCTTGGTGCAGGGGGCACTGCTGAGGTGCTGGCGGTGCGTGCAGCGGCCATGTTGGTTTATGGCCAAGTGGTGGGGACCTGAGTGTGTCACGCCGGGTCTGGGGTGTGGTGCGGGCCCAGGCCATGGTGATGGGGGTGGCACGTGTGTGGCTGTGGCAGTGGGTTGGTAGTCTAGGCTTAGGGAAATGCAGGGAAGTACATGCAGGGGAACGAGAACCTCAGCTTCTAGAACAGACCCTGTGGCTGAAGGAATAGGCTCTGAGGTGCCAGCCAGAAGCGGGGCACAGTACTAACCTGATGATGATGACACGTGGGTGCCCCAAGGCAGGAACTAAAGTGGAAGGACACCTCACATCCCCAAACCCTCCTGGTGGCCAGACCGGGCCCTCTCATCTGAGGCTGGTTTAGGCAGTCAGTCCCATGGCTGCCCCCAGAGGGGGAGGGCCCAGTGACCACACTTCTCTCTCCTCTGTTCCTTAGTCTCTGGCACTCTTCATCTCTGCCCCTTTGTCCTCAGAGCCTCTTCCTTTTCTCCCCCGCTTTCCCGCCCCTGTCCAGGTCTGTTCTTAGAGCTGCTCAGGAGGTCTTGCACTTTCCTGCCCTTCTCCCCCTTTCTTTCTGGAAGCTTCCTGCTCTCAGAGCCCTGAAGGCTGGGGTCCCTGGAATGCTGGCCATCTGGCCACCTTTCTCTGACACTGCTGAAGTCTTGCCTCTGGCATTCCTTCTGGTGTCCTTCTGACACCCTCTCTTGTGAGAGCCAAGCCCAGCCTCGGCAGGGATCTGAGGTCAGGGTGGACAAATGAGGTTCAGAGGAAACCCGTGAGACTTGAGAGGGGAGAACCCCCCACCTGCACACACACAGGTCCATGTGTGATTTCAGCGAATGCCTGGGCACCACAGCTGTAGTCGTCCAATACCGGGGTGATCCAGTCCCCCCCCACCTGTGAGGGTAATGTAATTCAGCGTCTCTCCCGAGCTCCTGCTGTGCACTAGACTCCGTGCACTGCAGGAGCTCAGGACCTGGCCACCTGGGGGACGGTGGGGGCACAGACACAGGCCCTGAGAGGCTGTGGCAGCGGTGCCTGTGGTGCAGGCAGGGTGAGCAGAGGGTGGTCCTCACCTGGGTGTCTCAGAGCCTGGGACGTGGGAGCCGACCCTGGAAGAACGCGGAAGCAGGAAGGGAAGTGCAGGGCGTGTCCAGGAAATGTCCATAGGCGTCCCCAAGGTGCACAGAGAGACAATGGATGCCCAGCTAGAAAGGTCCGTCGGGGCAGAATGTCCTAGAAGGTAGCTCCAGTGGCGAAGAGAGGGAGGGGCAGGCCACAGAGCGGCCTCGCCACCCAGTGAAGGGCTCAGTGTCCCAGGTCCTGAGTGTCTGGCCTCTTCTCTCCTGGCCACAGGTTCACCATCTCAGGCCCTGGGGAGTGTGTCTTCGTGGAGCCCACCAGGCTGGTGTCGACAGAGTGTCTCATGACCCGGCCCTGGGTGTGCAGCAAGATGGCCTACACGTGAGGTGGGTCGGGCCACAGGTGGCACCTCCTCCCAGGCCCGAGGGAGGTGCCCGCTCTGAGACCTGCCTCCAGCGGGAGCCGCCTGCCCTCTCCAAGGCAACACAGCGGTGGGGTGGCCTCCACCGCGGGCCCCTCTCCCAGGCCCTGGAGCACTGAGTCCCTGGCTCCTGGTCTCCTCTGTCCCCAGGCAGGTCATGTGGCCCATATGCTAAGTAGTGTAGGCATCTGTCCCCCATACACACACACACGCTCATGCACATGCCCGTGCACGCACACGCGCAGTCCGCTCTCAAGTTCAGAGTCCACCCTGAGCCACCCACAAGTGCTTCCTCACTGCAGCCCTGGTGCTTTGGGGGACTGCCACAGGTGGTATTCCTGTTGGCACAGCAGCCCCGCCTTCCAGAGGTTGCTCTCCTGGTTGCCGGGGGACGTGGCAGGGACGGCTTTCCCCTCACTGGGCCCAGGCCAGTCCAGGGCCCCACAGGTCCCCTGCATCTACCCTCTCTGCCCTGCCCGGGGTCAGGCAGGGCCCCTGCTGTGTCCGTGGTGCTGTCGTATTGGCCACTGATGGAATAAAGACATGGCTGGTGTCCAGAGAAGTCTGTTGCTGTTTGTTCCAGGGTCATAGCTCGGAGGAGGGACAGGGAGGGGCCACCTCAGAGATGCACTTGTTCCTGTGTGGCAGATGTTGGTGTGTGGGAACAGAGGGTAAAAAGAACACATCTTATAGCCTCGGGGCATTATTTAATGCTGCCATCAGATGAGGCTTGAGAAGTTCAGTGGTTTCCCAGATTTCACAGTGATAAATGACAGAGCCTGGATTTGAACCCAAATATGGCTGACTCCAAAACTCTACTATCTATACTGCCTTCTCTCTTCATGCCTCACTGGCCTGTGATAACTTGAAACCTGTGACAGTCTCTTCCCACTCAGCAGGGCTTCCTCCAAGCATCTGCATTTTCCCTTTGGTCTGGCCTTTCATCTGTCAACGGCTGGTCTTACAGGCAGCCCCAGTTCATGAGTCTGGTCTGTCACGGATAAAGATTCTGAGAGGAACACTGCAATAAAACTTAGGAAGATGCTGAAGCAGAATACAAAAAGACATAAAAGTGGATGTTAAGTGGTTTCTTTGCCAGGGTACCTGCAATCTAGCATTGTTTTAGAAGTGGCATCAAATGCAAGTATCCTCGTAGAAAAAACTATGTATCTTCTATAGATCACTTTGTGCAAGACAAGCATTTGAAGAACGGAACTGGAGAGTCTCACGGTCCTGGAGGAATGTCCAGCTCCAGGCTCTCTGTTTCCTCCTCACAGAGTGAGGATTAGGGCTGTTGCTGAACAGTGGATAGTTTTCATCCTCAAGGAGTGTGAGATAGCGTGTGGGTAGCCACGGAGGAAATACAGTTCCCAAAAGGAAGTGCGAGTGGTCCGAGTTGGATGTAAAATGTGTGAGGTGGGTGGGCGCAAGCACCCAAGGCCCCACCTGTAAAGCCAAGGACTGGCAAAGAGAGGGACTGGATGTGAAAAGTAAAGATCACAAGGACACCTCCCTATGGGTGTGACATTTACACTCTGCCCTTCATGGATGCTCTGTTTTCATGCTTATTCAACATTTGCTTAAACTCAGCTATTCTAGCAAAGGGTTAGAGAACACATATAAGCCAGACTCTCATACCTGGCTGTTTGGAACAGGGGGGGGCATGGCCTCCGCCACCCAGCAATGTGCCGTAAAGAATGGGGAGCTCGCCGGGCGTGGTGGCTCACGCCTGTAATCCTAGCACTTGGGAGGCCGAGGCGGGTGGATTGTTTGAGCTCAGGAGTTCGAGACCAGCCTGAGCAAGAGCGAGACCCCGTCTCTACTAAAAATAGAAAGAAATTATATGGACAGCTAAAATATATATATAGAAAAACTTAGCCGGGCATGGTGGCGCATGCCTGTAGTCCCAGCTACTCGGGAGGCTGAGGCAGTAGGATTGCTTCAGCCCAGGAGTTTGAGGTTGCTGTGAGCTAGGCTGATGCCATGGCACTCACTCTAGCCTGGACAACAAAGCGAGACTCTGTCTCAAAAAAAAAAAAAAAAATGGGGAGCTCTGTGATGCAGGAGCATCTCCCCCTAAAGGCAAGCCCGACAACCACCACAAGCTAAGTGACAGTGCCTCTTAATCGCGTCTTGGTCTTCCTCTCGGGCCTTTCTTGGCTCCACTGGGAAGGAGGCGTGTGAGTCTGGAATCCCGCCTCCTACTCACCACAGTCAAGGGAACCACTGACCATTTTATTACCCATATTGACTATGCTTGAGGGAAACACTGACAGCAGTAAGTTTGTCTTTTCGCTTTAGACTTAAGTCCCTTTCGGGGAACGCTGGTGGCGAGCTCCTTGTGCACAGCTGCACTGCAGTCCCCTGTGTCATGCTCTCACCCCACTGCACGCAGGGTCTCCTTCCTTTCCCATTTCCACAGTGTGATCCCTGGCAGGGCACTTCTAATAAAAAAATAAAATGAAACGGATGATGGAAGAGTTCTGAAATTCTGTCAAAATCTTCTGCATGGATTTTTATGTCATTTGAACTTTGGCTGAGTTGAATTTAATCCAAGTTCAAGTCCTGGCTATGTTTAGGGTTTTGCTGGTATGATGTGTGGACTCTGGCAGACTCTGAACTTGGTGAGTAGAATGGTGGGCTGGTGGGGGAATTAGGGTGGGTGGAGTTGTTTGTTCATTTGTCCAAATAGTTACTGGCCACCCATTCTGTACCTGGCATTGCAATAGATCCCCTGGAAACAGAAATGCAAGATAAATCCTTACCTGCAAGAATTTTAGGGTTTTGTGGAGAAGAAAAATAAGGAAAGAAATGTTGACAGTACGGCCTAACGACCAGAGCCACCTCCTCAGTCAGGCATGTTGGAACAAGCTTTCCAGAAGTGATGACTCCAGCTGGTTCTTGAAGGCATTTAGGAGGCAAGTGTGAAGGAACAAAAGGCAGGGGGACACTGGAGGGGAAGAGCTCCCGGGGGAGAGGAAAGAGGTGTGGGGCAGACTACTGCGGGACTCGGGGTGGGTGGGGCCGGGGATCTCTGCCCAGCAACCTCACTCTCTGGGTTGCTCTGTGAGGCCGGGGCCTGGGGGGACTGGTACTCCTGGCAGCCACAGGAGGCCTAGCCGAGGCTGGAGTCCTCGGGTCCGCAGGATTCGTGGTCGCTCCCCAGCCCTGGGAGCAGAGAAGGTGGAGGAACCTGAGCCACAGCAAGTGGGCAAGACGCAGAGAGCTGAGGGTGTGGGGAAGAGGGGTGACAGGAAAGCTGGGGCATCCGGGCCAGCCGGGGAGGGTGCAAATGGGAGGCACAGGAAACTGAGGGCCCAGTACCTGGAGGGCCCCAGGCCGGAGAACACTGGAAATGGAAGCAGGATGGAGGTGCCAGGGAGGGAAACCGGACCCCTGTGTGTTGCTGGCGGCATTGTGACAAGGTGCACCTGCCATGGAGAACAGTATTGTGGGTCCTCAGAGAGTCAGTCACAATGATGAAATTAAGAAGGAAATGAAAAAATTTCTTAAAACCAATGAAAACGGAAACACAACATACCAAAATCTATGGGATACAGTAAAAATATAGTTGGAAATAATGAAAAAAATATCAATACAAAAAAAACCAGAGGATAAAGAGAAATTGGCCTGGGAGTTCAAGACACAGTGTTTTCAACTGGGCTTTGTGTGGGTGAGCGGTGATTTGGAGAAGACAGAGCTGGGTTTGCAGTCAGACTGATGCGGTATTTAGCAGACAAAAAATGTTAAAATAACTTTTTAAAAAGTTAACCATAGAATTGCCATATGATCCAGCAACCCCACCTCTGGGTATTTACCCGAAAGAACTGAAAGCAAGAGATTTGAACAGATACTTGCAGGCCAGTGTTCTTGGCGGGATTATTCACAACAGCCCAAAGGTGGAAGCAACCCAAACGTCCACCAACAAGTGAGTGGATAAGCAAAAGGTGGCAAATACATCACCAAATGTTATTCAGCCATAAAAAGGGATGAAATTCTGATGTAACATGAAGGAAACTAAAAATATCATGCTAAGTGAAATGAGCCAGACACAAAAGGACAAACAGATAATCCTACTTACATGAAATCTATAGAGCAGGCAAATTCATAGACACAGAACGCAGAAGGGTGGGTGCCAGGGGACGGGGGAGGAAGAAATGGGGAGCTGCTGTTTAACGGGTTCAGAACTTCTGTTTGGGATAATGAAAAAGTTCTGGAAATGGATAGTGGTGATGGTTGTACAACAACGTGATTGCAATTAATACCACTGATTGTACACTTAAAAATGGTTACAATGGTAATTTTATGTTATGTATATGTTACCATACTTAAGAAAAAAGAAGTGTCAGAAAGCTGGGAAGCCCGGGTCCAGGAGGACGTGGCATTTCTTAGGCTTCTGAAGGTGGAGCAGCTGCGAGGGTAGGGCCCTAAAAGGTTGTGGCAACATCAGCTCAGGTGGGGAAGGACAAGGGCCCTGGTGATGGACCCAGGAGTGAAGAGGCTGCCGGACACCAAGGTACCTGGTGAGAGGGCAGAGCCTGGGTGCACAGGAAGGCCACACCCCATGCCCAGATCAGGAAGCTCCTAGGAAAGCAGATGACAGCTAAGCTTTAGCCTCAGGGATGGACTTTGGGAGCAGATGGGGTTGGAATGGCTTAGAGGAGGCCGTGGGGAGACCGGAGACTGCACAGGAATTGATGGTAAAATGATCTCAAGGCCGCCCCCCTCTATAGCCCCACACAGTCATCTCTGCAAATTTTCAATGCAGTGGTAGGTTCTGAACATCTTCAGAGGCATTAAATAACTTCTGAAGCACTAAATCACTTCCGAAATATGTCACCTGCAACAGTAACCTCTTTAGCGTTATAACCAGTCTGGTTCTAGGATAAATAAGCGTGCCAGGCAGGGTGTACAGTGATTCCAAACAGTTTAATGTAATTCCAAGACAAAGTGTGATTACATTTCTACACATATACAATATGCATATGTGAGTTTACAAATTTTAATTAATAAGTTGTTTCACCTCAGAGACCGAAAAAATGATCAAAAAGAAACTGTGAGTAACAAGCTATAACATAGTTCACCACAATGGGACCCCCTTTCTCACCC
>CM052437.1:173971317-173981572 GCA_028533085.1 Varecia variegata
GTTGTTTCACCTCAGAGACCGAAAAAATGATCAAAAAGAAACTGTGAGTAACAAGCTATAACATAGTTCACCACAATGGGACCCCCTTTCTCACCCTACAGTTAGTAATATTACAATTAAAATAACTATATTCTTCTATAATTTTTTTCTGTTAAAATCATCTCATAAATTTACAATGCTATTATTAGTTTCCAAGACTAATATAAATTCACTCCATTTTTCTACAACGAAAATGATTAATTTAGAAGCACACGACGTCATGATGAAAAACACAAGCATTTTAGTAGCAAGGACTTGATCAGTTAAGAATTAGTTTTCTTGTAAAACATTCTAAAGCCAAGTAAAATATCCATTCTTATAACATACCTATAATATGAGACTAAGGAATAGGTTACATATAGGTCTACAACACGTTGGTTTGTCTTTAAAAAAAGTAGACATTTATAAATAAAAAAGAAAAGAGGGACAATTCACATAGGAAAAAGAGGTACACGAGAAAATACTGTTGCACGCAATAATTTCCACACAGATTAACATGGATTAACACTTTTTATTACAGAAACCGTACAGTGAAGGAACACAACAGACCAGGGTTACCATAGGGTTGTTCAGATTGAGCTGAGATGACCTGGTAGAGAAAGATCTAGGTAAGATGACCCTGGGGAGGGAGCCACGTTCCTTGAACTGGCACTGAGAGTGGCCAGGTCTCTTCGTCCCTGTTCTTATCGTGGGGAGTGAGTCCTTCTATCCAGAGTGTCCTGAATTCATGGGCAGTTGAAAGGTAAACATTTCTACAGATCCGTTCTCTTTCCATCCTAATGGATACCATTTTTGGAAACGTGATAGAATCTCAGAGGCTGCAGCTCAATACATGTGGTCAAAGCAAAATGGGATGGAAAATTCCAGTCGTTCTGATTGGTTGCCCCCCTCACCCACCCTATGCCCTTGACGCTGGGACCCAGGGAGCACAGTGTGGCGCCCTGAGGGCCCCGCTGGCTCCACTGCGGGGAGGTGGGTGACGCGGCCCCTGCTTGTCTGACACACGATGCTGACTCCAACCTCGAAAGAGCTCCTCTTCCTCCTCCTCCATAAAGCTATACTTCTCCTATCAGAAATTTGGTTTGATATATATACACAAACATATATATCAACAGCTATATCTATACAGTGATTCTACTAAACTAGAAATTCTGCTGCCCCAAAGTACGACTTTTTTTGTCTACTTCATTTGGTTAAAAAAATGCACACAGAGAGGATGAAGAGATGCTTTGGGGGCCAGAGATGATTGTGCCCTGGAAAGTCCACAGAGGAAAGGTTTCAATGAGCAGTAACCCAGACGTGGGGAGAGTGACAGGGTGGGGACACCACCTGACTTGGAGACAGCCCCAACAGGAATATCTGCTTTGGGGGCAGGGCAGGGGGTGCTTTATATTCTATTCAGAAGTCACAGAAAGCTACCAAGGGTGGGCACAGTCAAGTCACCTTCTACTTCTCAAGTTCTTCCTTATAACCTGAGCCAAACCATTTAGACAACAGCAATCGCCCCTTCAACCCAGCAGGCCACCATCTGGCAGGGAGGCAAGGCCACCGCTCTCAAGGCTAAGTGGGCCTGGCCCGCCTTGCTGGTTCTTGAGCTTCCTGGGAGTCCTGGGTGCCTGGGAGAGAGCTGTGAGGACAGCAGGGCAGAGGCAGAGGGGGCCACGGGGACAGTGACCTAACACAAGGAAGAGGACGGTGCCAGGAGAGAACTGTTCGGAGACTGGTTGAAGGGAAACTGGCGAGAGCAAAGGCAGAGCCATTTTTCAGATATAATATACTTACTTTCCAAATAAAACAAAAAAGTCAATTTCTATACTTCTAGTTTTAAAAAATATGGGTAAGCCCCAAAGACAGTGACACACAATTCATTTGGTTAATTCATGTAAAGGAAAAAAACTACAAATAGGAAAGTGGGAGTATGATGGTGGGGTGAGATGAAAAATATTTCACAATAACATTTCTAACAAAAAGCTGTCTAAGAACACACACAGCGTCAGTGCAGTTCACAGGGGAAAAGCAAATGTGTTATTATTGTTATTTAAAAGCTCCCTGGTCCCAGGTGTTTCGCAGTTTGCTAAAGGAATGCCCTTTAGGTCACAGCAGGTCCTCTGCAGTTTGGTTGTGGCACAAGAAAAAACAAAAAATGAATCAAAACTCTTAGGGAAACTGGCATCTCACCAGGCTGTTCCTTCATGATGGGGGCCCATTCCCGCCTCTGACGCATCTCTCGTCACTGCGAACCTGATGTCTGTTCAGAGCGGGTCTCCGGGGGCCCTGTTGAGCTGTCCTCGGTTCCCCAGCCCCTTCCGCTCAGCAGCACTTACACTCTCTGAAAGGAAGCTAAGGGCCCCTCCCACTGAGCTAGGCTTGGATTCTAAGTTTGACAATGAGTAAAAAGTAAACATAGCCTTTTACGATGATTTTGTTTTAAAGGAGAAAATGAATAAGTGACAGCAGATATACGAAAACCCAGCTAATGACTGTGGACACAGGGGCGTATGGTCCTCCCCTGCAAAACTTGGATCGAAATATCACCAGGGGCCAAACTGTACCATTGTGGCCACCTGAGTCCCAGTGTTTTCTACTGCATGGTGAGTGGATCTATTAATCAGTGGATCTATTAATAAGTTAAATATTCAAATCAAATCAGTTCTCACTGTCTCTTCCAAGATATCAAAGAGAAGGCCTGGAGGCCGAGTGTCGGGATGACACGGCATTGGAGCTTCACGTCTGGCCCAGGCTTGGGCTCACCCCTTCCCACTCAAGCTGGACTTCCTTCACATTCTCTGGAGTTCACATGGACAGCAACGACATGGAGGGAAATGCATGTGTTGGGCTGCAGACCAGTCTGGGAAGAACATACCTGCCTTGGGGAGACTCGGCCTCCAACTAAAGAGGCAATCGCTGGGGTTTGAAGATGTCAGTTATAAACAGAAATTTTCGTTAAAAAGTACCAGTTTAAATGTAAACTATAAAACACTTGAACTATAAAACGTAGCCAGAAATATGCTTAAACATCCACAGTCAATTATTTAGTTTACTCATTTAAAATGTGACTCTCTTGATATCTTAGAAGGCTAACAGCATTTTACAGTAGCTAGAGACATATATACTTAACATGTTCATTTGAACATCACATTTGAGTACAACACACAAATAATAATCTCTTCCTTGGTTCAATTTTTGTTGTAAAGATTAACTATTTTCAGAGTTCACTTAAGCAACAACGACCAGGGTGTGCATTAATCATCATTTTCAGCCCACAGAGAATTCAGAGTCTTTAAATCCCAAGACCAAGCTGGCTACATGATTTCAAAAAAGGCTAAAACCAGGATGAATGCCCACATTTGAGGTAATTATTGCCATTAGGTCACAGTTTGTGTAAGATAATGTATCTAAAACCTTCTAAAAAAATCTTTAAAGTGTTTTGCCAGAATTCTAGAACACCTACTGAAACCAACCAGGATCTCAAATTCTGATTAGCTGGGTTTGCTTCCAATGGAGTTAAAGTTCTAAAAGATTCTAGAACTTGTGTAAACTACCTAAGAATTTAGGCAAACGAGCATGGAGCCAGTCAACAAAGAAGTTTTTAAAAGAAAAAAAGAAACAAGAAACCCACCCAAAACAATTGAGCAGATACTTCATGACAAATGATAATAGCTTTTTTAAAAAATTAAAAATCTAGTCCTAAAGCATTTCTAAATTCTTACCACCCTTCAACCAAAATACAAATGCATCTATATTCCTATTAATCTCATGCCAGGGCAAGAGACTTTCCTTCCTTGTATCATAAAGTTGGCTAGTTTTTCTCAGTTTATCCAATTGTTGCTTTCCATTTCTTTGAGAAGGGGATCTATCTCAAAAGAAAACTTTATTTTATTCCTCTTTCTAAGTCATCTTGTCTTCTTCTTCTTGTTTTTAAAGAAAGAAAAAAGTTCCTGGACACCAGACCCACACGTGGTATGTACAAATTTGGTGAGAACCCGGCATCTGGTTCTGCCCAGAGCTGAAGAGTGGATCTATTACAGAGATCAGAGCTGTCATGATAATTATCAAGTGCAGTAAAAAATAGTATTCTGAAAAAAAATATACCTTTAGTATTGCCTTTCTAGAATTAACTATAAGCAAGAAAAAATTATTTTTTTAAAAGAAGAAAAGAACACTTTTTTCTTCACTCTTAGTTATAAGAGTTTGTTGTAGCAGCACTACTAAAGCTAGTTTGTACGCTGGAAAGAAATCTAAAAGGAATTCTACTATGAATCAAAAGAAACTCCCCAGAGATTTTCTCTAAACGTCAAACTAATTCTGCCCCTTCTGCCTGCCTCCAGCCCCATCGCTCCCTCTCCGCACAGCCTTTCTGCGGAGTTCCACGGTGCAGGGATGCTGCAGGGCGCCATTGCCTCAAGGCCTTTCTTTGCACGACAGCAGAGGTGAACAGCCGCAAGCTCGGCTGTGGAGCTGTGCAGAGGCAGGTTCGAGCCCCGGCCCCACCTCCCCTTGCTAGCTGTGTGACTCCAGGCAGGTCACAAGCTCTGCAAGCCACACGCTTCATGTACAGAGGGACTAATATTGCTGATCTCACAGGGTTATTGTGAGACTAAACAAGACAACCAGTGGGCAATTCTTAGCACAGTGTTTGGCACACAGTAAATGGGAGTACCACCGAATGGTTCATCAGAAACGTGAGGCCCTCGTTGCTGTTAATTTAAAAAGTGAAACAAAATCACATCTCGGTAAAGCCCTGATTAACAAAACATTGAAACTTGGGGATTCTAGACCACCATGTATTTTCTTTCCTTTAACACATGCTGCTTTGTTAGAGCATCCATGGGCTTCCTCAGCTGTAAATAGGGGGTGTTATCCCCTCCCTGTGGGGTGGCTGTGGGGGCCCCATGAGATGACTCCCGCAGGGCCTGGCCGGGGCCTGGAGCACTGAAAGCATTCCGCAAAGCTGGCCGCTACTCGAGGGGTTCTGCAAGTTCTAACAAATAAGACAGAGTCGACGTAGTGTGCCGGTGCAGGGGCCTGAGACCAGGGCTCTCAGAGGCGTGTGGAAGACCCCTCTGCTGCTGGTGTTCTGTGACATGCACCCTGCAGGGGCCCCTCTCTGCAAACTCTCACCGAGTCTGAGGGGCAGAACTGGCTGGGAGCTAGCTCGCTCTTGAACTTCTGGAAACTGCAACAAAGACGCGAGAAATCTCTACTGTCTTGGGTCACCACAGCGAGCGACGGTGCCAAAAGCCTCTAAGAGGTTCCTTTGCGTTCCAATCCCCTTTCACCCTCTGCCATTCTCTAGTAGCCTGAGATTTGACTGAGTCTAGTCTGTGGAGATTAGAAGTAAGAGTTCTAAGGCATCAAAGTGGAAAAGTACTGCTCTCCTGAGCTCTCGGCCCCTGACGCAGCCCGACTGCTGGCGGCAGCTCTGTGGCTCCCGCAGGAACGTGAGGTCACTTAGGCCCACGGATTCCTGCGGGGCCTCCGGTTCCCAACGCAGCAGCACTGAGAGTGACTACTCCACTCCTCTTAAAAGATGAGCTCAGTCTTGAAATAAATGAAATTAAAAAAAAAAAAAAAGGATAGAGAGGAAAGAGAAAGACAAATGGAACCACATCACTAACGATGTCATTATTGCCTGGAAAGGAATGAGAGGAATGCCATTTTGTCCATCTCTGGAGGTGTCTTTGAGAAGGGTTCTTTGGCTAAAGAAAGGAACAGTTTCACCTTCCTTTTCAATTTGG
Source organism: Varecia variegata (assembly GCA_028533085.1). Lineage (NCBI taxonomy): Eukaryota > Metazoa > Chordata > Mammalia > Primates > Lemuridae > Varecia > Varecia variegata. The sequence continues at coordinate 173,977,095 of CM052437.1, forward strand.
TAAGGACGTCTCTGGCCTGCTCAATCTCGAGGCTTCCCCATGGGAAATCTGTGAAGTATTATATTAATACATCAGAAGGAAAAGACAGACAGGGAGGAAGCCTGCACAGTCCCTGGGGCCGGAATGTGTCGTGGCAAAGTCATTCCTGTTGGCACCCTGCAGCCCCAGGCCGGCCTGCGGAAAGAGCCCTCGCCCCTCTGTTGGATTCTCTCTGCTGGTTGAGGGCACCTAGTTATTTCCTTCTTTCCGTTTTCTGTCCCAGTGGCTACGTGACCGTGACTGGCCAACAGGCACGACGTGTCACATCCCACCCTCCCCTCGGCACCAGGCGGAGAGCAGGGGCGAGGGCTGGGGCGAGCTGCGGCCGCCGAGCTCTCTCGACCGTGAACCATCAGTGACTTCCTCGAGCCTCCTCACGCCTCCCTCCAGTTTCCAAGAAAGTTTGCTCCGCTCACTCGTACGCACTCACACAACCCAAACCCTCCACCGCACGCTTGTCAGAAACGAGTGTCTGTGATTCCCACGATCTTGTCGAGGGAAAGCATCCTGTCAGCAGTTGTGCTAACCCCCCTTCCCTTCCTGTGTCCGTCCCGCACGCTGGTGTCTGGGCAGGTGGAGTCTTCCAGGCTGAAGAGGACAACGCCCCGCCGGCCCCCACAGCCCGCGAACACCCCAGCCTCCGGGAAGGCCAGGAAGGCTCCTCCGTCTGGGAGGCAAACTCCGGTTTGCTCCAGCCCTTCTCGCTCCTCCGGTTACACCGACCACACGCCCCACTTCACAGTATGAACTGGCATCAAGCCTTGGACTCTCCCACTCCTTGGCCTGCTCACCCCCTTCCCTTGGAAACATCCGAAACATCATGAAGAGGCACTAAGCACAGAGACGTGGGTGCCGGCACCCAGCAGGTCAGCAGAACCCAGCAGGCCGGAGCAAACCGCCCTGTGGTTCACGAGGCTCCAGTTAGACATTTCTCCGTGACCTGTCCTTATAAATCGTCCCCTCTTACTCTGAACGATGTTTGTTTAGGAAGGAAGGATAGAACCAATTAAGTGACGCTCTAAGTTATTTGTGGCCTAAATAAGGACTAGGTTGGCATCTCTCTGCTGGATGGCTTGGTACCAGGGACAGTGGCCTTTTATTCATCCTGTCCGCCACGGTGCTGGCGGACCAACGGGAGATTCGGGCAAGCATGCTAAGGAGCACACGGAGCTGGCCTCCCCTGCAGGGAGCTTCTCTGCGGCTTCTGACGCGCCAGCTCTGTGCGTGGGCTGGAGGAGGCCGCCAGGAGAGGGAGGGCGGGGAGCGCACTCACATCTGCTGCCGGCTCACTTCCCTTCCGTGAAGCCAGCCTTTTCACCCCTTTCTCCACCTGGGGCCTGGCAGTTTCTGGGCTTGCTGGGGTACCGTGTGGGCACCCATCACACACAGCGCAGCACACTGAGGGATGCGGCTGGAGCCAAGTGAGGATGGCCGCAGGCCCCACTGTACCCCTCCCTTGGCCGATGCTTTCAGAGGGGACAGGGCCTGCAACATCTGATCAGCAGCTGGACTTCGTTCTGGGTGCCTCTGGCCTCCTGCCCAACCCTCCACCTGCTTTTGGCTTGCTAGAACTGTGTGCGGGGAGGATGCACGGGGGACAGGCCGACCAGGAAGGTAGTGAGGTTAGTGAATGGAAGCAGGGGAGGTGAGGCTGAATTTCCTGGGGGAGGTACCACTGCCTGTCACTCTTACATCAGCCTATCACACCCAGTGGCTTCCAGGAGGCCTGCACTGAAGGATCTAAGCCATGCTCTGGGTGCGCTGATGGGAAAGGGTGGGTGTTTGGAAAAGGGGCTGGGTGAGCGTGGGTAGGGATTTCTTTGCTTAAACATCAGAGGCAGGCCCAGGACCTAGCTGACGGATTTGAGAAGCATGGGAGAGTGCAGAGGGCGTGGGAGAGAAGCCAGCTAAGGGCTGGACAGTCGGTGACTCAGCACTCCCCGAGCCCAGGAGCTGCTCCCTCAGATCTCGTCCCAGGCCACTGGAAATCCAGAAAGAGATAGTGTTGACGGTGACCATGTTGTCAAAAGCCCAATCTGGGCTGTATGAGAAACAAGCTTTGATTCTTCTTCCAACTTTTGTCCTGTGGTGCATCTTCCCTGACGGCTCTTTGTGGGATAGAGATGACAGAAACAATTTTCCTAATTCCTGGGTCTTTCCTTTTTTTTTTTTTGCCTGACAAAACTGGACATTTGTATGTCCCTCCAGTCTACTCATATACTCACAGATATAATAAAATAAGTTTAAATATTAAAGAGAAAACAAAGATACTTGGAATAACTATGCATTTAAAACCCTGACTACGGTATCAACATGATGATGATCATAATTACAATGGTAATAACAAAAATAATTAGTACAATAATATTATCTTTATGAGCAGCATGGAACTTTCATTCCTGATCTGGAAGAAGGAAAAAAAAATGTCAGGTGAAAGAGTAAGAAGTTTCCAACGTAAGCAGACAAAAGAATTTTCTTCAAAATAAAAAGAACATTTTAAGTTGTCTTTTCCCCTAAGAGATCAGATCTAGAAAGGGCTAGAACGGAACTGTGCCAGGGAGTCCAGGGTGCTATCTGATAAGGCAAACGGAGGCTCATCTGCAGCCAAGACGAGACGCCGTGTGACTTGGTAAGAGCAGATCTGATGGGATATTGCTGCCACCTGGCTGCCAAGAGTCTGTTCACAGACACGCTTTCCAGGCTGGCCCGGCTCCGGGAGGGATCTGGCTCCTGTGGCCTCCGAAGGCTTGGCTCCCCTCACCCTCCCTGGACCGACCATTTTCCTGTTATCTCAGAGCGACGGCGCCTCCCCACCTCTGGATAAAGACAGGATTGATCATGCCCGAGGACAGCATCTCTCTGCTGCCGGCCTCGCAGGGACTGTGCCTCCAGCAGGGGCTTGGCAGCACCGCCCGAGTGTGCCCAACAGGACCTGGTGTCCTTCCTTCTCGCCCAGGGCCCGGACTAAGCTGTTTCCAGTTTGGGGACCTATTTCTTTATAAGATAAGTAAGAATTTACAACTGGAGTGGGGAAGTTTCCAGAGTTAGTTCACAGCTAAGAGCTAAGTAACGGCTTCGTTACTGAAGTAGGGTGGATGTCACTACAAAAACACCTTTCACAGTAGACGCTTCCGCGAGGCTGCAGAGTGAGGAGTATGGGGAAGGGAGGATGAGGAAGGGGCTGCCGGAACAGGAAAGGCCTCTTTGCACCTTGGAAGCTTGGCTGTAGGGTCAGGTAAGGACTCAGCCTCAGAACCAAAGATTAGAACCACCCTTTTAAAAGTTTGTCCTCGACCAGGTTCCCCTACATCCACATTCACATATTTCGGAGATATTTACTAAGCAGAGAGAACTCCTTGCCCCCAATTTCAAAGCCTGAGAAAACTTCAAGAATGTATCAAAGGTGCAAAGAGGGCAAAGGGCAGATTTCTTTGGAAACGTAACTGTCCACAGGAGTGTTTTCCAAAGTGCAGCGTGAGACCGCCCTGGCCGCCCTCGCAGCCTGCCTCCGACCTTCTGCCCACCGGACCCCTCGGGACCAAAACCAAAATCGTGTCTTGAGCAGACCTGGGTAATGAATGTGAGGAAAGGAATTCAAGAGCAAACAGAGGCGGTGGTTGTCTACAGAGGGCAGGATCTGGCAAAACCGTGAGAGCAAAACGCAGCCCAGGGAGCTGGGGGAGAGTGAGGCGTGGGGTGAGTCTGAGGATGCCGGGATCTCGCTGGGGGACCTGGGGGACGCCACCTGGGAAGGGAGACGGCCACACACAGGCTGTGGTGGGCCTGGAGGTCCCACAAATGGCAGGGCTGGCCGAGGGGCAGGGCTGCGGACACAGTGGGGCAAGGGTGGAGGCTGGGGAGTCTCTCTGGGTCTCTGTCCCCAAAGTACAACTCGACTAAAGCCATCAGATGCACCTGCCCAGTATCTGCCTCCCACATCTCTCTTGAGATCCACGGACTCGCTCCTTCTAGCTCCTGCCAGCTTCCCTGACATCCTTCCACTAGCCAACAGCCTAAGAAAGACAATGGGCATTAAAGTAAAATTAAATCAAAAAAAAAAAAAAAAAAAAGGAAAGACCAGAGTAAACTGTTACAACAGCACAACAGAAGAGCTGAGATTGTGTCTGACTAACCTCAGTCAGCTTCTTGGAGTACCAGTGGAAGTAAACCCTCACACCGCATCTGTCGTTCGGTAAGGCACTAGGAGGGAATGATGTAGAATCAAGACTGCGCCAGCCGCGGTGGCGGGCCGAGGGCCGAGCGGGCCGAGGGCAGAGGGAGACGGCGCACCCACTCACCCGCACACCTGGGCCACCACATTGGTTACATGCCTATGTTATATCGCTTTTTTTGTGCAATTACATTGAGGAATAGTCTCTTGGTATCATTGGAGTTGAACACAAGGTAGGAACGAGGGTGCAGAGTGCTACATTCTACTA
>CM052437.1:173981672-174072727 GCA_028533085.1 Varecia variegata
CCCCCCCCCCCCCCCCCCGGAGACCCCCGGTCATTCCTGACAAATGAGCCAGGACTGGGCTTCACCGACCCCAGACCAACCCCCAAATATCAGCCTCCTCAGGCCACGGCCTCACATCCTGGAGGGGTGTTGACCCTTTAGAGTTCTGGAAAAATCCCTAATTCTCATATTCAATTAATTAAAAATCTATTGGATTTTCATACCAGGTGTCCCTGACAGCAAAGTCTTCAGTGTCACTTGCTGCCATATGAAAATAATCTTTGAAAAGTTCATAAAGTTTTTCAAAAACTGGGGCCCCCCACTTCCGGAAGCTTCCTGTCGCTCTCCTCTTCTCCTTTCCAGTTGGGTGCAGAATGGGCTCGTGAGCTGTGTTTTTTTCTTACTGACGTTTTCTTTTTTTTTTTTTTCTTTTTCTTTTTTAAAATAAAAAGCATAGATTTCCCCCCCTCCTTAATCCCTTCCTTTTTAAAATGTCCTCTTCTCTGCTCTAAGTCCTCCCACCTCCTGGTTCAAGTTTTTTTTGTGCCCCGTCTTTGTCCCTGTCCCCGGCCCCCGCCCCTGCCTGCTTGCATTGTTTGTGTGCGGCGTCTTCAGTATAAAAAGCCGGCTCCGTCCCAGGAGGGCCCTCCCCGCCTCCCCCTCCTACCCACCTGCTCTCCCCCCCTCCCCCTCCAGTGTTTATATGTAAGGGTACTGGTTGACCTTGGCGGGGCTCAGTGGGTATCCAGTGTAGACGGTGGAGGCTGGCGAGGCGCTGATGTAGGTCTGGTGGGCGAACTGGGCTGGATACTGACTCGGGTGGATGGTAGGCGAGGGCAGGACCCGGGGCCCCATGCTCACGGGGACCTGGTGGACGATGCTGGCGGGGTAGGCAGTGTGCTGCACGGTGTGGCGTGCGGAGCCTTGGGAGGCCACCAGGTGGGCCACGGTGCCTGTGGAGCCCAGGGCAGCGGGCGCCGTGTAGGTGTAGAGGTGGGGCTGGGCGGGGAGGTGCGCGGCGGCCAGGTGGGGGTGGACAGTGCCGTGGCTGGGGCTGTTGTGCGGGAAGGAGTACGGGGCCTGAGCCATGGTGGGAGTGATGTAGGCCTGCTGCCGGCGGTGGCTCCCGGCACGGTCCGCGGTGATGTGCTGCTGGGCCTGCAGGGAGAGGCGCAGAGAGGCGGGGTTAGGCCGGCACGGGGAGAGGGTAGGCACCAGAAGTGACACAAGAGCTCCCCTTGTGTGTTGAGAAAGTCCTGACACGCCAGTCCAGGACAACGCACGGCTACAGCCAGCTGCAAAGCTGACAGAGACAACGTTTCCCCCAAGGACATGCAGGGCTGTGAGGTGTCAGGAGGCCGCCTCTCTGAGTGGCGCCTCTTTCTTTCTGGCTTGCTGTTTGAAATTCCATCAACCCACATCAAAGAACCCCCTCCTGCGGGGACAGCCTAGGTCTCCGTGACACAGAGACACAGGCTTGGGGCACAGCCTGGGCGCAGTGCTGCGGACGAGGGGCTCTGAACATGGGCTCCCCCTTGACCTCACCTCAAAGTTTCTGAGGAGACAGGGCCCCGCATCCACTCTGCGATCCAGAGCTGACACTGACCCTTCTCACGCAGCCCTGCTCTGCTCCCCGGAAACGCTGCTTCGCTTAAATTTCACCTCTACCCCACCAGCTTCCCCCCGGCTCCGGGGACCCCGCTGTCCCTGGCCAGGGGTCTCTCTGTGTGGTCTCCCTCCCTGCAATGAGCCCCAAGCCGACTGGGCCGGGACACAGTGCTTGACGCTTTGCTGGGCTGAAACAGCGCTATGTGGGCCACCCTATTTTTAACCCTGGCACCACGTCACCAAGGGCTCTGTAACATTAGACAAGTCACTTTGCTTTGGGCCAGCTCTCTGTGAACCAGTGAAACCAACTTCCCCAAGGGCGACTAGAAAGAAGCCACCAGAGGTCACTCAGGGTACTTCCCGCCATCAGCAGGCAGGACTGCAGCCCTGTGAGGTGGCTGAGGGTCCGTCCGCCAGTGACCCTCTCAGGAAGGGGACGGGGGGCCTACCTGGCTGAGATTGAGCGGCTGCTGCTGCTGGAAGTGGGGGCCCGGCCGCTGCTGCCGGTAGGCGATAGCTCCAGACGAGCTCCCTGAAGAATGACCGCTGGTGGAGGTCACGTTGCTGGAGGACTTGGACTTATAGGAGGACGCGTGGTGACTGGTGTTGACTGCAGGGGGAGGGGGAAAGGGTCACAGGTCAGTGCAGGGCCGCAGCTGCCCAGAAGATGCCACACCCCAGCAAACGGTGGTCTTCCAGGAAGGAACACGCTCCCACGCCCGGCCAGTCGCAAGGCAGCCTTGCCTCCCCTAGAGCCAGGGAGGCATCAGCCTCGACTCTAGACTGGCAACTGGGTTCCGGCGTGTTCCCCTGGTTGGGAGGGTGGACAGGGCCACAGACGAGGGGCTGAAGCAAAGGAAAATGGAAAAGCTAGAGGCACGGCGAGCCAACAGCCTCATGCTGGTCCTCGAGGGAGGTGTTACTTCCACACCTGGAAAATGAGTGGGAGGGATGTGCCATGGTTTGAACATGTCCCCCAAAGTTCATGTGTTGGGAACGTAATCCCCACCCAGTGCAGCAGTGTTGGGGGGTGGGCCCATAAGAGGTGATTAGGTCATGAGGGCTCTGCCCTCGAGAGTGATCGATGTCATTATCGAGGGAGTGGGTGAGTTATCTTGAGAGTGGCTTTGTTATAAAAACAAGCTCAACCCCTTTACTCTCACACTCCCCTGCCCTTCGCCTTCTGCCCTGGGAAGATGCAGCGTGAAGGCCCTCTCCAGATGCCAGATGCTGGTGCCACCATGCTCTTGGGACTTCCAGCCTCTGGAACTGCGACCCAAATAAACTTTTTTTTTTTAGAGACAAGGTCTTACTCTGTCACCCAGACTGGAGTGCAGTGGCATGATCATAGCTTACTGTAACCTTGAATTCCTGGGTTTCAGTGATCCTCCTGCCTCAGCCTCCCAAGCAGCTAGGATGACAGATGTACTCCACCACAACAGGTTAATTTTTAAAAAAAAATTTTGTTGAGCCCAGGTCTGGCTATGCTGCCCAGGCTGGTCATGAACACCTGGCTTCAAGAGATCCTCCTAATGAACAACCAGAAGCTAAAATAACCCCTTAGGAGTCACTTGGTCCAGTCCCCTGACCCTAGGCAGGACGAGACTAATTCATCCAGGGAATGGCTTTGTGAGCTGAACATGGCCAAACACAGTGACTGTTTCCATGTTGCTGGCAAGGAGGCTGAAGAGTGGAAAAATGTGGTGACCCTCTGGTGGCACCTGCATGGCCAGCAGGTGGCTCCATCAGGGCTTTGCAAAGTTTAATTCCCGCATCTCATGAAATGCAGATCCTGGCCCAGCAGCTCTGGGGTGAGCATCTGCTTTTCTAACAAGCTCCCGGGGATGACACTGCTGGTGGGTCAATCAGTGGCCCACGTTGTGAGTGGCCGGTGGCTCTGTGAGTGAGGCAGGTCATACCGCAAGTAGGACAGTTCCCCTGACGCCTGGCCAGAGGTAGATAAAGGAGGCTCTTCAGAGCCCAGCTGTTTTAACTCATCCAACAGATACTTTTTCAGTTCCTGCTGTGTGACTACGTGTCACGCTGGGACGCGGGTGGCAGAGTGAAGGCTGAGAGTGTGACAAGGGAGGAGGCATCAGACCATGCAGATGAGCGGGTAAGGCCAGAGGGCACACCAGGTGGCAACGCTGACAGTCAGTAACAGGCTGGGTCCAGGGAGGCCACTCGAGCAGGACTGGGGGTGGGGGGGACAAGAGTCCAGGAGTTCGGCAGGCTGGGGCAGGGGGGCCCACTGCTAGGTGAGGCCATCTGCCCCACCCTGGTCTGGTGGAGTCCTGCAGGCAGGACCGCCCCCCCTTGATGAAAGAAGAGATGCTTGGCTAGCCCCCGATGTCCCTGCACCTCATCTTCTCCAAGGGGGGGGTCCCACTCAACACACCCATAGCATTGATACACACGGAACACAAAACACAGGAACAACAACAGCAAAAGCAACAGGCAGACCCAGAGTAAGAGGATACTGGGTTTCTTAGGTGCAAAACGGCACAGTAGCCTAGGAAAGCATGGGAGAGAGAAGGTCCCAGACACCTTCTCCTGCTTGCATACCAACAGGGCAGAAAAAGTGGGGTTACTAAGCGAAGGCTGTGACAACACAGCCTGCAGACTGTGTTGTTTGTGTTGTATAGTTAGAAACCATAGTTACAGTAAGTATTGCTTCTTGTTCCTTAGGAACTAAAGAAAAGAGGAGGGTTAATGGATTAGAAAATGTCTTCCAGGTGGAAAGACAGGCAGATGGTCCCCCTCCAAGACCAGCAGGGCAGGGCAGACCAGGAAATGAACATGAGCTTGGGGCTGGGCTGGCGGCTGGCGGCTTCCCTGGAACCCAGTCCCTGTTGGTGTGAGGTATGTGCACAAACAAAGGCAAGGCCGACTCTCAGACTAAGACTAAGACTGAGGAAGGCTTTGCCAGGAGAAGAGAGGGCACATTTTAAGAGAGAAAGGTAATGAATGACCTCATTTTCATTGTCTTTTGCTTATTTGAGGACTTTATGCATTGTATCTTGCATTCAGTGATTTGTTTTTCTTCATTAAGTTTCTGGAATGTGACTGAAATACTTTCATGACCTTGACTTTCTATGGAGGACAGGTACATTTCTGTGATTTATAGTTTCTGCAAACCTTGCTGGACTCTAGAATTACTGTCTGGTGACACTGAAAAGTACAAGGAAGGTCTAGGAGAGGAGAGACGAAGTAATTGACAGTCAATGTGAGAAAGACCTTTGGCACAGGAGATCCAGTCATCCGCCAAAATGTGCTGTCCCTCGCAGACTCCCCAACTCTAAAGCTGTCCATATTTGAGAAAGTTGCTCAAAGTAGGGGTGTTCAAGAGAAGAATCATGTAAAGTGTCTGACATTCAGGGATAAGCAGCAAGAACGTTTCTCAAGTTGTCCAAAGACAGGTCTACGTCTCATGTTGCTCAGAACATTTATGCTGGGGCCTGGGCACCTTAGGCAAAAACAAAAGCCTAACACCGTCTCAACTAGGTATCCTGTGGTAGTTAGTGTAAAAGTGGTGAATCTGGTCATTCTTGGGGCAGACGGTGCTAAATATTAATGAACCACACACAATAAGGGCCAGGCCCTTGATTGAATTGGGTTGGATCAATTCTATTACAAATCCCAGGTGACAAAATCAAAGTCAGAGAGGAGACGCCTAAGGCTGGGGCTGGCCAAGAGAGAATGCTGATTAATTGTTGATGAAGAGGTCTCAGAAGGGCAAGAAGGGCAAGAAGGGCAAAGGAAAACCGGAAACCTGAGGACGGGAGATTGTGGCACATACTTAAGGTGGAGGGAAGCCTCCTTGTCCCCCAAAACCAATGGCACCCCCTGTCCTGAGTAACAGGAGAGCTACCCCACTGAAGAGGGAAGCAGTGGGTGCTAATCAGAGGCCCCCAGAGCAGACTGTGCATTGGCACCTGGAGCCCCTCCCACCACACCCTGGATCAGAATCCCGCAGGCAGGTGCCTGGGAATCGGCATTCTTAGTGAGTCTCCCAGGATAGTCCAGAGCCAGCTTGGCCCTGGTGGAGCAGAACTGTATTTAGGCATCAGGGCCCTGAGAGCCCCACTGTGCCCAAGCCATCCCTGGTAAGACTCTCAAAGGCTCCCCAAAACCTGGGGCAGGGAGGAGTTTTTGTGGATCCAACATAGGACAAAAAATAGAAAGTCAATGTTGGCTCTCTGCAGAAGTTCCGTTTCTCTCCCTCCCTCAGCCACAGGGCTACTGTGTTGGCATCAGGCTCCTTCCTGCTCTGCAGCAGATCACAAATTGCGCTTGCTGTCTGGGCCCCAGCTGTGCGTGTCACCTCTCTCCTCCTATTCCAACTTCCTGGGCATTTCGTGCTAGCTACACGTGAGGGAAAAACACTGAGCTGGAGGGTCTGCAGGGTGAGTCTGCACAGAGACGAGGCCAGTCGGTCTTAGATGGAACAGGTGTGATAGAGCCTGGCGTTCTGTCTGCTGTGGTCACCACAGGGACAGGAGACGAGCGCTGGGGCAGAGCTGGTGATGCTGCTGGAGCGGGAGGGCCCTGAATAAGCCAGGGGTCCTGGAGGGGCCAAGAGATGAAAGTAGTGACTCCTCCTGCAGAGACGACCTAAGGGCTAATGCTGAAGGTCAACCTCCTAATATATATATATTTTGGAGCTGTGAGGAAACATTCTAGAATTTTCTGGTCATGCCTTGCCCAGCTACTCTCAGGGATCCCCTGTCCTGGGAGCAGCCCTTTGTTCACGGAGTGGCCCTGCATGGCCCTGTCTGCAGGGTGATGGGAGTGCTTAGGGCACAGAGAAGCTCTGGAGCCAGGCTCCTGAGAGGCCTGGCCATGTGCCTTGGTAGGCTGGTCACCCCTTCTCCGTCTCCTAGCCTGTAAAACTGGGAAAACCATGGTAGCTACATGTCGGGCTGTCGTGAGGATGAAATGAGTTAACATATGTAGAATGCTCAGGCCTGGCTCCTAAGCATTGAGTAACTGGCATGTAAGCACTCAGTAGGTTAATAATGCTATGTTAGCTATGTTGGTGTCATTATCCTTGAACACCGTCTCCTGACTAAAGCTGATGCTAAAGGAGCAGGTGTCGCCCCAAGCTAGAACAATCAATTCTGGTCTCCTGGAAATGGGGGATTGGGAGCCTGGGCGTCGCTGGCCCTGAGTCGGGGGGAAGGTAGCTCCAGGGCAGGCAGTGGGCCTCCCTGGGCTCACGTCCCAGGAGTTCTGGCTCCTGCCCTGCCTGGACTAAGTTGTTGAACTTTTCCTCAACCCTGCATCCTTCCAACAAATTCTTTGTCTTAAGCCAGTGCAGAGTTCACTCTGCTGCCTTCCAAAGGAACCTTAACTAACCCAAGAGACTTGAGAAGGCCACGGGAGAAACCCTCAAGGGTCCTTCCTGTGCTGAGAGCCACAGGAGGGGGAAATACCGTGAGAAAATGGACTGTTCTTCAAGCAGCACTCACTCAGCCTCACCTGAGCTCTCGGCGCTCTGGGGGCTCCAGTCGGGGTAGCTGTGACGGGCCTGTGCCTCAGCCTACACAAGTCACCTGGCACCAGGGACTGAACAAGGCTGCTTTCCTGATTTGTCCAAGCCTGGGATGATTTTGCCCAGAGGCACACATTAGTGTTGAGACCACTGGCTGGGGAAGGGCAGGTGCCAGGCAACAGAGGAGTGACCTTGGCCGTGCACATTAGGCTAGAGGCAGCCTGTCTCATGTACTGAATGAGTTCCACCTGCAGCTTCGAGATTTTTGTAAACATATTTAAAGAACTTAAATAATGATACAATACATGACAGGAATTATATCCTTTGCAAATAAAATATTTAAACTTAAAAATGTGTGCTGGATACAGTTTTAAGCAATTATTTAACAGATATCTGAGCAGAAAAGTACATGGGCCACTCTCTAAGGAATCTGTTTGCCTTATAGGGCTCATCGGTTACCACTAGAGAATGTTGCTTCCTGCCGGGGTTTCCACCAAGACATTTGCTTGGGTAGAGAAAGAGAGTTTTTGGGGAGAGACGTCCTCACGGCATTGTGGAAGGGCCTGCCTCGTTTTCTTTTCCTCACAGGGGTGCCTCATTTTGGGGACTCCAGCCTGGTTCTCTGGCTCCAGGTCATCAGAAACTAGCGGTAAGTCCGGCCTGGCCTCTGTCAACCAGAACACCCACCCTGGCATCTGGCACTGCCACGGGTCCATCTTTCCTGAAGGTAAGGCCTCCTTCCTTCTTTCGAGAGCGTTCTTGGTATGGGGTTCAAGCTGCCTGTGTGTGTCTCTCATGCGGTAGTTCAGTGGCCCCATGTTTATTTCCACTGGGACACCGAGGCACCATGACCCCTTGGCCCACAGAGCTCGGACTCTGAAGTCAAAGCCGCTCGGAGCCTGCCTCGTCTGGACAGTGACAGCCCTGCTGGGGACCAGCAGGATTTGAAAATGGAGCAGCATTCGCAGGGTGCTGAGATGGCTGCATTGAAGGAACATTTCTTCAGAGGAAAGGTAGCTGGGGTAACTACAGAGTCAGGGAAAGAGAACTTGTGACATGAATGCCGGGAGGTGCAATCCCACCTGGGCCACCGCACCCCCTGGGTCAGGACGAGGAGGCTCTGGGAGTAGAAAGCTTGCAGCTGTTTCCACTTCCCCTTCAGGCAGAGCGTCTGGGTGCAAAGGGGCCCTGTCCTGGGCTCTCTTGTGAGCTTTAGGGACAGCATCCTAGGACACTGACCCGTACTTGGCAGGCTGGCCCGTGGCACCGGGCTGGAAAAGTCCCTAAAGACCCCGTCCTGAATCCCACTCTTCACCCTCGGTGGCAGCATGCACATGGCCTTACGTGTGGTGACCACCCTGGGAAGATGCCCCGGTGTTCTATGGCAACCCCAGGCCCTCCCGGGGAATTACAGCTTCTCACATCTAAACAAAGCCTTCCTGGCAGTTTGTATCCCTTCCCTTCTAAATGGTGTCATCGTGAAAGTGCTGACTGCTTGGGGCTGGGGGACGGTTCATGGCAGAAAAGTAGAACACGCAGATTTCTTTGGTTTAGTCCCCAAATTCTTTCACTGTGAGTGTGAACAAGGGAAACACTGAATAGATGCTAACAAATCTAGGGTGAGCTGACTTCATTCAAAAGGTTAAGTTCTCAGCCTTTATTCTAGGGTTCAATTTTCAGGACAAGCTTTCATGGGACAGTAGAAGCCCTTTTAATAAAGCAGCGCGTGAGAGGAGAAACGCACTCGGCTCTGATCTCTCCTCCCAGCAGTGGAGAGGAGCCTAATTCACCCTCACCCAGCAAGACTCAGAGAAGGCTCTTCCCACACAGGACACCCACCTGCCACCAGGGCTTCCTGGCAGGGAGTGATGCCGGATGTCAGCCAGGAACTCCCCACACCAGGTAACCTTCCAGACCACTGGATAAGGAATGCACAGCGTTTATATTTAGCCGCTTAGCCGGAAGCAGAGCCATTGCAAAGGCAGCGAGGTATTCATTACAGAAATACAAAGGGAAGGCGCTGCTTCTATAATGTGATATTAAGGAGAACCCTACCTTGGCTACTTGAAGCAAATCCTTAGCAAGGATCATCTGCAATGACTGGACTCTCTATTTTACTAGCTCTCACACAACAGCATTTTAGAGTAGCAGCCAACAAAAAAACCAGTCTCCAGAGAGAGGTTGCCAGCTTGCCCTGGCCCCCAATTACCTGGCACCAGGCTGTCACATTCCACCAACACTTCGCTGGCCTGGGTTTTCAGGGGTGGCACGATGATCGTTCGGGGGTTCCCAGTGCAGTGACTCTCCAGGCTCCCCTTGGTGTCCAAGGTGTGGGCGTTGCTGTGCCCGGCGCGCTGCTGCACAGAGTAGGGGCTGGTGTTGCTGGAGGAGTCGGAGTAGGGAGAGTCGTGGACCGTGACACAGCTGATGACGTTTTTTCTCTGCTTGGAGACAGTGCTGAAAACGTAAAGGGAGAAGTCAGAACTGTGAGAAGGCGGCAGGGGAGACACCAAACCAGCGCTTCAGGAGACGGGCCTATGCCCGGGGCAGGGATAGGGGAGGAATATGACTTCGTTCTCCCTCGTCCCCAGAGGGAGGCTGGGCACACAGGGGGACAAGTGAAGACATGAGGGAGGGGCTGGCACTGGGCCCACAGGTGCTTCTGGAAATTGAGGAGAAGCTTCCGGGCAGGCCTGGGCTCTCCCCTGTGCAGCAGAGCTCAGCAGAGCCTCGGAGGAGGCACTGTAGCCTGGAGCTGTGTGGCCACCCGCTCTAGGCCACCAGAATGGGACATCTGAGCAGGCAGAGAGAACCAGCAAGAACCCGGCAACCTGAGGGTCGGTTTGAGAGAACCACGGTGCTGGGAGGCAAATGTCATAGACCTAGGCTTGGGGCCCGTGAGGTCCACAAAGCTTAAGCAGGAGGGAATGGACGACAAGGAACAGGATGCAGAGTGAGGGACGGAACAAAAGTGGGGCTCCGAGGAGGATGAAACCACACCGCAGAGTGACCACATGCCAAGGAAGAGCAGCCTGAGCCAGACAGGGCACCTCTGCACCTCTTCACCCTGAGGGTGCTCTGTGGACGACTGGGTGCCGGCCACCTGGGACCTCTGGAGTCCCCTCCTCAACTTCCCCAGCGCCCCAGCCAGGGGTCAAGGAGGAGACAGCATTGCATGGGGGCCCTGTGGAAAGGCTCCTGCCTCGCTGATGCTACGAGGGGGTCGCTCTGAACCCCTGGTCTTCCTCTTGCATCTGGAACTTCATACGATAGGGAGGCATTGGCTTCGATTGGCTCTTGGCCGGCACATTTTTTCCAGAGATATTTATGTTACTGTGGTTACTTGGGGAAGCAATTCTGTCTGCCTCCAAGCTCAGCGAGGGGCTGCTGGGATGATGGATGTGGAATTTATTACTTATTGAATAAGGCTTTAAAAATGGATGTTCATCTATTTCTGTATATTGATCAATTATTTTTAAGAAATAACAATTGCCTAAGCAAGCTGGTCAATTTTCAACTAACTGGAAAGAGAGGCAGCTGGTATTTATAGTGCCTGATGGAGTCACAGCCACCCACTGGGTGTCAAGGCCATACAGCCAGACCAGGCACTTCCCAAGACTGATCCCTGACACTCTAGGCTCCGGAGTTTGACCAGCAGAGAAGTGTGCAAACTCCAGAGCCCCACAGCAGCCAGGCGTTGGAAGGACAGAGCAGGGCTGCTAACCTACAGAGGGCCGGAGGGGCCCAGGAGACACAGGCCCGCTGGAGGCGCTGGGTCTGTTCCCTGATGTCTAGCACTACTGACACCTGGGCTGGATAATTCTTCCAGTGGCTGGACACTGTCCTCTCTGGTTCGAGGTAGAAGGCTCCCTAACTGCGTCTGTGGGTAAGAACATGGGCCCTGTAGCTGGATGTCTAACTTCAGCATGTGTTAGCGGTAGGGCCTTGGGCAAAGCTATTCAAACTCTGGGTGATTTTTTGGCCTCATCAGTAAAAGGTGAGTAATAATCATACCCACCATAGGCTTGTTCTGTGAACTAAGTGAGAAAATACATGGAAACTGCTTCAAATAGTGCACAACACATGATAAGTATTCCATAGAAGTTAGCTGCTATTACTGTTGTAAGTTTATCGTAAGTTGTGATACCTTGTTTAACATGGGAAAACAGGTTTGCAAAAAACTTATCTAGGCAAAGAGGATTCTATCAGGTTAAGGACTTGCTGGTAAAGTTTTTTTTTTCTTGTGTATGAATAAACCAGAAGACTGAAATGAAAGAAAATTAAAACTCA
The DNA here is from genome assembly GCA_028533085.1 of Varecia variegata. NCBI lineage: Eukaryota > Metazoa > Chordata > Mammalia > Primates > Lemuridae > Varecia > Varecia variegata. The sequence continues at coordinate 173,993,044 of CM052437.1, forward strand.
ACAGTTGGATATCTTTCAAGATCCATGCTAGGTGCTACAGGGAATACTCGTACAAAGAAATATGTGTCTCTGCCCTTGAGGAGATTAAAATCTCAGTGGGTGACTGTATAAAAACATGACAAGTTAAACGGTAAAAGCTTTAAAATAACCAGTTAAAGAGAATAATGGATGTCACAAATCCTTCTGTGATTAACTGTCAGATGAGTTGTACAGATGATAATTGTTAAGAACTGGAGAGGGTGAAGAATGAATTGGTTGCATATATTTATGCCTCTTCACATTAACTTAGATAAAGTAAATTTTAATTAATAAAGACCTACACTTCCCAATTATGATGGTTTAAATGCAAAAAGTCCATATGCTTGTTCCTCAAAAAGCTAAACACAGAGTTACTACAGGACCTGGCAATTCCATTCCCAAGTATGTAGGCAAAGGCCGGCAGGGACTCAGACTCGTGTGTGCCGGTGCTCACTGCGGCATCACTCACAATAGCCAAAGGGTGGAAACAGCTGAGTGTCCCTCGACAGATGAATGGCTGAACCAAACGTGGTATGTCCACGCAGTGGAATACTGTTCAGTCATAAAAACCAATGAAGCTCTGACACAGGCTACCGCACGGATGAACCTTGAAAACATTAAATGAAATAAGCCAGACACAAAAGGACAAATATTGTATGATTCCACATACGTGAAGTATCTAGAATAGGCAAATTCATTTAGACAGAAAACAGATTAGAGGTTACCAGGGGCTGGGGCTGGGGGGAGGGAGGAATGGGGAATTCATTTCTGATTAATGGGTACAGTTTTTGGTCGGGGTGATGGAAAAGTTTTGAAAGTAGATAATAGTGATGGTTATATAACATTTTAAATATAATTAATGTGACTGAATTCTACATTTAAGAATGGCTGAAATGGCAAGTTTAATGTTATATATATTTTACTATAATTCTAAAAAATCAACATAATATACTACAAACCACTAAATTGTACGCATTCAAGAGTATGTGAACTATATCTTAATTTAAAGAAAAGCCCAGAGGCTCATTCAGAGACAAAAAAGCACATGCGATCCAGAGTCTGGGCACTCTGGAGCTTCGCGGTGGCAGCAGCCGGGCTCAGGAGCGGCACCTGAGAGGGGACGGGCGGGACGCTGAGATCCAGCCCAAGAACTACAAGGCAGGGCTCCAGGAAAAGCCCAGAAAGTAGGGAGAAGGAATCCGAGAGCAGTAGGATGTGGCAAGCCTTACTGAATAAGGCTTTAAAAATGGATGTTCATCTATTTCTGTATATTGATCAATTATTTTTAAGAAATAACAATTGCCTAAGCAAGCTGGTCAATTTTCAACTAACTGGAAAGAGAGGCAGCTGGAGGTGGCTGTGATGGAGTCACAGCCACCCCCTGGGTGTCAAGGCCAGGACAGCAAGGAAGCAAGCTGCATTACCGAGGCGGAGGCAAGCTGCATTACCGAGGCGGAGACAAGCTGTTTTCTGTGCTGGGTGGGGCGAGGAAGGGGAAGCGAGAGGCCTGGTGCAGTCTGTGGTGTAATAGGATGTTACTACAGGGACCCCTCCCACCCTGCTCCTTACAAAATGCTCCCAGGGCAAGGGCAGAGCTGGGAGCTCCATGTAGCTCCATGTAGCTCCTGGGGACGCAGGGAGATGGTGCTGTCCTGCCCTTCACGGGATTAAGGAACACGTCTCTGGTCATCTCACAAGACGCAGACGTGTTCTGCCGCAGGTGTGCGTTCTGTGGGTGGGGGACCCCACGTGAAGGCAGACGCTGGCTCTCAAACATGCCCTGGGAGCTGGTGTTGTAGTCCTGGCTTTGCGATCCTTTCCTGGCGTGGCTGAGATAACCTGTAACGTCCCCCCCAGCTCCAACCCGCTCTGAAACCCACTGGGAAAGATCACTTATGGCACTGAAGCTCCACTGTGAGGATCTCTGAAAGACTACTAACAACATTTCAAATAGGATTCGCTCTACTCCTAATTTGGAAAGGAAAGAGAGCCCTTTAGTGAGTGGATATATCTCATCTATAAACTCAGATCTGGCCCATTCTTGCCGACTGTACCTTCCTTAGGTTCTGAGTAGTTTAGAAAATGAGCACATTTAAAAAACACAAAAACGTACACACTAATTTTGGCCAAACTCTAACCTGTCCTCTAATAAAGTTCAACTGAGCATATCTGGAAATCTTCCTTCAAATTTGGAAATTGTAGAGAAGCTTCAGCTCGATATGAATAAGAATTTTCTAACAACCAGAACTATGGAACAACTGGATACAACGGGCCGTGTCAAGAATCAGTGAGTTTCTTGTCACTGTGGGATGCTTTCTTGTAAGAGGTGACAGCTTGGGCAAGATGACCTGTGAGAAGTTAGGGCCCCTTCCTGGATGGATTCCCAACAGCTAGTGAGCCTTCCCACCACAGCTCGAGAAATCCTGCGTGTCAGCGTCTTGTCATCCACCACGGAGTGTGGGGTAAAACCTCTATAAACTCTCCATGGGGCCGTCTCTTTGCTGTTGCTGGGAAGCCCCTACGCCTAGTGAGCAACACGTACTCACTGATTAATGCTGATTCATCTACCTTTTTGGATTTGTGTGTGACAGGTCTGGAGAAGATGAATTAATTTGATAGTTGTTTCTAATCTCTTCCATTGTTAGAAAGCTCTGCGCTCTACCTGAATACACTCTGCAGATTACAGAACTAATGGGAAGCTGTTAAATGAGTCACTTAAAAAACGAGCACACATTTGAGATGACTACTGTGGATTCCTCAGGCCCATGTGTATTGATACTACTGGGATTCATTCCGCTATTGCCTCTAATTGTTATTGACAGCTTATCAATCCATTATGAGTCGGTTAATGCAAGTGAGAGACAGTGATAGGAGTAGAATGAGAAATATTTGCTGAAATGGCCTTGATGGAACGAACATCACTTCTGAATAAGGAACAAAGCAGTCAAGAGTTCACAACTGCATTGTGTTGTCATGGCAATAGACGACTTTCATCATTTTTAAATGATGAAAAGAAATAAGGAGCTAAGAAGTCAAGCAATCAGCCCCAGAGGAGAAAACACTGCAGGAGGATCAGCTATGAACCTGTGACCCCTTCCCTGTAGGGTACTGTCTGGAATGTGTTTCTTTTCTTAAATAGAGACGGGATCTCGCTGTCACCCAGGCTAGAGTGCAGTGGCACAATCATAGCTCACTGCAACCCAAACTCTCAAGCTCAAGTGACCCTCTTGCCTCAGCCTCCTGAAGAGCTGGGACAAGCAACAGGCACGAGCCACCACACCGAGCTAATTTTTTTTTAATTTTGGTCTCCAGCTCCTGGCCTCAAGTGATCCTCCCACCTGGGCCTCCCAAAGTGCCAGGATGACGGGCATGAGCCACCGCACCGGCCTGGCATGTGCTTCTGATTTCTATTTGATAATCTGAGTCAATTTCATTCTTTAAGACCAGAGTCAAAACTCATCTCCTCCAACAAACTTTCCATGACTTCTTTCATGCCTCTGATTTCATAATCGATGCTGTATGTTTTATGACACTGATTACTAAATACAGGTACCATTTCCTGGATGCAAACTGACTACTGTTCAGAGTGCTTTATCTATGTTAGCTCCTTCAATTGTCATGGCGAGACTATGTGGTAAAGAATATGATTCCTTTCATTTTAAAGACAATGAACTTCAGATACGGAGAGTGTGGCTTACTTGCTTGCCCAAGGTCACATGGCTCGTAGAGTCAGCACTTGAACCCAGAGCCCGCACCCTTGGTCACTGTGCTGCACACCAGCGAGCGACCCAGCAAGCACCGTGGGTGTAAACTAACAGAAACTCCTCCTCCTGCTTCCCCCAGGGCATCCTCGCTGGCAGCGGTCTTCTCTAAGCATGGGGCACACACAGGTGGCTCTCACGGAAGGCTTCCTGGCTGATGGAAATGAGGGCTGCTGGCCAGACCACCTTCTCGGGGGCATGTGCTGCTCACCGCGCTGTTCCCATGCCCCCCAGACCAGAAACACGGGGCTGCCAGCCCTTCCCGTGAGGCGAGGTAAAGAGCCAATGCCTCCAAGCCAACGTGCTCTTTCCTTGTAGCTCCCAACTTAAAGTCGATAGTGAGGGAAAACATCATTTTAATATGCACACACATCCCATTCACATTATATTATTTGCATATTTCTATCTAGGTATATGTTTCTGCGTGTGTGTATACACACGTCATCATTAGCGTCACTTTTTACATGACCACTTTTTAGTCATGTACAAATCAGAAACGGGCCCGGAAGGAGCCATGAGTAGTCCCCAGTCCTCGCCCCACGAGATGCGGCGGAGGGAGGGGTTTGTTCTCCCCGCCCTTCTCCCGCGGCCCAGCCTTTCTCTCCCTGATCAGCCCAGACGCTTGACCCGCCTCTCCTAATCCCCTTGGTCCACCCATTAAGCACCCGCCACCCTGTGGGACCCAACCCTCTCTGGGGCTCTCCCCTCCCCTCCCTCTGAAGGCAAGGACCCCGCCAGGAAGTTGGAGCATGACAGTGACGGCTCCATAATGTGCTCAGGTGCCAGGACGCGCAGCTGGGGACTGTAGGATGGAGGGTCTCTTCTTCAAAATGCAGCCCGTGAGCCACTGTGCTCAACCCGCCGGAGCGTCCTGAATGGAGCCCCGTAAAGAGGGTGCAGTGAAGTCACCTGGACAAACATCCTTCCATCTGTCGAGATGAGTCACATGACAGAAATGTCTTTCCACTGTTGGGGTGTGTTGTCCGTAAAACCGAGAAACAGCAAAGTTGCAGCAAGTGGTACTGTGTGTCCGGTTCCTCTGCTCCTCACTCAAGCTTGAATTCCGAGCCCGGTGAGCGGCTGTAGCAGCTTCTCCAGGACTAAGAAGCAGGAGTGAAGCGCCGCCAGGTTGTAGGAAATGGAAACTCATTCTACTTCAGGTTTTTTACCTATGCAGTACCAAATGTGTGTGTGTGCTTCTCCCCTCTGGTAAAGGATCTTAATTTTTCAGGCCAAAGTGTTTTGAGCAGCAGTTTATCAGTTTCCTGACCAACCCTTACTGAGAATGGTTTTTTTATATTTTCAACTTAGTATAAAGAAGGAGAACATTTTGGGCTTAATATTTTTAATATAAACATGTTAAAAGTAACTTAAGTAACTGTTTTTATATCTAAAATACTGAGTGAGATTTAGGAATCAGTTTTCTTGAAGTTTACATTTTCTGGTAACATTGGCTGAAAGAGTTTTTGAGCAGCTGCTTACATACGGAAGGGAAATGCAGAATATAGTGGTGCCAGGTGATCTAAGTAAAACAACCCACCTATCAGAAATATCCAGGCAACTGAGTGAACGAACATACGAATGAATAAGGGAGATTGCACAAAATAATTTCTAGCTGATCAACTGAAATGAGCCACTTTGGTTACACACTTTAAAAATTACTCTCCTGACGGAAGGAAGGTTCTATGTTCTTGCCTCTACAAGATCATGCTGGGACAAGGCAAGGTTAGCAGGGGGTCTGGATAAGGAGACATCCGAGGAGATTCCAGGGGAGAAAAGATGGCTTGTTCAGCACGTGTAGATGGTTAAATGTTTCTCTAATCAAAATCATCTATAAATACTTAAAATGAGACCAGTTCTACTACTTAATCCTGGGGTACCCACAAAAATATGTTTGCTATATAGCTTCTTTTCTGTCTTTAGCCATGATCAAAGAGTCCCCTAGTCCAGCAGTGGTTCATTGAAAAAAAGGGGTCCACTGGCTCTTTCTTGGCCTCCCCACTTGTAAAAATCTCAGAGAATGCAAAGAGCTGACTGTGCCCCTCTCACTGCCATAGCTCTGGCACCCTGACGAATGCCTGGTTCCCGGTGGGGGCTCCCTACGGCCCTGGCATGGTGCCTTGTACACAGTAGGTGCCACACGGGCATCGGGGTGCTCCCAAAAGGTGGCAGGACAGAATTTATATTTGTTGAACTAATGACTGAAATGAGTCGCTCTGGCCAGTGATTAAGTTTGCCATTTCTTCAGTGGCATAGCCGCTGAGTCCCTATTCTGCTGCTCAGAACTTTCATCAATTTGGTGAGTTACTTACCTTTCCTGGGCCTCGGTTTCCTCATCTATTCAATGGGAATAGAGACACCGGCCCTGTATACCCCATCGAACGATGAAAGAGACAGCACAGGTGAAGACACCTGGTGAACGTTTCCTATGAGACCCTCCCCTGCAGCTCAGGTTCTCATTCTGCCTCTGCCAGGAGCCGATTTCTCCTTATGGGTGGGAGCTGCTGGCTAGCTACCTGCTCTGGCAACTAACAGTGCCACAGATCTGGGGTCAGAAATAATGATTTTTGCCTTGGTATTCTCTTAAAAATTCTAGGCAATATTATCTGGTCCAGGAGATTTGGTGACACCATCAATTAATTATATCTAAAAAGATGGGTTTACCACTGTATGTCTCACACTGTCTGTGAAAGACACTTTGAGGGGAGAGGCACTGCCACTGCTGTGAGCATCACCGGCTCCCTGACTCTGGCTGCTGAGCAGAGGCTGAGCCACGCTAGGGGAATTAACCAGCATTTCAGGCAAAGTTACAGGGCTGGGAATCAGAAATGCTAGAATTGGGGTGAGTAGCAAATAGGAAATGAGGTCGGGAACACAGAAGACCAGAATCAAGGTGTTGGGAGAAATCAGGTTTGGGGACAGGATGATCAGGGTGGAGGAGGGAGCTCTCCACCTGCAGAAGGGCTAGGGGGCCCCTCTGTTTCGCTGTACTTGGGGGCACATCCTTGTTTTCCAAGATCGACACTTTCCCTTGAGCCCCTCTATCTCTCCACAAAGCTGACCACCCCCATCTAAGGGGAGACCCCTCAATAACCCCCTCTCCCTCGTGAAATCCCTTTCCCGCTTGCCTCCGCCTTCTCCTGGAAAATGTTCCCCACTGAGCTCTTGCTCCTCTTTGCCCCATCAATCGCCTCGCTGGAATTTGCAATCTCGCCTGCTCTGTGGTTTGTCCACAGCTGCCCAGCAGACCTTTGACCTTAAAAAATCCCCTCTCCCCTGCTATTTCCTCAAGATATTTTCCCTTGGAATCCCCACAGTACTTTGCTAGTTTGTATGGAACTGATACCTGTTTGCGTTATAATGATTTGTGTGTGTTTCATCTTGCTTATTACCCTGAAAACCTCATGAGGACAGACTGTCTGCCTTATTTATGTAACACCTGCAGTTCCCGGCATAAGATCCTACACTAGTGGGGCCAATAAATATTTACTGTGTTAAATTTTATGATAATTCTGATTTCCAAAAACGAGTAATATTTCCTCCCATTTTTTCCTCATTCTAAAATTCAATCACAATAATGTGATCATAATTACACAGTGGTTTTTCTATAAATAAAGCAGCTACTGGTTTCTGTTTGAATATGCTTTCTTTATCTGCTTGCATCCTAAAACATTTTCTAAGGCAAGAGTCATTTGATTTCTCCAGAAAACATTATTATCGTACCTTATTCTGTGTGAGCTCCCTGTCACGAATGTGGACAGCTGAAACCCTTCAGATTACTCCCTGGTCTCAGTTCACAGCTTCCCCCATTTGGCCTACAGTCTCTGGCACATTTTCACGGCCCTGGCAGGCAGGCAGTCCCCGCCACTCTTCCTTGCACGGCGCCGTGGTACCCAGCGGCCCACTGCCTGTCTGAGGCTGCCCCTCACCAAAGCACCTGCCCTCTTCCAGGTCTCTCTGAGTTGTTTCCATCAAAGTCCTCACCAGATGCCCAGCATCTCAGTTCTTCCTTTTCTTCCTGGGGCCCTTTGGGACTGTGTGGAGCAGCTGTGTGCTTTGGCTCTCGGCCCTGCCAGCTGTCTGACTGGTGGACATGGCTTGCTCATGCTCCTATCCATGGACACACCACTCAGTTCTCTCCTGAGCCACAGGTTGAGAGTCTGTGTCAACTCAAGTCTCAGACTTCAAACATGATGTCCCAACCTAGTTGATTTTCAATGGCTTTTGCTCTTTCCCAGTTGTGGCAAAGAGCGTGCAAGGTTGTTCAGCTACAAACGTGTGGACAGGCTGCTCCAGGCCAAGCTCCGCTTTGGGGCTGGGAAGAGCCTTTCTCTTTCTGAAGGAACCACTGAGCCAAGGGAACACTGAGCCCACAGTATTCCTGGGGGTGGGGGTGGGGATGAGGCACTGGGGAGGACAGACCATTGACTCAATTTGGGCTGTCATCAAAAAGGAAACTGAGGCCAGTCCTTGAATAGGGAGATGGGGAGTAAAACAATGCCAGCCTGCAAACGTATGAAGTGCTGCACCTGGACTCTGTGACCCCATGTCTCTTCTGGTACCTGGTACCTGCTACAACCAGAAACCAACATGCTCCACTTTCATGTTCTCCGAAATGCACTGAAGATCAGGCTAAGCCACCCAATGGGAAGAGAGGACACTTGAATGAGACATACACTGGCCCTAACCTGGGAAAACCCAGACCCACTGGACTTATAAAGTTGGAAAGGGGATGCCCCATGCAGGAATAGCTAGAGTGAGAATGTTTTAATTAAGCTACCTGTACATTTTGTAATGATTTCAAGTGTGAGAATTTATTATCTAATCAAAAGGATTTGTGATTACTAATTAGTTACACTGTATCCAATCAGGATTTAGTAATTCGTGCCTCATTGTAATGCTAACTTTCACCCCCAGGGGCAGGTTGGGTGCTGACTGGCAGCGCTGGGCTTGGGAATGCCAGGCCCCCTTCCCTGGCTCTTGGTCCCAACACAAAGGAGCCGGCAGGGTGGGGTCGTGAGACTTTGGGCTCTACGAGGTCTCAAGGCCCCTGGAGGTGCAGCTGGCCAGGGCACTGACTGTTCCGGGGGCGTTCATCAGGCTGTGCCACCTGAGCTGAGTAGCCCAAGTGAAAACCGCATTTTGTTGAAATCTGACTGGGAAGCGTAGAAAAAGGCTCTGGCGCCAGGGTTAATAGTCTTGCAAATATAATAAATATTTCTTTCTTCTCCCCAGGAAGCACACAAAGAGTAAAATGAATTATTACTACTTTGGAATAAACAGTAATGCTCTCTGGGTGAAGAGCCAACTGGCAGTTTTGAAAGATTGGGTTAATCAGACACAGGGAAATTTCTGATTAATTGGACAATTACTTCGAATTCTGAGTGAGCCAAGGCAATGCTAGAGAAATATCTTGACTGACTGGGAATAAATTCAATAGCCTGAGGCAGAGATTTTTAAGCTTATGGGAGTAAAATACACTGGCATTGCATGCCTGATTTTTATGGGCTCAAGTTACCCAAATATATGGGGCCTATAACTATTTTTTAAGACCAAAGTGATGTTTTGAACAATTATGAAAAATCTGTTTGACATCTCTTGAAATAACTTTAGGACTCCAGGACATGGCAAAACCAAAATGCAGGGGTCAGAAGAGAGGGGTCATTATTTTGAAGATGGAAAATGGCCAGATCCACACACAACACAAGCCCTTTTGGCTCCTTCCTGGAAGCCTAAGGTGGCATTGCCTCACCTGGTGGGGGCGTGTTTCTGTTCCTCCTCCTCGTCCGTGTCACTACTGATGGTGATGACGCTGACCGTAGGGCTGGGGGTGTCGGGAATGACAATTGTCTGCCGCTGCCGCTCCCTGGTGGTGCTGGAGGCCACGTCGCCCCATCCACAGGTGACAGCAGTGCCGCCGGCCGGGCTGCTGTGCACCATGGCACAGCGGGGAGGTGTGTTCTCCTTGACGCGCTTGGATCGCTGAGGGGAGCTGATGGCCTGAGAGGAGGACACCTCGCAGGTGGAGACGTTTCTGTAACAACACAACCACACAGGCTTACAGAGGACTCCTTCCAAGGAGCCCAACTGCCTAGAAACACCAGCTTTGCCAAATCTCCTTAAAAAATAGTTCGAGGGCAAGGCCAGTCAATCTCAGTCTGTAACTGGGAAAGCGGCTGCCTCTAGAGATCTTTCAGGTAGCTGCTACACAGCTGGGGAGAGCAGCCTGGCCTCCTCCAGGCTCTGTGTGGCAGCTCCTGAGGGACATAACTTTAACGAACCATTGTTTAGCTTTCCTTCCTTCCTCCTCTGGAAAAAGGACATAAGCATTCAAGTATTTGTGTGTGCATAATTAAAAAAAACACCACCCAAGAATGATTTTTCTGGATTTTGACCCCTGAGCCTCACAGGAGGCTCACTAATCTGAACTGTAATAAAAATTGGAAAAAGTGCAAGAGGAAAAAGCATGCTTAAAGAGAGATCTTTTAATCTTGATTTTGATCAACTTGCAATTCCTTGTTAAATTATCCAATGCGATTTCTGGTAATTTTAGGGAAAAAAATACCTTCTTCTCTCCTCATCAAACCCTCACTGACCCAGGTAGAGGTTGAGAATCCCTTATCCAAAATGCTTGGGAATAGAAGTGTTTTGGATGTTGGATTTTTTCAAATTTTGGAATATTTGCATATGCATGAGACATCTTGGGGGATGGGACCCGACTCTAAACACCCAATTCATTTGTTTCATATACACACAGCCTGAAGATAATTTTATATAATATTTTAAATAATTTTATGCATGAAACCAAGTGGGTTTTTTTCCCTCCTAGCGATTCACTGAATGAAAAAAAGTTCTGACTGTGACCTGTCCCATGAGCTCAGGTGTGGAATTTTCTACTTACGGCATCATGTAGGTATTCAAAAGTTTTGAATTTTGGAATATTTGAGATTTCAGATATTTGGATTAGGGATGCTCAACCTGTAATATCCATACAGTGAGAGACTAAAGCCAATGTAAAATGAAACTTAGACTTTTATATGTCTTTAGAGATTTTAGGACCTTCTAGCTAAAGGGTTGGCAGTAAAACAAAAATAATTGAATAAAGGTGGATTTATTTTTCTATCTAGCTGGTGTCAATGCTTGCTCATTTTGGGGGGCTGGTAATACGTTTTACTGGTAAGATTGTTCCATTGTTCGTACTTACCATAAATCTATGTATTTGTTATTGCTATTATGTTACAGTTTTGAGAGTATGTTTTCACTACCAGCAGTTATAATATCTCCACTTGGCATTGTTAAAGAAAAGTATGCCTGGCCACATCAGTGACAAGGGAGACACTTCTGGTCTTTCAGACTGTTTTGCTTAAGGCATTGGTCTTAAAAATAGGCAAATACATAACTCTCACTATAATTATATTGATCTTAAAATGCACTGGCAATAAGCCTTCATGAGGCCAGCTGGGTGGTGAGTAGACAAGAGGGACTTGCAAACAGGTTGGGAGCCTAAGGGTTCATATCACCCATACTCAGCCAAGGTGAACCACGAGGATGAAGTCCTGGGGTCAGACCAGTGTTCTGTGTGACCGCCTGCCTGGCTGGGCATGACAGCCCATGAAGTTCAAGAGATAGGGACTTTGTTGCTGCAAATTTAACAATGACATGGGCATGCTGTCACAAGGCTGCCAAACAAGAGCACTCTGGAGGGCTGCCAATGATCTAATACGAATTTCCCTGAGTTGTCAGAAATACCCAAATAAGGAATCTTGAAGAAGGATGACAACTTGAGGAAAGTCAGCTCTTGAACTAATTTTTAAATGAGAATGAATAAAACCAGGCCTAACTTCTGGCATCTGGTCATATTAGGAAGTAGAAAAGCAAAATTCACCAGACGTTCCATACACTGGACTTCTCTTGATTAACTTACCCCAAATAAGCAATTAAGTATTATACCTCCAAATAGTGCCAGTGGGAACAAATGAAGGAGCAATTCTGTAGTCACACAGTCTCTATTTTTTTGGCTTGGAAATACGTATTTTTTTAAAGAGTTAGGTTCATTGAGGTATAACTGACATACAGTAAAATTCCCCCTCTTTAAGTGTCTGGTGAGTTTTGGCAAATGTGCAGTCATAAAACCCTACCACAACCCGGACTTAGAACCATTGCATCATCTGAAAAGTTTCCTTAGCTGCTTCCCGTCACTCCCCTCTTCTCCTACTGGTCTCTGGCAACCCTGATCTGATCTGTCTCTATGTTTTGCCTTTTCCAAAATGCCATATAAATGGAATTATACGGCATGTAGCCTTTTGTCGATCTCGATTTTTTAAGAGTTTGTTGAGATGAGAATGGGAATGAGTATACTGCTGGTTAGTGTCTGGGAATAAGCAAAGTTATTGCTTACATTTAAGCAAGGAGCTAAATGAGTTAAATTTCTGGTCTTAGATTTCAAAGAGAGCACCTTTCTTAATTTTTTAAAAATTATTATGGTAAATGGTTTCCAAAATAAAACTTCAGAGGTGAGGTTGAGTGTTCTCTAGACAAGGAGAAAGTGACAAAGATTCTTTGCTTTGCCAAACTTTAGTCAGGCTTCTGAACCTTCTCCTAGGCCCATCTGTTTGCTCTGTTGTAAAAATCCAGTTTTGGCAAAGAACCCTGCTAAGTCAGTTTAGCATGAACTCTCCACCCTTGATATCTGATCACCCTCGATATCTGTCTGATCAGGTTCCTCACCCTCCACCACCCCCCAACTGATGTCTTGCCACCCCTGCTATCTTCAGTAAGAATCTGTTCTGTTGGTTTAGCCAGAATCCCCCTCACCCTGATGTTTCCTCTGAGTAATTTTCCATCCACTGACCTCACACTGCTCCTTGGCTGTCCATTCCCACCTGCCTATGCCCTACGGAGTTGAGCTCAATCTCTCTCATGCACTGCAAGACCCTCTGCAGCTGTCCCTATACCTAATGTGATAATGCTGAATCGAGCCTTCCTTATCATGGTTTAACAAGCATCATGGAATAATTTCTTGATTTTTTTCTTTAACAAAAAGGACTGAAGCTCTCAAGGCATCAAACACACAGTGATTCCAGGCTCCCACCCTTAGGGCGCTGGGTCTAGGGTGAGGCAAGAGGCAGGGTCTGCACTCGTACAGGGCCCAGAGTGAGTGCTCCTGCAAACCCTGGGGCCATCCACGTGGTGTAGGATGTTCCACTAGCTACTGCAGGAAGAGGAATTGCTCCCTGTCCCACGCCAGCGATCCAGAACATCTGGCGATACTCTTTAAATCTAAAAGGCATTCCTGTAGCATTCAGACCTCCTGGGGTTTCTCTCCTCCAGGTTGGCTCTCACCACCTACCTCACAGATGACTGGTGCTGCTTACTCTTCCGGGAGGAGGTGGTGCTGGTTGGCTGCTGCCGCATCACATGGGCCACACCCACATTTAAGGGCTGGGCTGCAGGAAGGGTCACATGACCGGTCAATAGCGCAGGCTGCTGCATGATGGGATTGTAATGGCTGCCGTGAGCATGCGTGTTCCTGAAAAGGAGCCAGGAAGACAAAGCACCTTAGTGATTTATGAGAGAAGAGCCCTTCTTTAAGATCAAGTTTTCTCCTCAATTAAAAGCTGGCCGCAGTTGATTATCTCACTACTTTGTGAGGTTGCTGAAGAGATGAGCCTGGCCAGGTGAGCTCAGCGGCGGGTCTCCTGGGTGCAGGAAAGTTGAGGTGCTGTTCTCACGCAGCGGTAAGAATACCACCGGTTGGTAAGTGAGAAAGAGGATGTGCAAGCAGAAGAATGCCAAGTGCGCAGGCTCAGAGTTTTTAAGTTCTGGGGACAGTACATAAATATTCTCGCCAACTTTGAAAGTCCCTGAGCAGGTGACTAGGCTTGAAGAATAATACGTGTATTTTATCTTAGAATTTATAAAGTGCCTTCAATGGGTTAGTTCATTCTACTCTGTGAGGGAGGCAGGGGATGTTAGTAATATTATTTTATTAATGAGGAAATTGTACTTTATGTGAAAAACAAACTTTCAAGACTGGTAGCCATATGTTTCTGGCATTAGGAAGTGTTAATGTTCTTTTGAATTCCCTCAGTGGCTCGAACAATGCTCAGGCATGTAACAGCTGATCAATTAATTACATGCTTCCTGAATGAACAATTAGATTAACTGAAGGTTGACTAGACATGTATAGAGTTTGGTATTAAATCAAAATTAATAGCAGTCATCATAGAAATACTGGCAGCCCTCATCCTGAAAATGGGTCATGTTTCAAAATTCTTATAATCTGGATTATATGAAGCTCAAAGCCTTGTTTTCCCACAGAAATGTTAAACGTAGTGATCAATTTAGAGATTTGCCCATAAGAGCCCATTTAACACATAACACAATTAATTAAAAGCTAAAGGAAAATTCACTTGAATTTTTAAAAATTATAAGATTCTGTCTTTGCAACATGGAGAAAAGGATGAATAGGAAAAAAAGAAGTAGATCAACGCTTTTTTGATAGAGTCTTTTGGGCATTTACATAGACTTTAGAAACTGATGTCATGGCTTCTTTATTTTGTTGTAGCTATTTCTCCTGGAGACACGTGGCATTCTTTTCCCTTTGATAGCGGTCCAGCACTGCTACTTCTCTTTTGTTTATTAGCCACGATGATGGATAGTCTTTGGGCCACACATGAAACGGGGAGAGACGGGGAAGAAAGTGTGTTGGCTTTAGATGCTTTCTGTGGTGTCTAGGTAAGAGATGCAAAAGAGAAAGGAAGGAGGGAGGAGGAATGAGAAAATATGCGTGAATGAGTGTATGAATATTTCTGAAAGTGTACGAGCTATAAGACAAAGGGAAAAAAGGTGTACGTATTCGTTATGGTCTTTTAAGAGAAAAAGGAGGAAAAAAAAGCAAGGTCAGATGGCTTTCCACTCGGGTGCTATTCCTAACGAGTGGGAGGAGGAAAGGTGATCCCGCTGAGCGTGGGTCCGTGTGATTGGGGGAAGGGAAGATGACAGGTTTATTCATTGCCTGTTGTGTACCAGGCGCTGCTATGGTGCACGTTAAATACAGGCCAAGTGCACTGTATTTTATCTTAATTTAAACGTCCCCATAATCCTATGAGGTAAGTATTATGATCCCCACTTTATTAAAGCAGAAACTGAGGCACATAAAGGTTAGTTTGCCCCAGATTGTACAGAGCCAGAATTGAACCCACTTCTACCTGGTTTGAAAGTGTCTCCAGTGAATGGGGGTGGGTGGGGGGGAGGGGTGTTGTTGCCAGTGGCTGTGGGAAGAGCCCCTGTACCGTCTTCTTTGTCCTAGGCAGAAAACTAAATGGAGGGAGCTGCAGTAGAGGCTTTTATCTCCACCTTTCTACCTTTTCCAAGGAGCTCTTACTTCACACTAGCCTTTTGGGACAGCAAAGGAACCGTGGGAGGCTTCCTGGGTGGTATGGAGGCTGTGGGAGGGTGGAGAAGAGTGACCTGCCCTGATGTTTGTGCTGAGTGAGACACAGCCCAAAAGGGCCATGGGGAGTTGGGGACGACTTGGAGAGTTGCCATCTGTCTCTGCCCTGGTGAAGCGGGGCATTGTGGTGGTGCTGGGGGGAGGTACAAGGAAAAGTGGGGAGTGGCCATAAAAAGAGCAGAGCAGCACATCTGTGAGCAAGTCAGGTAGATGGGGTGGCATTCTGGAAACAGGTAGTACAGCAGGGGGTACAGTGTGCTGGCCCATGGGCAGCTGGATGCCTCTGGGGTCCGGGGGAAGTGGGCTCTGATCTGGAAGATATGACTATTACCTGCGGATGCACATTCAACAAACATGCCAGAATCCACCCTTCCAAATAAACCTCATTCTGTCAAGCCTTCCCCTGGGAGGTCAGATAGACTCCAGTGTGCCCATGTCTCAAAACATCTTGAGAACACTCTAGAATTGCTTAGGGCTTCAGGGACTCTCGTCTTTATTCTTTTACTGGTGACAAATCTTTGTTTTCTGAGAGAGGAATTTAATTCTGAGAAACAACCAAAAATTATCCAGAACCAAGTCTGGTCAATTACATGGGTGATTAAACGATGTAACTGAATTTGGGGTGGAAAAATGACAACTGAGCGTAAATTAATGAAACTGATTTTCTTGTAACCTGGTATACTATTTAAAAATAACCTCTTGTTACACCTTAGTCATAGTCCATATAATATATATATATATATATATATATATATATTTTTTTTAAGAGATGAGGTCTCACTCTGTCACCCAGGCTAGATTGCAGTGGCGTGATCATAGCTCACTGCAACCTTGAACTCCTGGGCTCAAGCGATCCTCCTGCCTCAGCTTCCTGAGTAGCTGGGACTACAGGTGGGCTTTACCACACCTGGTTAATTTTTAAATTTTTTTTTTTTTTAGAGTCAGGGTCTTGCAAAGTTGCCCAAGCTGGTCTCGAACTCCTGGCCTCAAGCAATCCTTCTGCCTCGGCCTCCCAAAGTGCCTGGATTACAGGCATGAACCACTGTGCTTAGTCCACATGATATTTTAAAAAGCTTTAAAAGGCTCTCTACAAACCAGGGAATTCAGGTGCAGGCCAGCCTGGCAGCTCTCTGCATCAGTGGTGGACATGCCTCTGGATCCCAGATGTGCCCACTCACCCTCAAAGGGTTTCTACTTACCTCCAGTCAGCCAACTGCTGGGTGCCCGCCATGGTCTCGGGAATCACAGTGGCATGCTGCACTGATGTGTGGGTGGCCACTCCAGTCAGCTGCTGCCACGCTGGGGGAAGCAGGATCTGCTGGGTCCCACTCGGCCAGGCCTGCTGGAGAGCAGAGATGTTTGCAATGACCATGTTTGTTAATCACATAATTAATCTGCATGAATCCGGCACTCATTCTGTGCCCAGGGTTGTGTTAGACCTGCGATGGGTGTGAAAGTGGAGACCTGGTCTCTGGCCTCAAAAACTAAGTTAAAGGGAGAGAAAATTAACAAATATAGCCTGCCCTGCCCAGGACTGCCCCGGCTCCATCTTGTGGGTAACCAGGTTGGGCTTTTTAAAAAAATTAAAAAACAAAACAAAAAAACCAAATATAAACTAAACAGAAGATGATTAAGTACAGGGGCACAGAGTTATATGAAAGGGATTCATTCATGTTGCAGAATGATTTATTTACACATTTGCTGTAATGGGCAATGCTCAAAGTTTCTAGGTCATTTACTGACTTGTTCTGTCGCACAAAAGATTGGGGGTAGTTGAGTTGGGCCAGATGAGGGCGACTCCTTGCCTTCAAGAAACTTTCTACCTAGTATTCCTTTATTTAGTATTCTATCTTTTGTTTATCAATTAGAATCTAGAGTTCCAACTTATGTTATCTTCTGAATCTAAGTTTACATAATTCTGAGATCACCAAATATCTGGAACTGACATCTGAGAGCAAGTATGAAGTTCTGCTTGAGAATTACTTCAACCCCTCAAAGCAAAAACTAGAGGTAGATAGGAAGTCACTGCTTGAATCTTTATAATATTAAACTTGAATCTTTATAACATTAAGATTTTTCTAAGAAATCTAAAATGAACTTCTGTGACTCCTCCTCAGCAGACTTACCGGTTTGTTGGTATTGTGTTTTAAGCTCTTTCTATCTATCCTCAATCACTATCTTGCCTGCCTTTGGTCATTAAATGATTCAGGCTGAATATAACTGTCCAAAGTTGGATACCTAAAGGACCATCACTAAGGTAAAATACCCTTGGGCAGGACAAGGATTTAAAGATTTCCTATCTTAGTTATATTTCTCTCTGTTGGGCTGTATGTGACTAACATTGGGTAATTTATTTAATCAGTGCTTTGTAAACTGTGCATGTGTATAATACATACACTTTGACTCCTATGTACAAACAAGCACTTCTGGAAATGGATTACAAATCTGAGTCAAGGCTTAACAAACACTAGTGCTTATAAAAATGATATAAACACATTTTAGATCTGAGTGGACAGTTCACCTGTTCCATCATTTTCTTGTTGCAAATGAGGCCCGGTGAGATCCCTTATACTTCTTTGATACTGCCTGTCTGCTTTTTGATCTGTTTTGCTATAGGCAGAAAGCTCAGAGACCACAGATGATATGATGAGTGCTTAATAAATATCGGTTGATAAAATGAAAGAAGCAACTCTACCAAGGCTATTAACTATAGTTAATTGCATTTCAGGTTTACTTAATTCACAGTAAGCAGAAAAATAATTTAATTGATTACAACAGTTACAAATTAAAAATATTCAACAAATAATTTCATTTGCAGTAAGATTTCTACTGACTTAGTCATCTGGAACTCATTTCAGATCTCATGGAAAGCATAAGTTTTGACTAATGTCATTTTAAAAAAATAAATCTTGATGTCAAGCTAAGGTCATCATTTTTTTCCTATTTCCCTGAAATGGATATTAACATTTTACCTCGAAGGAATGGGGTAAGAAGGCTGTTTTTTGACTGCTTTCACTGATTGCTATGCTCAGCTCATTTGAGACAACACTTCATCAGACATTTTTATAATTTATTACTACTACTAAGAATGGAGCTAACATTTCCTGATGTGTACTGTGTGCCAACACAGAGTTAAATCATGTATGGACTTCTTCTTAACACTTATCCTGTGAGGTAGGGACTATTATTTCCTTCCATTTCTCAGATGAATAAACTAAGACACAGAGAGGTTAAATAACTTGCCCCAAAATATGGTAAATTAAACATATATGTTTATGATAATGAAGGAATAAAAAATATAAATTTATAAGGGCAAAGAGAGTAGGGTAGACACAATAACAATTAACAAAATTTTAGAAGCTGAAAAACTGATGGACAGTTACTAAGTGAGTTAGTAGACTGAATGAATCCTAAGGTCAAGTCTGCATATTAAATGCCTCAGTTCCCAGATCCCTGGTGTGCAAGTTTATACGTCCCCCCAAAGCAGAAGGCTGGCGGATTCTCTCTAGGGAAACTGACTGGTCCAAGAGAACAGAACTACAGATATGTAACTTAAGGACCAGGGGGTCTCAGTGAAAATGCTGGGCTTGCCTCTTATCAGCCTATAGGGAAGCCCACATTCAGTAGTCCCTCCCCCACCCTCAGCTTTCCAATTAGTTTTTCAGTGCTTTAGTCTTAAATATGAAGGAATAGGCAAGGATCACCAGACATTAAAGGAAGCTTCTAACATGAAAGAGAAAACAAACAAACAAAAAAAGAAATTCACAGGAAACAAAAGCAATGTGAAAATCAGAAGAAAATTTCCAAAAATCTATAATTAATGTCCTCACAGTTAAAAAATATATATCCATGAAGCAAGATCATATATAGAAATATACATCAATATCTATATTCACAGAACAAGAACAAACTCTTGGAAATGACAACTGTGCCAACAGAAATTAACAATTCAAAAGAAGATTTAAAAGTTGAAGAAATCTCTCAAAGCACAGAGATAGAGAAAACAGAGGAAAAAAGATAAGAAAATTGGAAGGTCAATTTAGAAGTACCAACTCTCAATAAGAATTCTACAAAGGAGCAGCAGAGAAAATGGAGGGGAAGAAATTATCAAAGGAAAAAAAATTTCTAGATTAAAAGGGCAAATAGGTCTGGGCACAGTGGTTGATGCCTGTAATCCCAGAACTGGGAGGCCAAGGTGGGAGGATTGCTTGAGGCCAGAAGTTTGAGACCAGCCTGAGCAACATAGCAAGATCCTGCCTCCACAAAAGAAAAAAAATTAGCTGGGCATGGTGGCATGCACCTGCAATCCCAGGTACTCGGCAGGCTAAGGCAGGAGGATCACTTGTGCCCAGGAGTTTGAAGTTGCAGTGAGCTATAATGACACCACTGCACTCTAGCCTGGGCAACAGAGGGAGACACCGTCTCAACAAATAAACAGGCAAATAGGGTGTTCAGAGGACAATGTAAGAAAAAAAGACCCATAAGAAAGAAGCATGTAGTCATGAAATCTGAGACCACTGAGGACAAGGAAGAGACAGGGTCTCAATCTTTCACCCAGGCTGGAATGCAGTGGTACAATTAATCATAACTCACTGTAGCCAGAAATCCTGGGCTCAAGTGATCCTCCTGCCTCAGCCTCCCCTGTAGCTGCGACTACGGGTGTGCACCACCATGCCCAACTTAGGAGAAAGTCTTAAAAGCTTTCAGAAGAGAGAAAAAAAAATAACATACTGAACTCAATATTCTCAAACACATTAACATGTCAAACATACAAACATTTTATGGCTCTGCAAGGGTTTGGGGCTGTATGATGAGATATACAGAAAACAAACTAATGAAAAAATGAGACAATCACTAACTCGAGGAAAAACAAGAAGTTGTACAAGAAAGAAATCATAATCACAGTACATTATGAGGCTCAGCTGAGAATGTCATGCAATATTGGTGATAATTACATGACTATTACAAGGTAGTTCAGTGAAAATTCTTTGGGAAGAATGGGAGAAAGGAAGAGTGAGTGAGTGAGAGAGGGTGAAGGAGCATCTGTGTTTGTGTGTTATGGGGTTAGGAGTGGGTTAGAGAACTAAATCCCTATCTTCCATAACAGGCAGTCAGTCGATCATACCTAAACTGGAAAGACCAATAAAAAGCGGTCTAAGCATGTTATTTAGAAACATGGAGTTAAATAACAGATTAAAAAGTTAAGTTAAAAATTATTGTTTTGGGGGAGTATAAATTAAGCAGAGAGTGCAGAGGACTACTATTTTCTTAAAAGTTTACAGTATCATTTAAGTTTAAAAAATTATGTGTATGTGTTACTTTGAAAAGAATTAAATTTAAATTTCAAAAATAACTTCCCCAAAGTATACAGCCGGGGGTGGGGGGGTGGGGCTGGCATCTGAACATGGGCAATGCACTCACAGAGACCAGACTGTCAGCCGGTATACTACCTCTCCTTGTGGAGATAATACTCAAAAATGATGGTCCCCATTCGGGATCAGGTGTTGGTAGTAACTCCATAAAGGTGGCATGAACAAGTTTTCCTTATTCAATACTAGGTGCCAAGCAAGACAGAAGCAGACAGCGGGACAATGGTTGGAAAGACTGGTTGCAGAAAATGTTATCACAGGAGGCTGTGAGTGAGAAGCATTGAAGTTTTGTATTTTGGACAGTTTAAAGAGTTCAAGCCAACAGTTTGTCCTTAGGGAAACATTAAAAGGGGTTCAGATGATGTGATTCAACTGGATAGAAGCATGCAAAAAACTTCACGGGAGGGTGGCATCTACAAGGATATGGCATTTCTGAATTTCTGATCCAGTCTTGTTAGTCAAAGGGGGTTTTGGATCCTGGCATTTGACCCGTGAGATAAATTCAGTACTGGCTCTGTCAAGAACTGTATTTCCCATCTCTCGACCTTTACTTGCCCATTCACAGTCTCTGTTGGTGGCCAAGATGCTAGTTGTGGCTTGAGGCTCAGGGGGATGGAGGTGACAGCTCCTTTTAGGCAGTACCAAAAATGTTTTCTTTGTAAGGTGATTCATAAAGATCACTCCCATGTCACCGACACAAGAAGGTATGATTACCACCCCCTCCTGCCATGCACACATCCTCTGGGTGTCCACAGAGCCTCAGTTCCCTGCAAGGGACACGTGATGCTGCTGGGAGTGGGGAGGGAAGGGACAAAGGAAATGAAATCAACATGAGGAGTGGATTCAAAGACTCCATCTCTAAACATTCACAAATAAAATCCTTGAACAGATATAAAATATTTAGATAAAAAGAATCATGCCAGCTTTGGGGGGACATTAAAGCAAATAATAGTATTTGGAATGCCTCTGCCTGATACCTAGAAATTTATCCATAGAGAAATGAAGGCTTCAGTTTTAATGTTTAATTATTGCTTTTTTATAGGCACCATACTAGTTTTATAAGTTAACTTATTTTTATCCTTCAAAAGGATCATTTAAAAGTATCTAGGAGAGAGCCACATCTCAACAGGCTAACATCAGTGACAAGCAGAGAGAAAAAGAAACAGCAACCAACAAACAAAAAGACACAACGTGATACCGGACAAGGCAGTGTTTTTTTCACTTAATATATCTTAGAAATCTTTGCATACTAAGACACATAGTTCTACCATGTCCTTTTTAATGGCTACATGGTGTTCCATTTTATACGTACATCAATTTATTTAACAAATCCCTTACTGATGAACATTCAAATTGCTTCCAACAGTTCCCTCTTCTAAACACTGTAGCAGTTAAAATGCCTGTACATAAATTTTTTGTTCACTTTCCCAATTACAGCTTTAGGTTAAATCTACTTGGAGATTTACAACACTCTAGGGACTCTTTTTCAAGTAAGTGAAAGGTAAAGCTCTCCCCTGCTATGATTAAAGGACTAAAAGATTCAGAGCACTGGGCCTACTGGTTCTACTAAACTGAACAATGAAGAATGTCCATTTTAGCTAATAAGAGATGCTAATTATTATTTCTTTCAGAGATGGTTCCTGGCTTACTAGGGTTAAGTGTGCAAACACACACACAAAAAAGGGTCTATAATTAACTTCTAAAGTACACATGAATTCTATAGATTTTGGCTGACAAAGGAGGAGCAATGGGAGGCTGGTGTGGATTTGTGCCACTCAGAGTGGCACAAGTATGAACAACCTTCTTTGCCCCTGGACTGAGCTTTAGTTCTTTCTCTTGATCTATCTTGGCCTTTTCTGAACTCCCCGCTACTAAACTATGGAAATGAAAGGAAGCTACAAGGACTAGTGAAAGAGGAAGGAATGGAAGGCCTGTTTTAAACATAGAAGGTTCTCTGTTTACAAACTTTCCACAAGACAAAACTTTGTGTGCCACCAGTCCCTGGTGTTAGTGGTCACTTGCACAGTGTCATTTTGGACATGAGCACAAAAAGACAAAGAATGGTTAATATCCATCTTAAACAAGCTGTTCCAGAAAGCAGAAAAGGTAATAATACTCAACACATTTTATGAGACTGGTATAACCTTATACTCAAATCACATAAGGATTCTGTAAGAAAGGGAAATTGTATGCCATTTTTCGCTTATGAACATAGATACAAAAATACTAACTACAGTATTTACAAATGGAATTCAGTATTAAAAAGCATACCACATCAAGAACAACATGATCGAATGAAGTTTATCTCATAAATGCAGGGGTAGTTCAGCATTACAAAATCTATTAATGGCACTTATCCCATGAACAGTTTAAGGAACAAAAAATACATGAGTATCCCAATAGATACAGAAAAAAACATTGATATAATTCAATATTCATTAAAATACTTAAACATGATAAAGTGTCTCTATTAATTATTTATAATAAATAAAATACCAAATGGTAAATAGCTAGAAGAATTTCCTTTTAAAAGTTAGGTACAAGTGAAGGACGACCAATATCACCGCTGTTACTCAGCATTGTTTTGGAGGTCAGTCCTACTCAGCCCAGTGATATAAGAACAATAAATAAAAGGTGTAAGGATTGGACAGGGAGAAACAAAATGGTATCATTTGCAAATAAAAGGACTGTCTACACAGCAAATCCCAGAGAATTCACAGAAACATGAACTATCAGAATTTAGAAGAAGTACTAGACAACAAACTCAATAGACCAAAATCAGTTGTATTCCTTTAACCCAAAGACAAATATTTAGAAAATATAATTAATAAAATTATTATTAACAACAAAAACTGTAAAATACTAGGAATTATTCCAACAAAGGAAACACAAAACTTTATTGAAAGTACTAATATATAAAGTTACACCATGTTCATGGATAAAATGACTTACATGTTTAAAGAGATCAAGATTTATATTTACTTTGTTCCTAAAGTAAATATAAATTTAATGCAAGTCTAATAAATATAAATCAGGCTTTTTGTTTTGGAACTAAAATTCTTATGGAAGAGTGATATTAAAAGTCATATGGAAAAGTGAAGGGATAAGAACAGACAAGGAAAGTTTGAAGAACTATATGGGAACAGAGCTTTCCTTACCAGATACCAAAACATTTGTTAAAGTTAGAATGGTTACAACAATAGGATATTAGAGAAGCCAATGGAATAGAAAAGAGCCCAGAACTGATCTATACAATTTGACTACATAAAAACTGAAACAATAACAACTTCTGTTTAAGAAAACGCCATAAATAAAGTGTCTTTGGGAAAAGCCTTTCTAAATCTACCTTACTTAAAAATAAAGGTGCTTCAAAATTAGTAGCAATTTGTATTAAGCTGTCCTTGATGCCCAATAGCAGAATTGATTATACAGTAGTAGCATAGCATGGTAGTTATATACAGATGCTTGCATTAGACTTCTTGGGTTTAAGTCTTGATTCTGTCACCTAATTTCTGTGTGACTTTGAGCAAATTATTGTGCTTCCATTTCCCTATTTGTCAAATGGAGACAAACATCTTATTGTGTTGTTGTGGGGATTAAATCAGGTAACAACTGTAAGGTACCTGGCATAATGATGTATTTGTTATTAGGGTTCAAGTGGCATTAAGGATTGATTACAGTTATCATTGCATCACTACTGTTACCTTAAATTTATATAATACTCTACAAATTTTCAACCATTTTTCATCTCGGTGATCTCACTCTACCATCAGAATACCTACATGGATAGGTAAGGAAGGTTCCAGCTCACAGCTTCTGTGAGCCTGGTTTTTCAACTATAAAATGAACAGATAATCTCTAAGGCTCCTTTTGGCTCTAAAAAATCATTTCTATTTTGCAAGGAAAAAATCTGAGGCAAAGAGATGTTAACTGACTTGCCTTAGGTCATAGACAAGTTACTAGCAGTTAGGATTAAAACCTAGGTCTTGCAGATTAATTTGCATTTCAAAGATATAATAATAATATTTTCCCTAGACTCTCCCTGTATCTAAATTTCTTCTTGGAATTGTAAGCAGATACTTAGGAAGGTAATTCACTTGGGGATCATTTAGAATATTACAGATACATTCCAATGACTGAAAACACCTAACTCATTACCAGTGAATGAGGGAGGGAGTAGAGATATCTCTCTTTTGTGACCATTAATGTGGATAATGATAATACCAGTAATAATAAAGAAGAAAGAATTACCTGGGCGAGCAGACCTGGTTGGATCTGAAGAGGCTGAGCTCCTGGAGCTTGAGTGACAATGGGGACTGCATTTTCCATTCGCACCGAATAGCCAGCGTGCTTAGAGGGAGAGGCCTGCAAGCCTGTTCCAGACAGTGCGAGAGGGAGAGAGGGGTTAGCTGAGGATGAAGAGAGCCTTCCTAGCCAGGTGTGCCATCTCCCAACTCCCCTTTGCACCAGTCCCGACCCGACAAGCAGGTAGTGCTGGTCCTTGGGAAGTTTCCCCTTTAGTATCTAACTTACAAAAAAAACCAGCAAAACTCCTCCTCAAATCTGAATGTTTTCAAAGACTAAAAGGTCAAATTAAGGAGTCCATAAGGCCAAGAGTGGTACAGTTATGCTGACAGATGACAACAGGAAAACAAGGGCTTCCGAACATGTCGAAGCAAGGGGTCCCGGGGAGAGAACACATGCACCCCTTTGGAACTGGGGAGAGAACACATGCACCCCTTCGGAACCGCACTGACCGAAACTGAGCAACCACACACATGCTTGCAAAAATAAACTCTTCAGCTTTCTGTGTAAATCGTAACGAAGTACACAGTCAACTCTGGCATCTTAGAGCCTAAAGGAGAAGAGTGTTGGGGTCAAGGCCAAAGAATCATTTTGGGGAGGAGGCCCTAGAAGGCCCTTCTCAGACAGATTTATATTCTTCCTGTGAACTGGGACGCTGCTGGCTGTCAGAGACTGGCAGTTTTCTGCAGAGAACCACACAGGCTATTTCGTGTGAGGAGAAGCCAGAGTTGACGTCAGCATAACAATGACAGCACAAACAATGCTTATTTACAGACAGCTGGCTAGGGACACAGTCCCTGGCAGGTGTGAGAATAACAACTGGACGAGGCCTGAGTCCTGTTTCTAGCTTGGCTACAGCAGGACAGGAGCCCGCAAGTTCAGCGATGCCCACGCTCTCGCTGCAAGAAATGAAGAGAGCGTTCCTCCATGGAAGTGAGCGTGACAGGAAACTGCAGGTGCCGCAGCCCTGGGGGCCGTCCTGCAGGAAGCAGGCGAGAGGCTGCGTCTGCTCGTCCTTACCTTGGAACCCGGGTGGACACACGATGAGAGCTTGCTGGAACGGGTCAGGCCGGGCACAAATCTGGGCTGTTCCCGTCTGCAGGGGCATGCTCCGCTGGGCCACTGCAGCCATGGATGCCGCTGAGGGCTGGTAGAGTGCAGATTGGTAGTTTAGTATGGAGACTTCGGGATTGGCTAAGGAAATAGTAGCACTGGTGGAGGTGGGAGCCTAAAGGAATGACGGGGATTAAACAAAAAATAAACAAAAATAAAAAATGAGGGAGGTGGTATGTTGGGAGACATGAAAACGAACCAAATAAATGAACTCAAAGAAGAATAAACAAACAAAAACTAAGAGCCAAAGAGCAAAAGCAGGGAGGAGTGGAAATGCAGTTGAAAGTCTTGGGGAAAAGCAGGCACCTGAGGGCACAGGAGACACAGGACCACCCGTGGAGTTTACTTTCAGACCTGCTGCTGACATTTGTGGGGCCGAAACAACAGTGCAAACAAACAGCTGCACACTATGTGTCTAAGTACTGAAAAGTTTAAAATTAGGCTAGAAAACTATTTAATGAAATGTTCTATCCTCCTATTCTGACAAACACACCTTCCCAACAACCTGGAAGGCCAGGTCTGAGTTGAAGATTCCTGGATGCCTGGGGATCTGTGCTGGCACATGGTGACAGGGGACAGCTGAGCCCTGCCTTCCTTCTCCCTGCCCCAGTCCTGTCCCACAATGCGAAGAGCTTGGGGTGCACATACATGGATCTGCCAGCCTGCACGTCACGCTCCCTTCCCCCTGGGCCTGATGGTGGTATCCTCCCAGAGTGGGTGGACAAATCCAGGAAGAGGCTCCTGCAGGCACTGAAGGCCCAGGTACCCAGAGCTTGGCAGAGCAGTACATGTGCCGGCAGGAAAGCCAGAGTGGGGCCTGGGGAGGGCCTGCTTGCTCAGGTCTAAGGTGAGTTCTGTTTATAGATGCCCTTAGATGGTTGCAGAGCAATTACTGCAAAGAGATGTGCAGGAGACATACAAAGAGCGGGAGAGGGACAGGCTCAGACTGGCTTGTCTGCGTTCCATGCACTTATGTGGTGTTCAGTTACGAAGTCTGGACAGCGGAAGGAAAAGATGCTAGTGAGTCCAGAGGACTGAAACAGGGGTGGGTTTGACAGATACAAGCCGTTAAGATTATGCCCTCTCCTTTCTCTTCCAGAAAGACAGACATCATTTGAGATTAAATTTCCGTGTGAAACAAGGCCGCAGAAGGAAAATAAATTCTAACATGGAAATTTTCCAGTTTCTCCCCATCTTAGCCTTACTTCATACTGATCCTTTAACAGGATAGGAGGAGGTTACCAACAGCTTCAGATTCAATGTTGTCTACAAGAGATTTTGCCTCTAGAAGTTTATAAGGACTAGGAAACATGGAGAGAAAGAGTCACAGGATGCCTTGGACACACATGCAAGTATAATTTAAAGTAGGGTATGTATGTGTGTCAAATATGATAAAAAGAACAAAGTCATTTTGCATATGCTTTGTATACTTAGAAAGATTTTGTGCTGAATTTCAGAGCAAAGCAAATTAATTTGTTTGAAAATAATCACTAAATTGAGTGGCATACATGTTTGGATTTTAACTATGTGTGTGTTTTTGTAGTATCACATGATCTGCTCTAGGTAGCATGGCTGGGGACATGCATGTGCATATGTGGGTATCAGCATCTGTGTTTTGTCACTGATGACACGACTTGCACTTCCTGTTTTTCTTATACCACCATCTCTTCTGGAGACCCCCTGGTGTTTTCCTCCAGACTGTATTGGTTCCTTTTTCTTCTCGATTCTATAACACACAACCTGTTTGTTTTATCTTGCCCCTACTCTGCATTTTGCTACTTTGCATTTTGATTTATCTATTTTGCTTATGGCCTATCTCACCATGGAGACCACGAGCTCCTTCAGAGGTTGAATCTTCCAACTCACTGAATCTTGTAGATTCAAAGACAAGTGGAACTTGGGTCTTGATACAGGCCCAATCTCCAGGGTGACCATCAGACTTGCAGATGGTTTTCCCCATTTCTAATCCTGCTTAAGGATCAGCTGAAGCACATGTGAGGGTGACAAAGCTTTCTACTTCTCTACAGCCTTTGGAGCTCTTGGAAAGGGAACTAGCCTATCACCTGTCAGAGGGGCACAGACAGAACGGGGCAGAGCTGTTGCAACCATCAAATAGAAATAATAAGAAAAAGCAAGTTTATTGATAACATGGGTTTTCCAAAAATGGAGGAAGTGACTCCTGGAAGCAGTTGTAGTAGATGTTAAAATGGTTTGACATCTAGAAGGAAGGGGTTTGAGCTTGGCCTATAAACCCAAATTAAAATCCTTGGTAGAGGCTAGGTCCAAACAATAGAATCCCATGGAATGTTAGAGAAGTGGCTGATCCACAGGATCAAACAAGGAGTACCCAAGGGAAGACTCCTTATTCGATATGGTATTAACTGTGTAACCTGAAAGTTTTAGAAAGTAGAGTAAGTCAGCTTCCTTGAGACATACAGCGTTAAGGCTTACTGACCCAGCTTCCTTCAGATGTAAAGGAATATGGATTAGTGACCATTTGGGAAAAGTCCTTTGGTCAGTCTACTGGATATATGTTAAGGGCTATATGTTAATTGTTTATGTAATTCAATATAAAACTTCTAACATAAAACTATGGATATATTTTATTGCTTCTATATGTCTACATGGGCAAACAACTCCAAGGAACACATGTAGAAAGCAAGCTACCAGAACCACTAATGAAGAAAGGAAGTCTTGTTGGATTTAAAGAGCAGACACCACCTAGGAAAGCATTCGAGGGCCTCCGTAAGACTTATCTGGTGCTGTGTGTATACATATTTAAGAGGCCACACTCTGAAGCCAGACTGCTGGGTTCAAAGCTCAAGGTCTTCTCTTATGAACTAAGAAAGTAGCCTTGGGTACGAGGCTTTTTGTTGCTCTATGACTCAGTTTCCTCCTCTTATATAGAAATGATATTAATAATAATAATACCTATCTGGCAATGCTGCTGGGAGGACTAAGAGTTATGACACACTTAGGAGAGTCTGGCACATGATGTATTCAATAAATGTTAGCTATCAATAATGGTATTTAATAATAACATTATCAGCAGAGGGAAAACACAGCTTAGTACTTAAGTCTAGGTGTATCCAAATTTTTTTTCTGATATATTCAAAAGTAGAGCCCAGTGGAATCCAGTGCAAGAGAATGGAAATCCTGTTCTCAGACCCGTTGACTTTGTAGGATGTCATTTCCCCTTACCTGAAACTCTGGCCCAAGCACTGCACTAAGTTACCAGCCACTTTTACTACACCCCAGTCCCGAGCCAGATGTGGACAGTCTCAGTGCTGTGGAGAAGAGGGCTGTTCTTATTTGATAACTGAAGCCCTTTAGTTTTGCAGAATCTTTGTGACACTCTTTGGAATGGAGGTGGCCTCCCCTGGTATGGTCAGGGACCCAGGACCACAGTCCTCTGGCCTAGTGGAAAGATATCCACAGAAAGGATAGCCTGATAGGGATACTCCACCCAACACGATGCACACACCTGAGGGGTACCCTCCCCTCCGCCATCTCTCGGATGCCTTTGATATCAGATGGGGTGACAGATGGCAGAGAGGGATGGGCAGTTTGTGGTTAGGGACTTAAGATCAGGTGTCTCTTGAGGACTGATGGGAAAAACAAACCTTTTCAAGGAGGTAACGAACAAAACCATGGTGACAATCTGTCAAGAAGCTCACAAGCCTTAAGGGCTGGACAGGAATGTTTGCTTCTTTGCACTTTTAAGCACTAGCCAGCATTAGCTCTTCACCGTAAGGAAAGCTTCAGGAACACTAGTGGCCCCCAGGGGGCAGCAGACTCCGGGTGGCCTCTCCTAGGGGCCGGGCAGGGGGGAGATGGCAGGCTGGGAAGGAAAGCGTGGCCTTAGCAGCCCGACATGCGACATGCCACGTGAGTAGCCTAGGGAAACGGGGTGGTCAAGGGAGCAGCCGAAAAGCAGGGGTCACTGACTCTTCAGTGATGGGAGGGGACCTGTCTAAAAGAGTAGGCAGCCAGGTGAAGGTATTGACACTTCAGGTTTACAACATAAACACTCCTCTCCTCTGGAGGGTGAGGGTGAGGGGGTGTGTGTGTGTGTGTGTGTGTGTACATACAGACACAGGAGTGGTGTCACCGCAGATTGATATTAAGACAGAAAAATCTAGGGACACTTCTTTGGGGGATCTGGGATGATTGGAAGATGGGAGTAGAATTCTCCTAGATACTAGTGGCATTCAGAGCTAGGACTCGGAGATTATTCATTCAATAAATATTTCCTGGGTGTCACCCATGTTTCAAGCAGTATGTTAGCTGCTGGATTCTGCCCATTTTCTGCAAAAGTTGGAAGTCTATGAGAAGAAAACCTTAGTTTCCTGGTGCCTTTTAGTTTCAGCTGCTGGGATTCTGGTGACAGAACTTGGTGAAAGGAGAGGTTTTGTCTGTCCTGAAAGGAGATCAGGTGGATCCAGCAGTGTGGGGACAAGGGGAGGGGCCTGGACTGGGTGGTCACCTGAGTCCCTTCCAGTTCTAGAATTCTTTACCAGGCAGATGTCAGGCATGAGAGAATCAGAGCGACTCCATCATCCTATTCCCACAGCAGGGCAGAGGAAAGCAGAAAGAATTCCCTTTGCAAGTTTTTTCTGGGACCTTTCAGTGGGCCCAGTGGTCAATCCAAAGAGCACCTGCGTCTCCCAAAGGAAACAGCGCCGGCAGCAAATACTTTCTTACACAGTTGGACAAGACAGTAGAGGCATTTCATCTCTGTAGGTTCAGTGGGAAAATACGAGTCCTGGCGCTCTTAACCTCACAGCCCCGCCCACCTTTCCCCTCTGCTCCCCACTTACCTGGTTGTGGACAGTGGTCAGCTGGTTGTTAAAGGTCATGGTCAGGTTGGTGGACGTGCTGGGGGCCACGTGTGTGATGAAAGGAGTTTTGCTCTGGTTCACCGTGTCATACATGTTCACCCGACGCTTGCAAATCTCCATGTTCTGGAAACATGATTTGACGCTGTTCGTGCAGAAGGCAGAGGAATTTGGAGACGTAAGGGGAAGGTGAGAGGGTAACGTGGGATAAAGGGGAAAAAACGGAGAAAGAAAAGGAGAGAACGGTTAATCTAGTAAACAAGACAACCAGGGAAACTAAACTTCAGGTCTAAGTTTGCTGGACTTCTTGTGCAAAGTCTGTGCATTTGAGAGTCAAGGTTATTTAGACGAATTTCCCCCAATGTCCTATGACCCTTTCTCTCCATCCTGTATAGAGAAAGGTTCCATATGTCACAACAGACCAGACTGCTCTGCCCGCATTCTCCTCATGTCACTAATCTGCCTACAGCTTCGCTGCTCATTCTCAATTCTCCATGTGGTTTCTGGCCCAGAAACCAACATGTAAGCTCTAAATGCGAATATTGAACAGCAGCTTACAACCTGCCTCTACTTTCCCAAAGACAACTCGCTCCTGTGCTCACCTTTTCCAACTACCCTGAGTCACCAGCACCATCTAGAGGACGGCCAAGGAACTCTCCAGCCCAACACCTCAGCCACTGCTCAAGTCCCCTCTGTCTTAAAAACAATCCCCCTCAACCCCTCCCTGGTCCCCCCTCTATTTCTTTTTTCCCCTTTCACAGCCTCACTTCACCAAAGGTTGCTGTCTGTGTCTTTACCTCGGCTAAGCTGGTTTCTGCTTCTACCATTCCACTGAGACGGCTGTCACTAAGTCCCCAACAACTTCCGAGTTGCTAAATCCAACGGGCATTTTTTCCAGACTCATCTTACTTGTGCGGCAGCAGATAGATCTTTGTTCAACAACGATCTAACCAGCTATTCCCTTGCTTAAAGATCTTTAATGACTTTCCATTGCTCTTTGGATCAAGACCAAAACCCTTAGCATGTGCAGCTTGTCCCCAGCTCGTCCCTGCACCTCATCATCTCACCCACTGTCTCCCAAGTCGGGTGCACAGCCCTGCCCGTGGCAGAGTGTCCACACAAAGCAACACCCTGCCTGCCCATGTCCTCCTCTTCCGCATCCTCACGGGTCACTTCCTCAGGATCTTCCTGGCTTGCCACAAGGGAGGTTCCCTTGAGATAGGCTCTCATTGCACCCCGTAATCATCCCAATAACAGCCTGGTGATTGGGGCATCACTTGTTTTATACCGTTCTGTCCCCCTTGGACGGATGGGGGCAGAGGCCCCATCTGCTTTGCTTACCATTGTAGCCCAGCACACAGAATGCTGAATAAATGAATGAACAAATCCAAACTAGACCAAGCTCGCTCCAGGATGGTTCTGGGAGTAATAACCTTTGCTCCACAGACACTGCTGTTTTAGATACCTCCCTTCCTGCACACTCAGAACCGGTTCATTCAGCTCTGTGCTCTCCTGGGCACCACTGTGCCCTCCTTTTAGTATAAAGCCAACTGTGACCCAGCTCCCCAATCCAGTCATCCCCCATTTTTATAGATGTTTTATTGAAAAGCAGCTTCACTCCTCTGTTTATATATTAATCAACAGCTGCATTCAGCTACGTGACAGAGCAGAGTAGTTGTGACAGAGACTATATGGCTGCAAAGCCTGAGATATTTACTGTCTGGGCCTTTAAAGAAAAAGTTTGCTGACCCCAAGGATAAAGCATCGAGCAGGAGGACACATACTGTGTACTATGGGGAAAATCGAGTAAGTGTGTCATGGTGACAAAGGGGTGGTTTAGGGTTTCGATCGGAGTGACTCTCTTATCAGCATCTATGGTCAGCATCTTCTTCAACAGGTCAATGAACTCCCGCCGGTCTGCCTTTTCCACCAACATGTCACTCCCTTCCAAATCTGTCGTCATGTTTACCTGGAAGGAAGCAGGGACAGGTTATCAAAGACGCCAGCATGTCTCCCCTCTCCTGACACCCCAATCCTCCACCCTGCAACTTCCTCCTGATCTCCCGAGCCCCGCTCCCAGTTCCCAGGAGGCTGTGCTCTGGCCCTGTGGAAGGCGCCGCCCACGTGTTTTCATTGCCCACAGGATGTGGCTTTTCTCTCTGCAGGGAAGGCAGAGGTGGCCATGCACCAGCAAGGGGAGAGGGCCACTGCTGGGACCTGCAGATATATCTAAATGACAGCATGTAAACTGCTCCGGCTTTAATCAGTTGTGTTGAAATGAAGCTCTCATCACACCTCATTAAAAATAACCACAAGATGAAAAGAATTCTGCAGACCGGTTGCATAATAATGTGAGTGTACTTAATACTATTGAACTGTGAACTGTACACATAAAAGTCGAGATGGTAAATTTTGTTATATGTGTTTTGCCACAATTTAATTCTTTTTTAAAAAAGAATCACAACCAAGTAGTAGAAAATAAGATGCAAAAAAAAAAAAGGTTTATTTATTTCACCTTTAGAGGAAAATGGAAGGACCTAAGTGCACCCTTCCTGTCTACAGTGTATCATCCTTCTCCTGGCTTCTAAGGTAGGGCCAGAATTATGAACACTTTATTCTCTCTGTTCACTGGGGTCACCTCTGGCCAAGACAGGCAGAATATCTGAACACAGGATTTTTCTCCCAAGAGCAAGTGTATACTAGGATAGCCTTTAAAAGGCTTGTTTTATGGTGATATTTTCCAAGATATGCTCTGGGAACCAATTTTAGTTTTCTCA
Organism: Varecia variegata; assembly: GCA_028533085.1. NCBI lineage: Eukaryota > Metazoa > Chordata > Mammalia > Primates > Lemuridae > Varecia > Varecia variegata. The sequence continues at coordinate 174,026,680 of CM052437.1, forward strand.
GAAAATCTAAGCTGCTAATCAACTGACAAGTATACTTATACTTTACTCAGAATCATGAATTTTGGTTACACTCCCTACAGTAAGAGGTGTGCTAAGTGTTTATTGGTCTGTAGCTTTGTTTCTTATTTCTTTAAAGAAAAAACTCACTTTGGGTTGTCCTGATTTTAGACTAGTCTTCACACTAAAAGTAAATGAAGTTCTAGAATTTTCTCTGGGGCTCAAGGGTGAGAGTCTATAGTTCCTGCCAGTGAGCTGAGACTGTAGTGGATTGAATTATGTCCCCCAAAAAGATAAGCTCAGGTCCTAATCCCCAATAACTGTGAACGTGAACTTATTTGGAAATATCAAGTTAAGATGAGGTCACACTGGTTTAGGGTAGGCCCTAAATCCAATGACTAGTGTCTTCAGAAGAGAAAGGCAAGGGAGCCTGGACACAGAGAACATAGAGACACAGGAATGAAGGCAGTGAAAAGAAGGAGGCAGAGATGGGAGTGATACAGCTACAAGTCAAAGAATGCTGAGGATTGCCCGGAGCTTCCAGAAGGTTCGAGAGAGACTGCTTTTTTCCTAAGGTCTTCAGAGGAAACATGGCTTTGCTGAAAACTTGATTCCAGATTTCTAGCCTCCAGAACTGTGAGAGAACAAATGCCTGTTGTCTTGAGCCATCCAGTTCTCACTGCACCTTGTTACGGCAGCTCTGGGAAACTAATGCCCTGAATCACAGGCATTAAACTCACATGTACTAATGGGCTGGAATTCTTCTCGGGAAAACATCAGTACTATTTTACAAATGGAACCAATAAACTGAAGCTGTTTTTAAGGAGCTGGAATAAGGTTTTAAAAATGTTCCACAAACCAAATGGTATTCTTACTAAGGCTGGCATATAACTATTTAAGGTCAAGGTCAACCACTGCACTTGAGCAATCTGGATTTCTACCCAGTACCCTGTATTACTCTTGCAGAAGTCTTGCTGCACTTGGTTTAAGGGGCTTACATTGCATACTCACCCATGAAGCTTACCTGGGCCATATCATCTAAACAGTTGAAAATGTACTTTCTTGCTTCTTTTGACTTAATCCCTGTCTCTGCTTCATGGTCATCTGGTGTCTGTCAAGAGAGGCAAAAGCTGATTGGTAACGTGACTTATCTCCTAGCCACAGGGACTCAAACTCTCCAGTTTCTGCTTCTGGCAGAGGGTCTCTTTCCCACCGTTCAGAAAGGGAGACTTTGATTCTTCTTAAAGTGACCTGCACACTCATTCCTTTCTCTCTTCACCCATGCTAACTCATCTCTCCTCCTTCCCGTGAACACCTGTCGGGGGGCTGCTCTGAGTCAGGTATGGAGCATTCTAGGATGAGTCAGATCTGCCAAATCCCTGATCACCCTACAGCCTTCCCTGAGTTTAAGGGACAAAGTAAGATTCCATTGTGGAGAATCAGAAGCCCTTTTTCATGGGTTTTAAAATTTTATTTAACAAACCCTTATCCACATACCTCTTGCTATATGCCAGGCATTGTTCTAAAACACACTTACTTGTTTAATACTCTTCACAGCATATTAGGTAAGACAATTACTAGCCCCATCTTCCAGATGGGGAAACAGGAATAGAAAGCTCGAGGCACTTGCCAAGGTTGCACATGACTCCAGAGCCCGTGTTCTGTGCTGCTCTCTGCCTGGGGCTGAGATACAGAAGTGTCTTTCCCCCACTGGCTTGGGAGACTGCTGTTTCCAATTGCTATGGGTTTTTGGACTCATCCATGGATCAGAGGTAATTAATCCTCAAAATCTCACTCAAGGACAGCACACCTGGAGTGGCTTAAATCCTAGGAACAGCTGGATGTGTAGGACTGAGGCTCTTTAGTAACCCTGCCTCTGGCCTGGGCTCACCCTCCTCCACCTGAGGACTCTTTTTACTAGAACTGACCTTGACACTCACCCTCACAATTGCCAAATGCCAGGCCTCCCATCACTAGCCTAAGAGTGTGTGGTTAGCTCTCAAATCTCTTTTCTCAATCTTTTACTCTTTTCTCAATCTTTTACCACTACCGGCCACATGTTATCTTTAAACCGTATTAGAATTTGGCTGTAGGTTCCATCAAAAAAAATCTACCCACCCACCCTCTTGCAAAATGAACATAAAACATACTTAAGACTTTATTATTTTCTTTTTACCAGGAAAATACATTAATTTTAATGACTAAGCAGAGATCAAAGTGAAAGTGAAATATGTTTCTGTTAAAGTAAACCCCCCAAGGGTTTAAGGTGGGCAGCAGCGCTCTGCACCGCCTCCGGGCCTGTGCGAACCAGACCCTCCCTGGGCCCCTGGTGTACTCCCACTGCTTAGGCAGCCTCCATCTGGAAAACCCTCCCCCACTTCTCTATGGGGCAAAGACCCTCTTTCATTCTTTAGGACACAGCTCAAATGCTCCTCCCTGGCCCTCTGCCACTGGCCAAATTAAGTGCTCCCTCCCCTTGGCTCCCACATTCTTTTCCTCCCAGGAACAGGGCACTTATCGTGGTGGGCTAGAGCTTGCTGCACATGGTCCAACCTCCCCCTGGACTGTGAGCTCTCAAGGGCAGAGTGGGGCTCATTTCTATCCCTGGCACAAATGAGACAGTCCTCAAGGCTTCTCGGATTAAATCCTGGGAGTTCAGCAATCATAACTTGGGACTCGAGCTTCACAGGTGCCAGTAGGCCAAGGAGAAGAGGTGCTTTTGAACATTCAGACACACCATGTGTTAACAACAGCCCCCCGGCCCCCATTTTGCTGAGCTCCCCCCAGTGGGACTGTGCCCCTCGTCCCTGGGCGTTGGGCCACTGGTGAGGAGCGGAGGGGAAGCTCTTCCTACCTTCAGCCTCCACAAAGGATACGGCGAGTCTGTGTCACGGTTGAAAAATCTAGTTGTCTTTGTCCCTGCGCTTAATAAATATTCAGCTGGCAAACCCTGTGTTTGTGAAATATACCGAATCTGCAAGAAAAGATGAGAATGAGGTCAGGGCTTTTCCTGTCACCGTACATATGGTACACTAATGGCTCTAGGGGCTTTGAGAAAAATGAAAATGACGATTTTATAGGGAAAGAACGAAGAAAAAAGAAAAAGGGAAGAGAGCAAAAGGAATAAAGAAAAAATAGCAAGGTTCAGGGAAGCAAGGTAACACCCATAATCCCATCCCTTTGTCACGCTATAAATGAAATGCTAATCCAGGGTATTTTCCAGACGAAGAATGAGGCCTGTGAATACCTGTGCCATCTGGACCCACCTGATCATACTCTGAAGCTCCTGGATATAACGGCCAGCCCAGGAACAGCTCTGCGATGACACAGCCCAAGGACCACATATCAATTGCCTCACAGAATGGTAAACCAAGGATGATCTCAGGGGCCCTGAAAAGGAGGAACAGAAGAAACCATTAGCAATTTGGAAATGCAGGCAGCTATTTCTATATGAATTCTGTCTTCCACACCTGGGATGCCATTACCGACTCCCCCGTGAAGGGCCTACAGTGCTCAGCGCTGTGTTGCAACGATCCTTCCATTCTCTGGCTTGGTTTTCCTATCAGCGGACGACCCAGTTAGATGGCCGGCTGAGATGCAGGGTAGGTCTGTGGCTTTAGAACAGCCCTACAGGGAACCATGTCTACTGACTTCGCTGCCATCGCACCCCAATCAAATGAACCAATAACCACGTTAGAGATACTCTGAAGTTATCTTTTGTAGCTGAAAATCTGGGAAGCTAATCTGTAGAGAATGCATAGTTTTTACAAAGGAGTTCTGAAATACAGGTATTTGTTTTCTCTTACCTATTCATCAATCCATCAATGGACCAACAGGGTCTCACTATGGTGCCCAGGCTGGAGTGCTGTGGCTATTCCTGGGTGCAATCATAGCGCACTACAGTCCCCCAAGCACCTGGCTGCACCCAGCTCCAGGTATTCTGTTTTCAGGAATATGTAAAACAAGCTTCCCCCACCCAAAATAATGGGATTATGTCCAATATCTGTTCACAGCAATGATCACTTGCTTAGGAATTTGCATCACACCTTCCCAAGGAAACAGTGCTATTTTTCCCATTAGCTTCTAAACAGTTAATCTTAAAAGTTATCTAATATTACAATTATAGAACCCTGTTCATGAACACAGTCTAAACAGCAACCAAATTCCATTATAAAGTCCAGGAACAACCTGCTCCTGGCTGTAGGAGTTATGTTCCTTCATAACGACAACAAAGTTACAGACCGGAGATTCCGAAGGAAATCACCAAACTCAAAGGGAAAATTTCACAAGTAGCTGGTAATCAAAACTAGAGAGACCACAGAGCACATCTTTTCTAAGAATCTGTCATGATTAGGTAGGGGTATGTTTTGGAGAAATCAGGCTCGAAGTTTGAGATATGAACACAGCTTATGTTTTTAAAGAATGTGGCCCAAGGCACTGTGCTGATAATGAAATGCATTAGCCTGACTTTTGTTTTCTCTATAAATTTTCCACTTGACTAAGCAGCGTTGGAAGAGGCTACTTTCCCACCCTTTCCGCAGCAGGAGTGGGAGTGACGGGAGCTGGGGAGACTTCTCTCTCTCGGGTACCTTTCTCCCACCTGGCATGAGGGGGAGGAAGGCAGCAAGCAGAAACGGTCTCCGATCTTCTAGCTGAATTTTCCCCACTTAAAAAGCACCCCTCTTCCCCCTTTAAATTTGTTCCCGTTGCTAATCTATTTTCCTCTATATGATAGTACTAAAAAAAAAACAAAAAAAAACAAACCAAAAACCAAACTCAAACATGTCTTGTTATACAGTTTTGATTTTTCAGATGTAAAATGGAGTTTATTCCCTTCCTCAGAGCTGAGACTCGGCACTGCCACCGGGTGCTCCTAGAGCGCCATCCGTAGCTGCCGGTCTGGGCAGCAGGAGGGAGTGACTGCCGGGGTGTGGCGTGAGCTGCCTGGGTGCTACTGATTCAGACTTCCACTGTCCCTGTCCCTGCTGGGCATCCCCAGCTGCCTGTGCTCTGCCTGGCACGTCACCCCCTCTGGCCTTTGTCCCCTTCAGTCCTCACTGCTGAGCATTGGTGTGAGCATCAGAGGCTGCCCTTGTCCTCAGGGCTAAGGAGCTGGGATGCCCGCGGTAGCTCAGTGCTTCCTGCCGCCCCTCCTGTTTCATGTGGCCTCGGCCCCACCTCCTGCCTCAGTCACCTGTGTCAGTGCTGCCCACACACCGGGGCTCCCAGATTCACTTATCATTTGTGCAGCTGATGAGATTATCACCAGATTGCCTCTAGCAGTGCCTTTAGAGATCATTAGAGTTTATCTAAAAAAAAACCACATCTCTTAGAAAAGGAGGCCTATCTGAAAAGAGCATTACAAAGAAGATTATGCTGTCAGAACCTGCTTTCCTTTCCGCCCTCCCTGTCCTGGAGTCAGAGATGCTCCCCTGCCTCCTCTCATGCAGATTCAGGCCTCTGCTCGGGAGAAGAGTTCTGGTCCTGGGCTGCCTTCCCTAGGCTGCTGGATCAAGGGTCCAGCACATTCTCACCTCCGCCCCCCTGTTCCTGTCACCTGGACCCTTGGTTAGGCCCTGCCCTCTCACAGCCCTGATGCTTGGATGTTTGATACTCCAGTCTCCAGGTTGGGTCTTAGGAACAGGCTGATCTGGCTCCATGGGGACTTCTCTGGACTTGAGCGTGGGCCTGCCCTCCCTACCAAGTTAATCAACTGGTTCTCATGGCCCAAGAAGGCAGTTCCTAACAGTTTCTGTTCTCTGGTGGTGTACAAGGCAGAATCTAACAACCAAGACTGTCACACAAAGGCACTTTAGTGATGTTCTTTGGTAAGAAACACCAGACTTAGATTTCGACAACTGACATTACATGAACAGGCCCTGTGAAAATTGCTTAGTCCACCCAGAAAATGAAACGGCAGCCATTCATGGTGTCATGATGTGAGTAGCAGAATATTCTTGCTATGACCGCAAAGAACAAACGCGTGAGCATCTGGCTAGGTGGCTGGGAGACAAAGAGAAGCACGGTCCTCCCTGCCGAAGGCTCCAACGCCGGGAAAGCAGTGCCAAAGCACACAGGACAACCCAAGTCGAATACGAAATGTGTGTGACAACACGCAGACAGGGAAAGAGAGCTGACGCAGCACACAACATGCTCTAGTGGCTCCCACTTTACAAAACAAAGCAGAACACAAGGACAAAACAGACCAAAAAAAAAAAAAAAAAAAATCCCCCAGACCAAAACACAAACCTTTCCTAATCCCTTCACCCCTCTGCAGCTGTTGTCCTACTTCTCTGCTCCCCTTCCAAGCCCTCTCTCTCGAGAGTAATCTCCTGCGGTTTCCACCTCTTCACCTCACATTATCTTCTCAGCCTCTAATTGGACCTGGACACTCTGCTCCGGGAAGCGCCACACTTGTCAAGATCGGCGGTGATCTCCACGTCGTCACATCTGTAGGTCAACTTCTCAGCTCTGACCTGAGAGCTGCATTTCTTTCACACAGTGGACCATTTTCTCCCGTTCTGAAACGCTCATTCTCGGTTTTCATGACACCATCCTCTGCCCAGATCGGTCCCGCCTCTCTGCTTGTGGCTTGTCCTCCTCTATGCAACTGCCACGTGTTGCCAAAGTCCTAGGCCTCCTCTCCTGTCTTTCCATCCTCGTCCTGGGGAATTGTTAGGGGTTGAATCGTGTCCCATTAAGAGATACGGTGAAGTCCTAGTCCCCGGGACCTCAGAAATGTGACCTATTTGGGAATGGGGCTGTTGCGGATGTAATTAGTTAAGGTGAGGTCATACTGGAGTAGGTGGGCCCTAACCCAGTGTGACAGGTGCCCTTAATAAGAAGGGGGAGGCAGAGGCTGGAATGACGCTGCCACAGTCAGGGAGCGCTTGGAGCCACAGGAAGCTGAAAGAGACAAGGAAGGAGCCTCCCAGGGAGTCTTCAGAGGAAGCAGGACCCGGGGGCACCTTGACTTTGGACTTCTAGTCTCCAGAACTATGAGAAAAGAGTTGCTTGTTTTGAGCCACACATTTTGCGGCACTTGTCACAGTAGCCCTAGGAAACAGAGACAGCAGTCGTACCCACTCGCACAGGTTTAAATCCTACTAGTATTTCCAGATTTCTATCTCCATCTTGGAGTTCTCTTTTCAGCTCCAGTTTACATTCTGACAGCTTGAGAGCTCCTCTGGCACGTCTCAGAGTCATCTCACACTTCACACGTCTGGAAGGGGACTCTTTCTCTAAATGTATCCCTCCCGCTGTCCTCCTCATTTCACTGAGTGGAATCACCACCCTTCAGCTGCTTAGCCAGAAACCTGGGAATGGTGGTTATTTCCTCTCTCTCCCTTCATCCCCACATCCATCCATCAATGTGGCTGGCTCCACAGACTAGCCCAATTGGTCCCTGAGTCTCCATCTCTCCTGCCACTGCTCTGGCCATGCCTGTGTCACCTGGAGCTTCCTCTCCAGCCTTTCCACTTGTCTTCCGTCCTCCCAGGCAGCCACAGTGAACAGGTCACCCCCGCCCTTGCTACAAGTCTTTGGAGGCTCCTCACTGGACTCAGAATGACAGCCCAGTCCCTCCGTGGCCCGGGGGATGTCCAGGATCGGGACCCTGCCCACCTGTCCACTGTCATTTCCAACCACTCTCTGATTCAATAGCTCCAGTCCCATTGGTTTCTCTTCAATTTCTAGAACACCCTAAGCTCCTTCTGGACTCCCTGTGACATTGTTGCTTCTGTCTCAAATGCTGTCCCCACTGACTCTCAAATGGCTGCCTCCTTCTCATCCTTCACATCTTGGCTTAATTGTCACTGCCACAGACAGGCCTCCCTTGACACCAGTTAGTCTCTATCTACGGTGCCATAAATGTCACTTTACAGCATTTTCCTAATAACCTGTTCATTTTCTATCGCTCCCTACCAAGCCCGTGAGGGCAGCACAGTCCCTGGCACTCAAAATAAGCCTTTATTAAATATAAGAAAGTGCTAAAATCTGTGATTCAGACTGAACGTTCTAAGGCAGCACAAAGGAGAAGGAAGGGGAGACTTTTCATGAAGGAATCAGGGCTTGGGTACAAGGAGGCAGAGTTTAGCCCAAGGATGAGCAGGAACAGAGGTGCCAAGAGCGGCAAGTGTGTTGGCCACACCCACCTGTGCAGGGCACCTGTGCAGAGCAGATGGCAGGAGAGTCAAGGGATACCTGCCTGCAGGTGGCTCACAGAAGAATGATAGCAGAATGACAGAGAGGCATGGCAGGGGGTGGAGGTGGCACCAGGGTTGTGCAGGGTCAGGACCTGGGACCTCAGGGATTTAGTCTGAGCCTTTCACTTATGACCATGGCCATCCCATCCTCTAGAGGCTGTCTCTGAACTCTATCTTGAAGCCACTGCCCCACCCAGACCCGCTGCTGCTAGCTAAATCAGGTCCTCTTCAATTCAGGCCTCTCCTGCAACTGCCTGCTGCTCTCTTGCCTTTGGTTTCAACCTTTTCCAATCCACCCCAACACCCTCTCCCACCCCTAAGGATGCATCCTTTGCACTGCACTTACGAGACATTTCTGATACAGCCTGTCCTTCTTCCTCCCAGTCTTCCTCACTCACACACACCACACTGCTCACTTTCCCTGTGCTGACTGCGCCAGGTGAAGAGGACACAAACGTGAATGACATATTAATACTTATACAAGATTGGTCTGATTAATGCTAATTGAGCACCTACTGGCCCCACAGAAACATCATAAAGAATCTCATTACTATTTTGAGATACCAAAAATACTTTAAACATACATGAAGTGTCAGACAAAATTTGCACCTAAGAAAGACAGGAATCATTCCTTTCCAACATACTCAAAGCAAGACACTGAAAATTCTATTTTTCTATTGAAAGAGAATAAACTGTCATTTTGACACACATACCAGTTTGCATATCTGCCCCTACTAAACCTTCTGCAGGGCAGGGCCTGTGTCTCACTTATCTTCGATCCTCAGCCTGGCACACAGAAGCTGCATTGTAAACAGCTGCTGAACCCAGACCATGCGCCCCCTGGTAAGGAAGGTATTTCTCCATCTGGCCCCTGGTAATCCTTGGGGGACTTCAGGCCATTCCGCTGTGACCTGGTCTTGCAGATGCCTTGTCCCTCTGCTCTGCTAGTCTACAAAGCTCTGAGTTCCTGGAAGTTCAAAAGTCAACTCTAAAATCTGTTTCTTTTTGTTCAGCCCACCTGAAGTATGTTCCATGGTTGCTAAGGCGTGTTTAGTCTTCAGTGAAGCTCATTCTTACCAATGTTCCTTCTAAGCCAGAATTTGGTTCAAACTGTATTCATTCACTTACTTATTAGAATATTCAACCACCATTTACTAACTGTTTACTATGTGCCAGGCACTGTACTGTGTGCTGAAGATCAAAAAATAAACCAGACCCTGTGGCTCCTCTAGGCACTCACTGTCAGTCAGAGGCAACAATGTGCTGACAGCTGACATGCAGTGTGCATACAGCGCACAATGGGGGACAAGGTAGGGGAGACGCAAAGCAGGGTGAGCTTCCCAGGAGAAGTCTCAGCTAAGCCTTAATAAGTGGCCAGGAAGAGGGTGGCCCCCAGGCACAGGGCAGTGTGAGTATGTCCCCCATGTCGCTGCTGTACTTCCAGAGCCTGGCACAGTGCCTGGGCCGTGGTCAGTGCTCAGCACACATCTGTAGAAGGAAAGAATCTACGCCAACTGCATCCTCCCAGCACTTTTCCCCGGAGCTGGCAGCCTCACCCTGTCAATACCTCCTATGACAAGAGCCAGACTACTTGGCCTTCCTGTTTCAGAGTTTACATTGTTTTTTGGGTTGATCATCATATTCCAATTTCTTCCATGGGGGCTGTTTCTGTTCTCAGTTCAGTTCTAGAGCAGGTAGGACTGTTGGCTCCTAAATACTGTGAAGGAGGATCTCTTGTTAAGGACTCATCTGTCATTTGCTGCTCCTCACCTTCCCTGCTACAGCACCACCCCATGGAACCATCTTAAAGAATCTCCTCATTACTATTTTGGGACATCAAAAACACTTTAAATACCATGAAGTGTCAGACAAAATTTGCACCTAAGAAAAAGAGGGATCATTCCTTTCCAGCATTCTCATAACAAGACACTGAAATTTCTATTTCTCTACAGAAAGAGAAAAAACTGTCATTTTCAACACATCAGTTATGGAAGCCTTGATATTTAGCTCCACTAGCTCTCTCGACAAGGCAGAGAATGGATCCTGCAGGAGAATGGCCTCCAACACAGGCTGGAGAGATACAGAAGTGGAGGGGCCTGCCCAGGCTTGGGAGCCCAGTGCTCACGGGGCTGAGCACCAGCGCCGGCAGGTCCTGGCCGGCCACCCGCTTCCGGGTGCTGGCGTGAGGATTAAACAGAGCATCACAGGAGGCACCTTGGATAGAGCCTGGCATAGAGTAGGCAACCAACAAATACTAAATGACTTATCTATTAATATGCCCATGTGACAGCAATAAAATAAGCAGCACCCCTTTCCCTCACTTTTTTTTTTTTTTTTTTTTTAGACACAGTCTCACTCTGTTGCTCAGGCTAGAGTGAGTGCCGTGGCATCAGCCTAGCTCACAGCAAGCTCAAATTCCTGGGCTCAAGTGATCCTCCTGCCTCAGCCTCCCGAGTAGCTGGGACTACAGGCATGCGCCACTATGCCCGGCTAATTTTTTCTATATATTTTTAGTTGTCCAGATAATTTCTTTCTGTTTTTAGTAGAGACGGGGTCTCGCTCTTGCTCAGGCTGGTCTCGAACTCCTGAGCTCAAACAATCAGCCTGCCTTGGCCTCCCAGAGTGCTAGGATTACACCACGCCCGGCCTCCCTCATTTTTTAAAATAAACTTTTCTTCTCATACATTGAAACATTAGGAAAACTCTGTTGAAATATATTAAAGCATATACATTAAGCAATTTTGTTTCACTTATTTATACGAAAAAGATGTAAAGAGTAACATAACCAACAACTAAGTTCCTACGACCCAGCTTTAGAAATGAAACTCCCTATGCACACCCCCTCGTGCCTCCCTTGCACAGGGAAGCAGTACTGTAACTTTGTGTTCCTTTTATTTGGTCCCACTTTAGTGCTGGTTGCACTCAGTGCACTGTGCAGCGAGGACTGAAGAGACAGTCCCTGCCCTCGGGCTGCCTGGACTCCTACCAGTACACTGGTCTCGAGGTCGGACGGATTCCCAGGGAGCAGGTGTGGGAGGGTGCCCCCGTGGGTCTGAGGACCCGGCTGGGCAGAGCTGACCAACTTTACTGCGTCTGCTCACGGTGTCAGAGGAACAGAGGTAGGGATGCGGGATTCAGGATTCAAGGCTAAGACCAGTCAATGTCTCACTCATTCACACAGCACACTAATAAAACCAGGGCAAGGTTCACAGCCACTCCCAGCTCAGGCAGTAAATCTGCAGCACTAATCGGAGAGCACAGGCAGAGCGGTGCATTTCGGAAAAAATGTTACTCAATTTCTCTGAGTTTTTATTTCACCATCTATAAAATATGATTATTAATCTCACTTTTTCTCTTGTCTCTACAGCAGCTTATGAAGATAAATTATGGTTGGCAGAATTATAAAGCCGTTTGAACTCCTTGGAAGCAAGACACTCTATTAGTCCATGGTATTTTATAATCACTGATATTATAAGGTATACTCAAATTGAACTGCAGTGAAAAAGCCCGTTCCCACAAATATATGTAGATTGAAAGTAACCTCAGTATGGCTGGGGCAGAAGCAATCAAAATGTAAAATTGTATTTCAGATGGGTTGTTAAATCTTAGGTTTCCACTGCAAAAATAAGGAGACTTGGCAATGCTATCTCAAGCTCTGAGCCACTCTTTGAGCTGGTGACCTGGAGTGGGAGGTGAGGGCTTACATCAAAGCAACACAGGACCCAGGAAACAGTGGCAAAAATCTGAAGAGCAGGGAGGAGGAGGCTGTTTTAGAGAAACTGGAGCCAGAGGCGTGAGCGATCTGCACAGAAGACAGGCTGAAAGGTAAGGGCTGGAGAGCACCTCGGGGAAGCCCAACAGAGAACGTGCCCTCTGACCACAGGCAAGTCTGCCAGGAAAACACGGGGCAGCGTCCCTACAGGACGAATTCACTATGCTGTTGGAGAGTCCAGAAGGTCCAAGTGGAGATTTAAATATCGATAGAGGCTAATTCCAGGGTCAGCTTCCTAGGCAAACAGGAGAAGAGAGAAAAATAGTTTTGTCTTTGATTAGTGTGCTAGGTAGGTGAGCAAAAGGAAAAAGGGACCGAAGGATGAAGTTCTAAGAGCAAAACTGGAGGGAAGGGTGGTCAGGAGCCCACCAGCGTGCCGGCTTTTGCTGAGCTATCCTGGGAATGGCCAAACCAAACGCTGTGGACCCTCGGCTCTCTACGCCTTCTGCCCCAGGGCACTATTGCCCTGTAAAAAGCTGAAGAAATGATGGGGGAGAGCTGCTGCAAACAAAGGAACAAGGCTTTGACTCAAAAAGAAGAGCTAGGAGGGACAGACAATCCACTCAAGCTTTTGGGTGGTTACAGCTTGACGTAACACAAGCAGCAACACTATTAAGCAGTGGAGATATTCTAGATCTACCTAGTGGCCACTGGAGATGTCTATAAGACCGTGTGCCAACGAGGACCACTTCAAGACCTGTACCAGAGATTCCATCGCAATGGATTGTCTGCAGCCATCACCAACAGAAACGCTCGAGACATTAGAACGAAACATCATTTCCACATGGGAGGTTGCCCTAATCACAGTTTGGTCTACACGTTGACATCATTCTCATGCCACAGCTGCACAGTCTCCCAAAGCAAGCTGGCTTCCTTGATTCAACTGGCCACTTCTCATAAATGCTAGAATCAGAGTGGCAGTTTTTTTGATTCCTATAGGCAGTCAGTATCTTGGCTCTGTAAGATTTTCCTGGTGTGCACCAAACACACACACACAGTTACACACTTTTCATGCTGATCCTTTGTCCTAGTGCTGCTCCAGCTGTGCTAAGCACAGCAGCAAAATCTAGCTTGCTTGCTTGTATACCAGAAGAAAGGGTTGTATCTGGAACTTAAGCTGAAGTTAATCTCTGGAGGCTTCTGATGCTGTTGGTGCACACTGGAAACTAGCTCGCAGCTGTCCAGAGTGCATCTGACGCTAGCCTCTAAATCTGTGGTCGTGTGCTTGTGTATTAAAACAAAGTGAAGAAAGCACAGCTTTCTGGATGCACGTTTCTAGTGATATGGACTTGGCTTGGAGAAGTAAAAGAAGAAGGGAAGGGAAGGAAAGGAAACAGAAGAAAAAAAGAAACTATGAATCACGATCTCAATGAGGAATGTTCCTGGAAGAACCAGGTTGGACCTCACCATGGGTCATTTCAAAGTTATTCACACTGCCCTGTAATTTCTATAAACCCGCACCCTCCTGACATGTGCTGTGCCTGCTTTACCCATCCCTGGCCTGGGTGGCCTGATATCTCCCAGTCTGGCCTCTGATGGCTTTACCATGAAGCCCAGGGTTGCTGGAGAAAGCCTGGTCTGGCCGTCCAGCCCGGACAGGACTGCAGTGTCACTGGGCCAGGTTTACACTGGCGCCTTTTGCGAAAGAACGTGCTCGATAAATGTCTGTAGAAGCACCTGTCAGCCAGAGAAATGGAATCAGGAGTTTCGGTGATTCTTTTTTACATATATACTGCTCTGGGTTCTTTTAAAATATTTATTTATTTTTTACTGTGAAAGATAACGCATATACAAAGCAGTGTACTACAAAAATGTATAGCTTAATAAGTTACCAGAAAGCAAAGGCCAGTGTCACTGCCAGCTAAGTGAAGAAACAGAACATGGTCAGCATCACAAAAGCCCTCTCATATTTCCTGCCATACAATATCCCTGCTCCTCAAAGGGGCTTTGAACTCAGCGCGGACAGGTGGTAACGTGCAGTCTGAACACGCATGCGAGCGTGGGGTGCGCCCGCAGTGTGGACCCCACGCCTCGGCTGCTCACCCGGACGAGGCTCCTGAGGCTCCCGAGCAGGTGAGCGCGAGGGGCTGAAGCTGCGGAAATCAGACAGCTGGCGAGAAAGGAGGTGCCTCGGGCATTCTTTTATGATGGGCCTTATCCTAGTTCCTTTTGTTGATTGTTTTTCTTCTGACTTGTCAGTCTGTTGCTTGAAGCTAAGGGCTGAAAATGTGCATTTAGAGCTTTGTCCGGATGCCTGCTGATTCTGGGAAGGCCTACCCCAAGTCACGTTGTCACCTGCTGTCACCTTTCAGCTTTCTGGGGCCACTCCTCTTTTCTTTGCACTGGCAGGGAATTTGGAATTTCAATTCCGAATGCAGCATCTTCACTGTGTTCAGCCTGGTGATACAGTGCCCGCCAATAGAGTGATAATGAGATGTAAGGCCGGGAAAAGGCTGGCCTCTTCCACACTGACCTGCTAATTCAAACTCACCCTCTACCCCAGATAACAACCATACTAAGGAAGTAAGTAGTATTACTTATGTGCAACATTACTGATTTAAATGTAAAACTTCTCATTGTTTCAACAGTTAGCTCCAACTGGTTCATAGTGAGTACTCAATAAACGTCTGCTGCATGACTGACTGAACCAACACGAGGCAGAAGAATCATGACGCCTTCCTTCCCAGGGCTCCCCAGGCCTGGAGAAGCCCCACCCTGCTCTCTGAGATGAGCGACTGCACCACAGACGAGGCTCGTCTTTGGGGAGTTTCCTTTCCACAAAGCATCACCTGATCATGTGGCTCCTGTGCTAAGTCACAAAGCCATTCTTTACAGTTAATGGGCTAGGATAAGAGACAGGGGACTGAAGATAGAAACCTGCTCCTTCTTTGAGAGGGACATGCATTCATTGTCACCAATTGGAGGTAGACCAGTTAAGAGAGCGGAAGCCAGAAACCTGAGCTACGAAAAAGAATCCACTGAGGAAAGGGGCCAAACGCATGTTGGAGGGTGAATTTCCATCGCAGCCTCTGGGATATTCCAATAAAATAGGCATCATCACCAGAGTTCTCACTCCCTGTATTGTGCTTTTGATAGAGAATTACTCAGAATGAAGGGCCAAAACCTGCTAATGCCCTCCCCAAAGCAAGTTTTCAAATAAAACCAGGAACCATCCTGGCCGATGGAGTAGGTTCTGATCCTGGTACAGGATGTGGCCCGTCTCCAAGCAGGCAGGTGCGAGTGGGGTAAGCAGAGCTGGGGTGAGCTGGGGACATGCAACGTCCCGGCTTTGCCAGGACACCAAACCAGCAAAAGACGACCCACGAAGGGTATGTCCTTCACCCAATTCTGAAACACCCCCAGAGTGGACTTAGCCCCAGCCTGTCTTCTCACAGCACACCTGTTAGCACCTGCCCGTGGCACGACAAGGAGGCAACTCTCACAGGCCTGGCTGCTGTTCCAGCAGGAGTTAGGAACAGGAGAACTCTGCCAAACAAAATGGGCATCAGCTCCAGGTCTCTGGCCAAGGGCAGCTGATTTAGGGAAAACCTTCCAACACTTAACTTTTCCTAAAGGAGCTGAAAAAAACCCAAACCAAACCAAAGCTTACTTGCGTGTGTGTAGGTCCTGGAGGAAAAACCAGGCTGGCTCTTCCATCTCCCACTAGGGGGTGCTGAAGTGTAGCAGACACA
Source organism: Varecia variegata (assembly GCA_028533085.1). NCBI lineage: Eukaryota > Metazoa > Chordata > Mammalia > Primates > Lemuridae > Varecia > Varecia variegata. Next base: position 174,042,345 of record CM052437.1, read on the forward strand.
CAGGGGCTGAACATCATCAGAGCTGCCACCTCCATGGCGACGGAGGGATGGAACCAACTGGGACAGCACTGACGCCCCCTGCACAGAAGAGGTTTCTGTCTGATGAGGGGGAGAATGCCGTCCCCCAGATGAGGATGCCACTGCCCCATCTTCTCATTAACTGATTTTCTCATCCCCACAACAGGGCCTCTCCGTAACCGCAGAGCTGGGCCCTCGCACACGCCTGTGGAGTGGAGTGGAGCTCAGCAGAAGAGATCAGAATGTTCACTTTGTTCTCAGGAGCACTGACTACTGCTCTGGCCAAGTGAGCTAACCAGCTTGTGGAACGAGGGAGCTGTCACACATCAGCTGAGATGCAAAAGGTGGAGAAAAAGAAGGGAAGGAAGGGAAGAACGAAAGGAGGAAGGAGGGGGAAGGACCCTTGGTGGGCGTGGGAGAGGAGTTTGGGGCCGTGAGGAAGGCAGAACCCCGGGACTCCAGTATGAGGCCCAGGCTTCCCCTCCACATGCCTCAGTCTGCCCCGGAGAGCACGGCTCCTCCTGGGCGCTCTCCTCGTCTCTGTCCCTGCAACAGCAATTCTGTCTGCTGCGGTCTCAGCTCTTTCACTCATCCTTGCAGGATAGTTTTTTTTAAGAATGAGAATGATCTATGATCAGCTTCTCACCTAGACTGGAAGCACCCCGAGGCCACAGACTGCGCTTTATTTATCTCTATCCACCTCACAGAACCCAGCGTGGAGCCTTGTATGCTGGGGAAAGGAGGGAGGTGTCCACAGATATTGGTGTCACTGTTAATGCTCATGAGCTGGAAGGGGCTATGGTTTCATTATCTTTTTTCTTCCCACCAAGCACTATGTCAAGAACATAGTAAATGCTCAATACACAGATGTTTGCTGAACTGAAATGAGTGGCTGATTATGTGAGAAAGAAGTGAAAACAGGATTTCTGTTTGTTTATTTTAGGAATAGGGTCTCACTCTGTCACACAGGCTGGAGTGCAGCGACCTGATCCTACCTCACCATGGCCTCAAAATTCTGGGCTCAAATGATCCTCCTGTCTGTCTCCGTCTCCTGAGTAGCTGGGACTACAGGCACATATCACCACGCCCAGCTAATTTAAAAAAATTTTTTTGTAGAGACAGGGTCTCACTATGTTGCCCAGGCTGGTCTTGAACTCCTGGCCTCAAGCAATCCTCCCACCTTGGCCTCCCAAAGTGCTGGGGTTACAGGCTTGAGCCACGGCGCATGGTCATTTATTTTTAAGGCAAGAATGGGCAGGGCGCAAGCAAGCTCTTTGAGTTCTTCTCTGGTAACGGGAACTCCAATGGCGAAATCTCAACAGAAACCTAGCAAGCTCTATTTTCAATAGGAGAAGCTTGACATAGGAAGTTTCTATTATATCTTTAAAGATATATATAAGCTGAGGGGTGGTCAGGGAAACAGAAGACACTATTTCTCCATTTGAAGATGAAGAAATAATAGGTGGAGATGGGGAGAGAGAAAGCACCTAGGGAGATTTAAAAATTCAACTCCAACATAAGCAATTAAATGGACGTCTAAGAGAACGACAGCAATCTTTCTTTCAGTTTCTTGTTTGCCAAAGAATAAAAGTTTTGTGGTATCATTTACACGGGTGGCTGCTTGTCATGCCTGCCTCTGTAGCGTCAGAGATGTAAGTAGGTCTTTGTGCGTATGTATTTAAGCCTGTCCTGGATTCCCCCTGAGATCAGAAGTTCCTTGAGGAGCGGGAACCTGTACGTGCTGGCTGGGGCAGGGCTCAGCAGCCCGGTGCAGCAGGTGTTCAGTCGGCATCGGCTGCCTAAATGGAGCTCACCAAATTCTGTCCCCGGTGTGAAAGCTCTGACACAGAACTGTCTAGTTCCTTTTCATTCGGCCTCAAAGAGTGTTTTTTTCAAAAAACAAAACAACCCCAAATACCCCAAACATTCAACTGGAGATTCAGTTTTGAAGCTAAGTGAACAATTCTGCCTAATTCTTTAAGCAATTCTTGCTTGTGTGAAAATCAAACAGAAGTCTCCCTTCTTCCCTCTTCTGGGTTTCCCTGACTTTATAGAGGTTGACAGACTTCAGGTGATCACAGAACCCGAAGTTACGGGCCATCATGGGGGAGTCATAGTTCAGACCAGGAAATCAATAGCGGTGGAGAGAAGCGTGGAGGGAAACGATGCCGAGTCTTTCGGGCCGCGCAGTGGAAAGGCGGAGGAGAGAACCACGGCACACGTCCCCAGCCTTGCTATTTTCTCGCCCTGGGACTGCATCGCAGCTTAATGCGAGCGAGCATCATTGCTGCTTGCACCTTCACACCGGGGTGAAACCATTCTGTTCCGCAAGCCGGAGCTGAGGTTCCAGCGTCGGGTCCATCATCTTTCCTGCCGAGCAGCGACACTCCGCACACTTCTCCTGAGCCCCGTGTCACCACTGAGGACCCTTCTTGGGACTGTCTTGCTTGGCAGGGGCGGGTGGAGCAGAGGGAGGGAAAGGATGCTGCCGGGTTGTTTTTCCTCCACATGTATTGTGTTCAATATGGACAAATGTTTGTGCAGCTTCTGTATTTACCGTTAGTACTGGGATAAAGCCATTAGTGATTAGATTTTTCTATGGGAAGCCACAAAGCACGGGGGTGGGGGGTCTCAGGGGGAGAGCAAAGCCCCACACGGAACAGTAGCACTAAAAGCTGGCATCCGAAGGTATTATTCAAAAACAATATGGGAAAAAGCAGAACTGTATTTCCTCTGTTCTTCTAAGGGGAAGTTCAGACAAAGGTCAGAGAGAGAACAATGCCGACCATCTATCACAGCAGCCTCTAACCTGGAGAGGTTACTTACCCACTGCCGCTCATTCTCAGTTCTGCAATGACCGCCCCCCTCAGATCGCACGCCACACCGCCATGAATTATGCATTTCATTTCCATTTCCCCACACCCGCCTCGGTGACCACTGCTGCAGCGGGCGGGCAGCCGTAGCGGGTGGCCGGGGCAGGGCTCCTTCCCCAGGTACACACGAAAATGTCACGGGGGTCCAGAGCCCCAGCACACACTCACGGATGCTGCTCAAGTCGCCCTTCAATTCCCAGCCTAAGGTTTTGTTTATTGAACAAATAAGACCAGCTACCAGCAGGGATCTTCCTGGGGGAAGTCGCACTGGGACACCTTTCCTTCGCCTTAACATTTTTATTCAGGAGAATCTGGTTAAAATGAATATTAAGGGTGGTCTTGAAGGAGGCGAAGGTGGTGTGGAGCCTGGGAGGGGGTGGTGTGTGCCTGGAAACATCGGCAGTGGCCACTCAATCCTGCTTTTCCAGTTGTGGGGTGAGCTGGAAAGGGGGTACCAGAAATGGATACTGTGGCAGGAACTGTAGTCACCCCACTGCTCCCTGTCAGTGCACCCCTCTCCCACCAATTCAGAGGGCCCCAGAAAACCACTGGGGGCTATTTGTCTGCACAAGTGCTACTATTATGCCAAAGGGGGCACTACTGTCTTTGTTCAGGATGACTTTCCTTTTGAACCTTTAAAAGCATTGGATTTAGTGGACAAGTGTCATCTCAGGCAACTGAGAGAATATGCGAATAAGGATACCCCACGAAGCAGAGAGAGGTAAGCAGTACTGAAACAGTTCCTGTGAGGAGCAGATGGCACACCTGAATCTGTCACTCTAGGAGGTGGGACAGGTAGGGTTTTAAAATTTATTTTAAAAAATGATTTTAGATACATTCAGGGAGGATAGTTCTAAGATGGGCTATAAAGATAGGATCTTTAATTTCTGAGGTTGATCAAGAACACAATAGTCAATGGATGAATATCAGATACAAATTGCTAGGACGTAAATTATATTCCTTTAGGTTTTTTTCGAAAGGCTACTCTCGGGGTTGGACCATTTGTTTGTAAAGGGTTTACTGAGGGTCTGTGGTGAGCACAGCTGGGACAGCCAGCCTCTGTGATGGCCCCCGATGACCCTGGCCTCCTGGTATTCAACATCCTTGTGGTCCTCTCCTACCCTGAGCAGGGCAAACTTGTGTAACCAATAACACATTGCAGAAATGACGACCTGTGACTTCTGAAACTAGGTCATATAAGACATCCTGGCTTCTGCCTTGCTCTGTCTTGCATCTCTCAGTCTGGAAGAAGCCAACCGCCGTGTTGTGAGGACATTCAAGTAGCCCTTTGTAGAGATCCACGAGGAACGGAATGGAGGCCTGCTGCCAACAGCCTGCACCACTTTCTGGTCACGAGCATGAGCCACCTCAGGTGAAGACCCTCCAGCCCCGGTCAGCCCCTCCGATGACCGCAGCCCCAGCTGAGAGCGCTGCACCTCATGAGAAAACTGCCGCCAGATCTGTCCAATCAAGTTGCTCCCAAATTCCTGGCCCATAGAAATTGTCAGATAACATTTATTGTGCAAGCCCCTAAATTTTGAGGTGATTTGTCATGCAGCAATAGATACTTAAGCCTACGTGTGGGTGTACCTCTAAGAGGAGGGATCACGAAACAGAAGCTCTTGTTCTTTCCACGAGTCTCAGCCGAGCAGCTGCCTGACACGCGACCCTGCCAGGTGCTCCTGGCCCTGCCCTGATGGGAATCAGTCAAACGCCTCTTTAAGAAGGTGGATGGCACGATGACAACGGTGCCTGCGAGGACTCCCGGGCACCCAAAGGCAAGCAAGACTGAAGGGACGGGACAAAGCTTGCAAAATGTTACCCCACAGGAGGAATCCAACAGAGACACAAACTGGCCTGCATAGCATTTTAAATTCTTTGAATTAGTCATTAACATTTAGAACTCAGACAATATTTCCTAAAAGTTTGGATTTCCAGCTGAAAATAAAAAGCTTCAGGAACTCTGGACCACACATTTATTCACGGCAACAGCAAATTTGGGCTGAAAAGCGCTGCCCTCTTAAGTGGCACACGTGTGTGCCGCCTGCTACGGTCCTCACCAGCGCGGTGACTGTACCTGACCGGCCCTGTGGGCATTTGTGTTTGGGACTCCTGGGAGAGAGACTAGCGGAGGGAGACGAGTGGAGGATCCAGTAAAAATCACTGTTTCTACCTTTGTACTGGGGCACTTTGCAGGGGTACAAAACTAGTTTTCTTTTGTTAAACAAACAAAAAGTCAACAGCTGCCCCAGAAACAAGGGACATCTTAGAACTTATAAGGAATGTAAAACAATTATTCCACTTTACATTAAACAGCGTGAACTTTAACAGGAGGGATCCCATGTTAAATTTTGTTTGTTTATGAAGGTCTTCATCATATAAGACCTCCGCTGAGAGGAAGTGCGACGCGCAGGGTCTTGCTTTGCTGACCAGGCTTCCCACTCTCACAATTATTTACAATAACATTAGAAAGGAAGGCCCTGGCGCCATAACTCAGTGAATATCTACCGGATTCTTCCCTCCTACAAGATACAATAATATGCCCTTTTTTGGCCTTCTCCCAAGTCTCCATTTGAAACAGGATTACAATCAGTTTTCAGAATGGCTTACTCAAGAATTAACTAGCCAACCCCTGGATAACTGATTCTTGAACAATTCTATACAGTTCTTTGCAAATTTTTGAAGAGGAATGTGATGGTAACAGCATCATGCTCTCAAGAATATCCTTCCTAAGTGGGCAAGTGCTGGGTGGGGAGGAGATGGGCCTTGTGTTTGCTTAAAATGCTGCTCAAGAATGGTTTTATATAAGACCAGGAGAAAGATGGTGTGCCTGCCTCCTGCTTCCCCTGAGCTCAGTGAACACTATTGCATTATTGAGTGATTATGTAGTAAACTCAATCACTGATAGTTATTGAGCTCCCAGTGTGTTCAAGACTCTGCTAGAGGGTGACACAAAGTCATGGTTTCTGCTCTCAAGAAGCTTATCACCTGGTGTGCGTGTGCGAAAAGAGGAATATAGACAGAAATAATGCATGTCAGATGCCAGCCAAGTGTAGAGGGAGCAATTTCTCTCATTCAATAAATATTTATTGAGCACCTACTATGTGCTGGGCACCAAGTGTTTGGCAGTGAAGAAAAAAGACAGTCACTGCCCTCATGGAGCTTAAACTCTAGTGGACTTCATGGACTCCACTCCAGGCTGGGAAGCACAGGGACTTCAAGGAGGCAGAATTTAAATAGGACAGTTAGGGACAGGCAGGCGGCAGGCAGACTTCAGAGCTGAGAGAAGGGAGAAGCCCTAAAGGTGAGAGGCCAGCAGAAGCGAAGGTGCATGAAGAGGGCTGTTCGAGAGAACAAGGAAGGGACACAAGGGACAAGTGACACCAGGGCAGAAAACAGTGTCGATGGTGGTGATACTAGCTCTGGACTTCCTATGCCAGAGTCCTGACGCAGGACGATGAGCTACTCTTTGATTTCTTCACTCACAAAGTACTGACATGAGGGCGTTTGTCCCTAAACATGAGTAACTGGACAATGCACTGCTGAGGAGTCTGAAATGTAAAATGGATAGTGGATTTAGAGATTTTATGGGATAAACCATGCCTCCCACATACAAGAAAGGTCTGACACATAGACTTCTAGAAGGACGCCTGTGCCTCCTGTGAGTGAGGGGCCATTGAGAGGCACAGGTGATCAGTGAGCAAAGGAAATAAGCTCCCACTGCTTCAGGAAGCACACCTGGGATCACCCGACCTGGTGTGTGGAAATCTCTAAGTTCTGCATTGCATTAGCAAAGCTGTTCTTGTATGATGTTTCTGCCTTCCCAAAGGGGAAGGGAGCGAGATGTGCTCCTCCGGCCCCCCAGACTGTTTCTTTACTGCACAGACAGTTGTGTACGTGCAGCCTGTCTGTTGGATGGTGAAGAAGGAAAACAAGGGTCCCAGTGGCACAGGACTGCTGGGCCCTATAGGTTTCATGGCACAGGACACACATAAAGGTTGCTGCCACACAGATGAGGCTCTTAAAGTTAAACATCATTAAAAACACATCCTTGGAACGTTTAAAATGCATTTAGGAAGGATGGGGTCCTTTCGGTGGCTCTGCTATGGACCTGAGGCTGCACCGAGCTTGTCACCTGGTCCCACTGGGCCTCCCCCGTGAAAGCACCGAGTGCTGTCTCCATGGTGGGGGTGGGGCGGCAATTAGCAGAAGAGGAAAAAGACAGGAAGGACAGAGTGTGGTGTGGATGCTTAAAGACCAGCCAAATTCGGATCTTTAAAAAACCTTGTTCATCTTGATATTTCTGGTAATATCAACTCTCAAACTACTCCCTGTATCACCCACCCAATATTTATTTTGGGGAACAGTTTAAATCAAGGGAAAAGCTATTAATAAGTTAAATAAAAGCTACTGAAGGGATTCCTGTGTGTGGGAGCTTGAATAGGGTGATTTCTAAAGTCCGTGCCAACACCACGATTCTAGGATTCTCTCACCGCTTTCCTTCTGGTCACGTGCAATCACACATGCACAGGCAACAGGGAGCAATGCAAACCAGCCAGTTACCACGACAGGCTGTTCTGACGGGGCAGGAATTAGGGTCCTAAGCCTGGAGCTGAGGTACTGACGGGTGAGTGTGAAGTCCAGGTGCCCACACAAGGTGCAGAGTGGACGGCAATGACCAGTGCAGGAACCACAGTCATGACTAACGCAAGCCAGGCAAACAGTGCGGGGAAGGACTGAGAACACAAACAAACAAATCCGGAGCAAATGAAGCAAGTTATGACAAATAAGCAAATGTCGACCTTCCCTGTGGGACAAAGACGTACACTGCAGAGCAAAGGAGGCCCGCTGACAGCGAGCGGGGCGACCCTGGGGACGAGGCTCCCGCGGAGCAAGCAGGCCAGGGTCTGTGCATCTGGAGGTTGCTGTGGGTAGACAGAAAGTGGGACCCACAGAGCCACTGCCTTCCTCGGAGTCCTTCAGCTGAGCCACGCTGCAGACTCTTCCCCACTCTTGCTTCAAACACGCTCACTTCCTTTTTCTTCCCTCCTTCGCCCCTTCTCTCCTTCCTCTTAAAGCAGCACTGCCTGTCCCACACCCCCGGCCCCCCAACACTGACAGGCTGCCCACGGGGACAGTCTGCGCGGCCTTCCTTCATTCCCGAAGTAACCCACAAATCCAGTGGGAGACATGATTAGACTTGTATTTTGGAAACACAACTATAAATCGACTATGATTATGATTTTAAAGAAAGAACACTTTCCTGACAGGCACCTGGAGAATGGATTAGGGTCCAGAAGGCTCGGGGCAGGGAGACAGTGTGGACACCAGGGCGTCATTTAGTGATGGTTTTGGGCGGGATGAGCACCTACAGGAGCTGCACTCGCACGTCACCGCCAATCTCCTCTTTGGAGACCCACTGGCTTTCCTCAGTTCTATCCTTAGCCTCCTCTTTTTTTGGTAACAGACCCTGTTGACCTCAACTCACTTTTAAACCCCCCTTAGGGTTTATGCCTTTTGCTGGCTCTCTGCTAATTTCTCCTGTGTCTTCTCTCCTCCCCGGCCCACCTCCCCTTCACTCCCCGAACTCACTGTGGCAGCCACCCCAGCCGGCTGCATCCCCGGCCCAGCCTCTCCGTGGGCTCTGTGTCCTGCTCGAAGAGGTAATTTCTAATTGGATGACTCCGAGTGAACTCATCCCCTCCCCGCCCCCAAAACGGGTCCCTCTCCAACCCACCCCATTTATTCCAGTAGAACCATTATTTTTTCATCTCCAAAATTAGGATGCTCAAGAGTCATCTTTGCCTACCACGTCTCCCCTTATCTCTCGAGTTTCTGCTTTCTTTTCGGAATGGACCTCATAGTCACTTTTTCCTCTTTGTTCTCAGTGCCACTACTCCCTTGGCCCCACCCAGATTACTGAAATAGCCTCCTGGCTAGTTTCTCTGCCTCTGATTTTCCCCTTTCCGATCCAGTTTACAGCCTGCTGCCAGACTCGCTTTCCTAAAACTGCTTTCATCATACCACTTCCTTTCCCAAGAACCAACTTGCTCCTCACGTGGAATCTGGATTCTAGTTGCTCCCAAGGCCCCAGAGCAGCCGTCCCTCCCCATCATGCTTTGCTCAGTTCATATCACCACTTTCTGCAGGTCTGACTCTTCCCTGTCACTGGTGCACATCGTGGCGAGACCCTTCTTCCCCTATACTTCTGTCCATCTTGCGTTTCTCACCTGAAAGGCCCTGTCCCTCTCCTATTCAAATTCTAAACATCCTCAGAGTTCTGTTCTACCCCACTTCTATCAGCCGTCCCTCCACGACCTCACCCCAGGTTTCTGCTCTAATCTTGAGCCTCAGGCCACACGCTGCCCACCTTGGACGGACGCTGACCCTCCGTAGGAGGTACCGCGCCTGCATGGAGCCTTAGCATCAGAGATCACGCTGGGAGAGTGGCTTGTGTTGACCCACATGTCCCTTCAGAGCTCACCTATTCGATTTTTCATTTGACTGGTCCCAAATCCCTAGGCCTTAGCTAAGCTAAGCTTTCCGACTTCACCTTTCTCACGTCTAGATATAGACGGGACCTGCTGTTCTGTCTTCAACCAAAATGATCCTTGGCCAGAATCCCCTGCTTGCATAGGCCTTTGCTCTTGTTGGCCTCTGGATTTGCTCAGTCCTATCTCTGCCCAAGATTCAGTTTTAGTTCTTCCCTAGGAACACTGTGGTGCATCTCGGAACTCTCTTCTTTCCCTGCAACACACCTTCCATGAAACTTAAGAGTCATGCCAGGCACTTAATTGTTTCTAGGGATAGCAGTTCGATCTCTCCAATTAAGCTGTAAGCATCTTAATGAAAAACTATGGCATCTTCTTTTCTTGGATACCACATCGCTGAACACAGTGTTATATAGCAGGTGCTCAACAAAACACAGCCCACGTACTCATTCTGTTTCACACCATGTGACTGGCCACCTCTCTTCTGGATGCCCTTTAAGAGGGGTGCACCAGGGACCAAGAGACCTGGGTTGTCCACCCAACCTTGCCACTTACCTACTTTGGATTCCTGGTTGAGTCAGTTAAATGTTATGAGCCTGTTTCCTCAACTGTGAGATGGTAAAAACCATTCTTACCTGATCACCTGGGAGCAACTGTCTGTCAATATGTGAAAAACTGTTAATTATAAGCTTAATTAACTCAGTCACTCATTCACTCAATGCATGCCATGCAAATGACCATGTTATTAAGTGATGACAAGCCAAGAGTTTTCAATTCCACCAAATTACATTCCTGGCAAATAATTCCATGAGAAGTGGGAAAGCAAAAACAAAATTTTCTCCATAGAAACTAATTTAATGCCAATACTACTGGAACATATCTATTTTAGAAACCAAATGCTAGAAGTTTTGTCACAGGGGAGAGTCTTTGAAAGCATAAATCTGGCTTACTAAGAAAGGATTTAACCCTGGGTGGGCACAGGAGACAATGGAGTTTGGATGGGTGGAGAAAGCTGGGAGGAGCCACGAAGGTGGGGGGGGGGCGGGGGCGGGGAGATCTTGTTTTGTGCATCCCTAATTCCAAGAGCCCATCGTTACAACTGCCTGCCGCAATGGCCTTCAGGCAAAACCCCAGGTTGCCAAAGTGCTTGCTGATTTTATGTTGGAAGGCCAGTTTCAGGTCACTGCACTACCAGTCTTTCTCAACCAGGGTTCTCTATCTGAAAAGCAGAAACAGAAAATGATGTGAGTAACCACCGCCTTCCTTCCCATGCACCACCAGTGGGGCAGGAGAGAAGTCGCTTCATTACACACGATGGATGTCTTAGGGCAGCAGTGCTTAATTGTCTTCTGGAACCCTGGCTGGGGAAGGCTAGGTGCTGACCGATGGACATATTTCTCACTGAGGCCAACAGCATGTGGTGTTGGTATTGGCTGACCAACAACAATAGGGCCCTGTCTCTGCTGCAGGGGGGCCACTACCTTCACAAGCCCAGCTGCTTGTCTATGCCCCTTGTGTCCACATTTCCCTCACTGCCCTAATTCTTCCCTGGGAGTGTCCCTTTTCTTAACCTTTTTCCTGCCAGGCATCATAATCAGGCCATTCAAACCAAACTTCCTACTCTAAAAGCACACACAGATATGCCATTTCATGCGGCCGAAGATTTAACAGGCACGATTTAGTGACATTCCATTCTTTCTGCCTCCTTTCAAGTCATAGCAATCTTTTTCAAGTCCATTCTTTCGGTAGATTCTCCTGGCCCTGAGCCCAGGGGGCAGAGCTCTGGCCAAGAAACCCAGCTGAGACCCCTGGCTGCAGCCACGGCAACTGTACGTCTAGAGAGAGATTCTTGCTTGGGCTCCTAGTGTTCCAGGTTTGGACTCTGGTTGAAATCATCGCTGTCACCTCAGCTGCTGTCATCCTACAGCTTCTGCAGTAGGAATATGGTTTTCTCTTTATTCCCTGACCTTGGCCTATAACATAAACCCTTCCTTCAAAGGGTGTGTCTCCAGCCCGTGAACTTTTGGCTGGCTGGAGCTGCATTCTGGCCCTTTTCTGTCTTGACTTTATTCCTTTACTTCCTTCTCCCTGACTGTTCTTCATATCCATCACTATACAGGGATATAGATCATCTTTACTAAGGTTTAGTCTCTTTTAAAACAGACCTATTTACAGCTTCATAATACACAACTGCGTGTTAAAGCAACACCCATACTTCAACGTCCTTATGTATAATTTGAATGCTGAGATTCAGAATTGCTCTAGAGTTCAAAAATCACCTCTGGATGCGCATTATTTGCCAAGAATACTTTTAATCAAATTCAACCAGTTCACTGGCTCTTTGCTAGAACTCTTTGCTAGAACAGCCTCCCACAGTTTTAGAAGCTCATGCCTGGTTGTAGCCCAACCAGTCATGGGTGTTATTGTCTGTCTCTTGGGAAACCAGTAAGGGTGGGGAGTGGGAAGCAGGCATCCTTGGGGAAAATGGGAAAGCCCTTGGCGTTTCAAATGGGACACTGTAGGCATCTAAGACAAGTAAAAACAACCAATTTTTTTGACTTAGAGCCTCAAACAAACGCAAATAGAATTTGCATCCCCACAGCTGAATTTGCCTATCATGTGTACCACAGGACATTTGCTTTTTCCATACACATAATGATTCAGACTTTATTTAAATCCTCTCTTTTAAAAAAAATGAGGGAGATAAACAACAGAATACAACCATTGTTTGCTGTCTGCTCAGGAGCTGATGTGAGGTCCACCCAAACGCCCCATCTTTTGGGCTGTTACTGCCATATGGGCTGCAGGGCTTGTTCTCTCTGTGGGCTGGACCTTGCACCTGTAATCACTTGTTCTCAACAGCCCAGGTGTTTTCAAATCCTATTTCACTGGCATTCACAGTCCTTTAGGCTAGCGCTGAGACTGAGGTAGGAGGCACCTCTTGCAGAGGGCTAGCCAGGCTAGACACACAACAAGGAAAGAATTATTCCAAGAAACAGTAGATATCCGAGTTTCCCTGGCAGATCCAGTGACAGAAACTCACAGGCCCCAGATCTTGGCAGGAGATACGAAGTGGTATGAGGACCAAAGGGGAGTTGTGCACAATTAACAAGGGAAACAGAATCTGAAAAGTCCGGAGAACATAAACATGGAGGGTCCCTTCCCCTGGTGGGCTCTTCCACATGCCAGACAATCTTGGCTTCTAATAGACCCTCTTTGTTATGGGCAGTAATGGTGGTACGCGGTGGGGGCGGGGCGGGGCTGATCTGTTGCCAGCTTCCCTGGTGTAAATACTGCCTCCATGCCTGATTTAAAGAAACCAACAGTTTCAGTACTAGCTCACAAAATTCCTGATTATTTAACCACCAGCTCCTGCAAGCCAGTGCAGCCGGCTCCAGCACACCACTGGGTAACACTCATGTACCAGAAACCCTGGAGAACAACCCCAGACCTAATGTAAAAATCTCTTGCTACAGAATCCCCAACAACTGTACATCAAACCTGCTTTATCCTCCACTGATGAGCTGCTCAATGAGCCAAAAGTCTGCTAGCCTGGAATGCCCTGAGTGTGCCCGCTGGAGGAGTGCAGGATAAACCCAGCTGTCTGTGGTGCCTTCAGTGTGGCAGCCCTCTACATATTTGAAGACAGTTGTCATAAACCTTGAGGTCTTCTCTTTTCTTCTCCATGCTAAATAAACACCCCCAGATCCTTCCACCACCCTTTACATCAAAAGTAGAACTGTCCTCCACAACAAAATGAACATAAAATGCTCCATATGTAATGTGACCAAACATGATACAAGGGGACAATTACCTTCCTTGCTCTAAATACTGTTTTCCTTACTCTGTCCTAACATTCATTAACCCCCTTGACAGCCATCTGATACTGACCATCCTTATATAACTGTCTTCCCCAGAGCCTTTCCTCTGCTCCCAAAGTCTTTTAATATTATTTCAGGTTTCCCCCATTAATTGTCTAAAAAATAAAAAACTTGCTGAGACTACATTATTCTCACTAAATAGTATATGGTCAGCTCGGTTCATGCTCTGTTCTAATGGGATCTTTTTCAAACATGATTCTTTCACCCAGGATCTTAGTTGTTCTTCCAAAGGTTGTGTTACCCACAAACTTGATAAACAAGATTTTTCTGTCTTTGTTTGATTCATTCACATAGATTCCTGAAGCATCTACAAGGAACCTTGTACTAGAGCTAATGATTCTTTAATCCATGCTCTTTGAGTGTGGTCTATAGCTAAAGTCCACACAACAATACCACTCTCTAGTCCATATTTCTTCATCTTGCTCATAGAATTTCAAGCCCTTGGTAGGTGCCTAGTTGAATTTAGAATGTACTTTTAGCAGGAAAGCACCATATGAAGGTAAGGACCTGCCTGTTATTTCCTTGCCAGATCTACCGCCCTAAGGTTCAGAAGAAAATAAACAGCATCATTTGGCATGCCTTTTTCTTTAGTGAGGTCATGTGGACACCTTGTGATCTTCCCGTAGTTGCTTATAAACCACCTGCCAAGTAATCCCTTTTAGAAGTATCCCAGGAATCCACGACGCTCAGGTCAGGTCCACCACTCAGGTCCATATACCCAGGCAGCACAGGGGTCTTTCCCCAACTCTCAGTCCTGTAAAGTACTCATGTTGCCTGCAGCTCAGACATTCCTGACATCCTACCTAAGACCTGTCCCTGACTGTCAGGGCTCTCAGTCATCTGTTCCCACCTTCCCTCTGGCCACCATGGCCCTTGGCTCAGTGTCAGACCGCCTCCTTTCTGTCCATTACCAGCAACAGGAATTCCTGCATCCCACCTCCCTCAGCCCAGAATCCCTCCTCTGCTTTCTGCCTTTCCCACCCTGACCCTTAGCAGGGCACCTCAGTCGTGGCACCACCACGGAGCTTTTCCTCTCAGTCTTGGTCCTGCTGCCCTTTGCCTTCTGCACACAGTGTTCCTTTAAGTGTGCAGTCACTGGTTCACAGAATAATGGCCTCTGCACACCAGATCCGGCTCTCTTCTCAGCCATGAGGGGGTCGCACCGCAGAGGCAGCAGCACAGTGCGGCCAGAAAGCCACAGATCTGTGTCTGGACAGCAGCTGGGCCACTTACAGCTGGGTGACCTCCTGGGCTTCCTTAGCTGTTCTGAGGTGCAGATGTGAGACCATACTGAAAATTCTTCAGAAATGGAAAAGAGCGAGGCTGCTGTTGGCTACTGGGCTTTCCACTGGTGTCCTAAGTGAAAGGGTGTGGTTGGCCCTAAAGGCAACTGATGTCGGAGAGGGGCTTCAGGCAGGGTGGATCTTACCGCCCAAGCCAACAGGAAACTGGAAATAGCTTTGGGGGAAAACTGAGCTCCTGAGACATTAAAGACAAACAAAATGTAAATGTTAAATTCAGTTAGACTCTGGGGTAAAATTTAACCTTGAGACATTAGCACTTTCCACATTCCCACCTTTGAAGTTAGAGACAGACTAATTGATGAGAAGGAACTAGCCCAGAAACACCCTAAATTCTATCTCCCACTTCCATAAAGCCCACCCCTAATCCTTGCCCAGTCATCTCCCTTCACCAGCCCTCAGACTCTTGTTCTCCTCCCAGACTTTTGTCAAGCCAGTGTCCGCACGCAGGCTGCTCAGGAACAACACTCAGTGGCCTGGGCCATGGGCCTTGCTTCCACGAGGACCCTTCCCTCACATCTGGTCCCCTGTGTCCACGAGGACCCACTCCCCTCACCGCTGGTCCCCTTGGTCCAGTGCCCATTCCTCATATCTAAAGAGATCTAGATTTCTCCTAAACTGAAAAAAAACAAAACCCCACCTTAATCTCAATTTTCATCTTCCTATTTTCTGTGTCATCTGCACCCTTCCTTCTCAACTAATCCAATAAGTAGTTTGAGGTTTTTTTACTACAAACCCTCAACCTTTATTCCTACAACATGGACACTAAGACCCACACCCGCTGCTCTCTGCTCCCAGTAGTGAGTGGGCTTGAGATGCACTGTAGCCCTAAATTTCTCCGCTGTCTTTCTCTGTTCTCCATCGCTATCTTAGGTGGTCCCTTGACTTTTGACTGTTTTTCCTTCTGCATATTAATTCATCCAAAGCAGAAATGACTGAAAAATCTAATCTCTGGTCCTAACTGCTCCCTAACTTTACACCATAATTGTCTGCATGGACAGCCTACTGATACTGGATATTTATGACATACCAAAGCGAGCAGCTCAGAATCCTTCCTCTGCCCTTATTATAGGTACCCTATTATTAGAGCCTGCCATCAACACCACCACCATGACATCCTAAGATTTAAAATTCCTTCCAGCTCTTTCCCTTGGTTACTCTTCTTCATGCTTATCTCACATTCACCACTTTCTGAACGAAACCTAGCAGACTCTTTTTATGTGAAATATCTGGAATTTTCTGTGCCCTCCCCATTTCCTTAGCTGATGCTATAGCTGTGTATGCACTGACCTAGTTTCTCCTGGCCGGAGTCCTGCCTTCAGCCTGCTGGCCACATTAATCCATCCATCCTTCCTTCCTTCTATCCAGCCATCCATCCCTTAGTCACAATTTTTATTCCATTATCCACTTACCAGAAATCTACAAGTGCTCTTTATTCTCATCACATTACCAAACTCATCCCCTTTAAATCAGTGCCTGGCACTTAACTTTCTCCTCCATGCGTGCTCCCTCCACCTGGGCACCCAGTGCCATCTGCTTAGCTAATCTGACCCAGCTGCTCATTTGTTCAAGATCCCCCAGCATTCAGTTCAGCGTGAATGTTTATGATGTGACTTGTTCATCTCAAGCTTGGAGAATGTTCTTCAGTCATTTCATGTCCTCTGTTCTGTTTCCAAGTAGACTGTAAGCTCTTTCAAATCAATAAGGAGGTCTGAATTTTTTTTTTTTTTAAACACTGAGCTGCCCAGATGGTGCTTTCAAGATAGCAATTATGCAATAGGCCCTGCTGATGGACAGTGACTATTGGGAGGCAGAAGCCAATTTCTATAAGGACTAGCAATGACACACAATCAAAAATACGTCCGAGAAAAGGGTAGGGATGATATGGTAAGCACGTTTTGGAAATTGCCATTGTCAAAATAATTCATTGGCATACATGAAGAGCAATGCTTTACCTGTTTTGGCCCTCCTTCTTTCAATTAAAAGATCAAGAAAAGTATTTGTTAAAAAAAAAATCAGTTTAAAATGGGGTCAGAATGCTAAGCTACTCTTTAGCCTGCAACCCTACCGAGCACAGGGGGTTCAGGCCTTCTGAGACATGTGGAGGGGCTGGCCATGATGTGTCCTCCGAAAGGGACCATCACCAGGATAACTCAAAACCTAAGGCTCACTGGAACCCTCAGGTGTCCTCTGGCTCTCCTTAAGAGTCAAAGGTCACAGCCAGGAGCAATGGCTCATGTCTGTAATCCTAGCACTCTGGGAGGCCCAGGCGGGAGGATCACTTGAGGTCAGGAGTTCGAGACCAGCGTGAGCAAGAGTGAGACCCTGTCTCTACTAAAAATAGAAAAAAAAAAAAAATTAGCCAGGCATGGTGGAGCATGCCTGTAGTCCCAGCCACTCGGGAGGCTGAGGCAGGAGGATCGCTTGAGCCCAGGAGTTTGAGGTTGCTGTGAGCTAGGCTGACGCCATGGCATGCTTGCCCAGGCAACAGAGCAAGACTCTGTCTCCAAAAAAAAACCTCAAAAGTCAGGTGGCAAATGTCAGTTTATTTACTGGCAAATACCATCTTCTTTCTTGGGGTTTTAACTAGACAGATAAGATACTAAGAACAAACTGTCCCACTGAGTAAATCACTTTCTGGGAATAGGTAATGGACTTTCAGAAAAGCAGTCACTCTTCTAGGATGTGACAAATGGATGAGTCATTTGTTAAATGGCACCATAAGATGAGATACTGTATTTTTGGTGATATGACATGAAATTATTGACTGATCTCTTCTATTTCTCCTAACATAAAAAAAAGTTAGAAAATGTATTCAACTCTGTAACAATATAAAAAACTAAAATTTAAAAAATCCATTTTCCAACCCCAACACAATAATTTTTCACTTAAGTCCTTAAATACATAGTTGTAATCACAGCACACATACAATTTTCTATTCTTTTTGTCACTTGATAGTCTATGATTACTCTTGCATACTTGTGATCTTTGTAACAGAGTCCAATTATTAATATTCCATTTTTCAAAGTTTTATTCATCACTGCTCATTTGTTGATTTTAGTTGTCTTTGATATTCAATATTTCGGGATGACTCGATAATCATATATACACATAGCTTTTTAAAAATTACTTATAATTTTAAGGAATGAGATTATCATGTAAAAGGACATAAAAATATTTATGGCTGCTGGTATGAGTTGCTAAATTGACCCTTAGAAGGAAATACATAGTTTTAAATTCAATCTTATAATTTTTTATAACACACATTATCAATTTTATAATTTTTGATCCACCCTTTGTGACAACTAGTCACACTGCAGACTGTCACTAAACTAGTGCTGAATCACTGCTGCAGGATCCTAATGGAGTGACTGCCATTGCAGAAGCAGCACAGACTTGCCGGCTTTCACAATCAGAAAACAAATAAGAAGCTGCTTTTTAAAAGAACTGGCACATTCTCAGGAAAACATTTGCTTTTATATAATATATAAAACATATTGGTTAATTTTCTTTCCACACTAGAACAATCTAGTGTCACATGTAATAAGTAGCAAATACATTCTGTTTTACCTTGGCTTATCTTTTAGGTAAGAGTAAAGAGAGCATTTATTTGCATAAGATACACATTAATTAAAATCAAGAATATTTTATGCAATAACAGTCAGATAACCTCAATATTAACCAAATAAGTCTGATTAATGAGAAATGTTGTAGAAAACATGATTTATTTTTCACTTAATGGGGTTTCTGGTGAGACATCTCTCACCTGAAGTACTGATACATGTCTGAAACTTGATTAGAAAAAATTAACAAATGAAATCAATTCTGTTAAAGCTTAATGCCATTAATTTTGTGATTGAAAGTTACAAATGCTATTTGAAATTTCGGATCTGACTGGTTAATGTTAAAATTGCACATTAAATTGGATATTAGCTGTTCTATTTAGTTGAGATAAAAAAAATCCAGCTTTGAATCCAAATGGGTAAAAATGGTAAAGTAAAAAAAGACTGATGACTGCCTTATTCCTCTAAATGTAATTATTTATGTGATTGGCCCTTGCCTATATGCCTTTCAAATGTCAAGATATTTTGAAAATAATCAAATAACCAGGAAAGAATTCAAGTGGCAGGATCACTTTAACCTGTGCCTTATATAATGTAGGCAATTTATAAGAGTTGATTCAATTTTCTTAACAAAAACAACAAAACCAGTGATGTGGCCTTAAAAATCTCTTTCTTTGGGTTAATCCCTTTAGCTAACAATTATATTCTAAAAATCTAGGGCTTATCATTCCAGGTAGGGAGTGACCTTTCCAGAAGAATCACAGAACGCTCCTCCCGGCCAGGGGACCACTATCAATCCTCCTGGCCAGGGGGTCAGTGCATGCTCAGCCTGCTTTTAAGTCATTTTAAAGGATGAACAATAAACAGAAGCTGTGATCTCTCACTTCCAGGAGCTGGTGATCTAGCAGGGGAGACAATACTCAGGAAAGGAGAGAACTATATTGTGGCTACACATAATTAAAGACAGATGTAACATTAATAAGCCCATTTTTCTTTTATAGACTGAGAGAAAGATCTTAAAAATCATCTTCTTAAATTCAGCCTTTCAAGACTCATATGTGAATGAGAAAATGAGACTGTAACAGGTTCTCCAAAATTATCTGTTGAGTATGGTTCTTACAGGGATGACATCGGGTAAAAAGAGATGGCCCCAAGACTACATAAATGCCACGGGAAATTCCAGGTCTCACTGAATTGTTTCATTAGCAAGAATACTGTCACAGTCAGGGGGGAAAATTAAGTGATGAAATAAAAAGTGCTAAGGCCTAGAATAATCAAACAGATTAAACCTACAATAAGGCTAAGCTACATCGATTATAATGGAAAGAAAAGAAAACAAGACTACAGGCCAGGCACGGTGGCTCACGCCTGTAATCCTAGCACTATGGGAGGCCGAGGCAGGTGGATCGTTTGAGCTCAGGAGTTCGAGACCAGCCTGAGCAAGAGTGAGACCCCCCATCTCTACTAAAAATAGAAAGAAATTAGCTGGAAAACTAAAAATATATAGAAAAAATTAGCCGGGCATAGTGGCACATGGCTGTAGTCCCAGCTACTTGGGAGACTGAAGCAGGAGGATTGCTTGAGCCCAGGAGTTTGAGGTTGCTGTGAGCTACGCTGACACCACGGCACTCTAGCCCGGGCAACAGAGTGAGACTCTGTGTCAAAAAAAAAAAAAAAAAAAAAAAGAAAGAAAGAAAAGACTACAAACATTACAAATGTGTTAGTATGGCTTTTTGAGGAAATTGATTAAATATAAAGCGCTATTGATGGCAGTCATATGGCAATGAGGTCAACACAGAAGCCAGGCACAAGAATACCCATGGCTGAAGTTTAAACTAGAATTAGGCTTTATTTACTTCTTGTGCCCATGATTTTAACCATTTATTGAGATGTCACAACAGAGCAAAATGAAGCACAATTAACAGGTTAAATTTATTTTTCACTAGGTCTACTAAAAGAGTTGGTTGAAATTACTCTCAAATTGCTTTCAGACATTTGGCAAGTGAGAATTGATATAATAAAACCTCATTTTGGTTTCAGAGGTGGGTCTGAGAAGGTTCAGGTCCTACAACAAGGCTGTTCCACACCACGGGCACTTTTCAGGGCCAATGAACTGGTGGTGGTTCGGTTGGAAGGGTCCCCTAGAGCTACACTCTGAAATGAGATCCTGGATGCCCCTGCCCAGCTCTTTACATGACAAAAGACACATTGTGTAATTATTGATCACTCCTACAGACTACAGCCAAAAAAAAAAAAAAAAAAAGGCCCAGGGTCTAGCTGCCACCTCTGCATTTCCGATAATTCAAAACATATTTTTAAAGCCAAGTTTAAGTATCTTCTAGTTCTGATTAGGACTTGAAAAATAACACTTTCAAAACCCACAGTTTGAAACAATGAACCAAAAGAGTGATTTGCTACAGAAAGAACATTAAGAGACTGTTATAATACTTGAAAACAAAGTATTACAACTGGAATTCAGGGAATTGAAATTGGCATGTCAAACAATAATAGAAGATTATAAAGACAAAAAGTAGAATAATTAAAAGAAATAGTAATTATACCAAAGACAGGTTTACAGAAAACACCACTGGTGAACTCTGTATTTATAGACTTACTTAAAAAGAACAGCTAACGTGACATTTTCTCTACCGTTGCAACTGCCCTGCACCTATCTTCACACCAGCCTCTGTAAACACCGCTGAATGCAGATCAGAAAATTGAAGCCGATTAAGAACTATTTATATGATTGGTGTGCCAAAATGGGTTAGGCTCTCTTGTAGTACTTTCAGTTGAGAATCAACTTTTAATGAGTGACTTTGATGCATTTATTAGAAATAGGCATTATGCAAATCTAGGCATGGAATGCTACAGCTCACATGGGTAAGGCAAATTATTTTTAATTACTCCCATTTGTTTGCTCTTTATAGTTCTGGTTTAAAAAGATACATGTGAAGTTTAACATGATAATACATTGCTCTGGAATTTTATGAAAAGATTTTTATTAGTTTCTTATAGCTTATGTTTATAGCTCCATTCATTCATTTTTTCAACTCTTATGTAGTGACCACAAAGTATGCTGGGCATTGATTTAGATGCTAAACGTAATACAGGGTATAAAACAGATACACTCCCTTACGAGTTTCCCCGCCCTCATGGAATTTACATTCTGCCTTGCATTAATAATACTTGAATAGTAATAGAATTGATTAACTACTGATGTAATGATTTGAAAATCAAACATTACATTGATTTTTTTTATTTTTATTTTTTTTATTTTTTTTTTCTGCCCTACTAAACCACAGAATGAAAATCAAACATTACATTGATTTAAGTTGGCATGAAATTATAAAATATCTTTCATATTAAAGGCCAGTCAAGATTATAAAAACAACTGGGAAAGTTCTAAAATAGATCAACTAACCATTAACTACTACAAAAAAGGTCAGTTTAAGTCTTGACTTCAGAACATGAGGACTTCAAAAAAATAATTAAAAGTAACACTTTTATTAACTCTGGTGATTAAGATCATTGAACCAGAATCACAAGTTATTTAGTCATTGTGGGTTGTCTTCTACATGACTACCTCATCTTTAACTCCTATTATATTTATAAAGAATTTACACTTGTACTGTTCTCAGTCATGGTATGATTTAATGTTTCATAACTTCTTCAGTATCCTCCTTGCAAGAAGTAATGCAACTTGGAACAAAGCCCATAAGGCAAAATTCACCACCTGCAACAATTAAAATATTTCAATAGCAATAGGTTTGTGTAGAACAGAAAGTCCCAGTGGTTAGAACAGTGGTGATTAGAAAAGCAGCGGTTAGAACATTTCTCATTTAAAAAAAAGTAGGGGGGGAGATGGCCACTAAA
Organism: Varecia variegata; assembly: GCA_028533085.1. NCBI lineage: Eukaryota > Metazoa > Chordata > Mammalia > Primates > Lemuridae > Varecia > Varecia variegata. The sequence goes on from CM052437.1 coordinate 174,064,345, forward strand.
TCCTATCTGAAAACAACAGAGGTACCCCCCTACCCTGGGGCCCTGGAGAACAGAAGAGAGTGCAAACTGAACTGAGAATGCAGAAGACAGAAAGGTGGTCAGCTGGGACAAACTGAAGGGGCATGCTGGCTGGCTAGCAGCACATGAAGATGGTAGCAGAGGCTTCCGACCTTGACAGTGAGTAGCCTCCTTCTCATTCCTATTGTCAGTTCTGTCTCCCACCTAGAGACGAGACTACATCTGGGAAAATCAGTCAGCCCCCAGTGCCTCTGAGCACACTGCCAAATTCCCCCCAACCTCCTCTCTGACCACTTTCTGCTTCTTTTTGTAAGACTACACAGAGGAAGACAGGGCTGGGGAAGCCCCAGAGGCTGAGGGCTGTCACAGCCACCTGCGTGAGGCCTCCCAGGGCTGGGGGGCTTCTCAGCGCAGGTGGTGGTGGTGCAGGCCAGGCTAGCCCAGGGGTTTCCCATTACCACTTAAGTTCTGATTGTTTCACATGGGGTCTTCCCTGTCCTCCTACCTACAGTGGCAGTAGGTAACTTGAGGAAGTCTGACTGGGTTGGTTTTGTTTGTTTTTAATTTCCAGCAAATTGTCTGGCACAGGGCACAAAGCCCATTCATTAAGGGATGTTCAAAAACTTGCTGATTTTTGGTTTGGAGATCTTAATCATAAATGTAGTAGAGAAGCTAAGATTGATATATAAAAAATAATGCTCATAATAATGATGCCAATAACTAAAATCTGTGTGGCACTTTAGCAGGTGTCTTCCCCTACATTATCTCACCTGATCCTCAGAGCTGTGTTGGAGACGACCTCTTACCAGCTCAGGGAGGTCAGATGTCACACAGCTGATGCAGAGTGAGCTGATGAAGATTTCTGTTTTTTTTTAATCTTTTAATTCTTTTCCATTACCCCGTGCACAAAGCAGTAAGAAACAGTAAATGTTAAGGTGTATGGTATGGATTAGGTACAACGGTGACTTAAAGAAAGGAGAAAGCCACAGTGCCAGATAGCCCCAATACATGCAGGGGACGGGATTCTCGCTGAGCCCAAAGAGCAAGGTTTCACACGTTGGGCCTTCCATTTGTGGGGAGCAGGAACAAAAACACAAAGACGGGAATCAGACAATCAGATGGGAAGACGGAAAATGCTTCCAGGCAGAATGGTTCTAGTCTAGCCCCAAGTAAACCTGGCATGGACCAAATACTGGCTCTTTTCCATGAAAGGAAGAAAAATGAACACAGTAATCATATTAATCAATTAGTCTTCTGTTTTCAACTTCAATTCCCAGAGCTAATTAATTACTTCATTAAGTAGGAATTCTCTCTTGGTTTAGGTCATTAATGGATATTATTAAGTAAAACCCGGTTTGTATTTCTAAAACTTTTGCATTTCAAACCCTTGATAGGGCTTAGGGTCAAGCTGAGAAAGGGGTGCCAGGTACTGACTCAGGGCTTCAGCCCAGCCTTCAACCGCCCTCCTCCCACCGGGCTGTCCTCCCGTCCTGAGAGTGTCGGCACCTGCCTCCGTCGCCTCCAAACTAACACTGGGATAAATGCTCTCGTCTTGACTGTACTTATGCTGTCTCTAATTTTAGTTTTATTGTACCCAAATGACTGACATGGGTTTAATTGCTTTATCTGATAGATGTTGGTGCATCGGAAAGACAGATGCTTGCTCTTACCGTTAGTAGCCGATGTATTCTGACTAATTTATGGAATGAGGTATAGTATGTTTTCTCCTTACAACATCCTGCTCAGTGACTGTATCATCACCAGACATACAATAGGGCCCGTTATGTTAAAAATACTACGATAACCACTGAGATCAGAGAGGTGTGGATGTAGTCCCTGCCCTGGCGGGTTGTGCGACAGGCCACAATCTGCACACAAACACTAGGAGGGGGCATATGAAAAACGCGGAAGAGGCCACAAGCACTGAGCGCCTAAGTCCAGAGGTCCAGATTTGCTTCCATATTTAAGTGTCATGACTCACTTTGCTGCCTGGTGACTCTCGTCTTAAGCAGTTCTCAATGCTCCTTTGTGTGCGCGAACTGAAAAGGCACTAGGGTGGCTGGGGAGGTAGGACAGAAGCAAGAATGCACAGAGTTTCTGATCTCAAGAAGCCTGAGATTAAATTGTGGAGAAAAGAAGAAATGATCCGAGAACAAAGTTGGTGTCACCAAGAACCAAACACCATGCTGTGAGTTAAATGTTTGTGCAGAGACAACCAAAGAGGAAGTAGGGTGTGACCATTTGGGTGGGGTAGACATGAGGTTTCTGAAAGGAGCTGTGAGGACCCCCAAGCTGGTGACATGAACTGGGAGAAGGGTCAGGGTTTCTAGTCCAGGGGACGTGTGCCAAGCCAATGCTTAGATAAGATTCAAAATGATGTTCGTTCTTCATTGACGCCTGAACAGATGACTAATTGGTTTTCCTACAGCTGGTCCCTTCCCCAAAGCTCCATCCTACTGAATCACTCTTAACTTTCCTAAACCATACATATATCAGGTCAATCCCCTGGTCAAAAGAGAACCAAGTATGCACTGTCACTTTACAATAGGGTCCTGGAGTAACTGCACTCATCTTTGCTTTATTCCTCTATTGCAGAGTCCAGCAAACTCTTTCCACAAAGGGAGAGACAGTAAATATTTTCGGCTTAGCAGGCTATGTGTTGCAACTCCTCTCTGTTGCAGCTACTCATCTCTGCCGACATAGCACAGAAGTCGCCACAGACAATAGTTCTGTGGATGCATGGATGTGGCTGGCCTGTGGGCTGTAGTTTGCTGACCCCAGGCCAGGGCTCAGCCCTGCTGAACTCTTAGCGTTCCAGCCTGCAGGCCAGTCTCTTTACAGGGGTATTCTCACACTCATTGCTGGCTGTCAGCATCCTACGCTTTCTTCTGCCCACCTCAAAGGCCGCCGCCACCACGCCTTCCTGCTTGCCCAACAGACATTTGTCAGTTTCCCACCGCATGCCAAGCACTCGCTAAACACTGGGTATACAAAATCAATGGCAGGCCTTTTTGTGTGAGCATGACCATCTAGCAGGGGTGGCTAGACAGGTAGAAGAGCCGTCCTTTGGGCTCAACAGACTCAATCCCGTTGCAAGTCCCCTCTTCTGACTTGCCACGGTACCTTTCCTCTGCACTGGAACACCCAGGAGCACTAAGTCCCTGGAGATCACATGAGGTGCCCAGAAGACACATCACACAGTCCTTCACGTGCAGGGGAACTCCAAAAGCATGTGCTAATTGAATTAAATTAAAGTTAGTAGTGCCTTACATCTAAGCGACACATGAATACAATAATAGTTCCCAAGGTGGAAGATAACTACATTAAGGTGTGAGGACTTCCAAAGACCATGACTGTAAAAGAAACAGGAAATAAGTAGGAGCTAGAGGCTGACACACACATACATATTTTAAACAATAATGACAAAAGAATCCTGTGACCATCCTTCCAGGTGAGTGAAGTAACTTCATTCAGTGAGCAAACGTCTTAGTCTGTGCTGCTGTAACAGAATAGCTGAAATGGGGTAATTTATAAAGAACAGAAATTTATTTCTCACAGTTCTGGAGGCCGGGAAGTCAAAGATCAAGGCAGCAGCATTTCGTGTCTGGGGAGGGGCTTCTTGCTGTGTCTTCACAGGTGAAAGGCCAGGAAAGCAAGCTGAGCTAGGCTAAGCTGCGTGAAGCCTCCTTTAGGGCCTTAATCCCACCCATTAGGGAGGAGCCGCCCTGACCTAATCATCTCGCAAAGGCCCCACCTCTTAATACCATCACACGGGCAACACCTGAATTTTGGAGAGGCCACATTCAAACCAGAGCAAAAAACAATTACAAAGACTACACTAAGGAGACGTGGCTACTCCGAGTAGACAGAGAAGGGTAAACAGGGCTATGGAATTGCATTACGAACACTATATGCTTGGAGGTACCAGTCTTTAAATTAAACAACCTATCAAACTATTTAATACCTTCACAGTGAGCGGCTGGTTATAAGTGTGCTATACCTGATGGGGAGAAAATTCCATGAGAGCTTATAAAAGCTTGCTAGAAGCATTAAAAATTCCTAGCCATTTCATTATTTGTCATTCAGCAAATGTTAATATTTCTTTTTGTATTCCTACTGAAGCTTGAAATTAACATGGCTTTTTGTTTATTTCTTCATTTCTGCACCCTTGTCAGCTCATCTCCGGAATGCAGTTTGTTAGCTGGCTGCTGCAGGGCCAAGCGAAAAAGCCTGAAGAAACTCAAACGTTGACTAGTAAAAGGCTCTGCATGAAAATACATTTGTTTTTTAACCTCACAGAAGTTTAACATTTAGCTTAAAGTAAATATTTAACATCTAGGATGCTTTTATCAAGAATCATTTTGACGTGGACATTAGTCTCTATCCCCAAAGCAGAAACACTGGGAACAAAGTTTGCTGCAAATGTGTGCAAAGGAATAGGATACACGAAGGCTGCAAAGCAAGGCTACATACAGAATTTTCTACGGTGAAACAATCTTTTAAGAATGCCCTTCCCCCAAAGAATCGTTAAACTGAATTTAGCACAAGCTTAGCGTTTTCAAATCACTCAGGGATCCGGTCCCGGGGAGCATTCCCTCTGCCCCAGGACTGTTTGCGTTGGAGCCCAGCCTGGCTTCTCCCCTCTCTCCGCTGCAGGGCTACTGCCCACACTGCATCACGACGCAGTCACGATCTACACAGCCCTGCTCCGCCCCCGGTGTGGCTGGTGCCCAGACAGCTCCAGCAGGGCTCGGGCCGGCAAGAAGAGCTCCCGCTTTACTCCCAGGCTGAAAGCACTTGGCGCTAACCAGGACAAGCCAGGACAACTCTGGTTTAGGGACCTAAAGTTAAATTCACGTTGCTGTCTTCGATTCCTTCCTCACAAGGTGCCTTGGGGATGCTGTTGTATGAGCGCTCGTGTGGGGGCCAGGGATGTTTGGAAAACTACAGAGCTTGACAGGCAAACATGGTATTAATCAGGGATTCTGTCCAAAACTGGCTTGGAGAAATGCCTCAAATGTGCCAAATCAATTTTTAAAGTTCATGTTCAGCTTGGCCAAGAGCCTTCTGAAGACAGGACGTTTTTCACGGTTGCGGGCATGTGTACGTTCACGTGGGCTTCCTGAATTTCCCGAGCGGACAAAGATGGCACACCCACTGGCCCTCTTTGCTGGTGGCCTCCCATTTGGGAACACGGTCACCTGATAAAAGAGGCTCTGGACGATGACCCTGCTTCACGGGGCTGCTGCCAGCCCAGCAGGCGGCCAGGGGCCCGGGGGAGAGGCCACCGGGCCTCCATGTCACCGGCACCCACCCGGGTTCTCGTGCCCGTGAACTTCCTGCGGTGAACGCCGTCATGCTGTATTCATCTTCCCTCTTAGCCGACGCTGAGTCACTATAGGATAAAGCCGCTCTTCAATCTCTATTTTGGGTACGCTTTACACTCTGGGGGAGCCGGTAACACATCTTTTTCCTGATATAAACGTACAGGCGGCCCATTAAATGCAGCTCTCGGATGGAGCCCAGAAGTTTCAAGTGGGTCAATGTTTTAACGCCACATCACTTAACCACTTTATTTAAACTTTTAAAGTTTTCTGTTTTTCGTTTCTCATTCTTCTCTTCCTCGGCCTGTTTGGGTAACGGGGCGCTGCCATCCCAGGTCAGGACTGGGACAGGCTGAGGGTGGGGGCAGGGATGAGATCCTGCTTTCCGGGTTCTTCTGAGGTGTCTTTATTAGCTGAATTCAAAACTTTGTGGTGAATTTTCAGAACCCCAGGCACCCCCACATTTCAACTGAGGCACAAACCCACATCCAAAGCCAGAAGACCTGTGGACCCCCTGCTGCTATACACAGCCCCCCACCCACACCTCCCTCAGAGGCCACCAGGGGGTGACAGGAAAGATGCACCTAAGCAAAGAGCCTCATTCCCTCGAGTCCAAGTGAGGCTTGTTTGCTGTTTGTGAAAACTAAGGGTGCCGTGGAGACCCCCAGAGAGCACATTTAAAGACCCTCACATGAAAGGCCCTTGTGATCCTGGGAGAGAAAATTCTCCCTCTCAGCAGAGTGGCTCACCAAGCCCAGGGTCTACAGCAGCCCCTGCTCCCGGGAGCAGAAGGCCTGAAGTTCTCTGAGCTGGAATCTTCCCATATTTCTTTGTCCAGTGACTGGGGACCGTGCTGCCAGGGCAGCCTGTCCCCAGGAGCTAGAGTTGCGCAAACCACCATGGCCAGGCCTGAGTGGGCTCCATCCTTCCAGCCCAGGCACCACGGTGGAGTCCTTAAGGCCTGGTCCTTCTCTTCTGTTGACACTTCTGCTACTACACATGGCTTATTCCACTTGAGCACAGATCCCAGGTGAGGGGCACTGGTGGCCACCTTGGAGGCTGGTTCCTTGCAGGCTGTCCTGGCACTGGCATCCACTCTGTCTGCATTATGGCCGGCTAGTTCCTTTCCAGAGTGAAACAGCTAGATCCAACATCCTGTGTTACACCAACAGGGTTTTTTTCCTCCTACGGTTTTGAAGGGCTACAGATACTTTAGAAAACAGCTGCAAATATTTAATGGGCTCAGAATTTGGGGAGGGGCATATATATGCATATACCTTGCTTTATTGTCCTTTGTTTTATTGTGCTTCACAGATATTGCATTTTTTACAAATTGAAGGTTTGTGGCAACCCTGCATTGAACAAGTCTATAGGCACCATTTTCCCAATAGCAGGTGCTCCCTTAGTGTCTCTGTGTCACATTTTGGTAATTCTCACAGTATTTCAGACTTTGTCATTATTATTATATGTGTTATGGTGACCTATGATCAGTGAGCTTTGATGTTACTATAGTAATTATTTTGGGGCAACACAAACCATGCCCGTCTAAGATGGCGAACTCAAATCATGTTGTATCTGACTGTTCCCTCGACTGACCATTGCCCCTTCTCTCTCCCTGTTCTTGGGCTTCTCCCCTACCCAAGACACAACAATATTGAAATTAGGCCAGCGAGTAACCCTACAATGGCCTCTAAGTATTCAGGTAAAAGGAAGAGTTGAACATCTCTCACCTGAAATCAAAAGCTAGAAATGATTAAGCTTAGTGAGGAAGGCATGTGGAAAGCTGAGACAGGTTGAAAGCCAGGCCTCTTGTGCCCAGTAGTTAGCCAAACTGTGAATGCAAAGGAAAAGTTCTTGAAGGAAATTAAAAGTGCTACTCCAGTGAACACTCTACAGAACGTGAAATAGGCTTATTGCTGATATGGAGAAAGTTTTGGTGGTCTGGATGGACGATCCAACCCAGCCACAAAATTAATTGTCTTCAGCCAAAGCCTAATCCAGAGCAAGGCCCTAATTTTCTTTAATCCTGTGAAGGTTGAGAGAGGTGAGGAAGCTGCAGAAGAAAAGTTTGAAGCTAGTAGAGGTTGGTTCATGAGATTTATGGAAAGAAGTCATACCCGTAACATAAAAGTGCAAGGTAAAGCAGCAAGTGCTAATATAGAAGCTGAAGCAAGTGATCCAGAAGATCTGAGATCATACACTAAACAACAGATTCTCAATGTAGATGAAAGCCTTCTGTTGGAAGAAGAGGCCATGTAGCACTTTCATAGCTTGAGAGGAAAAGTCTGTACCTGGCTTCAAAGCTTCAAAGGACAGGCTGACTCTTGTTAGGGGCTAATGCAGCTGGTGATTTTAAGTTAAGCCAATGCTCACTTACCATTATGAAAATCCTAGGGCCCTTAAGAATTACACTAAATCTACACTGCCTGTGCTCTATAAATGGAAAAACAAAGCCTAGATGACAGCACTTCTGTTTACAGCATGGTTTATTGAATATTTTAAGCCCAATATTGAGACCTACTGCTCAGAAAAAAGAGATTGCTTTTAAAGTATTACTGTTCATTGACAATGCAGCTGATCACCCAAGAGCTCTAATGCAGATGTACAAGAAGACTAATGATTTCATGCCTGTTAACACAACCACCACTCTGCAGCCCATGGATCAAGGAGTAATTTTGACTTTCATGTCTTATTATTTAGGAAATACATTTCGTAAGGCTATAGCTGCCATAGATATTAATTCCTCTGATGGATTTTGACAAAGTTAATTAAAACCTTCTGGAAAGGATTCACCATTCTAGATGCCATCAACAACATTCGTGATTCACAGGAGGAGGTCAAAATATTAACGTTAGGCCGGGCGCGGTGGCTCACGCCTGTAATCCTAGCACTCTGGGAGGCCAAGGTGGGTGGATCACTCAAGGTCAGGAGTTCGAGACCAGCCTGAGCAAGAACGAGACCCCGTCTCTACTAAAAAATAGAAAGAAATTTTCTGGCCAACTAAAAATATATATAGAAAAAATTAGCCGGGCATGGTGGCG
>CM052437.1:174073227-174130733 GCA_028533085.1 Varecia variegata
TGGGTAAAATGTTATCAAGCAGCATCACATGCACAGAGAAATCTCTCGTGAAAGGAAGAGTCAAATCTATGCAGCGAACTTCATTGTCGTATTATTTTAAGAAATTGCCACGGTCACCCCAAACTTCAGCAACTACAACCCTGATCAGTCAGCAGCCATCAACATTGAGGCAAGATCCTCTGCCAGCAAAAAGATTACAACTTACTAAAGGCTCAGATGATAGTTTCCATTTTTTAGCAATATTTTTAAATTAAGGTATGTACATTGGTTTTTAGACATAATGCTATCACACATTTAATAGATTACAGGATAGTGTAAAAATAACTTTTATATGCACTGGAAAACCAAAAAAATTGTGGGACTCACTTTATTGCCATATTCACTTTATTGAGGTGGTCTGGAACTGAATCGACACTATCTCTGAGGTATGCCTGTATTTATAATATGCCAGGCATTATTAGGTGCTTGGGATATTAGGAGACATTGGTAAAGAAAACAGACAAATGGCGTGAAAACAGCACATTTAATGTTGCCTAAGAATTTCGGTTCTAACTTTAACAAAGGGTGCGGGTAGTAAGATGCTCCCAACCTTTGTATCAATCTATCCCTCCATGTCTAAGGTCCCTCGCCAGGCACCACTCACTGGGATCGCTGTGCCAAACACCCGGGAGAAAACACTAGTATCCCAGATTCCTAAACTCGAGAACCTCAAGGAGTATAGTAACCAGTCCCTCCTGCCCCAGGCTACACAAAATTCTGGCTAAAACAGCTTAGATTTGTGCTTAATAATATTCTGAGGCAGTCAGGGAGCTGGTAGATGAAGGGGTGGGTGAGAGGCGAATACAGATATGAGAGGAAACAAATTTCCCAGAGGGAAGGTACAGATCACTGGGGGGGAACCAGATTCTAGGGTCCTTCTTAGCCAAGCTCTGCAAAGCTGTGCATTCGAGCTCATGCAGAGATAAGTTCACCCTTGTTCTCAAGCAACACAGATTCTCGTCACCACCCCCAGTAAGATGCTGTCACAGTCAGCAAACACAGATGGCCTACTGGGCCTGGAGGGACAGTCCACTGGGCCAACACATACACCCTGTCCCTCATCCTGCCCCCTGAAGCCTGGCCAGGTCCAGCGGGCACAGAGCTCCTGCTCCTTGACCGCATGAGCCTGGAGCTGATGACTCGTGCTTCCACGAGACACTCCCTCCTCTCATTCTCTTGGCCCTGCAGCCTTCTCTACATTTGTCCTTCCCACCTTCTCTCCCTACTGCTACCTCTAACTGGGAGTGATTGACAAGTAAATGATAACTTGACCTCTGAATAGCAGAAGCAGTTGAGAGCAGCTAGAGGCTAGGAGACAGAGAAAGTCTGGGAGACAGTCTGGAAGAACTGGCTTCTCACTCTCTCACCTCTAGAGTTGGGGCCAATGTCAAGGGCCAGAAGGTGGGAGCTGGTGGCTGCGATCTGGTTCTCTTCCAAGGGCTATGGTGTGGGGTATGATCCTGGCTAAAGGTAAATGTCTGAGGGGACTAGTTTGCTACTTATTTTCATCTACAGCCTACAATTTTAGCATTGAATCTTTCTCTGAATAATATGGTATAAGATAATATTTGTGTATCAATCATATGTCTCCATTGACTATTTTTAACACCAGAGATGAGTTCCCATGTAAAATCACTTTCCCTCTTCCCACCTCCCACCCAACCAACATCCAGACAGCAAATTTAAAAATACTGATGTTCGTTATAAAGAGAATTCTGTCTCCATGTATATTTACCACCACCAGTACAGAACCTGGAAAAAAAGTTAGTCTAAGTGACCACCAACTCGTAAGATTTGGGGGTATGTTCAGGAGCTTATGTATATTAAAATATACCACAATTTTATTTCCAGCCTTATTAAGAGTTCATATCTTATGGTATCACTGCGAGCCAAACCCCAATATTAACAAGGCAAATGAGGGGAAACTCTCAAAATGAAAACTTTCCTAATTGCCAGTTGGTGACCCAGAGCAAACGCTAAAGATTAATCTTGTTACAGCCTGGAGATGCCTGTTGGGTGCCACATTTGACTGGAGTGTAAACGCAGCCATGGCCCCTGCAGTGTCCTCCCCAAGAAATAGGAAATGAGCTTCTGGTGAGATGGGGGGTGGGCAGGTTTGCTCTGCTACGGGGAAAACTTAGAAGTCAGGCACATGCAATCAGAGAAAAGTGGCCACATTTTGTTGGCATTAATGGGGCTGCATAATTCAATCACCACGATGACGTCCATGTGCTAAATGGAACCTTGACGTTCTCAGGATTATGGTTTAGGCAGTGCAAGTGCATCATCTTTACATTATTTATGTTATATGCTATCTTATGAGAAAGAATTGGCTATTTTCACACATCATCATTTATATATATTAGCTAAACTGCAAATTCCTCAGAGGTAGAATGTTTCTGTCTCAATTATCTGGTGTCTGTTGGTGGTGCCCAGTGCTCAGTGTGCTACAGGGAGGTGCTCAGAAGTGTCTCTCACCAGATGAGCCCAACCTGGAGCTCTTCCCCGTGCAAACTTGCCTGTCCTTGCTGGACCCAACTTCCCACTGCCCAAAGGTAGTGTTTGGCTTCACATGTAATCGTGTGGCTCAGGCTTGCTCTTTGCTAGAGAAGTTAGGACTAATGGGGGTCCAGAGATTTCTAACTCTGAAATTAGAAAAAGAGGAGGAGGAGGAAAGTCAGGTGGAATGAGTCAGTAAACATAAGAGATGCAGAGCTTCCCCAACAGGGGACAAGGACAGAGACCTTTGGACAGCCTGCAGGGTGGAAGGAAGGCGGGTGGGGCATCCTCACTGCCATCCACGCTGAGAGCTCACCAGGGGCTGGGGGAGCTACAGCCTGGGGCCCAGGCAATGCAGGAACAGGGAGAGCTGACATAACAGGTTTAAAGGGTCAGCAGGGAAAGTGCTTGGGACATGAGTTTCACCCAGAAGGCCTCCAAACCACTCCAGAACACTTATTTGCTGACCTAAGTGAGTTTAAAGGCATAGTGACTGCATCGGTACAAGGGCTACTTGCTAGAGAGTGTCTGCCTCCTTTTAAGGCCTAAGCACTGGACATGGAGTGAGAGGAGTGTGAAGGTCAAGGGCAGGGACACAGGGCAGGCTCTCGACAAATGCTGGTTCCCCTACAAACCAATCCCTGATCCCGGCCAACCTCTGCCCAGCAGGCCTGCAAACACTCACCTTCGGCCCCTGGCCTAGTGCCTTAAGCCTCGTGTGTCTTTGACGTAAATTTGTTGAACAGCACTCTGTAATGAAGGAGGTGGGGTTAGGTAATTGCCAAGGTCACTTTTGGGGCCACAATGCTGGGATTCTGTGGGAAATCTCTTTTCTTTAGACAAAAGGAAAACGCATCTCCTTGTTATCATGGCCTGGTATTGGGTATATACGTGGTTAGCTGCAGAGCAGGTTTGTATGTCCCTACAGTTGCACAGTTCTATTGTGCACACATCTGGCACCCTTGCTGATAAAACCGAACATCAAGTTACCAACGGTTGTTGGTAATTTAGCACTCTGATGAGCCCTTTACCATTATAATTAATAAAGTTCAGCGTTCGTATCTGTGGAGACAGTGACAACGGACTTACGCTGTCTTTTTATATAATAAGACAATGATACCAGACATCCAAGGTAACGAAGCCTTGCTGAGTTGTTTACCCCCTTCGTAGTAATATGTTACTTGGAATCATTTAAACTGCGACCTGGCACCACTGTATGGAACACAATTTATGTATGAAAAACTGGACCAAAATGAAAGCTTGATCCTTAACCTCATGAACCCTCACACACCATGGGGGACGAGTGTGGCACAGCGGGCTGCCTCGTGGTGCAGAGCCAAGCAGGACAAGGAGGTGAGCCCTGGTGTCAGGAGGGCTGGCCGGGGCTGCTGGCCTGGCTCCGTCCTGGCTCTGGGTCCTGGAACACGTCAGGTTCTCAATTTCCACATGTGAAAGTGGGGACGAAACAGAGCTGCTCTGGTGACTGAATGAAATGGCATACGTGACAGTGCTCTGTCAAGCGCATAATTGTATTTATACCTTAAAGACAAAGAATGCATTCAGAACTGTGTCCTGTGAAAAAATCCAGATTTTTTAATAGAACTATATGACACATTCACTTATTTCTCCTTTCAGAGAAGGTATTAAACCTACCCAAACCAGGATATTTATAAAAAAGAAAGGATTTTTAAAACTTTATATATTAAAAAATAAAATTTAAGAAAGGTGAAAGGTTTTTAATATAACATTACATGCATCTCTATATAGAGACAGTATACAGGCAGTTTTTTTGGTTTTCTAAAAATTTTAAATAGGCCAGTGCTCAAAGAAATGACCAGCGTGGTGCAATGTCTAATTATGAAGTATCTGAAACTTTTTTTTTTTAATATAGAGAATTTACTTGGGCCAAGGGTGAGGACTGCAGCCAGTATTTCTTTTTTGAAGAAATATATACATTTAATAACATGTGGAGCTCATTTTTATTTGGCACCAACAACTACCTAGAACACAACCCAGAACCTGGAAGAAAACTCAAAAAGCCTTTGAGCACCGAAAATAAACATAAAATCTACATACTCAGCTCACACACACTGGCTACAGAGAGATTGCCAGGCTCTCCCCAAGAAGCTGCTTCACCTCCTGCACTGTGTTTCCGTGTCCGAGACTCGCACAGCAATCCTGTCAAGGGTGCAGGATGGGTGCTTCTCCTGTGGTGTGGACTGAGGGGCTCGTGGCTTCCTGACAGGAAGTAGAATTCTATCCTCATCTGTAGAATTGGGGTCAGGCGGTGGTTAGAGCCACATGATAGAAATTGTACTGTTACTATCTTCCAATTGAGAAAATACAAAATGCCAAGAAGCCACAGTCACCAAGTCACATTTTCCAATACACTAATCACAGTAGCATCTATATACCTTAGGAAACAGTTGTGCGCTTATGTATCAAACATAATTTGGTCTGCAAACATTATGTGGGGGGAGCACGTTAGTGACGAATGCCCATCCCAGGCTGGGAAGAGGTGGCCAGGGGCTTACAGGTCTAAATTCCTGCAGTCAAAGACTTGCTCAAAGTCACATGCCCAGTTTAAGGCTAGAATCCAGGTGCTCTGGCTCCTACGCCAATATTTTTTTCCATGACCTCCAACAGCTTTGGTTACTTGATTCTGCACTCATGAAGAGAGGAGAACATGACATTAGAACGAGAGGCTCTGAAGGAGGGGCTGGCACGCTGACCGCAGTGAGTGAGCAGAGATGCCCGAACCCTGAGAGGAACAGACACCAACGACTATGAGAAAATGGAAACGCTCTGGGAGCAGAAAGACCAGCTCTGTCACGGATATAGAATTGTGGGTAATTTACTTTAACCTCTTTGAGCTTGTTTCCTCACCCAGAAAATGAGGATAATGTCTACCTGCAAGAGTTGCGAAGAATGGAGATAATGTATGTAAAGTTCCTGGCACATATTAGGCACTTAATAAATGGCAGAATAAATTCTAGTTAGAATTGTAGGAATTCAATGAATACAGACACCAGGAGTCTTTTAACTTTGGAGCAGAGAGAATTAAACATCTAAATAGAATAAGAAGTGCATCTCTGTGTCTGAATATGTTTCATCACATTCATAATGATAATCCCAAGGGATTGGGACACGATTCAGCTGGAGCGAGAGCACCATGTCGTGGAAGAAATGTGTGTTTGGGGGTCAGACATATTTGGTTCAAATCCCAGCAACACTAGCTATGAGCCTTGTGCCACTTGACAGTTGGTTTTCTGAGACTCAATTTTCTCAACTGCTAAGTGGGAATAATGATGGTTGTCACAAGGATTAAATGTAGGCCCTTGGTCTTTAGCAGGTGACATTCCCCTTTTGTCCTCTACTCTGTGTCAGAAGGCAGGAGATGCTATGGTGTCTTCTGGTTAAATTTCAGTTCAGAAAAATGAAAACATTTTAAGTACGGCGTTGAAATGGGTACACATGGACTATCTTTATTCTCCAGCAGTGTGTAACTCATGCAGACATTTCTAAAAACATCTGCATCCATCACAGTACTAAAGTACCATAGCCAGCATGCAGGAAGCACTCAATAAATGCTTGCTGCAAACTGAATACATGAAAGGAGTGATAACCTAACTCTAAAAACAAGCCACTTCCATGTGCATAAGGAGCGCCGTGTTTCCTTGAAGTAATTAATTCTAAACTGAGAAAAGAACTGGAATTGAAAAAGCAGGAACATACTTTCCTCCTGTTCAATAAATAAGCAAGAAACGTTAAGTGTGAGGGGTCTGCATCACTCCGTACGTAAGGTTTCTCAGGCTTGGTTGGAACAGGCATATTTTGAGTTAGCAGAAATTCATTGAGCCTTCCTGACTTATGAAATAAATGTATGAAGTTCAACCTGTCCCCCTACAACTCTCACATGCTCCGCTCTGCCTGAGACACGCATGTTCTCACATGCTCCACAAGACACCAGATAGGTGGCAAGAGGGCAAGGTTCTGTCACCTAGCCCAGTCACGGACACCCCCATCACCACGACGAAGATAACTTGGGCTGACAGTGACGTACCCCAGCAACACACGGCTCAGCTCCAGCAGGGGGTTCCCTAGTGAGGCAGGACCAAAGGCACAGGGCACTGCCATGCTGAGGGCTCACTCTTGCCCCGGCCCAGATGCACCTTTGGCGTCTGGAACCACACGGGGACTCCATTCTGGCCTGTGTGGGTCTCAAAGGGCCCTCGCCACACGCCAGGGTTCAGCCACCTGGATGAGCCCGCCATTACCCAGTGGCCGGATCATCCCTGTATGCCCAGGACGGGAGTGACCACGAGCCCCTTGTGAGCAGGAGGAGCAGCTGCCACAGCCTAACTCTCGCACCCAGACATTAAAATAGACAAGGAACCGTCACGTGAGAAATGTCCAGCAAAACTGCTGAAGCCACCGTATTTATCTGCCTCAGATAACAGCTAAAATATACAATACACGGGCTCACTGCATGTTATACGGCCCGCTGATGTTTACCAGCATTTTTCCCAGCTAGCTGCTCCTAAACGCGCTCTTGCCTCTAGCTGCAGGCTTCGCCATTTTGTCAAGAAAACAAAATGCCTGTCTGTAGCTCAGTGCACGGACTTCACTCACAAACACCATCTCCATGAAAACCTAATGAAAAAGTAATAAAAGTGAAATACAGTTTATTAATATTCATACTGTCTCCCACTGCCAGCAGCCATGTGTGTTCTGTCATTAGAGGAGGAGGTTGCCTGTGGCCGGGTTCTCAGGGAGCCTCAAAGTGACCCTCACAGCAGGCAGCTCAGGATAGAGGGCGAGGCCTAAAGAGAACTGCGCGACCATAAGTGGCCTGGAGACACCTCTCATCACCGGCGAGCTGGAGAGCCCTGGGGGGTTCACCATCCCACCTCCTGGGGCCACAACTCTGACCTGGGGCTGGGAATGCCAACCCGATCACCTGACGTCAGTGCTGCGTGGGGAAAAAACTTCTGCACTCATGACATAGAAATGAATATATTTGGGCTCGAGGACGTTAAAAAGTTTTTCAAGAGGCCAGAGGAAAGCAAAGAATCAGAAAATTGGAAAGATTTACAGGACAAATGTTAATGGTTCCTTAAAACCAATACAAACTTCCGGGAAGAGAAAGAACATATACTCAAGAGAAAAATCTAGGAAAGGGAGATTTACAAAGAGTCACAAAATATACCCTGCAAAAGATGTTTTGGACAAATTACCGAAAATTATGGAAGAAGCATGACTGGGGAATAAAATGCCCACAAAAACAGAGTTTAATGAGACCCTGTCCCACAGCTCAACTTTGATCACAGTGATTCTGTCTAATTTCCGCACTGGCTTCTCCTCCGGGGAAGGGCCTGGTTCTGACTCACCATGGCTCACTGCCCTGCTTTTAATAGGTGCCCAGTAAGTGTTCCCTGAATGAAGGGGCAAAGAAAAGTAAAACAAATCAGAATTGGGATAAGAGCAGACATAACACGAATGTTTAGGACTTGGGAGAACTGGCCAGAAGGAGGAAAAGTGTGCTGGCGATGAAAAGCAGGAAACCGAGGCAAAAAGAAGGCAGCTGGAAAGCCATTGATAATGTGATGTTTGCTGAACTTTGGCTGCTTTTGTTGGTAATAGGGAGGAAAAAGCAAATATGTAAATACACAAGTGGTAACATGCACGTTTCTTGCTTATATAAAGGCCTGTGAGGATGAGATATAATTATCTATGTGGCAATTTAGGAGTGGGAAGAGAAAAATGCAGTCTTTTCTGGTGAGAGAAGATAATTGATGATAAAACCAAACCAAGCCCAGGTACTTTGCACTTCCACTAAATAGTTGCACAAAGAAAGGGACACGAACAGAAGGGAGGGTGAAAAAGGGTAGAGGGAAGAGCCAAGCAGAGACTGAAGGAATACTTGCATCTCTCTGGAGTGGACACTCTACAGGTGACACATTTCATAGCATTCTTCCCCAGAGAGGTTGCTGTTTCTGTGCATTTCTATGGGCCAGGCACTGATGTGTGGATTTCATTAATCCTCAAACTTTTATAAGACAGTGTTACCATCTCTGGTACAGGGATCAGAAAGCAGGGGTCCAGGAAGGTTAAGTAACTTGCCCAAGGACACATGGACAGTAAGTTCTAGAACTGAAATTTTATTAAATACTTAGAAGTTTGCCAATTCTGAAAACCAACTATATCATATACTTTAGGAATACTAAAATATTATAAACAAAATCTTTTCTTTCCAGAGATCAGTCCTCCTTATAAGACGTAGAGAGTGCCACAGCAGAGGATGGCCTGGCTCTGGGAATTCCTGGCTCACTGTGCACACTACACCTGTTCTTCAGGTAAGATTATGTCCATCAGGGCCATGCCACATGGGTGCCCAGGGGCCTCAAAGAGAACTAGGATAAAGCTGTTCCTTTTCTTCCCAAGCCAAGAAAAAAAAACCCAAAAGATTATACTCACCCTAGTGTTTCAGCCTAGAGTCAGAAAAGTATAAATCATCTTCAAAAATTTGCTTTTATAAGGATTTTTAAAGTCAGCTCCTACAGTTACTACACAAATACAGCTCTCAAAGATACTGGTATTCTAGCTGGCACTACTAACAATTCTAGAAATGTACAAATAAAACAAAAAGGGCCTAAATCTTAGCTCCCAGTAAAATCTCATCCCATTCTAACTTCTCAGGCTGAAAAAAAGTCCCTTTCTCTTTTTCTGTTTAAATATAATTTATTAACTGGGTGCAGTTGGTGTGCGCCTATAGTCCCAGCTACTCGGGAGGCTGAGGTGAGAGGATTGCTTGAGCCCAGGAGGTCAAGGCCAGCCTGCACAATATACCAAGACCCTTTCTTAAAAAATTTTATTGAGGTGGAAATTACATACATAAAATTAGCGGTTTTAAAATGAACAACTCAGTGGCATTTAGTACATTCACAACGTGTATAAACCACCACTTCTACCTAGTTCTAAAACATTTCATCACCTGGAAGTAAAATCCCTTATTCATTAAGCAGTTGCTCTCCACTCTCCCCTCCTCCCAGTCCTTGGCAACCATCAATCTGCATTCCGTCTTTATGGATTTATCTACCTGGGTTATTCGTATAAAGAGTATCATACAATATGTGACTTTTTGTCTCTGGTTTCTTTCACTTAGCATGCTGTTTTGGATGTATACCCATTGTAGCATATATCAGTATATCATTCCTTTTTATGGCCAAATAATATTCCACTGTGCGGCTATACCACAACCTGTTTATACATTCATCCACTGATGGACACTTGGGCTGTGTCCACCGCACGGTGGTTGTGAATAGCGTTGCTGTGGACATGCACGCACAAGTATTTGTTTGAGGCCCTGTTTTCACTTCCAGGGTATGTGCCTAGGAATGGAATTGTGGGGATCACAGGGTAATTCTATGCTTAACTTTTTGAGGAACTGCCAAATCATTTTCCACAATGGCTGTACCATTTTACATTCCCACTAGCAATGTGTGAGGATTCCTAAAAAAGCTTTTTTAAATATAATTCATGAAAAAAAATTCCTGAAATGATTTTCATTAATGTTGACCTTTGCAGCTCATGAAAGGCTTAGGGGATTTACATTACAGCTTCCTTTGACAGGCCTGGTGAAATCTCTAATCCTCAACACCCCCTGCCCCCCACCCCCATCAAGCACAGAGGATATGTTAATCACCACAATAGACACCCAATCTAGCCGGTTGCCCAGGACTGACACTCAGGCCACAGTTATAAAACAAATGTTATGTCCAAAAGTTCCATCAAATGCAAGGAGGCATATACTACAGATTTCAAATGCAGCAAGAATTTATAGCAGAGAGGAGAGATGAACGGAGAGCAGAGTGGCCAGAGAAAGATGAACAGAGAAATGAAGCCTGAGTAAGACCCTGAAGGATGGTACAATAAATAAGAGAACGACAGGATCTGAATGGCCTGCCTTAGCGAGGGGGTGGCCCTGCTGGCCCTGCCAGGCACGGTGGCTTGGGCAGCAAGAACCCTGAGCGGGGGTGTGTGGGGGGCACTGACAAGGGGGCCCACCATCCCTCACCAGCACAGGGCAATATCTCATTTCCCTGGGGCCGCAGGGAGTACACCTCCTGCGTAGGATCCCCCTCCTACCTGCTAGGAAAGGCAGTGCTGTCATGTTTCGTTAGAAATGTTCAATTTCTGTGGCAAAACAAACCCAGCAACTCCCATGCTGTGCAGGCAAAATTGAAAGTATTTAAGTGTGGTGAGTCTTGCTTGCGAGAGGGAGAGGGGATGACATGAATATGCACGAGGCCCCTCCCCACTTCCTCTACAACCTGGAGAACAGAGCCCCCCGTGCCTTCCTTCCACAGCCTCCCACTCGGCAAGAAGTTAGATTTTGTCCAGAGGAAGTTTTACCGGAGAGCAGGTGAGCGTCAGCACCTCAGGTGCCCCCGCCATCAGGAGGCAGGGCCGGGTCTGCAGTCAGGAGGGGCTGGGATGGGCCCCTCTGCACCAGGGGCAAGGTGATCTTTCCCCTCACCCTTTCCCTTCAGAGAGTTACATTCCTACGCCTAGGCTCGTGGGGCCACAGCTGACAAGGTCTGAAGCCATCATAGCACTGGGCAGCAGTCTGTGCACACCAGAAGTGTGCGGAGTGAATGCACAGACGTGTGTCACGTAGGCACGCCCTGGAAAACACACATGCTCCCTGGACTGCGGCCCACACGGCCTCTGTCTTGCACAGTGACTGGTTAATTTCAGAGCAGGGGCAAGTGCTGCTCTGTCCAGGGCCATCAACGACACGATCATCGCCTCAGACATAACGGAGCAATAATGCAGATCCACACAATGTCCGCACAGAACCAAGCACGCGGTGCCCAACGTGACCAGAAAACAAATACTCGGCGGCATTCTCTAGAGGACAGGACACCCATTTGTGTGAGATGGGGGAGGGGAGAGCACTGACTTAAGACTTAATCAAAGGCATTCCTGAGTTGCATGGGGCCAGGCCTTTCTGGGGGAGCTGGAGGCCGTCCCCCTCCACACCCCATACCCTGGGGACCCTCAGCATCCCAGTTTCCTGCAACAGGGCAAGAATCAGCTGGACAGAGGCTGTGCTATTGTTTTGGTCACCGACACGTGGATGACCCAGGGCCAGGCACTGACCACACAGCACCCTTCAAGATGGGGACAAAAAGGCTGCAAGAGCCACCCTCCGAGTGGGCATGATGGTCACATAAAGCCAGGTTCCTGGAAACACTCAGAAAATGTGAGTCGCCGTCATAACCTAAGGCCTGGTCAGATACAAACTCTTCTGTTTAGTTCAACTGGAGAGCTATGCACCAACTTTTTAAATGGGTATTTCCTGTGTGTACACATGCACTTTATTCTCTGAAATCTGCATGTTTACAGTCAATCCTCCCACTCCAGTCTGCCTTTAAATGACCTCTGTTCTCCTCAGTTCATCTCCCTCATGAGACGGTGACAGAATTCCCCTCTGGGTTCCAAAGGGGAGCCATTCGGGCCAGCTCGGTGCCGGATCCTTTCTCTGGGGCCTGGCCCTCGCCCCAACGGGGTGTGCCCGGGAGATGTTATCTCTCCAGGGAAGATGGGGAACATGCCCCAAACCCAGGACAGTCTTCTCTTTCTTCACACCCCCTTGGCATCTGCGGAGCCACGCACACAGCAGGTGCTCAAGGCCACCTGCTGAATGAAGCTCACAAAGCCGGGCAATGAGGTGAAGGAAGGGACAGGCCTTTGTATACAGACCATGACGTGCAACGGAAACAGGAAAAGCTGGAAAAATTAAAAATAGCACATTTCTCAGAGAATACCTATCCTCAATCTCACTGTTTCAGCCAGCACCGGCACCAACCTAACTTGGATCTGCTGGGCCCCAAATTGAGAGACGCACGAATACGTTTCCTGCAGGGGCAGCCCTGACTCACAAAGGTGAAGTGCTCAGCTGGTGACAAGCTGAGGGCCGAGGCGTCTCACTGTGTCCCCAGGGTCTACCTCTGGCTGTGTCCGGGGATCTCCCACCTATGGCTGAGGTGTCCACCTGATTAGTCTGAGAACTTTGGGAATGCAAACCGGTAGAGGTGGAGGAGAAAAAGGAGAAGTCAGGAACAGGGAGGTCATGGTTAGACAGGGGAATACTCTATAGTCTCCGCCACCTGCCAGACACGGAGAGGCTGTGAGGCTGAACAAGATGCTTCAAACTTGACAAAGATGTTCACAGTTCCCAAAGCCCTCACCTGGACGTCGCCTCTTACCCAGTGACCTGCGGAAACGCCATGTCAGAGGGGGAGAGGCTTATCCCGAGTCACACAGCTGGTGGGACGCCGAGACCCAGGTCTCCATCCCGCTTCCCTAGACACGCTGAGGGTGGCAGGTCATGCACGCTCACTGAACGAGGTTAATAAAATCGGCCTTGGTTCTCTCACAGGGTCTGAGAGCCAGACCCTGGCCCCAAGAAGTGTGTAATTTCTTTGCTGATCAAATGGATGAATGAATGACTAACAAGACAGATTACTCTCAATGCCAAATATTTAGAGGCGGGATACATCTTGTGTGGTTGTGGTGAATTTGGCGCTTGAGTTTCCCAGAGAGTGTGGTGGGGCTGGATTTGGAGGCTGGGGGTGGGGTGGGAGGGCAGGGAAGGCGTCCTAAGCCGAGGGTGCCACTCGGGCTGGGACGGCTGGTGAGCAGGTAGGGCCGGTGCAGAGGCCGCGTGCGGAGAGACGGCGGAGGGGCAGGCTGGGGCCACCCGACGGGACTTGGGATCCCAGAATTTCCAATCCCAGGTCAGGATCTGGATGTGGGAGCTAGAGTGGGGAACCCAGCAGAGACTCAAGGAAAAAGCTTTAGGCGATGGCTTCTGGGAAAGAAAAGGGAAAGTTTGAGAGCCAAGAAGGATGATCCAAGGCTGCTCAGGACACTGCAGCGCAGCCCGAGGGCCCGGGGCAGGTCGGGGGCAGCCTGGCAACAAAGTGGGTAGCCCTTAGCCCAGCCCTGCAGACTCCCAGTCCCTGAAAACCCACGTCTTGAACTGGCTCTTCTGAGCCATAGAAGACACCATGGGAGGGCATTTACATGCTGTCGATCCTCTTACTTCTTCCAAAAAAACAAGTGAAAGCCCCTGTCTGTGGGGAAGGAAGGAAGGAACCTGGCTCTGTGCCCGGCATGTGGCCTTGGGCCGCAGCCCAATCACCAGGGGGTGTGGCCCAGGTTGAGCTGCTGGGATCACTCCGGGGCACGGCCCCTCTCCAAGGCCCAGCACTTAGAACCAGGACAACAAGGTAACCCATTACATCCGAGATGGCAAGCCGGTGCTGTCTCTCTGGGGGATGGGGGGGGCAGCAAAAGACCTTCCCTACAAAACCAGCTACTTCTCTGTAGGAAGTATGAACATTCCCTCAGGTGAGAGGCTTGCCGCAGAGAAAACCACACTGTGTCACACGTGGGTGTGCAGGCCACGGCCGTGACAAGGTAAGAACCAAGGGAAGGAGCCCTGGGCAGGGTAAGGTTGGAAGAACAAATTCCACTAATATTTAATCTTCTTTCTGAACTTCCAGAGTCCTGGCATGTCAGCAGTGACAGTTTGTCAATTCTGTTTCTAGTGGTCACTGTCCTTAACTTTTGGAGGACAAGTCCATGAACTAGACACGAAACAGCACATGAAATAAAGAAATTGCACGATATCAATGCTTCTGTCACCAGCAGCTGTTTATTCCCCAGAGCTGTTTTCGTAGATTCCCCCGCCCGGCTGTTTCCAGAAATGACTGTTACCCTCCTGGCCATCCTGTGACAGGATGAACAAAGATATCTCTTTTACCCAAACACAACACAACAAAACAAAAACAGGAAGAAAAATTAGGCACAGTAAGGCTTAAGGGTTTAACATTATCAACAATTTCCTTAGTGGCCTTTAGGGGTAAATAGATTTAAATTTTTTATTGTAAAAATATTTTGAAGTTGAATTTTATTTTTTTTTAATGTACAATTCTATGAGTTTTAGCCCAGGTGTAGATTTGTGTCACCACCACCACATTCAGGATACAGAACAGTTCCATCAGCCTAAAACCTCTCTGCGGCTGCCCAGGGTGAATGCTTGACTTTCACAGGTGAGAACATCATCTGACTCTCTTGGTGCCAGATCTATTTATATTCTGGGGGTTCACACTTAGTGCATTTTTATTCGCCAATATAAGTTCGAATTTACAAAAAGACGACGACTAGAAATCCTTTGCTGGAGGTCAGAGGATGACAAAGAAGTGGCACGACCTCACCAACTGCTTGTAGTTTTCCCTCTTAAGAGAAAAGAACAATGAGTCTCAGAGAGGTTTGGGAACTTGCCTAGAGTCACACAGCTATCAAGTAGCAGATCTACAATTCAAACTCAGGTCTGTCTGCCAAACTATATTCATGATAATAAAAATAATGACAATGATGACAGCAGTAGCAGGCACAAAAACAGCAGCTAACACTTACTGAGTGCTGACTATGTGCCAGGCACGTGTTGAGTGCTTATGATTAGCCTGTTCTCTCCAGGAAAGCTTTGTTCATTCGGCTCGTATGTGTGAAGACAAAGGTACGGGAATATGACCGGCATGTCCGCAAAGCCTCGAAAACCAGAAAAGCAGATTAGAGGTTACGCGGCCCAGAGGATGACACTGTCTTTATATCCTCAAGGTTACACAGTCAGGTCTTGCTGTGTTCGGTCCCTGCTTTGTGCTGGGGAAGTCATTTCGAATTCTCTGAAAGGTATAATGGGACAAGACAGATGTTGGGCGATTTCCGGGAACTGATCTATTAGAAGCTGAGTCAGCTGTCTTCAAGCTTTAAATTTAAACCTTACAGGTGGAAAGACAAAATGGGAATAAACATTTTTGGTGAGAGGTGTGTGCTTCCCAAGAGGCTGATGGTGGGCCCCCGTTGAGCCAGGGCTCAGAGCTGCCGGACTCTGCGTGCCCGAGACGTGGCCAGAAAGTGCCGGCGAGAGAAGAGGAGAAACCGGGCACGCGAGAGCCTCTGGGCTGTGATGGCCTGAGCTGAGCTGTAATGCGTGAGGCCGCTGATATCACCCATTTGGTCAGTTAGTCATTCACTCGTCCCAAGATGAGCCTTGGGGAATGATGCGTGCAACATCTATTAAGCAGGAAGGGAGAAGGCATGGAAGCAGAGTAACTGACCGCCACCTGCCTCCACTGTTCTGTGACAACCCTGTGTCTCCAGCACGCAGACCCCTCCTCTCTCGGCTGTTCTATCTCAGAGCCCAACCTAGCCCCACCTGTAGCTGGCGGGTGGCCAGCTCACACGGGAGGGTGGCGTGGAGGCAAGAGTCATGTCCAGCTTCAGATCCCTCCTCCAAAAACAAAATTTAGAGTTCTACTCTGAATTCTTAGCCTACAGTTTTTAAATTTGCCTAAAAAGGCATTTTCCTTTCATTCCCTTCCCATTTACAAATGCCACACATGCGATTGCTGGAGAGGACAAAGAGTGATGCCCCAGGCACCCTGCTGGGAGTCACACACCCCCAATTCAGCCGCACTGTGGGCTCAGGTCTGTGCACTGGGCGTCACTTTGCTTTTCTGATTCAGAGCTGCCTCCGACCCTGCTCAAGCCCACTCAGTCCTGGCACAAGCTCAGCCCAAACAAAGGCACAGGGGAGGCAACACCCTCAAGGACAGCCCTCAGCCACGGGGACCAGAGCCCCAGCCTCCTGCCCTCCCCAGCATGGTCCCGGGAGGCTGGCAGGCCCCCCAGGGGCAGACGGAGTCCTGCTGCCCACAGCAGCCTGACGGTGGCGCTTACTCCTCTTGGTCTTGTTCTCCCTCTTCCCTTATTCCTGCTTCCTGGGATCATCTCCCACGTAGCCCACCTGCACCCAGGCCCTTGCTTCTGGAGAAGTCCAAAGTAAGACAACTGCTTCCATAACATCGCCATCTCAACCTCTGCCCAGGGACAAGGGCCACAGGCCCCCAGCCCCAGGAGCCCTGGGGCTTGCCTCGGTCATCCTCATTAAGACCCTGCAGGAGCCAGCAGCCAGTGGGGACAGAGAGGAGAAAGGCAGCTCCTGGGTTGGCTCAGGAAGGCTGTGGTTGGGAGCCTGGTGAGGGATGGGGAGGGCACCCCGTCTGCACTGGCTATGACACAGGAACCTGCTGCCATAGGGAGGCACCTAGGACTTCCAATAGGCAAAACGACTCCAGGTGACATGCGCTTTGCCTTCTCAGTGCCATGAGAAGTGTTCACGCAACGGAGACCAGGGTGGGCCAGGACGGTGGAGCTGGCACAGTCAGCCCCTGGGACAGCTCATTCCATCACGGACAGGGCAGACACTGAACATGCAAGGGCGCTTCTATTCACATCTTGAAATCTCGGCACAAAACACAGCATATGGCACATCTTCAGAATTCAAAAAATTACTTGGTTGATGCATAAGTGAGGATTATAGCTCCAGACCCAGCTGTGGCTACAGGCAGAGTTCAGTAGCTCCTTAGCAATAAGTGCTGTATCTACTATAAATCACGCAAAAAGTAACATACATTCACGTCTCCTCTGCTGTTTCCTGCTTTCTCACTCCTCCTAACCACCCACTCCTTGCCAGCTCACCAACCCACAAAACCTCTCCTCTTTCTGGATCTCTTGCCACCACTGGGACATAAGGGTCTGACCACAAGTAATCTAGCAAATGGGCCCCACAGAGGGGCCATCAGGACAAACATGCTGTCACTGGTGGCCTCCTTCTCCAACCTTGACAGGGTACATGGTGCACCCCTGTGGGCTGAGACTGGAGCCTAAGCCATCGAAAGCAACAGTTCTCAAAGGATAAAAAAATAATAATAATAATAACAATTAAGAAGGAAGAAACTTTTGGAGGTGACAGATACGTTTATGGCATAGATTGTGGTGGTTTCCAGAGTGTACACTTATCCCCAAACTCATCAAGTTGTAGACATTAAACATGTACAGCTTTTTGTGGGTTAATCATACCTCAATAAAGTGATTAAAAAAAATAATTTGCGCAGAGCTTGTCCAAGTGCATGTTGCCTGGCTCCATCCCCAGAATCTGTTCATTAGGTTTGTTTTGCAGCCCAGGAATCTCCATTTTTAACAAGCACCCTGGGTGACTCTGGGGCAGGACAGTCCTTGGACCCCACTTTGAAAACCACTGGTCTTTACTTCGAGCCCAAGAGTGGTTTCAGCCCTGCTGTCCGTCCTCAGGCTGGGGACATGTAGCTGGCAGTTCCACAGCAAGGCAGAAAACTGGGCCAAGTTTCCAGGGCATGAACACCGCTTCTGCACCTGGGCCCTCAGTCTCTGGGGACGTTCAGGTAGGCTCACATGATCTGAGGAGTGTGTTTAATGTAGTTTAATGTCTTTGAATGTGTGCGTGTGTGTCCTTCCATGTACGTGCATGCTTATTGCATGTGACTGTATGTCTCCCTCCACATGGTGGGTATCTGGGTATGGGGGGTTGAGTGTCAGCTTCTTTGTCACCAAAGTTCTTACAGCACACCCATGTCTGGAGGTCACATATGGGCTTAAATTGTGTTACCAGGATTTGGAGATAGGGGAAGCTTTATACACCGTTGGTGGGAATGTAAATTAGTGCAACCTGTATGGAAAATGGTATGGAGATTTCTCAAAGAGCTAAAAATAGAACTACCCTATGACCAGCAATCCCACTACTGGGTATCTACCCAAAGGAAGAGAAATCAATATATTAAAAAGATACCTGCGCTCATATGTTTATCACAGCACTATTCACAATAGCAAAGATATGGAACCAACATAAGTGTCCATCAGCAGAGGACTGGCTAATGGAAGTGTGGTATATGTACACAATAGAATAACTATTCAGCCATAAAAAAGAATGAATTCGTGTCTTTTGCAGCAACATGGATGGAAGTGGAGGCTGTTATCGTAAGTGAAATAATTCAGACACAGAAGACAAACACTGCATGTTCTCACTCATAAGTGGAAGCTAAATAACGTGTACACACAGGAGCACAGTGTGGAATGATGGACAACGGGGACTTGGAGGGGTGGGGGGTGGGAGGGGGAGGGTGATAGGACCTTGTGTGATAGGAGGTTGCTTAGGGGGTACATGTGTGGCACCAAAGGCCCTGACTTCACCTCCATGCAATATATCAACGTAGCAAAATTGAACTTGTACCCTATGAATATATACAAATAAAAAATAAATGGAAAAAAATTGTGTTACCTGAGTCTGTGCGTGTGTGTGTGTGTGTGTGTGTGTGTGTAGGAGGGAATGGCAGCATCTGGGCAGAGATTTACTCAAATACACATAGAACATCCCACTTCAATTATTTCATACTTACTAATAATTATTAAAAGAAAACTTTAATTTCAAAGTATTTCACCACACAGCTGAAGGTCCCAGAGACAAATAAGGGAAAACTGGAGATAACCTAAGAGCCTAGATAACTTATTGATTACTTCTCTTCAGAAAAGAAGCTGCAACCCTAAAAGCTTTCACATACGTATTTATGACGGTCTCCCTGGGCAAATGAGATTGTCAGTGGGTTGAATATTTCACTTAATATCTTCAAGTGTGAACTAGAAGCTTCTCATGTTGTTTCTATTAGTAATAAAAGAAAAATTAATTTTAAAAGTTCATGCCTACAATGCAGCTGCTTTCAGAGCTCCTCTTTTCAATCAAACCTAACTTCTAGTCAGTCACTTTTTATATGTTATAATCTGCACAAGCTATGCAATTTTTGAAATGACTTATATTTATGGCTTTATAAAGCTATGCCCCTTTTTTGAAGTGACTTGTATTTGCAGCCCAGAGTATGACATTTTGGAATATGCCCTGTTCTCTGTTGATGGGAAGATCGCGGAGGGTTCCCAGTTTGGGCTAATGAGGCCAAGGGCAGCCCAGAGGAGAGAAGCCTGCTCCCTGGCCACAGACTGAACCACCTCTGGCCAACCTTCTCGTAAACATGGCCCTGCTCATAATGGTATCCAGATGGAGGAGTGTGGACAGCTCACGGCGGACATTCTGCGGATCATGACTCGGTGAACACAGCCAGCTGTGCGCAGGGCCAGGACTGGAGCTCGGGACTCTCATTTCCCTGTCCAGAGACTAGTACTTTACAGCAGTGGTGGGATTTGAAACCAGGTCCTCAGAGACCAGAGCTTTAGAACTGTGCCTTAGGGCGTGCAAAGTCATTAAACAAAAGAAAGCAAAACAAACAAACAAAAAACTATTCCCTCTAAGTCAATTCTGCAATCAAAATACCAGAAAAGTTAAACGCACTAAGTGTCCACATTCATACCATGGGGGTGGGAGGGATCCCCCATTACAACCTAGGGCCTCTTCCCTTTATTCCTGAATAACGACAATTGTCTCCTAGCCTCTGGCTCTTCCCACAACTTTTGTTTTCCATTCCAATTGCTTCATACCATCATTAATTTCATTAAATTAGTTCTTTGTTGAAGAATTTACAATGGCTCCCAACCCTGGCCCTGTGACTAAATCCAAGCCCCTCAAGCCTGTATCCAACACTCGCCATTACCAGACCTCACTCACCTAACCATTATTTTCCAACACAGGCCTTTGGCTCTGTCCAGGTGTCACTATCATTTCTCCCATCCTCCTTTAATTATTCCAGTCTTTGTCAACCCCAGCCCCCTGACCCCACCACACATTAACTTTAAGACCTACCTCAAGATTCCTTCACTATAGCTCTTGTTCTACAAACCCTATTAATCCACCTTGTAAAATCTGTCATTGCCTTTGAATTTCTTGAACTGGTTTTGGTCATGATTGTTTCTCTAGAATCTGGCGCATAGTAGGTTTGCAATAAATACCTGTTGAATGACCAAACATTTACAGTATCAAAACATCAGAATTACACTCTAAGCAGTTGGTTTGTGTCTTCCATCTCCTCAAAGAGACTGTGACCTCCTCCAGATTAGAGATAACGCCTTACTTGTGTCCTCTAAGCAGGCACCTACCACAGGACACTCACTGTGCACCCAGTGAATTTTTTATGAATTCAAACATTCAAGTGTCTCAAAAGTCTAGGCAAGAATATTTTGAATACCCTAGGGCAGAAACAAAAAATCTACATATTTTAATCACTGACTATCCTTTGTCCGAATGACATGTCTTTTTTTGTGTGTTTTTCCTGAGAACAGAGTTTAATATTTGGTCTTATTTTTAGTTTCCTGGTTCTGCTGATAGTGGAAATACCCCAGCACCAATTTATGGCTTGCTCCAAAAACAAAATCTGGCAGCAATGAGGAATTGAATAAGGAAATGGCAGGGACTTCCACGGTGAGGTAACACAAGAAAACAGGGTTACCTACAACTCAGTTCCTTTGGGTGTGAGTACCTGAAAGGTGACACCATTAAGGAAATCCGTTTCTCCCCTGGAGCAGTGATTCTCAAAGAGTGGTCCTGAGACCACCAGCACTGTTCACCTCCAGTTCCTGGAGGCCAGTCTCTGGGGTGCTAGGGGGAGACTTTCTCCCAGGGTGCTCCCTGGGGATCCTGGTACAGCAGGCTTGGGATGGAGATTTGTGAATGCGGCAGAAATCTGTTCTGAAATCTGTTCTTAACAAGTTCTCCTATGTACAATAAAGCTTGAGAACCAGCACAGCTGACAGTTAACTACATAACTGACCTTCAACTTGGAAGGTCAAGTTGGAAGGGGATACCCCTACGTCAGATTCAAAAAACTAAAAAAGCAGCCTTTGTTCCCTGAAAACACACCATCAGGCTTGCCTCGCAGAATACCAACAGCCACCTCAGCCAAGCAAATGCCTGATAGCTGGGAGAGCAGTTGGCTCTGGGGACACCACCTCCTTTTCCGAGTCCTCCAGGCCAAGGACAGCAATATCTCTTTGTATCATACTGGTTCCATGTCTCCAGACAGGATGGTGGGAGGAGACACTTAATACAGTCCCATTTAAAATGACGGAGGGACATGTAAGTACTCTCCCCTTTGAAAGTGAGATGTCCCCAGTGGAAAATGTGCCCAGCTCAGATACAGGGAGCCCCTGGGGAAAAACACGCCCTGCAGGACAAAGGCCAAACCAGCGGGCCCTGCCAGAGGCTGGATCGCAGCATGTGCTGACTTCTCTCTCCTAGGCAGCTCAAACGTGCAGACGTTCTTTCCAGATGCAGCTGTAAGCTTCTTCCTTCTGGGACGTGGGCCTTAACAATGGATAATTAAAGAGCTTTTCTTGTCCCCTTTCTTCTAATAAGAGGCCAAGCAATCTGGAAAATCAACTGAATAACTTGTGGCCTGGAGTTGGCTGTCCTGCACGGCTAGGGCAACAGAGACAGGGAGCCAAAGACTGCCCTCGAAAACTCTGCTCATCTACACGGTGTCAAACCACCCCAGGGCTCAGACGAGGCCCGGGAGAAACAGCACACTGCCACCAGTTTGGAAATAAAGCCTCATTTCAGGCAGAAGAGCCAGGCTGCCTTTCCCGTTGACTGTGCCCTTGAAGCTAGAGCTGGGTGCAGAGAGGCTGACCATGATGACCTGAAGGTCAACGCGACCACGGAGACTGGGAAGAGGTCAACCTGCTTAGACTTTTAGGCAACGGTCATTTAAGAAGTAAAGCAAGGACTGGCACACCCACGGAGAACACCCTGTAGAGGGGCATGGGGGGCGCCCGGGCCTGATGGACTGGAAGACAGAAGAACACGCCAGCCTGCAACACCCCCGTGGGCATCTAAGGCTCGACCTCGTCCGCAGAGACTGGAGAGGACCACTGGGAGCCCCCAGCGCTCATGGGCAAACTTCTACCACAGCCTCCAGACCTCCTGAGCTAGGGTCCTCGATGTTGTGGCCTCCATCTCCCTAGGACCAGGCACGAAAACAAAAACTGCAGAGTCTGTTGGGGGTAGGGGAGTATCAGGGAGTGTCACAGGGGCACAAGGTGAGAATACAAAAGGGCTTAAGAATCCCAAATTCAGCTTACTTGATTCATGAGGTTTTGCTATAAGGATGCACTGCCTTTTAAATATGGACTTGTAAAAGTCTTTTTACAAGTTGCCATTTTAGGAAACTTTAATAACACTGGTATCTGTTGGCTAAACAGCAATTCAGGTTAACTAAATAATAAAAGCCCAGACAGCCAAGTCAGGGGTGTTCACCCCAAATCCAGGCCAAAATCTAGAAAGAAATAGCCTTTGGCACACAGCATTTACAAACGTAAATATAAAGTGACAACAGCAGCCTCCCAAGTGCTGTGAGTGGAGAGCCCACCACAGCACCGGCTACCCCTCAGGAGGGCTGCTAACCGGGATGGTGCCACCAGAGCTTGCAAAGAAGGCCGGGGCACTCTCTGCAGAGAGCAGATGCTGTCTGTACCTGGTGCCTGACTCCCCATCCTTCTGCTCTGGACACAGGAGGGTGCCCACCCTCCTTAGGGGGGTGGGGAGGGCTCCGGCCCTGGGCTCACTTCTTCCCTCCATGGGCTCTGATGAGAAACACCTGGCTCCAGGCCAGCAGAGCCTTTCTTTAGAGCAGCAGGTGGGGACAGAGAGCAGACTGCACCGGCTTAGGAGCCAGCGACCAGTACATCCATCCCTCGCGGAGCCTGGCGGCAGAGCAGAGGCCAATGGAGACTTCCTGAGATGGGAGCTGCACACACATGGGAATTCAGAGGGAAAGGAATCGTGGGGCGGGGCAGGGTGAAGAGGCTAGCAAATCGCTGCTCTAAGGCCTGAAACACTTCCTAAAGAAAGGGGCGAGAGGAAAAGAGAGGAGATGGAAGGAGATAGGGCGGAAGGTGAGTGGGCACCTTGGGACCGGCGTGGAGTGGCTCTCCCGGGGCCAGGGAAGGGGGCCACGAGCCGGCAGGCTGAGGGGTGGGATGGGAAGCGCGGACACTGGAGAGAGTGAGGCAATTTCTGACAGTTCTGCGGGCAGCCAGGCTGGGGCCAGCAACCAAGGGAAGCCAAGCAGAGGGGAGGCCGGCCAGGGTGTGAGCCACAGGTCAGCTGTGTCCACGTGGCTCTAGCACACTTCCCAGCCTCTTTTCTGTGGCCTTGAGAGAAGTGTCGAGAAGGCACATCCACGATGGGAGTGTCAGGGCAGAAGGTCTCAGGCAGAAATGAGTCTTGGGATGGGGGCCCACAGGTCAGCCCCTTAAATGTGCACGTGTTCTGTCTTCTCATGGTGGTTTCACTTTTGTTTCTTGCCAACTTCCATTTTCGCTGGGACTGTTCAGTATTAGCTCAGACATGACCCATCACTGTTTCCATAAAATGGACCCCTGCTTCCCATTTCTATCAACTCTGTCCCGCGTACCTGCCACGGGCAGTACTGCATGAAGCACCTGAGCCGTGGCCCAGCATCGGATCACCCCAACAGGCCATGAGGCTGGTGAGAGGATTTCCTCCAGTTTATGGGTTAGGAAGTGAAGACACAGAGAAATAAGGCCACTGGCCCAGGTCACACAGCTTAGTGAGCAGAGAGATCAGGTTCAACCTTGGATTTTCCTGACCCCAAAGCCAGCACTCTCATCTCAGTCCCGTGAGAGCAACAGTTCCCCACCTCGACTGCACACTGGGGTTCCCCAGGAACGCTGCTGGAGACTCCAGAAGGCAAAGGCCTTGTCTGCACCCCTGTACCTACTAGCACTCTGCCCGGCACGTGTCGGAAGTGCAATAACTGCTTGTCAAATGACTGAGCACGTGAATGAATGAGTACTTCATGCTTCCCTACCTGGGGCACCACAATTCTACCATCCTGGCCCAAAGCCGGAAGTTGTCTCACCACTGGAGCAAACTGGCCCCAGACTATAGTCTCTCCCTTCCTCCAGCCCTTTTCCACATCGATGTACGAGGAATTATCTCAGAACGTCACTTTCATCCTGCTACCCTGTGTTCAAAGTTTCCAGGGTTTGCTGCAGGTTCAAGGGTACATTCCTTTGTCTGATATTTAAGACACTCAACAACCTGGTCCCAAGCCATCCTTTCGATCACATCTCCCACTACTCACGTGTTCTGTCCTGGCCAGGCGGGTGTTCCCCAGTCTCTTACACAAGTCTCACACATTTCCACCAGTGTCACTGTAAACACCACGTCCCTCTCTCCTCTGCCCGTCTGGACCCTACCCACCCATAAGGACCGAACTCCTCTGCTCAGCCTCTGCTCTGCACCCCACTCTCAGGGAGCCCTTCCAACCCTGAACGTCTACACTGTGAAAGTTACTCGGCTCTGTTCCTATACGGCTCTTAATTGTCACTGCAAGGTGCACATGTCCTAATTTCCCAACTGCATTAAGATCACTTGAGGGCAGCAGGTGCGGACGTATAATTTTACCTGCCCACAGTGAGTAACGCTGCACACTCCCTGAGTGCCGCTGGGCGTCCGGCAGCTCCCGTCTCGGTGCAAATGGTCTTACCTGTAGTATCTGGACTGCAAGTAGGTGGAGCACACAGCCTTGGACACGTGACTGGCTGAACCGAAGTCGATGACCTTCACTCTGTATGGCTGTCTGGATGGGTCGACCAGCATGATGTTCTCCGGTTTGAGGTCAGCATGGATAAGACCTAGGCTTTTAAGTTTCATCAGGGCTGTGGCAACTTGCTGGAGGACCGGACGAATGTATTTGAGGGGCAAGGGGCTAAACTTGTTCTGCTTCAGAAAGTCATAGAGGTTCTGCTCCAACATCTCAAAGACCAAGCACGTGTGGTTCTTGTGCTGGAAGCACTCATAGGCCCGGACAAAGTTATAGTCGTCAGCACTCTCAGTGCTCAGCCGGGCCAGGATGCTAACTTCGATCTGACCCTGCCGGGCATAGGACGGGTGGTTCTTCAGGATCTTGATGGCCACAATTTCGTTGGTGCCCCGTTTCCAGCACTTGACCACTTGCCCAAACGTCCCTCGGCCCAGGAACTCTAGAACCTCATACGTGTTGGTCATGGAGCACAGCACTTCATGCTGGACCAGCTGATAGTCACCTTCACTGTTGGAGCCGCTGTTTTTGGAGGTGGCAGTTGATGTGGTGGCAGTGGCTACAGTGGCCCCACTTGCATTATTCTGAATCATGGGTGGATGCTCCTCGATGATCTGCACGCTGCTCGTGTTCTCAATCTCCTCACTCTTGCGCTTGAGTCCGCATTTTTGGTAAGTGTCAAGAAGGCTCACAGTGCTTCGACGCATTAGGTTGTGTGGTCCGCCGAGGACCTGCCCGGTGACAGAAGTGCTGCTGGCTGATGTTACCACTATGTGCCCAGTGCTTCCTGGGAAGATGATGGTCTGCTCGTAAGGTAGGCTTGGGTTTGGGATTGGCAAGGAGGTGCTGACGGTTGTGGTGGCTGGCTGCGACGGTGGTACGTTCTTGCTCTGGCTGTACACTTTGCTGTGGGAGCCGTACCCAGTCATGTCCCAGTTGGAACTCGGCTCTACTTTCAGTTTCTTCACACTACAGAAGGCACTTGATTGAAGGGTGTGAGGGGAGAAAACTTGCACATGTGAGGCCATACCTACCAGAAAGGGAAAGGGAAAAATAAATGTTTTGAGTCACCTTTGCAAGAAAAAACTCAACAGACCCATTTCAGTTCTGATCGGTGGCTTGGGTCATATAGAATATTTTCCTCCCACTTCAGAACGAGCTTGGAAAAGTAAGTCTATTCCATCCAGAAGCACATCCTGGTCACTGGGTTTGTGGAACCAAGTGGATCCAGTGTTCTACCTGCCACCATCAGACAGGTGGGAGACTCGCAGAGTAGGGCCGGGAACACGGTCAAGACTCAGATACAGAATTACACTGTCAGGACTTAGTCTAATCAGTTATTTGTTATAAACATTATTTGTGACAGAAATGAATCCTTCCTCAATTCTCACTGGCTTGCGCCCTACTAAAACTGAAGACTGTATCATGTATCAGGTGGCCCTGATAACTGCCACATGTACTTAGTTGGCCCACATGGTCAGCTCAGCCTTGACAACACACCCGTCAGGTTCACTGGTTTGAGGTTCATCTTCCCACAGATGCCCCATCATGGGGCCACTTGTGATCTTCTGCATTCTGGGTGAACCACAGTAACTGCCTGGCTTCTTAGTCACCTTAAATGAATTCATTTAAGTTGAGTGGGTCAACAGTTGGTCTGCTATTTTTCATTTACATAGACTATAAGATTATATCAGCTTCCTTGGAAGGGAGTAGGTAGCACAATTCATGGGCTCTAGTCACTCACTTCTACTAAATTCATACATCAATACATTTCTCTAGAAAACACTATTATTGCATACCAACATCTCATCCACAATTTAGATAAGCTCAGAAATCTATAAGACCATGACTCTGGAATAGTTGTACAATTTGTAATTATGCTGATACTGGAAACAAAACTTCACAGAAAATGTATTAGGGAAAACATAAGGGGATGAAGAAGGCTAAGTCTTTAAACATAAAAGTAGAAACACCACCCATCTTCTACGCTGCAGTCAATGAACATTTCTTAGAGAAGCACAAGGAAAGTGGGGCTTCTGCCAAGCGCCCCTGGTGCTTAGCCAACCTAGTGTTGGTCTCTCTGAGCCCCAGCGTTACCTAGAGGGGTTATTTAATACCTCCCTTTTCACCCCACCAGTGGTCACCCTGGGTCCACCCTCTCTCAGTAGGTGACCCACCTTCCACTTTGTCCAGAAGACTGAGGTCAGTCTCACTTTCCTCCTTTATTCTCTTCTTCATTTCAAAACATTCCTGAATCTATGTCCATCCTCCATTCTTTGTTCCCTATCTCTAATCTCAGGGAAAGCAGTGTTTCTCTTTCTCAACACTAAAAAAGTCCCTGCTATTCTCATGATCCGTATTCTCCCATTTTCTCTTGAACCTGCTCCCTCCACTGTTCTCTTGCAGCTTCCAATTTCTCCCTGTCAATTGGATCCAAGTTCTTAGTAAGTACTTAACAAAGGTTGGCCAAACAAATCAATGACTTCATCTTTTCCTTCTGCCTCCACACATATGTGTGCACACAGACTCCCAACTGCGAAGGTAAGAGGACTAACAGCCATATCCCCCCTCATGATTCTTTCCTTCTTCTCACCTGTAACCAATGCCTTATGCTCCTTTTCTTCAAAGCTCACGTCTTCAAT
This sequence comes from Varecia variegata, assembly GCA_028533085.1. Taxonomy (NCBI): domain Eukaryota; kingdom Metazoa; phylum Chordata; class Mammalia; order Primates; family Lemuridae; genus Varecia; species Varecia variegata. The sequence goes on from CM052437.1 coordinate 174,100,865, forward strand.
CCATCTGCCCCTCATGCATGGACTATGGCCTATGTTTTTCTTAAAGGTAAATGACTTCCTAATTGCCTAATCCAATGGGCTTTTTCAGCTCCTGTTCTCCTTAACCTCTCTGCAACATCTGATACTGCTGACCATGACTTCCTTCTTGATGTTCTTATCTAGACTTAAGTGAATCTGTAACCTCCTCCTCCCGTGTCTGATTGCACACGGCACTAGGGTGGTTCCTCTTCCTCTTCCTCCTTTAAAGTGTTGGCATTTCCAATGTTTTGAGTCAGTTTTCTCTGGAAGACATCACGCATTCAAACAGTGTAAGCTGTCGTCTCCACACAGGCACCTCCCACGTGTTTATCGTATTTAATGTATTTCTGCCTCCTGCTGCAACATCAAAGGCCATGTTCCAAAGCTGAACTCCTTACCTTTTCCTAAGAATCTAGCCACCTCACCTAATACCTCCATCCTAATACCTCCATTTCTGTTCATTAAATGTTCTTCTAGTCACTTGGTTCAGAGACTGTGGATTTACCTATGACGATTCTTCTTTAACTCCATAGCCAAGAAGGGACTAAGTCTTCTTAACATCTCCTGCCTCTAAAATGTCTCTTGCATCCGACTCTATTTCTGTTCTTGCTGCCACTTCCATAGTTGAGGCACTTATCACTTTCTAGTAGGACTAAAGCAAATACAGACATCTGGAATACCTGGGCATTCTATATCTCCCTTCAGTTTACCTATGTTCATTCAGCCATCAGATTAATCTTCCTAAAGCACCTCTGAGCATGTCATTCCTCTGTCCAAAAACTTTCAATGGCTCCTTAGTGTCTAGGAGATAAAGGTGAGGACTCCACTCAATACCTTTGTATTTTGATTCTAACTACCCTGTTAGCTTCAGCTCTATTTACCTCCCTGAGCCCTCAACTCTAATCAAGCTGGTCTACCTGTTGTTTCTAGAACTTCCCTTACACTTCCTACCTTCACACTTTGACACTGTTCCCCGCCTGGCATGCCTCACTGCTTTCTCAACTCACCCAAAGACCAGCCACTACAGACCCTTCTCTTCCCAGACCACTCCAACCCACAGTGACCATGCTCTGTGCCTACGGCACTTACCACAGGTGCCATCCATTTGGCCACAAATTGTGTTTCTGTAAAATTTCTGCTCCTGTTGAATTGTTTATCTTTGTGCTGTTTAGCTATTTACACATTTAGGTCATGCTTCCATAAACAGGCTATATTCTCAGGGCAAGAGCTACAGTTTATACTTCACACTTCTTTAAGTTTCCCCCAGCATTAAGCCGAGTTTATTATACATTGTCAATGCTCAGTTGATGAGCATTGGCCGGAGCACTCTAACCGGCCAGACCTCCAGGATCACTTAGTGCTCTGGCCACAGAACAATCACCAGTCACACACACCCATGGAACCTGGCCTCTCTCTGGAGATTAGAGAAAAATCTGCAATACTTTCCCACCCAAACTGAGCCTTTTCAAAACTAAGGCAGAGGCCAGGCAGCTCCCATCCTGGGCTCAGCAGTCATGTTCTGTCGTGCTTCAGCCTGGACCTGCTCTGTCTTCCTAGGGGCGGTTCTGGACTAATGCCCAACACCTGCTCGGAGTCCCACCTTTGGCCTAAGCCCACAGGTCTGCTCGAGGTGCCCCATAGTGTTTGAATCCTGAACTCCAACCTCTCCCTGTATACTAGGACTACCTGCCGGTATGCATCCTTATGCCCAACAAGAACATTCTGGCTTGCCTATTCAGAATCCACACTTCACCTGTTTCTTCTCACCGCTCTTTTTGTTCACGTCAAACTCTCCCTAATTCTATAACAACACAGAAAATTCTTATTCTCTATTTAATGGTATGAATTAAACATCCATATTGTTCTAGATGTTGTATACGATATAGAAATAACCAACTACTTGGCTTTCAGTAACTTATCTGCTGAAAAGGCAAAGCAAAATACACATTTCCTTCATCCTTTCACATCCAGCTTGCTGCTTGCTCCTCAATCCTCAAGTGCGGGGCGGGGTGGGGTGTGTGTCCGAGAGGGCAACAAGAAAAATGCTGATTGTACATAAAGGAGGTGAAGCTCTATTATCTAGTTTCCCTGTTTCAAAAAGATCTTGGTGGGAAGGCCAGGGTGTAGAAGTGGAATTTTACAGAGGGGAAGAAGGTGGCTTATGACTTATTTGGTATTGGGATGATAGCCAAGGGTCATAAAATTGTGGAAACCATCACCGGCTTTGCCTGGTGACAGATGCTCAGGGTCTGAGCAGAGACCTGCGTGGCTGGAAACACGCGCCCCATGGCCGGCGGCCTCAGACCCGGGCCTGGCCTGGTGTGGCCCCTGCTCCTTCTTTCTAAGGTCAACAGCCACTATTCCAAGAAGTAGACACAATTCCAAACACAGCCTCGTTACCTTTGTTCTGGAGCACGGGCCACTTTGCTCCTAGAAGCAAAACGCTCAAACAAGATATAGCTAAAGAAAGTCTTTAATAACAATCATTTTTAAAATCCCTAAAATATGTTTATAAGGAATAAAACACTACTGGTGGTTTTGTAGCTTAATCTTACAATAATCTTATGGCAACAATCAAACTTATTTCCAAACATTTCTCTTTGAGAGTGTTTTTCTGGAACAAACCTTTCTGATTAGTTTAGCTCTTGGGGAGTCAAGCCCACAGTATTTCACCATTCTGTTTATTCAGACCTAAAGCTGGGACAAGAAGTGGGGGGTGGGGGGGTGGGGAGGAGCTTTATGTTTTCCACTCTAAGGAAAAGCTAAATGTTTCCTTTCATTTCTTTCTGTACTGACCCCTGTATCCTTCAAGGGCACACTTCCCTCCTTATTTGTCAATTTTTTTTTTTTCAGAAAAGGCCGGGGGTAAATGGACATTTTCAGTTTGATCATATGGCAAAATCCCAATTGCTTTTTAAGTCATCTCTGCCCTTCCTATTTGGCTCTTGGAAGAGAGAGCAGATTTTGCCCCTCCTTAGTGGAAGACTGGGGAGGCTATCCTAACTGAGAGGGTGGGTTTCGAGCCCCTGGGGAGCAGTATGAGGGACCCAGGAAATCCCGGTAGGACAAATCTGCAAGAATCACACCTGCTCCCTAGAGGAGCGATACAACCCAGACCTTTCCACAGAAGCCACAGTGGCCTCCCCAAGATAAAACCCGTCAAGGTGGCCATATTTTCCTTCACTAAGGAAGCGCAGCAAGTCATCACAACCTAGAACTAAAGCTTCTAAAAAGTAGCATTTCTATTACCGTATCACTCTGTCTCATAAACAGGCTGAAGTCATAAACACAGAGTATCAGGTAGGCACAGGGGCCTTCCATGTTATTTAATGTTGCAGATATGAGTTCACGTGGATGTTACGGAAGTGATCAGTAAAAACCATTTTAAAACAAATGTATTAAAATTTAAAACAACTTATATCACACAACTCTATATATTAATATTAATTATAAACTCTTCATTGTATATGACGAATGAAAAATAGCACCTATAAAACTGACATTAAAACAGATCCTTTAGTAAGCAGAATTAAAGTCCATTGTTTTTAAGAAATCATTCCTTATTGCCATAAAGATGAAAGATTGCCTTGTGCCCCAGACAAATTCAGGTTACGCAGACTTAGGGTGCATTTTGACAGCCTGTATGCTAAAGGCAATGAGGGCTCTGACCCCTCCTTTGGCTACTCTATTCAAATGCTAATTTTGCATTTTTTAAAAAGCATGTACATAAGTCTGCATTTCAAAATACTATTTTTAAAACATTTGCCTTCTAGCCTTTATTATAGATGCCATTTATGTCTGTAAAATGCTATCACACTTGATTTCAACCCCTATTCCTTGGGATTCTTGAAACACTTATGATTCTCGGTTTTAAAACCATGAGCACATAGTACATACCAGGCTCTGGGACAGATGTTTCATTGCGGACAGGATAAGCACACATCCAGCTGTGCCTGAGAGAGACCCAAATTACCCTTGTTGTGCCAATTCCGTTAATAAGAGCACCCTCCCTACTTTCATTCTCACAAAAGTCCTAGTTTGAAAACTAGGAACTCAAGTAATAGGTGTAGGCTCCCGCGATAAGTGGCAAAATCAGACCCCGACCCCAGAAGTTCAAACCTGGGTAACTCCATGTGCCTTTTTGTCTTAATGATTTAATGAGAAATTCATTTTTCTAGGATTACAGATAATGTCTTAGAGACCTAATAAAAAGAATATCTAAAAATCTTCATGATGTTCTTGAAGTCTTAACTCACCCAATTTTTTTAAAAAATGACATTTGTTAAAGGATTGCTTGAGTGTATTTTTCCCCACTTATTTGCTTAGTTTCTTAATAACTTTATATTTCACAATTAGATGAACTGAAAAAGTTGCTTCACATCTGAGTGCATTTCCTTTTCATTTCGCCAGCCCCAAATTATCTACTGGAAGATCAGACTCTGGTGAAAGCAGAGGGTAAACCTAGAGGGATGAGTAAAGGTTCAACTATGCTTTTAAAAAATTCAATTCAATTCCGTTTCACTGGATTCCAGCAAAGCTCAAGAGAAGGAATTACAAGTAAAGCAGTGGCACCATTTTTTATCTGTATATAAGGTTTAATTTGGGTTTGGCAGATGTGAAATAGATTACTACTCAGAATCCAGTTACATTATTAAAGAGAATGGACTCTGAACATCTTATTTTAAGAGGTACTAACTTCCTCACTTCCTAAAATCTTTTGGGCACATACTTTAGCTGAATAATGAGTATTTGATAGAAGCTACAGATCTTTTTTTTTTTTGTAATCAAGAACTCAAAGGAAGGATTCCCATACTTAATGAAATGCCATATCTATCTTACATATCACATTATGCACATAAGATATAATAAAATTATGGGATTTAATCTGTCAAATGAAATGTCAAAAATACCTGAATGCTAGAAATATGCATCTGAATGGACGTTTTCAAAGACCTGGAAAAGGGCTAATCTGACCCCCCTTGAACGCCCTGTATAACATGATGATCTGACGCCTCAGGGAGTTGGAAAGTATTAGAAAAAATTCCTTCATTGACATACTAAACAATATTCATAAGAAGTTTAATAAGTATCCTGCTTACCAAGTTTATATTTCACAAGTAGTGCAAAGATAATTTCAGGTTAAGCCCATTTCTACATGATACGTTTCCAAAACAGTGCATACTAAATGTCCACAGGGCTTTTATATCATTTTCAATCAAAGTGTGTTTACCCACTAGTTGTGTAATGTTAAATATATAGTATATTCCACCAGAGCCTAGTTTAAGATCAACCACAAGCTCTACAGAATTCTTTTGTCAATAATGACAGTAACAATACTACTGATTGCAGCACTGGATATTTGAAAGAAATAGGAAAAAACTCAAAAAATCAACCCTCAAATCTGCAATAAGCATTCTCTATATAAAAAAAGACTGGGGTTGGGCACAACAGGAAACACAAAGACATCTAAGACCTTGTTACTGACCTAAAGGAGCTTAAAATCTCATGGGGTTGCCAAGTTCAATGCAAATTAAAAAGGGCAACTGGCAATTCCAGGCAACGTAAACAACTTGCCAAAGTAAATGCCACAGGAGTTCAGAGGCAGGAATCACTGTGGGTTGTGGTCAGGCAAGGTTTTATAGCAAAGCTAAGATTCAGGCTACAATTAGAAAGATAGGGGTATCTTTAGAAAGGCAGAAGGATGGTGTTCCAGATCCTGCTAACAGGGTGTAATTAAGTCAGTCCACCAGTAGAGCAAGCCTTGTGTGGGAGAGCAACCAGGGAGGTGGTCGCTGCCCCCGGGAAGCTTTGGCTTTGCATGGAGACAACCGAAGTGCATTTGCATAGTGCTAATACAGTGACAAATGCTAAAGCAATAAATAACCACCAATACACACTGTGAACACCAACCACCTACTCATCCAGAAGTGTCATCTTCTGATAACTTCAATCTTCTAGAAGTGATTTCTAAGTACTCAAAAGAGCTGGTATGAAATGAAAGCTGTCACTTTCTCCTTTAGCCTTCACTCTTACCGTCATCTTAACACACAATTAACACCAAGTTGTAGGAGGATTGCCATCATTGCCTTTGCTCTCTCTGTGGTGTTACTCCCCACAACTGTAAGGTAAGGTGCATTTTCCCTCTTTTACAGATGACTAAATGGAATTTAGGGAGATGACATAATTTGTTCAAAGTCACTTTGCTACTACTAGCAGGGCTGGGATTTGAACTAAGGTCTGCCCAACTCCCAAATCCACACCGTTAACCAAGCTTCCTCTTCTCTTTAGAACTCTTTAGGTTCTTGGGTTAGAAGCACCAAACAAGGAGACAGGTACAGTAACAGCCAGAGGAAAGATGAAAGCCGACAAGTGAGAGAAGACAGATCGAAACTCGGGGACATACCCGACTGTACGTCACCTGGTGAAAGAGTGGACACCTACAAAAATGATCCTACGTCATTTGCCACTTCTGTATCCTCTGGTTACGGTGACATTCAAGAAATATAACCATGGAAAAATATTAAAATAAATTTACGTCTTTACAGAGGTAACCGTCACTTATCTGCTGCAGAGTGGCACAGTGACCAGAGCGTGGGTCTTAAGTAAGAAGAACCAGGCTGGGGGACCTTGGGCATGTCACCCAGCCAACGGGAAGGCTGCCATGAGTCCGGAGGTGAGCCAAGGAGGGACTGGATTAAGGGACTGCTGAGCAAATAGAGCGGAGGAGCAGAAATATAAGACTTTGCAGGGTAGAAAAGGTAAAGCACACTGACAGATGGGATGTAGGCAAAGGAGGGAGAGGAACTGGATGTGCCTGGGGCCCAGAAGGACTGAGCAGTGGTGGTAAAGTGTTGCTTATCTTGGGGGAGGGGAGAATGGAATCGGTTTTCAACAAGCTGAATTACAAATGCTGCCGGGACACCTTATGTTGAACTATTCATACTGAAACTCTGAGGCAAGAAATGGCTTAATTTACTCAAGTTAAAGTGTCAGGAGCTGCTGGTCTTCCACAATCAGCATCTATTTCCTATTTGCTGGGCTGAATGAATGAAGACAAACCATTTTGAAAAGAGAAGGGAAATCAATAGGATAAGCTAAGCCTCCACAGGATTAATCGGAAGAGGAAGAGGGCAGAGTGACCCTGAACTAGTTCATGGATGAGGCCAAAGACACAGGGATCCAGCCCAAAGTGTTGCTGAACCAAGACCAGCAGGATGGGAGGACAGACATCAAAAGGGGAAAAGACTGAAATCAAAGGTTTGCACCCAAAGAGACTAAGAGAAGGACGGTGCTGCTGACTGCGAGTCAGCTAGAAGGGCTCAGTTTGGGCTCGATTTCATTTTAGGTATTAGTAACAGCAAAGAGGAAACGTTCTATAGGTACCAAGGAAAAAACCAGGTCAGGGAACGGGCGAGAGGTGACGGCTGGAGATGGGGACCTGAAGGCTGTCGGCAGCACCTCGATGAAAACCGAGTCCCTGTGAGCAAAGCTGTCTCCCAAGAGAAACGGTGTAGAAAGTAGAGCAGATGGCGAATAAAGTAATCCTCGGGGGCAGAGGCATTGTCAAACAGTACGAGGAGGACAGTATGAGTCACACGGAAAAGTCAAGGATAAAACGATAATAAACACAATTAAGGGATTGATCCAGGAGAATGAAAACAGAAAGAGCAACGAGGCCCAGCTGGGAATAAGCCAACAGCCCTCTTTTCCCACAGGGGTGGGGAGGGGGTGAGAGGGGGTGCTCTCCTGAGAACAGAACCAAATGCACCCTGTCACACCTCTTGCTTTTCCAAGAAATGTGATTCTCTTAAGAACTTTCAAAATTTTTTCCGTCATCTGCCTTGAATCTGCAAAATCTAGCATAAGCTGTTTCTTCGATGGAGAAAACATCCTTTTCCTACCATTTGCAAATTCTCCACATGTCTACTACCTACCGGCTCACTGTCTGTTAGCATCAGCCCCTCTCCACGTTCAGACTTACTCCTCTTTCTGAAAGTGGCTAACCTTGACAACACCGGCTCCAAGCCGCTCAGTCGCCTTTCTCCAACTCTGCCATTCTGCCGCGGATGAGGCCGTGAGCCGCCATGGGTGACACAGCCTTTCATCACGATGGGTGAGTATACAGAGTCCATAACTGATCACCCACAGGCCATGGTGTCGAGTGCTCACAAGCAATCTGAAAATCTCCAATCCAATAATACAATGCTGGTGACGGAAAGCAGCGGTCCTCAAAGTTTCTGGCACCAGGGACTGGTTTTTCCATGGACAGTGGGGTGGGGGGAGCTCAGGCTGTGACGCGAGCCGTGGGGAGAAGCTGTAAATGAAGCTTCACTGGCTCAGCCCACCTGACGCTCACCTCCTGCTGTGTGTTGGGGGCAGAGTCAGGGTTGGGGGGTTGAGACTACAGCTCTGCAGGACGGTGGAGTTTCATGGAAGACAATTTTTCCACGGACAGGAGTGGGGGAGCAGAGAGAGGCGGAGCCCAGGCACTGATGTGCAGCCCGGTTCCTAACAGGCCACCAACCAGCAGTGGGCCTATGGCCCGGGGGTTGGGGACTGCAGACGTAAGAATGACACTGATAAGACACAAACCCGCTTTTCAGTTTCTTTCTCCAGGAAATTGTTGGGATCAATGAAAGAAAAACAAGTTTAAAACAAGGTGTATTGATTAAGAATCCTAATTATTAGGAAAAAAACCGAAAACAACACCTTGTAAACATAGGTATAGGAGTTTGCCAGGGCTGCAGTAACAAAGCACCCCAGACCAGGTGGCCTCAACAACAAAGTTTTTGTCTCATAGCTCTGGAAGCTGGAAGTCCAATATCACAGCGTCGGCAGGGTTGGTTCCTTCTGAGGGCCGTGAGCGAAGGTTCTGCTCCGGGCCTCTCTCCTTGGCTCACAGCTGGCCGTCTTCTCCCTTCTCCACATCACCTTGCCTCTACGTGTGTCTCTTTGTCAAATTTCCCTTTTAATAAGGACACTGGTTGTATTGGATTAGGGCCTACCCTAATTACCTCATTTTAACTTGATTACCTCTGCAAAGATTCTATCTCCAAAGAAAATCATATTCTGAAGTTAGGAATTTAAGATATGAATTTGGGGTGGGGGGGACACAATTCAACCCACAAGAATAGGTTTAAGGAAACCAAAAGCATTTTGCAAAAGTACAATTTATAATCATCATATTCCAAGAGAACTCTCTTTGTTTTTCCCTCCTTGGAGATAGGACATTTCATTTTGTGCTTTCCCTATATCTTACCTTAAAGGGCCTATGAGTGCATTTCAATTAGTCAAATATTATATATGGAAACAAGTAAAAGCAAAGTGTTTATTTTAAATTAAGTTCTGCATGAGTTTATATTGCAGTGCTTCTGGAAAAGGCCCTACAGGAATATATCTTTCTGTATATTGAGGAATAACCATGGTCACTTTGATATAAAACAGAATTGGTCATGGCATATTAACACCATCAAAGTTGGGTTTCCAGTTCTGATTCTGAGTGGGTCAAACATGTCTACAGCAGAACCTGCATAAACTCAAGAAGACACCTCAGCTGTGCCTGGCATGGAACAGGCCAGGTTAGGAAGTGTCTGTCCCTCTTCAGGTCCACAGCCTCAGGCTGGTCTCTCCTCACATGCCCTCCAATCCTCACGTGCCATCCACACTGTCCTTTTAGTGCAGTAGTGCAAAGTCTGCAGAGACTGTTGCATTTTACAACCCTGCATTTTCTTTCCAACTGAGGAACTCAAGAAGTTAACCTTTGAAACAAACCTGGTAGGATGAAAAAAGCAAAAACACCCACAAACTATAAAAACAAAACCAGCTAAACTTCTGGTTTCAACCCAAAGAAATTTCCATTTAAGTACACATTTTTTCAAAGATCTAGAAGGCTGCTCACTTTGTCCCTGAAATGTTCTAAATAAGGATGGTTGTTAAAGTTCCCGCACTATGAGTTTGCAGGTGTTTTTGAGTCACAAATCTTTACAAAAGCATCTTCCCTGAATCTCTCAGCCACTCCATATCACTGACACACCCATTCCCCTCCTTTCACTACTGGTTCAAAATCATCACAAACCTCAAGAGATTAGTAAACCAGACCTGGGAGCAGGTACTGAGAAGGTCACGTGTGTGTCTAGCAGTGCTAGGTAAGTCTCAGATGGAAGTTTTCTATCCTTTAGAAATGTTCTATAAAGTCTAAATCAAGGCTAAAAATCTGGTAGGCTTTTTTTTTTCCCTTTTGTGCAAAAAAGAATGAGTTATCCTTAAATGTCTGGTACCATATTGGTCAAGTACAATTATGTGTTTTACTTACCTAACACTTACCCGTTCTCTGCCCAGCCTACAACTGAGTTGCCTTTTTGAGCTTACTCAGGTTCTACAGAATCAGAACTAGAATCATAGTCGACTCTTTCCCGTTTTGGTGTTCTTATTACTATGCCACTGCTCGTTCTCTTTTATACTAAAAAATTATGTAAACGGTCTTACTCTGTTATTCTATTGCTCTGTGGAGATTCCATTACTATGTGTCCCCAAAAAAGACATGTTGAATTCCTCACCCCCAGTATCTGTGAATGTGACCTTATTTGCAAATAGGGTCTTTGCCGATGTAATCAAGATAAGGTCATTGAAGTGAGCCCTAATCCAACATGACTGGTGTCTTTATAGGAGGAAAGCACAGATACGGGAAGAGGGCGCCATGTGACGACAGAGGCAGCGGCTCGAGTGAAGCAGCTGTGAGCCCAGCACTGCCAGGAGCCCCTAGAACCCAGGAGGAGGCAGGGAGGATTCCACCTAGAGTCTCAGAGGGAACCTGGTCCTGCTGACACCTTGATTTTTAGACTCCTAGCTTCCAGAACTGTGAGAGAATAACTTTCTGTCGTTTTAAGCCACCCAGTTTGGGGTACTTTGTTACAGTGGCCCTAGGAAACTAAGACACTCTGTGATATAATTCAGGATGTATTTCATTGAAAAAACACATTTGTACTCAAGCTATGGTAAAGTATTTATAACAAGCGCAAAGTCATGCCGGCCAAATGGCAGGTTGCCCTTCCAGCCCCGCAGCCTGTTTGCGGCCTCTTGGGTGGAAAGCAACAGAGCTCTGCAGCATTACGCCCACGTCCTGGGTCCGATTCCTGCCAGGGTGCTAGATACCTCCTCTCTTTGTGCAAACATATTTGTTCGTTGCGATTGAAGTTTGACTTCAAAAGAACAAAATTACTAAGGAAGGCATGTGAAAGTTTAATCTGTTCTCACCAGTGACATCAACAGTTAACAAGCCATGGATGGCATTTCCCCAAACTTGCTTTTTCTAAACCTCAACTTCTTGCTGTGTTATACAAAGAAACCAGGACAAAGGACCACCATCTGTGTTCTGCTCTCAGTGCAACACCTGTTTGCTGCCTCCTGCACTCATGTTTATGTATTTCCTTAAACGTTTCTCTCATAAGCTATTATCTAACTGCAAGGAAAACTTTGTGAAAGATGTTATACAGACACGGTGATGCCTGTGATGCCAAATGCATATAACCCTTTCCCCTGGGTTCTCTGCAAATACAGGATTCATCTCATCCTCCTCTTGGAGTACAATAATCTATCCTTCTCACTTGATTTAAATGGCAACTGCTGTTTACAACAGTAGCTTTACGTTACAACTCTGGTTCCCTGGAGAATTTTCTCAATCCTCTCATTGCCTTTAACTGACATCTGACTAAACTCAATTAGAGATCACTTTGGGAAAGGTAGAGGAGGTGCCACCTTCACAATGTGAAGGAAAAGAGGATGGGTAGGAAAACAGAAAGGAAGAGAAGCAGGAGGAATGGGGGGAAGTAGGCAGGGAGGCTGAGAGGAAAAGAAAAGAGAAATAAAAGATAAGAGACAAGTGAGAAAGCAGAAGGCAAATGAAATTGTACTGGGAGCACACTCAGAACAATAAAGTAACATTGTAATGCACTTTGTAAACTATCGTGCACAATAAAAATGCAATGTGGCATTATTTACAATACTTAAATAGGTGTCTGTGTGTTTGTGGGTATGAAAACCGGTTCGTACAGGGATCTCTTGGCAGTGCAACCAGTAGCCCATTCTAAGCTGTACAAATTAAAGTGGGTTCTTTGGTTTGTTGCAAGAACATTTTTCTACTGTGAGTCACCGTCCTCAAACCAGTCCTGGTGGTGTTACCCAACAGCTCCACAGTGCCGAGCCACTTGCACCCAGCGTGGGAGGAGACGCCACTCTGGGGATACTGGTTCTTGCAGTGGGGCACCTTCCTCCTGGCATACAGCTACGACATCCCATAGCTCTCCCGTGTCCTGCAGACAAGATGGCTTTGGCGATATAGGCAGTCTCCAATTTAACAGAGGTCTGTTAAGAGTGGTCAGATTGTTTCTGGGTCCCCTGCAACTATGTCAGATGCCGGCATTGCCCCTTCTAGCAAGTTACTTAACCTTTTTGTGCCTCGATCCCCTCATCTCCGAAGTGGAGATGCTAATCGTGTCTCATAGGGTCCTTGTGAAGATTAAACAAGCTAATGTATGTACAACACAGTCAACTACAAACAAATGTTTAGTGAAAACTGTGGGGAGGAGTGTCAGCTAGCTCCCCAAGGCCCAGCCAACAGAGAATAGAATCTACCTTCAAAACTTTTGCATTTCTTTGCCATGTAACTTTTCAATCAAAAACACTCTCCTTGGTCACAATTGAGATGCAGTTTCTATGTACAATATGCTTATTGCAGATTTGTGTCTATTGTATAAATAATGATCTCAACTTTTTTGACTGAGCACTTAATCATGAAAAAAATGAACACTTGCTCCTAATATATGTGATATTTACTTTTTATAAATTACATATGTTCTATTTTCCTCATACAGTATGTTTACTAAAAACACAAAAATAGAAAATTTAAAAGAATGAGATAAAATACACATATTCAAATATTTTCTTCTGTATCCTAATAAGTTGCCCTACACTTTGAAAACCCCTGCTATAACTCAGGTCACACAGCCATGTAACTTAGAGTTAGTTTTGGCCATATGATGAGCCTTGGACAATAAAAAGTGTACAGGAAGTTCATTTCTGGGCAAAAGCTTTTCGACCCAGTCTCCAAGTTGCTTATTCAATCACCTTTCCCTTGTTAAGGGGTAGCCAGCCAGCCATGATCCAGGGGGCCGAGGCTCCTTGGCCTGGGAAGTGAAGGAGGATTACAGAGAGCAGAGACCCAGCTGACCTGAGACAGAGCATGTACCACGAGTATGAAACAAACCTCTGTTGTTTTAAACCCCTGAGATGTGGGAGTTGTCCACTGCCGCATTATGACTTAGCTCGTCCTAACAAGTGCTGGAATTTTCCTTAATGCTGCCATCCCTGAGTCGAAATTAGTGAGGTTTAATGCGATTCCACTGTGATGCCCAGCGTCAAAACCAGAGCATACATTTTTAAAGACAACTTTACAATTTCTAAATAGTTTGATCCCTTTCGTCCAAATTTTAGCATCGTTTCTCTGCCCATTAAAATGCTTCAGGAGATTAATGTGTCAAATGATGGAATAGTTCTGATCATCATGACTACGAATGATTTCCAGCACATACTCATTAATCACTGCCTAACAGCTTTCCTGAACAAGTGGAAGGCCTGGGATCACCCATCACAAATGCCTCTGGTTTGGTTTGGAAGCTTTGAGACAGATCACTTTCTGGTGACTGAAACGGGAAGAGGCCCTTCAAACTGACTGTAGGAGTTTGGCCCTATTGAATACCGGCTGAGGTGCCCCCCTGGGAGAACAATTTTGCCCTGTGCTGGTGACTTCTCTGGGGAAAATGGGCCTTTCACACCCCGCTCCCGGTTTCGTTCCCATGCTCCGTGACGTGATGGCTGTGCTTTGGATGAAGAATATTCAGTTCTGACATCATAACAACACGGGTATTACTCACGGAAGGCTCACCAGCCTGGCAAGGCACATTCTGTACCCTCTTTACCACTGCAGTCAGCAATGGGTTTAAAAATAGCACTGCTCACACAGCCAGGGTAGCACTGATTCATTAATGGCCCAACAAACACTATCCTGGACTCCTCATGCAAATGGCATCTTAGATGGTGACTTCAAGAGTTGAAGCACAAGCATTTATCATTTCCTTAGTAGGGGTATTATGTTGTACTCATTTATAAATAGAGATCTGCAGATCCTAAAAGAAGGAATCCTCGAAAATTATAAAACCAGGATTCAGGATGCCATCTGATTTGCGACTCCAAAATGGTCAATCTAAGATGTATTCATAATTAGTGAGGGTATCTACAAACTTGAAGTCACAAGCTACAGTCAAGTTTGTCATAAATATAGCCATAACTATAATATGTCAAACATACCAAAATAAAGAGGGATGGTATTACAAGGACAATCGGCAGTGGTCTTAGCAAAGTCTAGAAGTAAGAGTCATAGATTTCTCACTGTTAAGTGGGAAGGAAGGTATTTGATTCCAGATGTCTCATTCAGGATTTTTAAAGAGAAATATCCCAAGCAGAGAATGTTTTCATGATGTACAGGTACACTTAAAAGTACACAACGCCTTTTGCTTAAATTCTGTGCTCAATACGCAACCTTGTGATCTCTTACTAGGATTCCAGAAGGGACCTTCTTACCCAGGAGAAAACACCCTGTGTGTAGTGCCTCTCTGGACACTAGGATTATCACTGTGTTTAAATGATTCAGATTGATCAGTCTGTCATGAAATTAGTATGAATCAGCCCATCAGAACCTAATAATCCTCGAATGTATAAAAGTCAAATTTCCAAATCTGCTGAGGATTCCAGAGGCTGGGATGAGCATCCAGAAATGCCTGCTGAGTGCCTACGACGTCCCAGCACCACCCCAAGAGCTGTAGGCAGACGACAGGCATTGTGCAATAAGGGACCACCTGCTATTCAAGAGACCAACATGACGAGATGGGGTGAGATGAGAGAAGATAACTGACCGCACGAGGAAGTTGTAACCGTCGCCAATCGAATGTCTCGGGGTTCAGAGGAAGGAAGAAGCACTCTTGGCGGTCGTTGCCATCTTGATGCAGCAGAGAGCACCCCAAACAGAAGAGGGGGTGAGCTGAAGCATATAGGCCAGTGAGCATCAGGGTCTAGGACAGATTGGACCCATTTCTATTTAAGATTTATCAATCATCTACTTCCCCCAGGACCTGGGGTAGTCTGTAGATACAATAAAAAGCACCACACAAAACAGGCCCAAACCCATCCAAAGGGAACACAGGAAGGACAAAGCTACGGCTGCAGCTGGGGGCTCCAGCAGGGCGAGTGCGAGTGGGTTTGAAAGACAGGTTGGAGTGGGAGTACGACACGTCTTTGATTTTATCCTGTAGGCAGCTGAGGAGTTGCAGAAAGTGTCTGAGAGGGGAGAAAGGGCCTGTCGAACTTCCGAATGGAAAATGGACTGTGTGGCGAGGGCCTCTAGCAGCCCACGGTGGGGGTGTCGGGACCTGCAGGGAAGGCGGAGTCAGCAGGGTGCAAGGCAAGACACAGATGAGAGGCTCTGCAGGGACCACCCAAAGACCCTGGCACCGATGGGGGAAGGGGGAAGGCAGAAGGCAGGAGAGGAACCATGATAACGTAGAGTTGCAGGCACAGGTGACAGAATGAGAAGGTGGCTGGTCCCTTTTGGTGCCCTTGCTGGCTTCCAGTGGCAGGGAAGGCGTGCCCTGCCGGGTGGTGGCCCTGCCATCCTGAGCAAGGGTGCTCACAGAGTCCGGCGACTCTGCTTCCAGAAGGAGTTCGGACACACCAGTGTCCAGGGGGCTGAGGTGCTTCCCTGAGGAAAGTGGACAGCACGACAGAGGGCACACGCCCTGGCAAGGCTCCCCGCTGGCCTGCCCCGATTCTCTGTGAGTGTATCTCCAAGGCCAGAGCTGACATGAAATGAAATCAGCTCTCAGACTGGTCCTGTGAGCCCCGAGTCCTGTGACGAAGCCCCGAGTTCAAGCTGGAAAGATGCTATCGGAGAATATGAAAACTTAATCTCTAGGCTGGAGGAGGGGGAGCCGGGGGGTGGGGGCTACAATCCTAGACTCAAAACACAGAGCAACTCTTGTAAAACCACATGGGTGAATCAGAACAATTTAGCCAACTGTGGCACCTCATGTTGCACAAAAGACATTAATGGGGAACATCCGAATTTATGTTTTCCTTCTGCTGGCTGGATGCTGGGAAGCTCTTCGGTTCTTTCAACCAGCATCAAGTGCATTCACTTTACTCCTCCAAAGGAGCTGAGCAGGCCCAGTGTTCAAAGTCCTCCATCAGTTCTCAAAAGGTGGTGGAGGGCAGAAACCTGGTTGCTGTCGTGCACCACACAGCTCTCAGCCGCTCGCCTGCGGTCCTGACCTTGCCAGCCAAGCCCTTTTCATTCTGTTTTAGTTAAGCAGAAAATGAAGCTATCAGCTCCATTTCCACTCTCTGCGTGAATCCACTTCCCTTTTCCGTCTTGGCTCAAACTATGTGGCTCATGTAGGATTCCCACCGAGTTCTTCAGCGACTCCCATCTTGCTAAATATTTTTCTCTTTTAAGAATTGCTGAATCAAAACAAAAGGTGGGAGAGGGTATGAGAATCCATTCTGAGGGGCAAATTGAAATATGGGAAAGGATACAAGAACAAGCCTGTGGATTTCTTGTTTCTCAGCTTACACCCACAAAATCCTAAGAATTATTGGAGTCGGGGCTGGGGGAACTTCTACAGAAGTGAAGTCAGCAACCCAGGAATCTATTTTCCATACTTACATGAACCATGAAGTCCCATTAAGGCACCAGGAATCCCCTGGAGTATAATGTCTAACACCAGTTAGTTCAAGAGTAGGAACACTCTGCAACTTGCTCATTTCTCCAGCTTTCACCCAAAGCGTGGTTGAAAATCTCCGGGAGTCCCCCTTTCCCCTGCACCGCAGGAAAGCCAGCGCCCTGCACATGTCTGGGGCAGGAAGCCCCCGGTGCCCCGCTGGTCCTGGGCCACATGAAGTGATTCAGAGCTGCGGGATCACAACTCAGCCATAAAACAGAAAACAAATGAAGGACAGGATAAGCCTTTTCTTAGTTGCAGGCTAAAATTTGGGATAAGTTGTTAGAAAAAAGAAAAAACAGTGCTCTTGCTGGGGAGGCCAATTTCCTTTTACTCACAGGAAATCGTTCCTGCTGATTTAAGAGCACAGTCACACCTGCTCAGAGACCCACTGCCAGCCCAGGAGGAAGGGAAGCTGCACCTTGAGTTATTCAGCCAGCGACAGAGACATCAGAACAATTCTGAACTAAGGAAATTCAATCTGGGCTCCAGGCCCCAGACCCAATCTATCCGCACATGAGCTAGAGAAAGGATTCGAGTCTGTGGAAAGAAAGGCCACAGTAAAAGAACACCCTCAACTCAAGACTTAGCAGTCTTTATTCCACACACTTGCGCTCGGTACAAACCAGCAGCTCTGGGCTCACAAACAAGACCTAAGACCTACATTCTAAAAGAAATGAGAACTTCGCTGGGTCTGCTGACAAAATCGGAATACAAACTGTGGATTAGATAAAAATACGGTACCAGTGTTAAATTCTCTGAAGTTGACTGTTGTACTGCATTTATGTGTGAGAGTGCCCTGTTCTCAGGAAACACACATTGAAGTATTTAGTGATAAAGCTGCCATCCAACGGAGCTCTGTGTGATACTGGAAATGTTCTGTCGTCCCTGTTGTCTGGTACAGCCACGTGTGTGGCTGTGGAGTCCTTGAAAATGTGGCTGGTGTGACTGAGGAACTGAATGTAAAAAAAATTTTTTGAGTTTGGCTTCTTTTCCATGAATGTAAAATTTTATTTAACTTTAATTGAAATAGCCACTCATGGCTAGTGGCTACTATACTGGAAGGTGCAGGAATAACGGGCTGCAATATTTGTAACTTACCCTCAAATCATTCAGAGAAAATATCATATGCGTGTGTGTGGATATATACGCGTGCATACACGCACAGGTGATGACAAAAAGCAAAAGTGAGAGACTGCACAGGCAAGTGTGTGACAAAGAGAACGGGATAAAATGGTAACAGGTGAATGTGGGTAAAGGGTAAGGGGGTCGTCTTTGTACTATTTTTAAGTTTGAAATTATTTCTAAATAAAATGTTTTAAAATTGTATGAGGATGAACATTTATTCATTAAACACTGAAATCTAACAGGCTCCAAGTGGAACTTTTTTGCAGGTAGAAAGTTGGAACTTAGGATGTTCACAACATTTCCAAATTTTGAACAACATCACAGATGCCACAGAACACACGATGTGCCTTCCAGGGCACTGTCCTTCCAAATCCACTGCTGGGTGCACCTTGCCAGTGGCAGGATCCATGCTTCCCTTCTCTCGGGATGGACTTTCTCATCTCTTTGCACTTGACCCCCAGTCTAAATAGGTCCACGAAGGACTTGTCTGCAATGGCAAGTTCAGGGCAGTTTTTTGTTGTTTGTTTGTTTTTTGAGGTGGGGTCTCACTATATTGCTTGAGCTGGCCTTGAACTTCTGGGCTCAAGCGATTCTCCCACCTCAGCCTCCTAAGTAGCTGGGTCCAGAGGCAGGACAGTTTTTAAAATAACTGCTTTATTGACATATAACTCCCATACCATAAAGTTCACCCTTTTAAACTGTATAGTTCGGTGGTTTTGAATAGAGTTGTGTAGTCACCACCACTATCTAATTCTAAAACATTTCATCACTCTAATCAGAAATCCCATTCCCATTAGCAGTCACTCCCATTCTCCCTTCCCGAAGCCCCAGGCAACCACTAATGTGCCTTCTATCTCTGTAGGCTTGCCTATTCTAGATATTTCATATAAATGGTATCATACAATACTGTATGTGAGCGTCCATGTCTGGCTTCTTTAGCTTAACATAAATGATTCAAAGTTCATCCATACTGTAAAATTCATGTATCAGCATTCCATTCCTTTTTCATTGCCAAGTAATATTCCATTGAATAGATATAGCACCTTTTGTTTATCCACTCATCAGCTGGTAGATATTTGGGGTGCTTCTGCTTTCGGGCCATGGCAGATACTGTTGCTGTGAACCCACGAGCAAGTCCCTGCGTGGACAAACGTTTCCATTCCTCGTGGGTATCTACCTGGGAGTGGAACTGCTGAGTCACATGGCGACTCTGTGTTAAACCTTTCAAGGACCTGCCGCCTGCTTTCCAAAGTCGCCTCCTGAAGTCCCCAGGAGTCGTGTCGTACAGGGGTCCCAGGCAAAGCCCCCAGAAGGCCATTCTGTAGAGACGCTGCCCTTCTGTAAAATACCACAGTCTAAATTCAGAGCAGGAGTCAGGGTTTGTTTGATTTGAGGTAAATAAATTACAGAAGCTGTGACTCGCCTGGTGCCAGCAGCATGCTTATCCTTGTATCGTCCCAGAGAGCGAGCCAGCACCTGGCATGGCAGACGAGGGCTGGCACGCCGCGCACTTGGTTGCCACATGAAGAGCACTCTGTGCAAAGTGCAGCTGCAGCAGGGCACAGACTGGTGCTCTCACTACCGTCCCCTCGCCAGGCAAAGCTGTCTGTGCTACTGGTCAAGGCCTCGGGAAGCGTTATTTACTATCACCCCCAGACTGTGCTCCCAAAAGTGCCTGCTGAGAAACTGGCAGGGAGAAGACCCAGAGCGGGTAAAATCAGAGAGCAATCAGACAAGGAAGAAATCAAGGAGACTGGTCCTCCGGGACCTGCAGGCCTGTTAGTCCTGATATATTCCAGAGTGAAGGATCAGACTGGTGCACACGTGGGCTGAAGCCAGGAAAGGAGCCAAGTCCAGCACCAGTGCAAGTGGTGAGTCAGTGTTAGGCATGTGTCCCCTCTGAACAAGCAGTAAACAAATGCTCGAGCTTCATGTTTGGGCACCAGACTAAATTCTCAGGCAAAAGTACAAATTCCAAAGTTAGACAAGCAAGCTTGGAGGCTGGGTGATGGGCTGGTGAGGGAGGAAGATTTCTGCAGAGAAGAGAAAGAGAGACGTCCTGGAAGGCCTGGCTCTCTGTTCGGCTCCCTTCATCAGCACTCGTCTTCCACGTGCCTACCCGGGGGAGACGCTCTGCGCCATCACAGGGTGTCGTGCTCAGCCCCACGGGCCCCTCCTCCCCTTCTGAATGCCATGCCCTGCACCATCCTGTCCTTTCACATGTCCTTCGCCTTTGCCCCCTCAGGACAAACTTTATTGGCCTAGCATTGTTCTTTTTTTTTTAAAGAAACCTTATTCCAAAAGCAAACTGCTACCTATTTAACAAAGAAACCCCAACCACATCTTTCTGTTGTGGGCTTGCAGAGGGGAAGGCAGGTGGCTTGGGACCCTGAATAAGTCCTGCTTGGTGCAGTCTGTCCACCAGGCTCCAGTTAATCTCCATGTTCTAGTCTGTCCTGCCTTCAATTTTTTTCCCAATTCCTTGAATATTTAGCAGTTCAATACAGCTCTGCGTTTCCATAGGTATCTCATGTTCACTCATTCTTTCAGCCACCATTCAATAAATACCTATATAATCACCATTATGAGCTTCTCGGTGTCTATAATATGCTTAGCCTTTTTAAATCACAGATAACTGAGCCCAGAAGCTGCTATGATGAAAAAAAAAAGTCTGAGGAAACAAAGATAAGAACATGGACTTGATCTTCATACATACTCTCTCATCTAAGCCTCACAGCAACCCTGAGGGGCTGTTATTGTCATCTCGCCTGTACAGAAGAGGGAGACCCAGAGAGACTAGCTGGGTTAGGCTGGCCAAGGTCACGAGCTAGTAAAATGATGGAACCAAGATCCAAACGCACATCAGAATGACCACAAAGCCTGTGTGTTTTTCATTAATAATGTAAGTGATGACATTTGAAAGAATCATCAACTCTTACTCAAGCACGATATGGGTTATAATTTATAGGAAGAACAATAGGGTAGGAGTTAGAGAATTTGGTTTCGAGTCAAGGCTTTGTGTTGACTTTGAGCAAGTCACTTAATATATCTGAACATAGGTTTCCTGTTCCGTAAAGGAGACAAGGCTTCCCAAAGTGTGCATAGTATCCTGTGAAGTGCTAATATCTATTATAGAAAAAGCAGAAAAAGAATTGGAATTTAAAAAGTTTAAGAAATGTTAGGTTAAATCAAATTAAGCTATTTTCTTTATTGCAGGACTTCTCAGAGCCTTTAATATGGTAGAGAACACTCTAAATCTTCAAGAGGGCCATATAATATGCTCTGTGGCCCACATTTATTTATCAAAGTATAATAAATACATTTATTATCAAAGTGTGATATGGTTTGATAAATAAATGTGGGCCACAAAGAAAAAAATACTTTTTCCCCCCACACAAATTATTTATTATGTTTTGTCAGGATAGGAGATTGGAAAGTTATGAATTGGATAATCCCCAAAGAATCTTCTAGCTCTAACAGTGACTCATTTTCTGATTTCTCTTATCATTCTAACTAGACAGCAGATTTTCTGAGGGTAAAATTGCTTTTCTATAAAATCAAGAAAATAGCAGCCAGATAGAGGCAGGCCAGAATGTTCAGAGAAACACAAGGAGTCCAAGCTGGCCTCACTATAGACAGTTAAAGACTTGTACATCTAGAGGTATCTTCTGCCCTTTCAAAATAAGTAACCACCCTCCAGATGCAGTGGTCTGGCTTAGTCCTCCAAAGCAAATTTCCCAGGCATTAAAGAGATTTTAAACTGTCTTGATTGACCCAAGAGAAGGAATCAATAACATCTGTCCACGACCCCTCAAATCCACGTCTAAGGAACGGCCACGTCTTTAGGGCAGAACTGTGGCTCGGCAGTTTCACAAATTGGTGGCGCTAGCTCTCCAGAAGACGGGCCAGGTGGGACGTCCAGTGCCTCCATGTCTGTGGGCACTGCTTCCCCTGGTGTGCAGCAAGGGGCCCTCGCCATAGAGGTCCTGACAGGTGTCCGGGAGGGGCAGGCGACCCCGCCGGACCTTGAGAGATGGGCTGGACTCGAATCGGCAGGAAGGGGAGGGCTGCAAGCCGTCAGGGTGGGGGATGGAGACAGAGGATGTTGGGCATGAAGGTCAAGGGGCAGCAAAGTGCAGATCGTGTTCCAGGGCACAGAGTGCAGTTCTCAGAATAGAGGGTGATGGCTAAGTAGCTTCACGGGTCTCCCATAAAACTCTCTTCTCTTTGAAATAGACACATGATTTTTCTTGGGACTTTTTTCATCCGAGTTACAATTACCAGATCACTCTCGGAATATGTTACTCATCCGGCAGTGGCACAGTGGAAAGAAGTCAAGGTCCTCAGATGCATTTCCTCGCGGTCCCCAGCCCAGCATTCAGATGCCCTCAGATGGAGGAGTCCATGCAGAAAAAAAAAAAAAAACGCTACAATCACCCGCTAAGTCCTCCATCTAGGAAAAAACGAGACTTAGTAGTAGCCACTGCCCCCTGGATCTAGCCAGAGCTCATCTCCAGCCCCTAGCTAGCCCCTGCTGCCCCGAGTTCCAAATGCGGGCTCCAGGATCAGAATGGCTCAGGGCAGAGCACTCAGAAGAGCTCTGAACAAGACATAAGCGAAGGTTTATGACTCAGGACACCAAGGATTCAGTATCTGGGCAATTAGCTCCAGAGGTCACCCTAAAGGATTACAGACTTCTGTTAAACACCTGGCATAAGAAAGTAACACTGCATACCAATTTAAAAGCTAGGCACACTATCCAGCATATATAAAGAACTCTTACAATTCAATAATAAAAAGACAAATAACCAAATTTTTTAAATGAACAAAGAATCTGAATATACACTTCTTCAAAGAAGACATATTAATATAATACAAATGGCCAACAAGCATATGCTCATTATTGTTAGTCATTAGGGAAAGGCAAATCAAAACCACAGTGAGATGCCAAGAAAACTGAAAATATGTGTCCACACAAAAACTTGTACACACACGTTCACAACAGCATTATTTATAACAGCTCTTCATAAGAGTGGAAACAACCCAAGTGTCCATCATGTGATTAAAGGACTGGCAAAATGTGGTCTATCCGTGCAACAGAATATTATTTGGCAATAAAAAGCAATGAAGTCCTGATAACTGCTAAGATATGGATGAAACTTGAAAACAGGAAGCTAAGCAAAAGAAGCCAGACACAAAAGACCACATGTTGTAGGATTCCATTGATATGAAATGTCCAGGACAGGCAAATCCAGAGACAGAAAGTAGATTAGTGGTTGCCAACGGCCAGGAGGAGAATTGAATGGGGAGTGACTGCTAACAGGGATGAGGTTTCTTTGGGGACTGATGAAATGTTCTAGAATTAGGTATTAGTGAATGATGCACAACTTTGTGAACAGACACCATGAAGGGTACAATTCATATAAGCTGATGAATTGTACACTTCGCAGTATGTGGATCATATCTCAATAAAGCTATTTTTAAAATAGGCACAAAGGTAGATGCCTGATTCATACTCTCACCCAATGAACCTGAAATGAGTACCATCATCCCATTTTACAGGTGAGGAAACTTGAGGCTGGCGAGGAACAGCTCACTGCCAACAGTTGCACTGCTAGACAGGTGACAGACTTCCGGAGGGCGGATTTAAGCCAGGTTCGCTGGCTCCTGAGGCCACGTTCTGCTCCCCGCTAGGATGACAAGTGAACCAGCAACTGCAGAACGGTTCCTCTGGAAAAAAGATCACTGCCTGGACAAAGGATCACTGACCTACATAAAATGCTAGTGTTGGAAGTCACATTAAGTGGCATCTCGCCAAATCCCTTCATTTTACAGATGACTAAGTAGAGTTTCAAGGCACTGTACTGACCTGCCCAACCAAAGCAGCAAGGCTGGTGGGCACATTTGCCCTCTCGTTTCACAGAAGACAGGCTGGTGTATTGTTCCCTGCAATTAGCTAGGAATCAAAAGGTAGATAGAGTCCACCCCGTGGGGGCACGCAGGTCAACAGGCATTCACCAACCTTCAAACATGCCAGCCTCGTATCCGGGTCCCAGCCGGAAGATCACTCGGACCGGTTATAGCTCACATTATTCTGAGGTTACCCTGAAATTTCTCTTCTAACCCCAGGAGTGCTCTGAAAAGTCCCACCAGGGTGCGACTGTTCCAAGGATCCCTCGGAGCTTTTGAACTACTTAGCAGGAACAGGGAGTTCTGGATTTAGAATTCAAGTGTGCGTGTACAGCTAGGGAGACCGAGGAAGAAACTTTCCTCCCCTGCAATCTAAAGTGACTCTATGGGGAACCACTTGCGAAGGAATGGAAGGAAAGCTGAAGTGAACGGGTTCACGCTGTGACCGTGAGGCCTCGAGTACTCTACGCCGGGGGTCTTTTTATTGCCTGCTTAGCGTCTCCATGGCATGTCCTGCCTCAAGCGCAAAATGTCCCGAACCAAACTCAGCACCCTATTGCTCTCCATCCCACACACTCACTCCCCTTTTGCTTCCCTCTTCCCCCGTGACTGTCAACCCACTCCTCAGTGGCCCGAGCTAGGGGCACCCGGCTTACCTTTCCCACCTGTGCCCTCACCCCCCACTCCCAGGCAGTGCCCGGGGCCTGCCGGCTCTAACTCCCCACCCCCTGGCGCCTGGAACCCGCTTTCTTCTTTGTGAGCTCCCTGGGGCGTTGTCCTGGGACTCGATGGGTGTTTACTGAATTGAGAGGTCAATCCTACCCACTACTAGTTAAGTCCTTCCCAGCAAGTAGCAGCCACGGTTATTTCAACACAGAAAGAGAGGAAAAGGGGAGATGGATGAGTTCTCACAAACAGGTGACAAGGAGGTTACTAACGCAGAGCTGGAGCCGGGAGGAGCAGAGCAGATGGGTCTGGAGCTGCTCCTTGCGTGTTTCCTGCTGGAAGAGAAAGGCACACCAAGACACCGGGCTGACCGACCGCATCTGCAAATTATTCATTATTTCAGTGTCGTCCCTCTGAACTCTCCATCTGCTGATGGCTACCACAGTCAAATAATTACACTCAGATGAGAGAGCCTGTGACCTGTAACTTGTTCCAGTCACACCAAGTTAGACACCCACTGTCCTCCAGCCATGCTTCGTGCACCCCTGTTTGGAGCAACCTCGGGCTTCCTGGCCACCTGTCCGAACCAGGCCTTCAGAGACCAGACCAAACGCAACATGCCCGGCCACTAGGGACCTCCAGGTTTTCTCTTTGTGCCTCTCTAACAGTGTTCATCATGTATTACGATGCATCACTTGATGTCTTTTGTTGCTTTCTTTAATCTTGTCTGCAATGAGTTTATAAGTGCTTGGAGAAGAGAGAGCTGTGCTTAAGTGGGCTAATGTATGTAAAGTATTAAGCTTGGAGCCGGGCTTGGCACATTGTAAGCACTCTCCATGCGACATTAGCCACTGTTAGCTATTATCACTTGCTGATGTCCCCCAAGTCCCCAAGCACAATGCCACACGTGCAGCACAAGCTACTGAATCTGCTGAAGACTGACAACAGGTTTCCCTCAGCCTCTCCTTTCCCTAACCTCTTTGCAAACTAAAACTCCTGCCCTCTGAGACCAGGAATCCCGGTTGCACGTTTGCCTGTCTCACTGTTCGATCAAGCGGCTGGCTCCTTCCTCCCAGGCCATCCCCTCGCTGTCGACAGAGCCCAGTCTGTCAGAGTGAAGAGGGGCCAGCAGAGAGGCTGGCACCGTCCCGACATGACATGTTTCTGCGTGATACCCCTTGCGCGTCTCGGGGCTTTAGAGAAATTGTAAGACTTGACGAACCATTTGCTTCTCTCTGAAATCAGAATGATAACTAAGTAGAGCTGGGAAAAGCAGCAATTTTTAAGTTATACTAGGCACTAAGCCAAAGCCAGTGGTAATACAACAACAACACTCATTTGTCCAGGACTGGCCAAAACAGTCACAGGGACTCGTTCTTTTCAGCGTGAAACTGCATCTAATAATGCCCGGTTGGGGTTCCATTTCAGATTGTGAACTATCCCACATGCACTCTCCGAACGGCATCCTCTGGCCACACACTCCATGTAGCAGCCATCAATTCGGGGTGGGGACAGGGTGCCAGCCTAGGTGGCTGAGCTCCAGCAGCTTTCATCAGGCAACTACGTACAACAAATTTAAATAGCCACTTGTGGCTAACGGCCACTGCATTGGACAGTATAGACCTTGAACATCAGAATAGCAGTGGATAAGGCTTAAAGGAAAAAACCGAGGGTGCCTGGATTTTTAGGAAGCTCACGGGAGGGTTGGGGCTAACTGGTCACCCTGGGTTTGCCTGTGCCCTCATGTGTGGACTTGGCTCCACTGGCCATTACTTCAAGCACTTACCAGGCACGTGTGGCCAGGGGCTACCATTTGGGAGAGTATGGATCTAGAACGTTATCATCAGTGCAGGAAGTTATATTAGAGCTATTCTAGATAGTGAAATTTAAACCTCAGGTAGCCAACTTTTTCTTTAAAAACTGTCACCTTGTATTCTCGAAGAAAATATTTTTCCAACCGTATTGGACAAAACTGCTTTCTCTAAAAAACCCAGTAAGGTAAAAAGTCAGCTCAGAGCAATGTCCTTCCTACAACAAATACTCACAGTCTTCAGAAGTTGGTCTGCTTGTCTGTGTTGCTTGTCTTCTACTTCCAGAATCCGCAGTCCTACATCCAAAGTCCCACACTCCAATGGAAACTTTAACCAAAGCATATGAGGGACTCTCATTTCTCTTCTGGAGTTTGTAAGTCACTGTTTTTCCATAGGCCCTGCATTACTTTGCTAGGCCTGGCATGACACAGTACCACAAACCGGGTGGCATAAACAACAGAAATTTATTATCTCTCAGTTCTGGAGGCCAAAAGTTCAAGATCAAGGTGTTGACAGGGTTAGTTCCTTCTGAGGCTGTGAAGGAGAATGTGCCCCACACCTTTCCCCTAGCTTCTGGTGGCTGCTGGCAATCTAGGCATTCCTTCTTGTAGATCTATTACCCAGTCTCTGCCTTCTCGTTCATGAGCCACTCTCCCAGTGGGCGTGTCTGTGCCCACATTTCCCCCTTTTATGAGGACGCCAGTCATATTGGATTAGGGGCCCACCCTACTCTAGTGTGACCTCATCTTAATTATATCTGCAATGGCCTTGTTTCCAAATAAAGTCACATTCTGAAGTTCTAGGGGTTCAGACTTCATGTGAATGGGGGTGCTGGAGAGGAACAATTCATCCCATAACAGGCCCTCAAAGCCACAAAGAAAAAGCACTCCTCCTGGCACGCCATCTGCCTCCCATTTTTCTATTAATGTGAAAAGATGTGTAAGAAATTACTGGCTACTCAGCTTTGTGGGAGCAGGTGGTGACCCCAGGCAGAAGCTTAGACCACATGAGGCTATTTCCATTATACATCAAGTCAATTCAAGCCCGTTATCCCAGATTTAACAAGGTCTAACAACAAAAACAAAAACCTGGGCTTGGAGAGAGTGTGAAAAGATACTGTCACAACCGTCACAGTCACAAATACAGTGCTGGTGAGTTCCTCCACATTCATCTAGTCAAACTGCCTCCTTGTACAGGCATGTTCTCTGGGCGATGCGGCAAACAGTGAAAAAAATCTCTTACCTGGCCCAGACTCCTCGACATAGTGCTTGACTGTCACTATCATCCTACAAATCACTGCCCAAGCTCATCAGATGTGATCGTCAAGAACAGAAGGTCATCCACCAGCACGGAGGACCCAGAAAGGTGCTCTGATTCACAGCCCACATGTTTGACTTACAGAAGATACGAGAGAGTTATTGATAAATTCAGGCAGCATTGAAGAGAGAAAGCCAACTAGCTTTAGTGCTAGAAAACCTGGTTTGAATCCCAGCTTTGACATTTACTAGATGAAAGATCTTGGATGAGCTAATTCACCAAAGTAAGGTCTCAGTTTACCCCTCTGCAAAATGGGGAGCATGTGATCTACTTCACATTACATTAGGAAAGATCTAGTGATGGCCCTCCTCATTCTGGCAACCAGCATTTACTGAGCGCTGATGAAAGCCCCCAACAAATCTGAGGTAAGGTGCCACCATCACCCCCATGTTCTGTGGATGAGGAAACTCAGGCTCAGAACCCAGAGCCAGGTCTCTCCGATTACAAAGCCACACTCCTGTTTCCTGATACTGTCTCTCAAAGGAGGTCCACAGGTGAAATAGTGGTGGGACACAGTAGGAGCTCTATAAATGCTCGTTCCCCACCCCCACCCCCCAGTACTGTCCACGCTGTACAACTGTTCCGGCTGTGCTGGCATCATTCGCTCCTAAAACCTTCACAAGGACAGCAGGTCATCAAAAGTCTTTTAGAATAGATAACACCTGTCTCAGGACACAAGCACTGTCTCATCTGACATTTCCCAAAACCCTCTCCCATGACCTCTTCCCACATGACAGTCCTGGCAGCTGGGGTGTGTCACTGCCCACTCCCCTGCCCCCTGCTGACCTGCCTCATCTATCTGCTCCTGCCTGGCCCCTGTCCATCCACTTGAGACAGCAACATGGAGCCCAGCAGTCTGGCTCCTGACTTCACTCTCTTTTTAAATGCTCAGCCTGTGTAGAGAAGACCGTCCCTGGGTAGATGGTGGTGTCTTGATTTTGGCCTCATGGTTTTAACAGGTAGGCTTAGTCCCTTGGAGTGGTTAAATAAAGACAGACATTAGCACAGATTCCCACCCAATTATCCTATTTACAAAAATAGAACTCTCCTCCGTGAGTGTTTCAAATAGAGGCCTTAATTTCCACAGATGTGAACCTTACCAGGTCGATTCATAAAGCCTCAGTCAGTGAACTAGAATGCAGCATGGTGGGCAAAGGGAATGTACTCTATGTACAGCATTATATATGTATATGCCCATTTGTCTATATAGACACACACACACACACACACACACACACACACACCAGTTGCACAGAGTAATGGTCATTAAGAGTATCTGATGGACATGTAGACTACCAATTCTGCTGGGTGTTTGGGTTCCTAGGATGGCATCAAATCTCACCAGTAGAAGGTTAAGTGTAAGTACTCAGACCTGTTATCTTAGCCTTCCAGAGAGTTACATTTTGATGTTATGCCTTGAGCTTCCAGGGAGACCACTGTGAGAAGAGCCGTAAGAACCCGGTTTTACATCTGCTGTGGGGATGCCGAACACCCTCTTCACGATACTACTCAGTGGTTCCTAGATGAAAGTCCACATGCAAAATTTAGTTGAAAAGAACCAAAAAAATCTTTGCTTCTCTTGGGGACCTGGTCTGTCTTCCTTCTCTGACAGCAAGAATTACAGCAGTGACCAATTTCCCTCTTCTCTTTGATGCTACGAAGCTCAGAGCTAATGTGAAGCCCAGCTAAGCAGCAATGCAGGGGCCTTATTACGCAGACAATAAGTACCTGTGATTCTCTTTCCTCCCGACTTTGAACTTCTATATTTATTTGTATTTATCTTGATCCTGTTGCTAAATTCTTTTTGTATCATATTGTTTATTATAGCATATAATACTGTAAAATAAATCAAAATTCGTAGAACAAGGTGAGGTATAAATAATTAATTGAATAGAACTCAACGAAAATAATTACCATAGTAAATATAGGCGAGTTTAGAGAAAGCTATAGTTTAAAAACATTATACAATCAGAGTAAAACATAGAACAATTAACATGTTGAAGCAGACACTATATGTTGCCTTCCTAACAGCCATTCCCTCTTTCTCCTCTGGCAGAGCCGGGACTTGGTTCAGATGTCACCCTTCCCACCACCACCACCTCGACTCAAGAGCTGGCCAGAAAAACTACAGCCCTTTTTCAAAAGTATAGTTCATGTACTCTCTGGATTAGGTAAAATTCCTTCCATATTTAA
>CM052437.1:174137713-174201763 GCA_028533085.1 Varecia variegata
CCCGTCTCTACTAAAAATAGAAAGAAATGATCTGGCCAACTAAAATATATATAGAAAAAATTAGCCGGGCATGGTGGCACATGCCTATAGTCCCAGCTACTCGGGAGGCTGAGGCAGAAGGATCGCTTGAGCCCAGGAGTTTGAGGTTGCTGTGAGCTAGGCTGACGCCACGGCACTCACTCTAGCCTGGGCAACAAAGCGAGACTCTGTCTCAAAAAAAAAAAAAAAAAAAAAAAAAGAATTAACTTAGGAGATGTATATAACCTATATACAGAAAACTTTTAAACATTACTAAAGTACACACAAAAAAAAACACGTAGAAAGAAAACATGATCTTTGATGGAAAGACTCAGTCTCGTAAAGATGTTAATTCCCCCTAAGTAACTTATAAATTTAATATGATCCCAGTGGAAATACCAACAAGTTTTTTTTTTCCAGAATCAAGATATGCTGATTCTAAAGTTCATAGGGAAAAACAAACATGAACAATATCCAGGAAAACTCTGAAGACAGGAAGAGCAATGAGAGAGAACTAGTTCTTTCAGATATTAAAAGATAACATAAATTTCAATATTAACAACACATCAAGCAATGGAAAAATACACAGTCCAGAAATAGACCTCCAAACCTACAGGAATTTAGTATATGATTAAGTAGACTGGGAAAAATATAAACTTTTTCACAAATAGTATTGGGACAATTGAGTATTGGAAAAATACAAAGTTGTATCCAAATCTCAGAACATACCCTAGTACAAACATAAATGCACTAAGATGTAAATGGAAAAAATGAAATTATAAAAGTACCCAAAGGAAATTAAAAACATGACACAGGAAAAGTCTTTCAACTTTGACTCAAAATACAGAAGCCTTAAAAAAGGTAAATTTGGCTACATAAAATTAAAGAGAATTCTGTTTTGTGTTGTTTTTTTCTTTTTTTGAGACAAGAGTCTCGCTTTGTTGCCCAGGCTAGATTGAGTGCCGTGGTGTCAGCCTAGCTCACAGCAACCTCAAACTCTTGGGCTTAAGCGATCCTACTGCCTCAGCCTCCCGAGTAGCTGGGACTACAGGCATGCGCCACCATGCCCAGCTGATTTTTTCTATATATATTTTTAGTTGGCCAGATAATTTCTTTCTATTTTTTTTTTTTAGTAGAGACGGGGGTCTCGCTCTTGCTCAGGCTGGTCTCGAACTCCTGACCTTGAGCGATCCACCCGCCTCGGTCTCCCAGAGTGCTAGGATTACAGGTGTGAGCCACCGCGCCCGGCCCAAAAGAGAATTCTGAAGGGCAAAACACCACCATAAGTGAATCAAAACATATATGACCAACTGGAAAAAAAATATTTGCAATGTATACCAAAGAGCTCTTAAAAATAAAGAAGAAAAAGACCAACAGTATAGTGAGAAAATGTGTAAAGTTCAAAAGACAGTTCACATAAAAATAAATATAAAATGACATTTAAATAAATAAAAATATGCTCAACCTCACTTATAATGAAAGAAATATAAGTTAAAAGTATAACAAAATACCATTTCTTACCTACTAGCAAAAATCCAAACGTTTGACAACAGGTTCTGTGGGCAACATTCTAGAGAAACAGGCACTTTCATGTGTTGTTTGTGCTACTGAAATATGGTATAAACCCTACAGGGGAAATTTGTCAATATCTTAAAAATTACAGATGTATTCACTCTTTGACTATATTATCCTACCTTTAGCATTCTATCCCACAGATGCACCTACACAAGTATGAAATGACACACATACAAGGTTATCTATTGCAGATGATTTGTAAATAGCAGAAGACTAGATAGAATCCAAGATTATGTCATCGTTCCATAAACCACGGTACATCAACAAAATGGAGTACTTTGTTCCAAAAAAAAGACTGAAGATAATCTCTAGGTACTAATATAGAGTTCCAGAATATATTATTAAGAGAAAAAAGTTAAGACATAGAACAATATATTGTATATGGTATGTTACCTTTTGTACAAAAGAATAAGAACACACACACGTATGACACACATGCACACACCTGAATCTGTAATGAAACACTCAAAGGCTTAAGAAAAATACTAAAAAAAAAACGGTTATCTAACAGGGAACCAAGTACAAAGGGCAAGATTTCATTGTGTATACCTCTCTATATTGCTTATTTAATTAATTACTTTAACTTTCCAATATAAAGAAATGCAGAGAGAAGAATGTAACAATTTTTCATATATCCATCATCTAGCTTTAACATCTATGTAGTTTTGACCTTTCAGTCATGTAAATGCATTACCTTTCTTAAAAAAAAGCTCAACGCAAAACCAGGCATAGTGGCACATGCCTATAGTCCACTATTCGGGATGCTGAGGGGAGGATCACTTAAGCCCAGGAGTTCGAGATCAGCCTGCCAGCCTCAGCAACATAGTGAGGTCCTATCTCAAAAAAATAAAATAAAATTAAATTAAATTAAATATATAATAAAATAAAAAACAAAGAAAGAAAGAAAAGGAAAAAACTAAACTGAACT
The DNA here is from genome assembly GCA_028533085.1 of Varecia variegata. Lineage (NCBI taxonomy): Eukaryota > Metazoa > Chordata > Mammalia > Primates > Lemuridae > Varecia > Varecia variegata. Next base: position 174,140,235 of record CM052437.1, read on the forward strand.
TGTCAACCTGAACTCTTAATTTTTAACCATGTATATTTTCTAGCTCTGTCCACTGAAACACCCTAGAAATAAGTCACCTTTGTAGCAATAACCACTCCTGATGCCCAGATTGTGGTCTCTAATCCCATTGCCCAACATCATTGATACTATCACCTAACACCGCTGAAAAGTACACGATGAAACCTGGGGCATTTCGTGACATGAAGCAAGAGAGCTTTTCAAGATTATGGAAAGCTGTCAAAAGGTCATAGGAGCTAGCTGAAGGGGTCCCACTGCCTAAAGCTGTAACAGAAGATTAATGATTAAAGCATATCAAATCAATAAAAATCCATGAATGTAAAATGATAAAAAAGACAAAAAAAAATCTGTCATTATCTGAAATGGTTATTAAACAAGTCCTTACTTTGAAAATTAATAGTTAAAGGGAAAGTATTAGCAAATCCTGCCTTTCCGGTTGGAACTATATGTCAGGGTAACCAGACAACCCCAGTTCATGAGGGAAAGTTCTACTTCACAGAAGAAATGAAAGAATTAGAAAAACATTTCCCAAAACCTAAGGAACGTATGGATTCAGGCAAGAGTGATGACTTGGTGCTGAATCTATTAAGTAAATGGTCTGTATGCCAAAGTGATGCCACACTGATCACTTTCCGGTCTCAAGGGGCAGACTGTATTAATAACTGGATGACGGAGGGTTCAGGCCACCACAGCCCAAATCCAGGGGTCAAACTTAGCATCCCCCATAGTGAGTCCTTTCAGGACAGACAGTAAAGTACACAGAATCCCCTCTGGTGTATTCTAGTCAAAAACAATGAACTTGAATCCTGCAAGCCTTTAGATATGGGAAATCAGGGAATGCAGAAATAAAATTAACCCCACCATAAAACAGAAACAACACACGTCTAGTAGATGAGAGGTTCGACTGGCAAACAGTCCATTTCTTCAATAAGAGACTGTGCTGGATTAAGAGACTAAAGGGAAGTTACAACCAGACACAGGGCATAGTCTTCAATTAGACACTGATTTCAATAAACCAGTTTCAGAGGACATTTGAGGGCCAAGTATTAAATGAGATTAACTTTACTGAAATACAAAGTTGGAAATTATTAACAGAAAAAAACAGATTACAAGAGAGTAATATATCATTTTGGTAATAAACAAATAAATAAATAAATGGGGCCGGGCACGTTGGCTTACGCCTATAATCCTAGCACTCTGGGAGGCCAAGGCAGGAGGATTGCTTGAGGTCAGGAGTTCAAGACCAGCCTGAGCAAGAATAAGACCCTATTTCTACAAAAAACAGAAAAATTAGCTAGGTGTGGTAGCATGCACCTATAGTCCCAGCTACTCAGGAAGGTGAGGCAGGAGGATGCTTGAGCCCAGGAGTTTGAGGCTGCAGTGAGCTATGATGCCACCGCACTCCAGCCTGAGTGACAGAGCAAGATTCTGTCTCAAAGAAAAAAAAAAGTATTTGCACATTATCTATTTATAGAAAAAGACCTGAAAGATATAACAGCAGTAATCTCCGGAGAGAGAAAAAGAGAAAGCGTGAGAGTGTGTGCTTGCAGGGGTGTTTTGCTTGCCTTTATTTTCTAATTTTCTATAATTAGAAAATGTTGCTATACTAAATACATTTTAAAAAGTTAAATAAGGCTTTAATTTTTACCACTAATCTACAAAAAGCCATCTAAGAAATGATGTGTTATCTTTCTAAAACATGCTAAGTGGCCTGTACATCAGTGGCATACAGGATTCTTGGAATGACTTAGAAACAGTCTCCAAATTGGAACTCTGCTGCTTAGATAATTCTCTGACAAATCAAATATTTCTTCCCCAGACAGTGGCAATGCTATAGAAAAAAATTAATACCAGTTAAGTTCCGAGAGGGTGATGGTTTGAGAGAAGAAATGGGAGCAAAGTCAACCTTTAAAGAGGGGTGGTGAAATGCCTCCTCAAATAAACTTCACCCCCATTTCCCTGGTGAAAACGTTAGCAGCAAAGTTCCAAAAAGCTCTAGGGGCAAAGTGAGACCAGTAGGAATTAATACAGTACTCAAGGCCCAGGGAGAAAACTTGGGACCAGACATACCTGTTGGCAGAGCGTCTATCTCAGAATCACCCTTTGACAATAAAGACACACATTCACACCCATGCACAAACTCACCTGTCTAGATGCCTTTTGTTTTTAATCATCACTGTCAATTTTAGAAGATACACTCTACACTCTAAAAGGGTGACAAGTTTCTCTATCGCAGCTTCACACAAAAATCCACACGAACGAAACTATATTGTACAGTCAGTCACTGATTTAGCAAGTTCTAGGAAGTGTCTACAGTGTGTGTGATGACAACAGGGCAGAGAACACAGAAACAACCACACACACGCTCCTATCTTCATGGAGCCTGTAGTATAATGGGGAGGCTGGTGGAAAATGAACGTACCCAATAAATGGGTACCTGAAAATTAAGTGTTATGAGGGAAAAGAAGAAGGTGCTCTGAGATCAGAAGAGGAGCATCTGATTTACCTGGAGGGTCAGGGAAGGCCTCTTGGAGGAAGTGACATTTGGAGTATGACCGTAGAGTGAGCAGGAGTTAGCCAGGCTGACCCGGCAGAAGCGCATAACTGCACGAGAGGGAGCTGCAGCAGGCAACAGCTGGGAACAGTCTCAGAATAGAGAGAGCCAGGATGGGGCAGAGAGGGGAAGACTGGTGTGGAAGGAGATCGGAGAAATCAGCAGGGGCCATGCTGTGACCCACGCCATTCGGGATTTGGGACTTCATTCCAAGTGTGATGGGAAGCAGTGGGACGTCTCAAGTAGGGGAGTGATAAGGTCTCATTTATACTTAATACCACTATAGGAAATTAGCTGGAGAGGGTCAAGAATGGCCAGAGGGGGACACGCCAGGAGGCCAGTCCAGATGAGATGTTATGGTGCCTTAGACCAGGCTACAGGGATCCCAGCTACAGGTTGGGGGCCAAGTTCAGGCCAAACCTGCTTTTGTAAATAAGGTTTTACTGGAACACAGCCCCCTCAACACTATTCATGCATTATCTACGCAACTTTCACTCTACAACTGCAGAGTTGAGTAGTTGCAGGAGAGACCAGAAGGTCTGTAAAGCCTAAAATATGTACTTTCTGGACCTTTATAGAAAAAGTTTGCCAACCCCCAGACTAGCAATGGCAGTGGAGAAAGAAATGGATAGGCTCATGATGAACAGTCCACCTTCATTATTCCCAGATTCTGCATCTGTGATTCACGTACTCACTAAAATTTGTTTGTAATCCTAAAAGCAACACGCAGGCACTTTCAGTCATGACCGGGCAATCACAGAGCAGCAAAAAAGCTGCGCTGCCCAACACACACGTTCCCAGCTGAGGCCCACCGAGGCCATGCTCTGCCTGTAAACAAGTACCCTTTACACGTCTATTTAGTGCCACATTTTTTGCATTTTTGTTCTTTTTTGTTAGTGACTTCACTGTTTTAAATGGCCTCCAAGCATAGTGCTAAAGTGCTGTTCAGAGCTCCTAAGCACAAGAAGGCTGTGATGAGACTTAGGAGAAAATACATGTGTTAGAGAAGCTGGTTCAGGCATGAGTTATAGTGCTACAGAGTTCGATGTTAATCAACAATGTTCATTAAAATAGGGTGTCTTTAAACAGAATCACAAATAAAACATCATCACACCAACGTATGTAATGTTACACCAACATACATCATTACAACAATGAAACTGATACCGTGTATTGATGAGTTGATGGATATATGTCCAGAGGCTCACAGAAACCTAACCCTGGCTCTCCCCTAGGAGTAATGATTCAGTATTCACTAATTCAGTGTTCCCAGCATCTTTACAGAACACAACTACGGCAAATGACAAGAATGGCAATACTTGGGAAGCAAAAATCAATAAAAATTGGTGATGGATTAAATGTGAAGCGAAACAAAGTCAAGGGTGACTCCTGGGTTTCTGATGTGAACTACATGGGTGAAAAAAAAAGGTGCCATTTATGGAAATAAAGAATTCTGGAACAGGAGTATATTTCAGGGGGTTGACCAAGGCTTTTTCTTTGGAAGTGTTAAGGTTGACATGCCTGTGAGACATCCAAATAGAGATGTCAAGTAGATTGTTGGCTTTATGACTTTAGGGCTCAAAGAAGTAGTTAGTTCAGGTAAAAATACAACTTTGGGAGTCACTAGCAATAGAGATAGTGTTGGAAGCCTGGGAATGGCATGTCACCCAAGGAGACACAGAGAATGACAGCAGGACCCAGGCCTGAGAACAGCAATGAACTTCGTTACTTCCTGAACAAACAGGTGGGTTAATTTAAATCTTTTTTTTTTTTTTTTGAGACTCTGTTGCCCAGACTAGAGTGCAGTGGTGTCCTCATAGCTCACTACAACTTTGTATTCCTAGGCTCAAGTGATCCTCCTGCCTCAGCCTCCTGAGTAGCTGAGACTACAGGCACATGCCACCACACCTGGCTAATTTTTCTATTTTTTGTAGAGATGGGGTTTTTCTGCATTGCTCAGGCTGTAAATCTTATCTAGGAGGTTTGATTTGTTTAATATAAAAGTATTTTGGGGAGGAAATTAATCTGGTGGTATATACCTAGAACCTGATAAATGTTCAAACCCCTTGCCCTGGTAAGTCTACTCTGGAGAACCTAGCCTAAAATCCAGACAAAACTTACTGTTACATAGAATTATACTGAGGAATAATTAATGATAGTAAAACAGGAAATAACTTTAACATTTGGGGAATGTTTACACTGACAGAACCCATAAAATTCTCCTCTGATTTCATCTATAGATTCTAATCTTAGAAATTTCAACCCCTCTAGAGTTTTAATAAATATTCACTTCGATTTCCTCCAATCTTTTATAAAAAGTGGATTATTTGCTTTTATCTACTAAAACGCAAGCTGCGTCAGGGCAGGGGGTTTATCCATTTTGTTCAATGCTATACACTCGGCCCCTACAACGGTGCCTAGAATACTGAACGTGCTTAATAGAGTTTTGCTGAATTTCACATTTTAATCAGGTAGAATTTATGTTGCTGTAATGATGTGAGGTGATGATACCCATTGAGATTTTTCAGACTGCTGTCACCTTGTCCTGTTTCCATGTATCTAATCAACGTTCCTCTCCCTACTGCTTCCTGGCACCTCCTCTGTCATCTGTTAAATGCTCAGACAACAGGGCCTTAAATCTGGCTCACCCATTCTGCCCCTCAGATGGGTCTGTCAAATTTTGTGCCAAATTTGAAGCATTAGGCTTGTTCAAACACTGTGTAGAGCTAGCCACTTCACTGCCCTTATCTTCCAGGCCTGACTGTTCTACCTTATCATTCAAGAAAAGCAACAGAAGTCAGTTTCTCCAATTTTAAAACACTCAGATTTTGACTGAAACAAAGACCATTTATATTTGGAGAAGAACCAACATATTTACAAATTGCACCTTCTTATCTAGGAAGGGATGGGGAAGACGGTCCACGGTGCAGCTATCACCTAGTGGTGAGTGGTACGAGCTCTGGATGCAGACTGCCTGGGGTCCCGGCCCTGCGCTCAGGAGATGCCTGGCCTTCCTGTAGAATGCAGTGAGCACAGAACCTACCGTGTAGCATTACCACAAGGATTCAATAAATTCAGAGGTATAAGACCTCAGAGCAGAACTGGCAATAGCAAGTGCTCAGTAAGTATTAGCTCCTATGATCATCTTTCCATGACATTTTTTTCTTAGAGATCTCAGTAAGATTATTCTAAGATATCTGTTTTGCTGCTCGGAGGGAGCTCGTGGGTTGGCCACTCTTTCCCATACCCTCCGACACGCCAGCCACTGTGCTAAGTGCTTTCCACTCACTAACTCATTCAACCCTGGGTGACAAAGAGGAGGCAGGTGGACAGCAGAGCGCCAGGGAACTTCATGTTTGGGATATTAACCCTCCATCACCTTCAGTCTCTGGTGTGCTGGCCTCTTCTCCAAGGGGGTCCCAGACCCTTCTTACTGGACTCAGTCTTGTAACCCTTGTTGTTGCTACCTGGACCACGCTGAGTCACTGCTGAGAAGCAGGGCCGCCTGCTAGTCAGGACGAGAGCACACTCTAGGGTCAGGGGGACTCAGGCTCAAGCCCTGGCTCTACCGATTTCTGGTCATGAGACTTTGGATACATTATTTAATATCTCCAAGCCTCAATTTCCTCTTCTGTAAATGGAGAAAATCATAGAGCTCTTAAATGTTAGTTAACAATAATATATTATTGTGAGAATGATATCTGTACATTCTATTCTGCAGCCCCAGGGCCAAACTGGATGAACTATACCGACTGGCTGGCTCTAGAAGAACGAGAGAAAGTAGCTCCTGCACTTACTGACCTGGCCCAGAAAAGATGGAAAGGCAGGAGGCTGGATCCACACATGCCTATGGCTTTTGGAAGTCGTGGATGCGAAAGGCAGTAGAGCTGCAACACGATGGTAATGCCAGGTCTCTGACTCTGACACGTCCAAGAAAAGCTTTAACCGAAACACTACCATCTGATTTTAAATATTTACTGACTTTTTTCATTCTGAATGCATTCCTCCAAAACAATGGTTCTCATTCCTCCAAATAATGGTTTGAAATGCAAATTCTCAAGTCCCATCACAGACCTACTGAATTAGAAATTGTGGGGGTGAGGCCCAGTAATCTGTTTTTGGTTTTATTTTATTTTATTTTATTTTTTGAGACAGAGTCTTACTCTGTTGCCTGGGCTAGAGTGCTGTGGCATCAGCCTAGCTCACAGCAACCTCAAACTCCTTGGCTCAAGTGATCCTCCTGCCTCAACTTCCCAGAGTGCTAGGATTACAGGCGTGAGCCACCATGCCCAGTCTCCAGCAATCTGTTTTAACAAGCCCTCCAGGTGACGGAAGGACAAAAGAGTAGGAGAATTGCTTCTCCCAAACGGTCCCCTACACAAATACAACCCAAAGAGAGTTCTGTGTGTGTCCCCTTAGACTCCCACACCTGCAAGTACAAGGCAAACATACCCGAGGAACATGAAGTCAAAAGACTAAATAAATAGGTAAGTAAAGGAGCCTGCTCTGCAGGTAGATGGATGGGAAATGATAAGCAGGTGGGAGCAGAGAGGAGAGAAGCCCTCAAGGCCGATGGTAGGAGAGGCCACGCATGTCAGTGGCTGACACCCACAGAGCAGAACAGCTGTCACATTTACTAGGTTCTCTGTCAGGTCTCCCTCGTGGGAGGACCACACTTGGTTATTAAGGTAGTTTAGCAAGCAACAGTCCATTTCATCAACTCTGCTTCAAGAAGCAACCATACCTCTAAGACCAAGGTGGAGGAGGGAAACTAAGGGAGCAGAGGAGTCAGTGAAGCATCCGCCAGCCAGGACGTGTACAAACAGGAAACATTTCAAGCTGCCTTTGTTGCCCATGTTCTTGAAGCAAGGCTGTCTCCTCTATCAGCACTGCTTTTAGGACAGGGTACCAAGGGCTCCAGCCCTGATCTCATACTGTGAAGGCCCAGCCACACACCCAGCACCCACCCCACCCAGGGGACAGGAGTCTTCAAGGCCAAGGGGCATGCCCACTCACAAGCTGAGCACACCCCCATGCCCCTCCACCTCCCTTGCAGACCAGGCTCCGGGTCCCTGGGGCCAACTGTCCAAAGGCCTCATGCCTGCTTCCAGGCCCTTCCCTCGGGCCTTTGGGTACACACATAGGTCTAGCAGTTGGCCAAGAGGCAGCCCTAGGTCAAGGGGTGAACACACAGCTTAGACACAGAAACCAGGAGTACAGAGAGAATCAGGTGGGTGACAGGCATCCCCTAGTTTGGGTCTTATTAGTGTGAAAGCCTGTGTGTTCAAATACCTCCAGAGTTTACTCATCTGGACTGAAACACTTCCAAGGCGGGCAAGGTAGGACGGAAGCAGCCTGAGACAGGAAGTGCCCCAGCAGGATCCTATTTGGGGTCAGAATGTCATGCCTGAAAACAGAGGCAAGTTTTAAGAGCTCAAGTTTTGACCATGTCAAAGGGAAAGAATGACTCTAAACTGTATTGGGAAATCAGTATTTAAAAAAAAAAAAACCACCACGCTGCTTAATAGCTTAAAAGTGCTTTGAGGTTCTGTGAAACTCATCACAATTGTACTGGTTTCTCTCCTGTGATTTTCTGTTGTTAATGAGTAGCTCATGGTGACAAACTGCAAACTTTCTCAGGGAAACATAAGGAAAAACTGAGGGCATTATGGCCTCACCATTCCTCGGGAAAGAGGGAAACACCCACTCCGGGATGGGCTCGGTGCGGCACCGAGGGCTGCAAGGGGACCCCGAACCAGAACTCAGTAGGTCCCTTACCCATCTGGGGAAAAGGGAAGTGGCTCTGACAGCCTTGTAGGAACCATTCCACCTGGAGCTCTGCCTGGTACTTGGCATTCTGGAGTGTTCTGGGGCTTTGTGTACCCTGCCCCGGGGGAGAGGGGTGGGGAGGGCCACAGTTCTACCCCTGCACACACACACCTGGACTCTCCATTCAGCAGTGGGGCAGGCTTCTCATTGCTCTGGCCTCAGTTTCCTCATGTGTCAAAGGTTGAATACTAACATGTCAACACCCCACCAGGGTATTCTGTGACCCAAGGAGATCCTGTGATACATGAGTGGGCCTATGAAAAGAGATCCTTTGGAAAAACGGAATAAATATCATGGCACTGGCAATACCAGCAAGTCTCCCTGATCCTAGATCACTGCTATCAGGTGTGAGGAGGAAGCAAAAAGAAATACTTATGGAACCTTGGGTCAGGCATGCGGACAAGTGCTCTGCACAAGTTCTCCTGTGCGACCTGATGGTGGTCCCACCCAACTCCACAATCTCACTGCCTCCCCCGACAGACACCACATGGCCTCCCAGCGTGGCTCACCCCGGCTGCCTCATGCCTTCTGTTATATCCAGGCCAGTAAAAATTACCTTGTTCAAGTATCATTTCGATTATATCAATACCCTTCTCCACACCATAAAATGTCTCTTGAATTAGAACCCCTTTTAAGCCCTTTAACAACTGATCCCAAACACTTACCATTCTCCTCTGTGCGTCTATTTTGTGCTTACCACTCCAGCCAAGCAAAAATTACTTTGCAAATGAATTCTATTATGTACTCTGCTTATTCACCTTGTTAAGCCAACACAAGGGCTTTGTTTCTGTTGTCTCTTTATATGGGAATACCTCCTTTTTTTACATCCTTGGAAATAAGCTGCTCTGCAACATTGATCTACATAAGTTAATTTCCCTCTCTCCCAGAAACTTAACCCTTTAAGCAGCCTTAAATCCTTTTTGCAGTAAGTCATGGTATAATCCAATGAAAGAGTTTCTTTATTTTAACCATTTACTAATATGGAAACATTCCTGTGATAGAGAACCTCCCAGTCTTGGTTAACAGAACACAACAAACGTGGATTAATCTTTTCCTGACGGTGCAGGTCATACTTAATGAATAACAGTAATCACACTATGCCGTAGCTGCAGAGGTAAGTGGTCCAGAGGACAAAGCTGATTGCACGTGTGCACTCTCCCCTGCATGCTCTTTCTCCCTGTCACGCATCCTCTTGACATTTCCTTTCCTCCAGGAGTCCCTGTTACCAGCTTGGATTCTGGTGAGCGGAAGCAGTGACACAGAACTTGGGAGGGTATAACTTGCTGTCTTTCTACACAATTCTAAGAACTTGCATGCTAGTTTTTGTCAGAGCCCTATAAATTCTTCACTAGATTAAAAAAAAGAACTTATTTCCACAACCAGCAACAAGCCAGAGTTTTCCAAATTTCCTTATGTATTCCAGGCACAAGTAACAAATACATTAAAATTTGCTTCTTTAATGCTATGAAACTAGAAGTTCTATACTGTATAGATCAGCATGATGGATCATTCTTTTTAGGATAAACCCTTGGAAAAATCATCTTATACTGTGAATAATGATTCCATAGGTTGAATCAATAAGGGAATACTAGTATGGAGGAAAACGGTAAAAATATACAAACAAACCTTTCTGTAACTATTTGGAGCCAGAAGTGCTTTTCCATTCAATGTTATGAAAGGTTCTACAGTGATCTTTCACTGTGGACGAACAGAATCACCTGGGGAAAAATGCCCTTGTCCGATCATATATTAAATTGCATTCTTTTTGTGACAAAGGTTTTTTTAAAGTCTACCGCATTAGCACATGCAGAAGAGTTGATCCATCTTAATTCTGCTTAAACACAGTGGCATTTAATTAATCAGAACCTACCAAGGCAAAAGTAGTTAGGCAAGAATTGCTAAAACAGAACACTTTCAAAAACACTACAGATCTGTTCAATGCTGTGTTCAGAAATAAGTGGCTGTAAAACCACGAAATTGTTTTGCAGTTTTAAAGGTTTGCTGCCTTTTTTTTTTAATTGGCAATGATTTTACCAGCTTGCTTTCTAAAGGCAAAGTCATCCATCAGAAAATACACAAGTTTCAATGATATTGTCCATTACGTCTTTTGCCTTTTCCAATGGCTTTAGACCAAAGAGAGGGAGGAATACCCTCTGAAAGCCTGACTTGTAACCACTCTCATAAACACCTGGCTCGCTCATGTTAGAGAACCCAGTAAAACAGGTATGGCTTTAGCTGACTCAGAATCTATAAAGAATTTGACAAACTGTCCTTTCTAAACCTGGATGAACTGATATTACACTGAATCATCAAGATTCTCCTGTGTGTTCTCTCTTCTTTCCAGTGTAGTTCAAGTTTTTTCTACTTATGGCCTCTGCATTCTGGTTGTCAGATTTGCAGGAGACAAGTACGTAAGATTCTAATGAGTTGGAAGTAGAGGGGTAGAATTCAAAGTGATCAATAGTTCAAGCAGAAGGTAGCTTTGCTGGGGTGAGGAATGCCAGTGAGCACAAGAGAAAGAAAGACTCAGGGCCAAGGTGAATGCAAGCTGAACATGAGTCACCAGTCCAGGCTGCTATAAAGTAGCTAGAACTTAGATATATTAAAAGGAACAGTCAATTCAACAAATATTTATGAAGCGCCTACTAGGTTTAAGGAACTGCACAGCTATTGTGGGGGATACAAAGATGAATCAGATACGGTCCTTGCCCTCCAGGGGTTCACAGTGATGCAAGAACCCTGAAGTCGTTTTTCTTGTATATGTGGTACTAATGGGAACATTATTAAAGAGCTGCATTCAGTTTTGATCACCATCATTTTTTTTTAATGGGGAGAAACTAGAGAGAGTTCAGAGGAGAGAGAGGAGATGCTTTCAGGGACACAAAACACTCTCTGTGAGGAAAAAGCTACAGAGACCCAGTTATTATCTTTAAGTACATGAAAGGTTTTAGAGAAAGGAAGTGAGTACAAGAAAACAAATTTGAGTGACAGCAGGTGAGACTTCACCCAGGCCCAGGGATTTCTTGACAATCAGGTTAATAGAATGCTGGAATTGGTCACTGAGGGAGTTCCTAATGCCCTTTCCTGGGGAAAAAAAAAAAAATTTTAATGAAGTGACAATTTCAAGTCACAGATATTCACCTTCTTGAAGGCAGAGGGGCGAACTATATCACTGCCAAGGTCTTCCGCTGCTCTGGGGCTCTGTGTTTCTGAGGGTCGTGCCAGGCTTACTTCCACAATTCTCTGAATGATTTGCTCTAGGTAAGTAGCCACTGCATGCTACCGAGTGACTACCCGAACTACATCCACACCAATAAGTACCCCATAACTTCCTGGAATGCAAGATCTCAGCCAAGAAGTAAAACCAGGAATCAATTCTCCAACAGCCAGGTATGGAGGCAAGGGTCCATCCACAATAGAGCCTAGAACACTAAATACTGAAAACAAAAAGTCTCTGAGTGGCACGAGCAAATTAGAAACATATTTGCATTGGCAAGGATATAAAATTTAAGTAATGAAAGAGGAAGACAGAACCTTCTGCAAATTAGAGACGGTAATATCTAAGGAAATTTCTAAGGAAACCTATAATGAGTATTTTATACACTCAGGAACACTTTTTTGAGCCCAAATAAAGAAAATATTTCAAGATAAAATAGGGAAATGGGGTGTTCCCTTTACACCTTAGGAAAACATAAGCATGTAAGAAGCATGAACTGCCACTTGGGAAAAAGAAAAGAAGAAGAAGAAGAAGAAGAAGAAGAAGAAGAAACCATTGAATCTTGGGGCAGACCCATGCGAAAGTGAGTCCATGTTTAAATGTTCTGACTTTGGCTTCCCACACCCCCTGAACTCCTAGAGGACAGGGACCCAGACTTTGTCATTTTTATAAACCCAGAGCCTGCCACAGGGCTTGGTACAAAGCAGATCTTACAAAAATGTTTGCTGAATGAATGCATTAAAGAGGTGCCCTTGTCTGTAAAGTGGGGGACAAGTGAGTTCATGTGGGTAGAGGTTGCAGACGCACACAGCACAAAGCAAATATGGTCTGAGTCATAATTATCATCATGACCCTCAAGCATCTCAGTTTCTTTTAGAAGAAAAATAAAGATCTTCCCATACTCCAGGTTTTCAATCTTCTTTTTTCCCCCAATAGGGTATTGCCATATGAAATGGAACTATTGCAAGTTTTGAGTCTTTCAAGTTCATACCCTATTGGTGGTTACATAAAGTCTGCTGGCATTATTCTGAATCCTGTCTCTGATACCAACCCAAAGTCCTTGAATTGTCATCATAAGACAACCAGAAAGCACTGGCAAATTATGGGTTCGGAGAACAATAAAATTTGCTCACCTATCACACCCTCCTTATCATCATTATGTGCCATACAAACCTCAAAGGTGCTTCCCCAAGATGGGTCTCTATGGGAGGAAGGAAGAGAGAAACGAAGAAACATAAAACATAAAATATGAAAAGTATGAGCAGATATAACTTGCAAATTTTCTTTTGTAGCAAAATGATGTTTAATGCACGGTAAGGCAGACCCTGGCTTGTGGCTGAGTGGGAGCCTCCCCTCTGAGGAAGGCCTTGGTGAGCAACCTCTGGGCACTCCCTCACCAGCCCACTGCTTCCTTTGGGGAATAGGTCTAGGTTAAGCGCAAAGGTTATCTTCCACACTGTAGGGATACTTTCCAAGAGGCACAGCTGCAGCTCCTGAAACTCTGTCCTAGCAGTTTGTTTCCACATTTTTAAAGTGGCATAGAAAGTGCCACTATAGAAGAGAAACTCTGTACCTGAAACCAGCAGAAGCTCAGTGGCCATAAAGAATCTGGAAAGGTCACAGAGGGGGTAAAAAAAAAAAAAAAAAAAAAAGGTTCTTTCTTCTGTAACTATAGGGGGTTTATTGTGATGGTGCCCAAACTGGAAAAGGAATAGCAGGAGATTAATAATTGAAATGTTGCTATTATTGGTTTTCTAAACTATTTGTGGGTTATTCTTTCCCTGGAGTCATCATGCCTGTAAGCAGCTCAGAAGATAGAGGGATTTAACACACACTGAGAAATTGCCTACTACAGCCAGGGACTTTACATATGCTAGTTTCTAATGGAGCTCTCACACAATCCCATCAGGCTAAAAAGAAGCTCAGAGAAGTTAAGTCACATGCCCAAAGTCATAGGGCTAAATTCAAACTCCAGTTTCTCTGATTCAAGTATCATATCACACTGTCTAGAATCAAGGATAAAATTAAGGAGCTTTGATTTACTGTAACTCAAATGTGGTGAGAAGGAAAACAATATTTATACCTACTCATTTTAAAAATATGAAACATAAACACAGGGAAAGATATTTTAGAACATGTGTCATTAAATTCTTTTAACAGATGATTCGGAATCTCATTTCTGGTAAGCATCTTGGTAGACAGGTGCCTTCAGGTTCATCTGATGATGGGTTTCAGCACGACAGCTTTTGGAATTCTGACTGTGAAGTGTTCCTTGATATAAGCCAATTTCACATCTCAGGTAGAGTAAAATATAAAGAACTTGGAATTTAGGTTTGTCTAATTCAGAAACCAGGGCAATATAGACCTTTGTGGTTGGCCTTTGCACTGCATATTGAAAAAGCCTTGCTAAGCAAGTTGGAGTAAATACAATTGCACGGCAAATGTTTAACCTTCTAAAACAAAAAAAAAAAATTTTTTAAAAGAAGTTCAGTACCAAGACACTGAAAGCTAACATGTTATTTATAAACCTATCCTTAAAGCAAGCCCTGGAAGACTGATTATACTTTGCCACCCATTAATTTGTATTATCAAATACATCTTGTTTTAAAAACAATATTTCTGCCTAAATCTCCGGCAGTTCAGAATGATTCACTAATGCATTAGGGCCTTCACCCAGTCCACCCCATTAAAACAATTCATGAAAGGCCCCGTGTGTCGTTATACTTCTCCTGAGAAGAATCATGTTCAATTTTTAGGAGCTCAAAACCCATGAGAAATCCCTCTTCTTGGAGAATGCACAGGAAAAGCCCTGCTCATTTAGGATGCTCACAGGGGGTCCATGCGTTCTGCTTGGGACATGGTAAAAATCAAGTTCACTGAACCCAGCAGATGTCACCAAGGAGAGAAAAAGGAGGTCACTGGAGTTTTGGAACACTCCTGACAATGAGGGAATGTGAGTCCTGGCAGTAGAATCCTTGATTCTGGAGGTCACCAGTCTGTTTTAGAGCATGCCCAATGGTCTCTTTCTGAAAGACCCTGGCCTGGGCTTTTGACAGAGTGATGCTGCGCTGGGTGAGGCTGAGTGAGGAGGAAGACTAGGAAAAGAATTTTAAAGATTCACAGAGACACTCCCTCAGAATAAAAGGGTACACAGACAAGATTGAGGGAAACCCAGGGTTGAAAGAGGTGACCAGGTAGGTCACCCAGGACAGGAAAGGAAGGCTGGCAAATAGAAACAGTGAGCTCATGAGACCTTTGAGATCCATGATTATTCTTAAACCATAAGACCTTATGCACCTGCAGTCCTTTATCTGGCGTAATGCACTGCATGAACAATGTAGTAAGCACAAGAGTGCCAAGTCTTAGCCTCCGGGGCATGGCCTACATTCCATACGGATTTAGAATGAAAGGAACAGGAGGAGAACAGCACAGTTCCCAAAATGGCTTTCCACAAAGTTGACAAAATACATCCCAACTCACATACCCAGCCCCTAGTAACAGGGAAACCAGCCGTTTACTATAGTTCTGAATTCAATGCCAAGTTCCTTCTCTAATGCTCACCGGGAGTATCCAGCAGAGGGAGTCTCAAGGAGGTACTTAATAAAGAGAAAATTGTTTCATTTTAACACTCTAGACAGTGGGAGCATTGACTGTAGCCCCCTCCCATAGACACAGATGAACAATGAATGCCCGACATGGGTTCTCCTGCATGTTCACATATCCACCGGCATGTTCTATTCTGCCTGGTGGAGTGATCAGAAATTTCGTTTTGTTTTGTCAAATGGTTAAATGGACCTTGTGTTCTTCAGAATCAAAGAGGAAAGCCCCTAGAATAACATCTCTCTGTTGCCTTCTAAACAGCCCCTTTGTTTCTAAGAGAGCCTGAAAAAAAAAAATATTTACAGTCCATAGGTTATTTACAGCCTCGTTATCCAGGGCCTGACTGGTAACTTTATTCCATCCAGAAACCTAATTCATTTGGAGCCCTGGAACTAATAACAGATTTTCTTTTCAGATAAGTTTTTTTTTTTAATCAGCCTCTCATAACAGAGATAAAACTATTAATGTGTTCCCTGTCTCCCTGGCCACAACTGTTCTCAGGATCTATAGAAGCCTTGCAGTCTCCTCTGGGCGCCCCTCCTCTCTGCTCACACAGACCCTTTGCCCTCTCGTTTGCTATTTCATCCACAGAATATCTGAACAAAACCGAAAGAAAGCCAGATGGACCTACACTAAAAGTATGTAAAGGCTGCTATTTAAAATGGTTTCATGAGAGAAACATTTTCACGATGAAATGACTGAAAAATTAGGCACACTTTGGTTCAAAATTCCTCCTACTACAAGCACACAAAAACACATCGAAGTGTAAAAACTTAGTTGATTCTGGTTTGATTTCTGGCTGGAAGCTGACAGAACTGACTGAAGAGAAACGAAACAGAGTGTGCGAGGCAAATGTAGTGCTTTTGCCTTCCGTTCTTTTCTTTCTTCCTAAAGACAGGCAAATTGGAAAAATAACCCAACGTCAGGTGAAGGTGTACGATACAGGTTGACCCAGGCTGACCCAGAAAAAAACGTCCTCGCCGCCCCCCGACTGGAAAACCCAAACTACATTTTCCCTTCCGCACGCTAATGCGGGGAGATTTTAGCCTATTTCATTGTTCTGCCTGGGTCTGAAATGGACTTTTCATCTCTACCCCCTCTCACCACCGAGCCCCCTACATTCCGATTCGACAGCCCCCAAAATCGGAGGCTCTCGAAGAATAAAGGAGTGTGGGGTGGGAGTGGAGAGGGCTGGAAAGGGGAGCTGTGAGGACGAACAAGTAGAAAGGAGATAATCCTAAGGTAATGTGGGGGGGGCATGAAAGCTAAACCGCATCACCTTTATTTATCACGAATAAATAAAAAGCACAGTCACGGATCTGTCTTTTCCCAGGCGCCCCCCCGCTTTTCTTTGGGCAGCAGCCCACCCTCGCACACACCCCCTCCTCGCCCCCCCCCCCAGCCTCCGTTTCTCCACCCTGGAAATAGGATCCTGTTAAATGCCGGATCCCGGTCATTTTCTGGGCAGGGGAGGGGGCGCGGGGAGGGGTAGGGAGCCCCCTCGAGCCCCGGGGCGGGGGCCGGAGGCCGGGCGCCGGGGGCGCGGGCCGGGGGCTGCCCGGCGAGGGGCCGCGGGCAGAACAAAGCTGCGGGGGCCGCAGCGGCCGGGCCCGGGCGGGCGGGACCGGCGGGGCCGGGCGCCCCTTACCTTCGTACACGGGGGCCATCGGGGCCGGGGTGTCCGCGGTTCATGGCAACGGAGAAGGGAACGCGGCGCGCGAGCTCGGCCCCCCCAGCCTCAGTCGGAATCTGCCATCTTGAGCCTGTGTCTCCGCTCTCGGCGCAGCCGAGGCCGCCAGCGCCCGCATCACCGCCTCACTTGGCCGGCGCCGGGGGAGGGGGCCGGGCGCGCCGCCGCCGCCGCCGCCGCCGCCGCGGCCCGGGCCCTGCGCGGGGGGCTCGGGCGCCGGGCGCCGGGCGGGCGGAGCGGCCGAGGCCGAGGGCCGGGCGGCCGCGGCCCCGAGCGTGTCCGCGGTGGGGCGGGAGCCGGGGAGCGCGCGGCCAGGCCGGCGGAGCTCAGCTCAGCATGGCTGTGCGGGGGGCTCCGGCAAAAGTTGCTCGGGAGGAGGAGGAGGGGCGGGGGCGGGGCGCGGGGGCCGGGCGGGCGAGCCGGGAAGAGCCACAGGGAGTCCGCGCGCAATCGAGCGCCGATGGCACGGATGCGAGGCGGGGAAGGCCGAGCCGCAGGGCAGAGCCGGGCGCGGGCCGGCGGCCCGAGGGGACCGCGCGCGGTCGGGGTGTCCCGGGGCCGCGGCGGGCTGCGGCGGGGCGGGCCGAGGGCAGGTCCGGGGGAGCCCGAGGGGTCCCTCCTGGCCAGGTGAGCGCGCGGCTCAACCCGAAGCCCGAGACCCGGTCCGCAGAGGTGGCGACCAGAACTTTGTGTGAGTGTGTGTGTGAGTGTGAGTGTGTGAGTGTGTGCGCGCGCGCGTGCCGGGGCGGGGAGGGGACTCGGCTGGGAAGAGAGCACCGGCTGGCAAGTGTGTCGCCCATCTCGCACCCGGTTGGCGCTCGCCGAGACGGGAGTGGAATGAATGAAGGAAGGAAGGAAGGAGTGGGCGCACGCCCTCCACCGAGGGTGGCTGAGTGAGTGGAGGAGCTTCGGGAATCCATGCGAGGTCACAGACACTGAAGCCATTCCCTGCACGCCCGAGAAATGCAGCCCCCGGGGTGGCCGCCGAAATCCGGCCCGAGTCTGATGTCCACGCCATCCTGATCGTGGCCTCCCCGCGTCTACACTGTTCTGAGGGGCCCTCCTCCATCTCTGGGATAGGGGGTTCTTGTTCCCTGTCTTTCTCAGCACTCTCTCCGATCAGGGCTTCAGCTAAACCTTCTCCCAAGCTCTCCTCAGCCCAGAGCCCTCTCTGCGTTCGCTTCTCCAACTTCCTCCTGGATGTTAGAATAGGATGCCTGCCGTCTCCTCCGACTTCAGAAGACTTGTTGAGTCTCCTCTTAGACGGTGTTTTTTAAAACTGTGGGTCATGACACATTAACAGAACATAGAATAAATGCAGTGGTTCGCAACCAGCTTTTTAAAAGAATGAAATGGAATTGCATAGAAAATATTAGAGTCCATTGCCCTTAGTAAGGGCAACCATTGTTTCATAAGCCTTTTTGTTTCAGTTATATATACTGGGCAAGTGTACCAGACCATGATGGAAATTGTATTTCCTACTGTGAATCACAAGTCAAAAAAAGTTTAAAAGCTATCTTTTTAGGGTGTAAAATAATGATCTCTAACACTGTATGACTTTCTGTAAAACAACCCCATTGTTTTCTCACTAATTCTTATCCTTCCTAATCTCCATACCCCACCCCCACCCTCTCTTTCACCCACAAAAAGGCAAGCTCTTTCACATACTTATTTGGTTTTGTTAGTGGCACATCATTGCCCCTTCATCTCAGGAGAATCTTGGACTCTGCCATCTTTCTTGCCCCCATATTCAATGCTACACTTCCTACTGATTCTCTCAGTCTAATGTCATTCACATTTGCAGAATCCTAGACTATCATTGCTAAAAGGGACCTCAGAGATCATCTGGGCCAGCCTTGCCCTTTTAGAAGTGAAAAAATGAGGCCCAGAGAAGTAAAGTGTATTGCTCAATGTCACATAGTATTGACTCTTAGGATCAGGTATCTTGGCTCCCACTCTGGTGTTATTTGCTTCACCCCTGTCATTTATCCTTTCCTTTCTACCTTCCCTGCAATCCTTGTCTGGTCTCCCTAGCTTTAGCCTTCTCCCAGTTCACCCTGAGTACTGCCACGTTCATAACACATGGCTCTGACCACTCTCCTGCTTAACATCTTTGAAGGACTCTACCTCTGCAGGTAGGGCTGAGTTTCCTAGCTGCCTGGCTTTTAATCAAGGCAGGCAGGTCCTGACTTAGTTTTCCAAGGACATGAGTTCAGCAAGTCACTGCCTCTCTAGCCAGACTGGTTTACTCATAGTCCTCTGCCAGCCTTGTCCATCTGTGCCTCTGCGTCTTTGTCCAAGCTATCACTTTCCCACCAGGGATGCTTTCTCTGTCTTTTCTCTTCAACCAGTTACTACCTGTGCCTGGCTCATTTCCTTCATAAAACAGCCTGAGATAGCTTTAGAGTAAGACAGAATTAGGTTGAAATCCCAGCTCTTCCACTTAGCTGTGTGAACTTGGTCAAATTGTTTAACCTCTCTGAGCCTCAGGTTCTCTATCTTGATTATAATGAGAATAATAATAGTAACTGTAATGTTCTCCCCTTGCACCTGTAAGTCTCTACCATAGCCTTTACATACAAGTATGTAACTGCCTATTGTCTCTCTGTTCCTTTCCATTACTGGCCAGTAGAACTTTCTGCAATGATGGCAACCCAGCCACTTGTGGCTGTTAAGCATATGAAAAGTGGCTAGTGTGGCTGAGGATCTGAATTTTTAGTTTTAATTAATTTTAAATTGAATAGCCACATGTGGCTAGTAGCTACCATATTGGACAGTGCATTTCTAGCATACAAGCTCCATGAAGGCAGAGACCATGTTTTTCTTGCTTGGCATTGTATCCTCGGTAACTACACACTGCCTGGCACCTGGCAAGTACTGCACGTATGTTTGTAGAATGGGTGATAGCTGCAATTGGTTGCACGCCCCCTTGTGTCAAGCACAACACTAAGAACTTGCTAAAAGTCATTTCATATAGTCCTCACCACAACCCCTGACGTGGTGTAAGATTAGGAGAGTTTGTACAGACTGCTGGCACATAGTAGGGTTCAATAAAGTGGTTGTTAGGGCCGGGCGCGGTGGCTCACGCCTGTAATCCTAGCACTCTGGGAGGCCAAGGCGGGTGGATGGCTCAAGGTCAGGAGTTCAAGACCAGCCTGAGCAAGAGCGAGACCCTGTCTCTACTAAAAATAGAAAGAAATTATCTGGCCAACTAAAAATATATATAAAAAAAAAAATTAGCCGGGCATGGTGGCACATGCCTGAAGTCCCAGCTACCCAGGAGGCTGAGGCAGAAGGATCGCTTAAGCCCAGGAGTTTGAGGTTGCTGTGAGCTAGGCTGACGCCACGGCACTCACTCTAGCCCGGGCAACAAAGCGAGACTCTGTCTCAAAAAAAAAAAAGTGGTTGTTAGTATTCTGAACACCTCCCTGTGACCAGCTACCCTGACTTTTATCTCTTCTTCCCCCAGGCTTACAGAACGTTTCCTGCCTGTTGCGTACTCTGTGTTGTCCCATGACACACTCCCACCCTAGATGGCAGACTCTTGCCTTCTGTGTAGTACCCTGTCCCCGTAACTGGGTTGGGAGCTCCTTGGAGCAAGGTCCACGGCACACTTGTTTGAATGTACCTTGACTCAGCATTGATTAGTGTACAGTGATTGCCTCTAACCCCACCCCAGCTGCGGTCTAGCTATGAGTGACTCCAGGCAGTCTCACTCTCTGGAGTACTCCCCACAAAAGGTGAATTGTAGTGAAGATTGCTTGTGTAAACTGGGAACATTCTGAGGATGGTCTCCTTCCATAAGAATGGAACCATTTTGGGCAAGGAAATAGAGTCCATGAGAGGGGAACAAGATGGAGCCACACAGATAGATCCAAAGCTGTACCTGTGGGATGATGCAAAACTTCAGTAAAAACCTGCAGTTGAGCTAGCATACATGGTATCACATAGATGGACAGATATTACTGAAGTGAATTTAGATTTTTCTTTCATGAATTGGCAACCTGAGTATACAAATTGTCTCCCTTCCCTCCAGGGACTGCGTTCAATTAGGGGCAAAGTATACACCTAACAGCAGAACGCCACTGAAGGAGGGCGTGGGAGCGGGAGGATAGAGGATCTGAAGACCTGAGGATCACCAGCACTGGAAGGATGGGAAGAGGAAGAGAACTCCCCAGGGAGGAGAGGGGAGAGAAGTGGGAGGACAGCCAGGATGGCGGGTTACCCCAACATCCCAGGGGTGGTCAGCAGTGCCATGCATTACTGAGAAGTCACATGAGATAAAGACGGAAAGGCATCCATTGGATTTAGCAACAAGAGTGACACTAGCAACTTTGATGAGAGTAATTAGGGAGGAAATGTACAGTTCTTAAATTCCTCCTGGAAGAATGTGTAGTGTTTTGATAGGAGGCGATGGGAACAGGATGGGGAGGGTTAGACAGGAGTCAGAAGAGGGCACTAGAGAACATTCCACAGAGAGGACATGTCAGCCACTGGGCTGCAACAATGAGAGGGGTCCAGGAGCTGTCCCATTTAGCTGGAGATAGTATACATTGTATCTTATTTATTTAATAAGAACATTAGCACTTAGTGTTCTAAGAAGTTTGCAAATATTAACTCATTTAATAAACCAGAATTTTTGCAGTACATGGAACTCTAGCTTGCCAAAATACCATTTAACTTCAGGGTGGTTTGAGAAACAACCAAGGCAAGAAAACTGAAAAGGATTTATTGACCATACACAAGTTACCCCTTCTTAATTTGCCTTTCTACAAAAGTCATACCTTTCTCAGGAGATAGTAGAGTAAACATGGGGAGCTTTGACCTTGTTTCAAGTTCATTTTGCTTATAGGACAAGTAACAAAGGGTCTTTTCTTCATTTATACCTATAGTTGTGAAAATGTACAATATCAGAGTATCTTCAAGGCCACAATGTGGGGATATTCCTTTCAGGCATATACATTTAGGTGTGTATGTCTTGTTATTATTCTTGAGGTGTTCATGGCACGATGTCTGTGCAGGTTGTATCTTATCCTGACTTGGTGTATGCTGCTCTCATTTTCCTGACAGCTCCTTATTTTCTGTGTCTGAGCCTGTGGTCTGTCTCTCCAGGACATGCCTTGGGGGAGGTGGTTCAGTGTCTCAAGTTCTGTTTTTTGCGATCATGCCTCTCTTTTGGTCTCTTGCTCTGTCTCATTTTCCTCTTTCTTTCTAACAATGTGTCTATTTTCTTTTTCTATCTTTCTATCTTTTCCACACATTCTTTATTTCTTCTCCCTCTCCTTTCTTTTCTTACAATTCTGTTTCCTAACAAGTTATAATATAGACCTATTTTTGTTTTGGTTAATCTTCTGAAATTACTTTGTATTCCTGCTTTAAACCTTTGATTGGTTTTTGATGATATATTTTGTAATAGAGTGGTGTTTAATAACTACAGGACTCTTTAACTGAAAGCTTCAGTGACAAGATATTACACACGCGGAGAATTTTAAAGAGTAGACATTGCATTCAAATGAGCTATGACTTTAAGAGCAAAGGGTAGAGCGGGGCTTGGCAGGGTGAAGGGAATCTGATTGTGGAAATGGCAGTCTTGGAGAAATTACACTGGCAAAATCAGGGGAATAGGGAAACATCACTCACTTTCTGCTTCTGCTCCTAGAAGAAAAATGATCAGACACCTGAATAGGGGTGCAGGAAAGGCAAAGAGATACTGTAACAGCACTCAGCAGAAAGGAGTTATGGCAAAAAAAAATGCAATCAGCCTATGAATGATGAAAAAGAAGCTAATGTAGATGCACAGAAGGTATAGCGATTTTGTTGGAGGTTGCGGAAATGGCAGATTAGGATGGATTTGCACATGAGAAGCAGTTCAGAGAAGCAACCCAGCCTAGCAGAGGCATTCCTGTGAGAATGGGAAGGTGGATAATAGCTTGGTTTGCCTGACATGCAATCCAGGCTGAACTTGGACAAACTAGGCAGAAATGGCACAGAGAGAAGCTTGGGGCTGGTGGTAGGAAGAAGGGTGGACTAAGGGGAGCTCTTTTAAAAAGCCCATGAGTGCTATTAAACCAAGTTAAGCCTGTGATCAGTGATCAGTCAGTGGGCCTGTGCATTTCTGTGCTTGGTAAAGTTTGTATTAATATTGTAAGATTTCCTCCCACTGACATGAAAGAGCTTGCCCCAGTGTGGCAAGCCCTGAAGGGGTTGACCCTGACAACACAGGGCTGTTAGGACTGACTCTTTGCTCTGAGGTTGCCAGGGACCTCTTAGATGCCAAATCCAGTGCCCTTTCTCAGCTCCTGCCCTGCTGGATCTCTGAGCAAACATTAGTCAGACACTGTTAACCACTTCATTCTTCCAAGTTACACCTCTCCCTTCACATATTTTGACAGTTTCCTTTCAACATTCCTGATCATTCCTTCTTTCTTTCTCTCTTTCTATTTTTCAACAAGAAAATCAATTCATCCAAAAATGGTCAGCGACTGCTTACTATGAGCTAGATTCTGTAGAAAGAGCTGGAAGTACAAAAGGGAATAGCCACAGCTCCGGCTTTCAAGGAGCTCAAGTTCACAGGAAAACCACCAGGTAAAGAGCACAGTATGACATGATGAGTGCAGCAATAAAAAAGGTGCACATGGGTGAAAAGTACCACAGAAGGATAAATGGCAAGGTGTATATTTGGGAGCAGGGGGAGATGGCACATCTGTGCCTAGCACTGTGAACTCTGGTAGAGGACAGTAAATAGTATAGAAAGGTATATGTGTTCAGGATCTGTAAGATGTCAGAATATTGCTAAACATGCAAAGCAAGGCCGAGGCAGTGGTTGGGAATGATGCTGGAGATTGCATGTCAAGCTGAGGAACTTGTGCTTCATTCTGCATGCACCAGGTGTGGGGAGAAAATGAGTTCAATTTTGAAAATGTTGAGTTTAAAGTTCCTGTGAGATATTCAGATAGGGATGCTGAGTTGCCAGGCGGGTGTATGGGACTGGAGCCCTGCCAAGGGTTTTTAGTGGGAGATAGAGATTGTTTGGAGTTATCAGTGTATAATGGGTGGCTAATCCATAGGAAGAGGTGAGATTACACGTGGCGAGGTTACATGGAAGCATTTCTCAAAGTGTGGTCCTTGGACCACCTGTGTCAAAACCCCACAGGGACTTTCTAAAGATGCAGATTCCTCAGGCAGAACCCCACGCCCACTGACTCAGGAACCTCTGAGGTTTCACCTGGGAACCTGCATTTTAAATCTACTTGTAGAGAACATATTCACACAGATATGTTCCATAACCACTGGTGTGGAGGGAGAAGCTAAGTGGCTAAAGGAGGGAACTTGGAAGGGGGAGACCCCATCATTTAAGGGGCCCTGTCCTCCCCCTCCCCCCTTGATTGCTGTCTAAGCTTCCTCCTTTCTCCTGCTGCTCGCTCTCTCTTGGCAAGCTCGTCTCTAGGTCGCTGAGGCTGATATTCGAATTGATCAGGTCTCCTTAGCTCTGGTTCTCCATTTCCACCTGCCTTCTTGACACCTCTACCAAATGGAGCTCATCTCCTCCCAAATCATCTTCTGACAAAGAGCCGCCACCTCCCAGTCCTTCAGCTCCTCCAGCCACCACAGGTCAATGGCCACGTCCCATTTTCTTTTTTCATGATAGCTCTGTCCATCCTCCCACTCTTCCCCATTTCTACTGCCAATCACTTGTTCAGCCCCTCTCTAGCTCCCGCTTGGACTGCTGCACTAGTTTTTTTAGCAGATATCCCTGACTCCAGTCTCTTTCTTCTTTAATTCTTGTAACTTATTATTGACAAAGTTGTCTCCCTGAAGCACTGCACACCATTGCTCAGAGATGTTCAGAGTCACTGTGTTGCCTGCACGATAAACCTTAATTACCTTAACCTGACTCTCAGATCCCGTCGTGATCTGCCCCAAATTACCTTTCCAATCCCATTTCCCACTCTTGCCTCTCATGTATCCTGAGCAATAGCTGTGCCTCTGTCGTCATATGAGCCAGACCCAATGCCCAGAGTGCCTGACTCTACACCTTCCTTATCCACTAAGACTAAGTGCACATGCTATCTCCTTCAAGAGTCATTCCTACACCTCCCACCCACATCCCCAGAAGTAATTTATCCTTTGTTCTCAAAGCACATGTTAGGCCTTTTTTGCTGCACACATTTTTTTCCTATCTAGTATTAGAAGTTCTCATTTTGTTTTTTTTTTTGTTTGTTTGTTTGTTTGTTTTTGAGACAGAGTCTTGCTCTGTTGCCCGGGCTAGAGTGAGTGCTGTGGCATCCTCCTAGCTCACAGCAACCTCAAACTCCTGGGCTCAAGCAAACCTACTGCCTCAGCCTCCCGAGCAGCTGGGACTACAGGCATGCGCCACCATGCCCGGCTAATTTTTTTTTTCTATATATGTTTAGTTGGCCAGATAATTTCTTTCTATTTTTAGTAGAGACGGGGTCTCGCTCTTGCTCAGGCTGGTCTCAAACTCCTGAGCTCAAAGGATCCGCCTGCCTCGGCCTCCCAAGTGCTAGGATTACAGGCGTGAACCACCGCGCCCGGCCTCTCGTTTTGTTTTTTAACATTTTACTGGTGGAAAGGTATGCAAGCAGTGGAACAAAGGCTGAACATCAGGGAACTTAGGTCCAAATCTTGGTTCTATCACTTCTCACTGGATGACAATAGGGAAATTATTAACTTCACTGCACCTCAGTTTTCTCATCTGTAGAGTGCGATGATAATGTCTACCACATTGTTAGAAATTATGTATGTGAAGAAGGGGAAGATAGGAAACACAGGGGCACTACAGCCAACAGAAGCACTGCAGTGCTGGATAGGAAGGAGGTGCTTGATAATTGTGTACTGAATCCATGAGAAAGGGCATATTTCCACTCTTTAAAGGCTTGTGGGAATATAAAGATTGAATGATAGAATGTAGGGAGGAATTTAGTTTGGGTTTTGTGTTTGTTTTTGTTTTTTTGAGACAGAGTCTTACTCTGTCACCCAGGCTAGAGTGCAGTGGCATCATCATAGCTCACAGCAACCTCAAATTCCTGGGTTCAAGAGATCCTCCTGCCTCAGCCTCCCAAATAACTGGGACTACAGGCACATACCACCATGCCCGGTTAATTTTTCTATTTTTGGTAGAGATGGGATCTTGCTCTTGCTCAGGCTGGTCTCCAACTCCTGACCTTAAGTGATCCTCCCACCTCAGCCTCCCTGAGTGCTAGGATTACGGATGTGAGCCACCACACCTGGGCTGGGATTTTTTTCTTTTTTTTTACTTTTATTTTAGCTAAGGTTCATAGATAGACCTTTTACCTTCCAACAGCTTCAAAGTTTAGTTTGTTTTTAAGACCAGGGGCTGGGTGCGGTGGCTCATGCCTGTAATCTTAGCACTCTGGGAGGCTGAGGAAGGAGGATTGCTCAAGGTCAGGAGTTTGAGACCAGACTGAGCAAGAACTAGACCCCATCTCTACTAAAAATAGAAAAGAAATTAGCTGGATAACTAAAAATATATAGAAAATATTAGCCAGGCATGGTGGTGCATGCCTGTAGTCCCAGCTATTTGGGAGACTGAGGCAGTAGGATTGCTTGAGCCCAGGAGTTTGAGGTTGCTGTGAGTTAGGCTGACACCACGGCACTCTAGCCCAGGCAACAGAGCAAGACTCTGTCTCAAAAAAAAAAAAAAAAAAAAAAAAAATACTAGGGTCCTCTTTTCATGGAATCCTTAAGTTTTTCACTCCAGACACATGTGTTTGCCCACTCCCCAGCCTGGTACCTTCTTCCTCGGTGTAGAACTCTGATTTTATTTAGGTATCAATGTGCCTGCCCCAGGGGGTGAATCATGATTGGTCTAAGTCAACTGCAGCAAACCAATAATGTTCCCAGTGATGGTCATGTGACCCAGTTCTAGCTAATGAGATAAAAGTTGAAAGGGGGCTTCTAGGAAAGTGCCTCCTTTCTGATAAAAGAATGTTCCACAAGAAGAGATGCTCCATCCCACTTCGCTCTCCTGCTAGTTACCACAGTAGGATTGGATGCTTTGAGATATTGGGGAGCAGGGTGATCAGAGTGACATCTTGGAGGTGAGGAGGTGAACTAACCTTGGACCCACTGAGCTCCAGTCTTATTAAGTGAGAGGAGAGTTGTCTTTATAAAGACACCTTTAGCAGGGCAGCCCATTACGTAGCTAACAGCATCTTAATTAATATAAGGAAGAATTTAGTGCTGTGATTTCCTGATAGTGTTCTATCACCATCCATATACAGACCTTTTAAAAATATTTCAACAACCTCAAAGTGTAAAATTCTTTTATGAAAGGATCTTTTGTCACAGAATTCTAAGGCTTTTCACTTGTATGTGTGAGATGAATTTGAATTTTTAAAGACTTTCTTTTGGCATGTGGCAATATCTTCAGTGCACATTCCATTGACCCTAGGTGATACACTTAATCAAAACTCAGAGCTGCTGATTTGCTTATCTTTTCTTTAGGAGAAATATATGGCCTGGCTGATTTGAGCTAGTTTGTCTGGTTGAGTTGGATGTTTAAATACGTAGAAGGCAGAACAACAAGGGCAAGTAAGGGTGTGTTTTGTTTGTTTATTTGTTTAGTATTTTTTAATTTCCTTGTGTTCTTTTGACATTATTTCATTGATTCCAAACTTTAGAATGTTAAGTCCTGTGCCGCTGAGAAGGGAAGGTAGTGAGCAGTAGGGAGGGTGGTGATTAGCAAGATGGCACCACTGGGTGCCTGAGTCTGAGAGTTGGGCAAAGCCAGGGCTATGACTGGATGGCCAAGGAGAGGCCATACTAACAACTTGGGTCCAACAGGGCATTAGGCATGAAACCTACACTGCCCACCCTATTTAATACTGCATCCTGTCCTGTCACCCCCCTGTCATCCCCTGCACCCCGTTTTCCCTTACCTAGTGTTCCTAACCCTTTTTTCCCCCCTGTGGCTTCCTCAGCAGCCTGGTGAAGCATGGAGACCCCCTTCTCCGAAAAATGTTTTTAATGCAGTAAGTAAAATAGGAAAGGCTACAAAAGAAACTAATTATACTGAGATACAGTTACCAAATGTATGTTTCCTTATTGATACACTAAATAACAAGATGTAACCACAGGTCCAATAGCTACTAAGTAGCAAAGAGTGTAAACAATAGTTCAAGAAATCTGCAACAACTGTCAACATGATACAAAGTATTTGTGATTTCAATTAGTAACAAAGTCTCGGGTACTGCTGTTGCTGCTGCAGTTGGATGCCTATGGTCAGATCTGAAAGTTTAATGAAAACAAAGGTCTCATTTCCCCCCAAGTTCCCCCCAATCAAGTTCACAGATTGCCTGAATTCTATCTATGAACCCTTGTGAGTCTGGGACTCCAGTATAAGAATCCCTGCTCTTATCCTAGTCTGCTATATTTGCATAGCATTTTTCATCTTCTAACACCTTATATTATATTTACCTATTTTTAAAGTTCATTTTTTATTGTCTAATTCTTCCTATTGGAATGTAAGTTTCACAAAGCCTTTGTCTATTTTGTTTACTGATGTATTCCAAGTGTCTAGAACAGTGCCTGGCACTTACTAGAGGCTCAATAAATAATCTACACACAAATAAGGCCCGAGTGCACCAGCATCTGAGTCTAGGCACAGGGAAGATGTTCTCTTGCCTTCTCTCTTATTTCCATTTCTCTTCTCTTCCTTCTCTGTTTTCTATCCTCTTTCTTTTACCTCGACAATCTCTCTCTCCTTTTTTTCTCTTTTAGTATCCTCTCTTCATTTCTCTTTCATTCAAGAAATTCATTCAACAAGTATTTACTGAGAATACAATTGTGACAAGACAGACCCAAACTTTGGGTGACTAGCACGCATCACCACTGGGCAGTTGCTAAGGACACGCCCCTTGGAGTCAGGCCAACCTGAATTCAGCATCTGCCTCTACATCTACTTGCTGTCTGACTAAGGGCAAATTCATTAACCTTTCTGTGACTTACTTTTTTGTTGTTGTGGTTGTTGTTACATCATTTATTCACTTATTTGTTAATCATTAGAGGGCTTACTGTGTGCCTGGTACTGTCCTCAGTGCTTGTGGTCTAGTGGGGAGAGAGACAAGTAAACACACAGTTATGGTGTGGTGTGATCAACACTCTGATGGGCCAAGGATGAGGTGCACTAAGAGGGCAACTCTTGAACTCCTGAGCCCCAATCCCATGAAATTTAGTCTTAGGACACTGCCATAGTCAGGAAGGACAGTCCATCAGTGCCAAGTAATTTGAAATGAATTCTGTTAGTTTTTTGCATTTCCAAAACAACACCAAGGGGGATCCAAATTCATAGCACATGACAAGAATGATTAAATCTCCTTTTATGCCATCCCTGGGCACCCCAGGACTTCATGGTATGTCTTTTTTTTTTTTTTTTTTTTTTTTTAGGCAAGCACAAAAATGAGGTTTATTGAGGAAAGATAGGATTCTAGAACGAAAGCAAGATAAAGGTTTACAGAGCATGGTACATACGCCACAGGTGACGACCGGACGCACTGCCGCAGCAAAGTGACAACCAAAGGAAGGGCGTAGAGATTCATGGTATGTCTTGACTTAAACTCTCATCTTCCTTTTGGGGGTTAAAGAAGTGGGAAGAGCAGGAGTTTCAGGATTGTTGATTTCTGGGTTCTGTTTGGTAGATAGTGGAGAAGCGAGGGCTGCCTGACTGCTAATTCTGCCCAGATACAGGAGCACATGGGATGGTGGAAGTGATGTGAAAACCAAACCTTGAAGGACAAGGAGGTGAGCAGAGTGTTCCTGGCAGCACAAAGGTCTGGAGAATGAGAGATCATGGGCCTTACCTGAGGGAGGTTCATTCTGCCTGGAGCACAAGGGATAAGGGAGAGGCTAGTGGGCTGTGTCACACAAGCCCTTCTAAACCTCCTCAGAGCATCAGGATATGCCCTGAGATCACGGGAAGTTAGGGACTGATGAGGTCAGATACAGGGTGTTTTGTTGTTATTGTTGTTGTTATTGTTTGTTTGTTTTCCTTTCAAGACACTCTGTTGCCCTGGGTAGAGTGCAGTGGTGTCATCTAGCTCACAGCAACCTCAAATTCCTGGGCTCAAGTGATCTTCCTACCTCAGCCTCCCAAGTAGCTGGGACTACAGGTGCATGCCACCACACCTGGCTAATTTTTGTATTTTTTGTAGAGACAGGGTCTTGGACAATGTTGCTTAGGCTAGTCTTAAACTCCTGGTCTCAAGTGGTCCTCCTGCCTTGGCCTCCCAAAGTGCTAGGGTTAAGGTGTGAGCCTCTGTACCTGGCCCAGATACAGGTTTTTAAAGTCCTTATTGGCTGTAGAGAGGGGCACAGAGAGTAGGAGGCAGAGGGTTAGGGAGACTTGGGCCTTGGTGGTGGCAATAATTAGTAGAAATGATTGGTTTCAAGAGACATTCCAGAGTTGGAATCAGGACTTAATGACTCACAGTGTGGGGGTCAGAGGAAGTATTATGGCTTGAATTGTGTCTCCTCCCCCACCCCCACCCCCCAAAAAGAGATATATTATAGTTCTAACTCCCAGTTCCTCAGTACCTTATTTGGAAATCAGGTCATTACTGGGGTAATTAGTTAAGATGAGGGTGGGCCCCTGAACTAGGGTGGGCCCTACTTCGATACGACTGGTGTCCTCATAAGAAGGTGGCTAGGTAAAGACAGAGACACAGAGAGAATGCCATGTGAAGACCAAGGATTGGAGTGATGCATCTGCAAGCCAAGGAATGCTGATGATTGCCAGCAAATCACCGGGAGCTAGGAACAGGCAAGGAAGGGTTCCCTACAGATTTCAGAGGGAGCATGACCCAGCTGATACCTTGATTTTGGACTTCCAGCCTCCAGAACTTTGAGAGAGTAAATTTCTGTTGTTTAGAGCCACCCAGTTTGTGGTACCCGGTTACAGAAGCCCTGGGAAACTAATACAGTGGGGAGTTTAGCCACACAGCAGTTATGTTGAACATCTAGGCTACTCTGAACTTTTATTATTGTAAGTATTACAGAGCAAGAAGAGCTGAAAAATATGAACTCAAAATTAAAAAGGAGAACCACAAAATGTTTTCAATTGATTCAGAAATGCCTCAAGACCAGTAGCAACTGCTGGAACTCACCATCCTTACTCCGCAGGTTTGTTGGGTGGTTTAGATGAGGTGATACATGTAAAGTCACTTTGTGTGATCTTAATTTAATTCAATAAATCCCCCCAGGCCATATGTTGGAATTGCCCATGTGAATAGTTACCACCCTCAGGACTGGCTACATAGTTTGTGGAATCCAGTGCAAAGTGAAAATGTGGGGCTCCTTATTCCAAAAGTATGAAGGGTTTCAAGGCAGTGAGAGCAGACTTTAAACCAGGAGCACAGTCTTCTGAATGTGGAGCCCTGTGCAACTGCACCCATGAAACTGACAGCCACCCAGGCCTCTTGCACTTTGGAGGGAGGGAGCCAGGCTGCCGTTTGGAAGAGGACTTGGAAATGCTGGGCTCTGCCCACAGCACCATTAGGGTAGGATGTGTGGAGGGGAAGAGGAACGGCTTAGGGCTGAGACTGAAGGAATGGACGTGGCACATGGCATGACCGTGCCCAAGGGATTGCCCTGCCCCAGACAGGGGACAGATGTTAGGCAATAGCAAATACAAAATGTGCTTAGATAATTAGATTGGGCCTGGATTGAGGCCTTTAGTGCCAACCAGAGGTATTTGAAATTATGAATATTTCTGAGCAGGAGTCCAAGTTGGTAGAGAGTGAAAAATGGAAAAGAAGGGTTGAACAATGAAAGCTATCTGGTTTTGAGTCTGAGTAAGTGCCCACCTTCTAAATCATTATCAAAAGCAAGATACAACCCTTTCTCCAATTCCGTGTAGGTGACACCCACTGATTCACTAAACGAGGGTTGTTGGTGTGATGAGTGTCATTCCCAGCTGGTTTAGCATCTCACCAGGCATACATACTCACCTTTTTGTCTTTTATGTAGTAATTTGAGAAATTATGGAAAATGCCTATACTTTTAGTATGTTTAATCCCTTCATTAGTGAAATGTCTGACCCAATGGCTAGGATTTATGGGTTTTTTTTTAGTATGGCCTCAAATCAGTGTATCCTGTAAGCATATTTTTTCTAGAGTATTTTTAGGTCTGTACATGTAGTTCTAGGTCAATTTCTCCTTCAGCCCACGCTGAGCCCTAATTGTGGCTATGTAATCTGAGCAGCGTGGTTAGTTAGGCCCATGGATGTGATGCCAAAGTGGTCTGTTTCTATGTTCCATTATTTCCTCCTCAACACACAGTCTACATGTCTCTCAACAGTTTCCCTTTACTCTACATACCTGTGAGCAAGGGACAACCATTCTACCTGGAACTGCTGCAACAGGATCTTAGGCTCACTAAATAATTATCCCTAGCTATAAAGTCAGTGGAACTTCAGTTTAAGATACAAGTAGGGACCATGAGGGTCTCTTGGATTTCGTGTTTGAATGAAACAGTCAACTATTACTACTACTACTGAAAGTATTTTTTATGATTTTGAAAACTGGAACAATCCAAGTTCTGCTAATTTCCTTAAATTCCCTTTTCTTTCAATCTTCTCAACTGCTGTCTATTCACCCTTTATCCTACCTTTAAAGCAAGAAAAACTGAAATGGTTGTTAGAGAGTTTCCACTTAAGTCAAAACAAAACCTATATAGTTTGAGTGATTAGTCAGGGACAGTTGACAAAAGGACAGTGCTGAAAAAGAAAAATGTTTCCCTAAAGTCTCAGAGAAAAGCAAGGAAGTTTGCACTGTGATCAAACTAAATGGGGTTACATAGTAATAAATAAAAATTTGAATGCCAGATGATTTTTTTTCTTGCTGCTATGTATTCATTCAGGTGGGCAAGGTAGATGGCTTAGGACTCCATGTTAAGTTTGTATGAATTAATGGATATTAGGAGAACGTGTAATAAGTGACTGCAGGATTGATACAGGTTCTGGATTTTTATGTCTCATCATTCATTTAAAAAACCCCAGAAACACTAATATAGTGGAAGCCATTGTCTCAGTTAAGTAACAGAAACTTCAGTAACAAGTGAACATTTATTTCTCCCTCTTACAGCTGTCCAGTGTGGGTGTCTAGCAGGTGGCCTTCCATGCAGTGATTCAGGGACCCAGGCTTCCCCCACCTGTGAGTGGGAGCCTCGGAGTCCTTTGCTTCCAGCTGGGGGACAAGAGAATGGAGGATACCCCAGGGGAGGCTTTTATGGGCCAGGCCTAGGAGTGGGATCTTGTCTCCTGTCCACACTCCACAGGCCACAACTCAGTGACATGGCTACATCTAATCCCAGGGAGGCTGGGAAATGATCACGTATGATGCAACTACTAAAAATAATGCTGGGGTTATATCCATTGGCCCAGGGGAAGTACCCATGATGTATTAGTGAGAGGAGTAAGTTTCAGAGTAACTTGTATATTGTATAATATACATTGTACATTGTATAACATTTACAAACAAAATGTGAAAATCTCTAATATACTGCATATCTTTGTATATTACTGGTAGAAGGTGCAGGAGGCTGCACACCCCAGACTCTCCACGTCTACAGGGGCTGGGGATGGAGACGGTGAGAGAGATACGAGCTTATTAACAGTTTCTTTACACATGTCTGGATGTGTAAAAAAACTCTCTGGAGTTTTTTTTTTTTTTTTTTTTCATTTCTTGTGATGATCACATAATTACTTTGGAATTAAAAGTTTCAGTATGATTTTAAAGTATTGAAACAAAGAAACATTTTATTATGACCCATGTAAATGGTTGGTAGTCTTAGTGAAATTTAGAAAAAAGAAGTGAAGAGGAAGAATGTGTTTGTGTGTCTCCACATTGTAATATTTTTGTTTCTCCAGGAAGGTATTTTTTCAAAGCAGAGCAGGGCTTGTGTGTGTATCAGGCTATGCTATACCCTGTCGAAAGTACACCACATTCTGATCTTTCTGATTCTGTACTTAGCAAGCTATCTCCATGTTAGAAATGTATCAGTTTTATGGTAAGTAAGTGCCCTGGACTTAAATATTTGGGCCCTAAAAGGATATATCTTTCACTCTAAATCAACATTCTGATTGGAAAAAAACAAAGGTACTCTGTGGTTTGGTTAGAATGGATTAACTCATCAGATCCTGATAACTGTTGTTGAAATTGATAAAATGGAATTTCCAAAACCACAAGGCTGAGACCTGGGCCCCTGACTTCGCAGAGATTCTTCCAATACCTAAGCCTTGGGAGGCTCACAGAGCCAACCAGCCTCACCCATGATCTGCTTGCTTCCTGTTGTGTTTTTTGTTGTTGTTGTTGTTATTGTTTGTTTGTTTTTCTCTTTTCAGGTCTCAGAGGTTGAAGACCCCATCTTTTAAGTCAAATTTTCTATAGTACTTGCCCTAGCATCTGGGTACAGTTTGACAATAAAAACAAACAAATAAAGAAAATGGTGGTGAGGATATAGGTGGTTAGTCGTGAGGGACTGCACGAAGCAGAGTTGGGCAAATGGTTGGCCAGTCCCCTTCCACTGCTAGGGATGCGGGCAGGGACAGGAATCAGGCGCCTTGTCTATTTTTACTCGCAGAAGACCCAGTTTGCTCTTGCTCAGGGCTTTGGCTCCTTAGTAAACTCTGCTGCGAAGGATGAATGAGGGGGGAAAAGGGGCTTACTTTCACTCCTATCCTTTAGAAGAGCTGTCTTGGAAAATGCACTTTTTAAGTTGTAAGCATCATTTAGTATCATTCAAGGCCCAGATAAAAGAACATCAATAGGAAACAAGGCACAATGGTCAAGGAAAAGAAGAATGATAAGAATGCTTGGTGCAACATTATCTGACCCACATAGAGGGCCTTGTGGGGTGTTTGTCTGCAGCCTGATTCACGGCTAAATAAGCAAGATGTCCAGACCGGATCACCAGTTTCTAGATATGTAATTGAATGGTTATCTACTATGCAGATGGCATGAACTAAAAGTAGTAGAAAAATAGTACAAAACATCCCTCTAGAAATCCTAAAGTCAATACAATTTAAAAAGTATTTGTTGAACACCTACTATGTGCCAAACACCATTTTAGCGACTGGCAAACACTAGTGAACACTTTTTTCTTACAATCTTGTAGTAAAGGGTGAGAGAGACAGAGATGCAGAAAAAAACAAACAAATTAGTGTGGTATGTGACACTGGGCCAAATGAAAGATTCTTATTGTACATTCTATTGGCATTTAGGGGATGGGAAGATCATAGCCTGCTGAAATAGTCAAAGAAAGATTAAATTTTGACCCAGACATTTAGGGATGGATTTGATTTAGAAAGGCAGAGAGGAAAAGGAAGCATATTTCACATGAGATTGTATAGCATAATAATGGGGACGTTTACAAAGTGCTTTACAGTTTGCAGAGCATTTTCTCAGCCATGATACAGAGGTGAAAGTAAGCAAAGCTTTTCAGAGCCGAGCACTGAGGCCAATCTGACTTAGCAGAAAATCATCTTCTCTCCTTTCCTCTCTCTCCTGTTTTCTCTTTTCTGATCAAGGTTCATGGCTTCGTATTGAATTGCTAATCCAAGGCCCTTTTATAGGGAAATTTCTCTACAAAGAAGTGGCAAAGAGAACCAGGAAACTGCATTTCTTAAAGAAAATGCATCTTAATGCTTGTGTGTGTGTGTCTGTGTATGTGCCTGCACCCACACGTGTGTGCACGCGCATGTATGCATGCCTGCTAACAGTCGTCATGAGATGCTTTCTATGCCCTTTGTGGTTTCTAATCCCAGATTAAATATCTCTTGGACCTTGAAAGATTTCCCTTCTCTAGCCAACCTTACTTCTCATCCTTTCCCCAAATCAGATCTCTTCTCCCTCCCTGTTTCCCAGCCCCACCTGACTTTCACATCTCTCCTGGTGCTCTCTGCTCTCTACCCAGGCTCCACCCCCCTCTCAGTTTTCAGGTCAAGCCCTTCCCCCTTCATGAGTTCTCCAGCTACAAATGCAACTGATGATCATTTGTAACACCGCCCCCCCCCCCCAGCCGTGGTGGGAGCAGGTGCAATATATCCCTTTGAGAATGTGATGAATGCATTGGGCCTTGGACACATATACACAAAAAATATGTGTCTAATTTCCAGGGATCCATGGTCCCTTGAAAACATTGCTTTTCTGTATCACATTGGTTTGGTACAAACCACATACTTCAATGCTTTAAAATATACTTTTACATCATTTTATCTAACATCTGTTTTCATAATTAGGTTAACCTTGAGGATAAGGCTGTTTTAGAATTTTTTGGCATCCCCCTCATAGAACGTGGTAGAATGTAGAGCACATAGGAATATTTAACAGAAAATGAAGGGGTAAACAAATTATATTCCATCCATATAATGGAATATTATTTAGTGACAAAACTAAATAAGCTATCAAGCCACAGAAAGACATGCAGGGACCTTAACTGCATACTGCTGAGCGAAGGAAGCCTATCTGGAGTGGCTGCATACTGTATGATTCCAGCTACCATATTCCAGAATAGGCAAGACCATGGAGACATTAAGAAGACAGTGGTTTCCAGAGATCTGGGGGGAGGGAGAAGGGATGAGTAAGTGAAACACAGAGAATTTTTAGGGCAGTGAAACTATTCTGTCTAGCATTGCAATGGTGGATACATGTCATTAAACATTTGTCAAAACAGATAGGATGTACAACACAAAGAGTCTGAACCCTAATGTAAACTATGGACTTTAGTTAATAACAATGTATCAATATTGGCTCATCTTCTGGTGATGGGCACACTAAAAGCCCCCACTTAAGCATTATACAAAGTATCCATGTAACAAAAACATTTGTACCCCTTTAATATTTTGAAATAAAAAAATTGACTCATCAAGTATAACAAATATACCACACTAATGCAAGATGTTAATGGTAGAGGAAACTGGAGGGTGGGGGAACAGGAGGTATATGGGAACTCTATTTTCTGCTTATGTTTCTGAAAACCTAAAACCACCCTAAAAAAAGGTCTATTAATTAAAAAAAGAGGAGTTTCAGATTTTGCCTATAGCCTCTAATGACTATTGGGATAAAGAATATGCACCATCTTAATGCAATGCAATGCATGTATTTTAGCATTTCAAAGGTTGTATCCATTGCTATTAAGCTCAGTTGAACTTGCTGCCTGACATCACATCGACACAATACCCATTTTTAAATGAACTGACTGAATTAGTAAGATATGTGCTCACGATACAGACTCAGTCCAATCCTAATGTCAGTGAAAGACTCCACACTTAATGCACAAATTTCAACATGAAGAAAATCCATTAAAATATAATTAGTAAGTCTCACACATAAATAGAAAGAAGGCCTATGTAGACCTTGTTGCCATTTAAAAGAGTCCTTTCTTCTTGATATGTTTTTATATTGTTAACAGAAGCTTTGAGGAAAAGCCATATCTACCTGGAGCAAAATGAGTATTTGGAGCCACAGAAAATCAGTTTAGTGAGTAACGGGACCAAGTTCAGTGTCTTATTTTCAGCTTTGAAAGAACATAGTCAGGTAACTGACCCAGGTAACTTCTCCCCTGCGGTTACGCCAGCATTGATTATCCTGAGGTCAGGAAGGGATTTGGCCACAATATTAGCCATTGGCCCGACACTGATCCCAATATAATTTCATCCTGTTTGATTATTAAAATAGCTGACTTGATAGAATGCACCATTCCAAAGTCCTATTATTCTGTCCACCTTAACAAATATTGTAAATTAACTTCACAAGATAATGACTCAGCTGGTCGGCTAGAAAGTGCCTCCTTATGAGATGGGAAAAGGAAGGCTTTTTTCCCTGCTATTCTGCCAAACTTTCTTATCCCAAACGAATCTCCCAGCTCTCGCCAGCTCTCTGCCTTCCTGTGTGCTCTTTGGCTTTGGGAAGGAGGAGAAGCTAGAAGAGTTACATAAAGGGTCAGCCCACAGTCGATAAGTACCGCTGGCTGCTCTGAAGTGTCTACCCCTAAATGCAGATACAGTATTCATACCTACCCCCAAAGGGCTATGCTGTCCTCACAGTGACTCCCTGGACCCTGGCCATCGATCTGGCCACATGGAGCATTCATTCAATTCCGTGTATTACCTTCTTGAATAATTATAAAAATAATGCTTTCCAAATAAAACAAAGATATACTTGCTTAAACTCTCCTTCTTGGAACATTCATGATATGCATTCAAGATACTTAGCCTGGGGGTCAGCATTGTGTACACACAATAAATCTTAGTTTATCGAGAATCCAGGCAGTCATGAAGCTCAAATGACGAGAGTTTTTTTTTAACTGACAGAAGTCAAGGAGGACAGTCACTGCTCAGACAATGAGATTCAAGCAAGTGCTATTCTGAGTCTGTGAGCTCTGCAGGGGAGAGAAGGGAGGAAGGAGGCAAACTGGGAGAAAGGCAGGGCAGCCCAAAGAGAAGAGAACAGCCAGTAGAGTGGGCAGAGAAGAAAGCATTACAGGGGAGGAAGATAAGAGATGGATGCCCAAGCAAGGGAGAAGGAGGTTGCCAGGCTGGCAGACTAGGGAGGAAGGAGGGAGATCCCAAGTGGGTGGGGTAGTTTCCACTGCGTTGCAAACAGAGGAAGCCAGACGTTGTTCCTCAATGCACGTGATCAGCTGCCTACCGTATGGCTTCCGAGGTTCATGAGGAAAACAAGAGCAGAAAACAAAATGCTGTTCAGCTGGGCTAACATTGCAAAATGGTAATCTGTGTAAAGTTTGAGAAGTGTGAGGGTAGAAACCTTCCATACAGATCAGTGTCTTTGTGCATTTCATACATCAAGGCTCAGAGAACATTTATCCCCAAACCATGGCAGTTCTATTTTAGATAAAGTTTCAAACCAGCCATAATTCATGTTCCTAAGGGTGACCCTGAAACACAAGAAGAACCTAAGAAAACATCTGAATTTCCAAACAAAGATTAATTATGTTGAGTGTGGTTTGACTAGTGAGCGCAGTTTGAATGTTCAGTGTATGTTACCATATTCTAATTTTTTGGAGACTGTGAATCCACGTGATAGAATCAGACATCAGTGCCATCGTCTCCCCTTCTCACCATTGGTTCTCTCTTCTTTACCTCCACGTGCTGCCAATCTTTTCTTCCGACTATTTCTTCGTCCCTTCTTTGCCATTCTTGGTGCCTTTAGTGAAGCCCAGGTCCTCATTTACTGGCCTTCCCCTTGACTCCTATTTCAGCCAGCACGTGTGTCCTAGAACAACTTCCTTAACATGGTGTTCACTTGGTGGCAGCCCCACAGTGCATGAGGTCTCCTGGTTCCCTACAGCAGCAGGAAACTCATTATCAAGCCCTTTCCACTGATTTCCCATCACCCCCCACCCACACCTCCTTCTCCACTCCCAAGTTCTAAATCAGAAACTTGTGGGCCATCTTGTATTCCCTGCTCTTCCTTAAACAGCCCATCAGGAAGCCCTGCAGATTTCACTTCCAGTGTTTTCCTGGCTACTGCTGTTGTGTCTGTGTTCACCACGCAAGTTCAGGCCAATGCTACCCCTCATCGAAGCTCTGCAAGAATCTCCTGACTCTTCTCCCTGCTCCTTGCTACCCCCTCTGACCCATTTTCCACACAGTGGCCCAGAAGTAACCTTTAAAAATGCAAATCAGAGGCCAGGGGTGGTGGCTCATGCCTGTAATCCTAGCAGTCTGGGAGGCCAAGGTGGGAGGATCACTTGCAGCCAGGAGTTTGAGATCAGCCAGAGCAAGAGTGAGAACCCATCTCTACAAAAAATAGAAAAATTAGCCAAGCGTGCTGGTGCACGTGCCTGTAGTCCCAGCTACTTAAGAGGCTGAGGCAGGAGAATCACTTCAGCCCAGGAGTTTGAGGCTGCAGTGAGCTATGATGATGCTACTGCAACTCTAGCCCAGGTGACAGAGCAAGACCTTCTCTCAAAAAAGTAAAAAATTGCCAACCAGAATGAGTCATCCCTCCAGTGGCTTCTCATTGCACTTAGGATAAAGTCCAAAATCCTTGCCATAGCCTCCA
This sequence comes from Varecia variegata, assembly GCA_028533085.1. Classification (NCBI taxonomy): domain Eukaryota; kingdom Metazoa; phylum Chordata; class Mammalia; order Primates; family Lemuridae; genus Varecia; species Varecia variegata. Next base: position 174,180,206 of record CM052437.1, read on the forward strand.
AGGCCCTGCCTGGCTCACCCTCTACCTCCCTCCCCCCAAGACTTTAATTCCCCTGACCACACAGGTCCCCCACTGTTTCCCACTTTCTGGGGGATCTGTTGGGGGCATCTTGTAACCAGCCTCTTCCCTGCTTCTCGACTGGCCGCACCTCTCACCTTTTGGGTCTTGGCTAAATATCTTCAGAGAAGCCCTTTTGGACCTCGCTTAATAGTGTCATTCCCACTTCTCACCATTATTCTTACTACCATGTTTATTTCCTTCATACCTTATTATTACAGTTTGCAATGATTGTGTTTGTTTCTTTGTCTTTTGTCTGTCCCAACTGGACTCAAGGTTCAAGAGGGCCTGGTCTATGTTTATCTTGTTAACCAAAGGGATACATCGTTCCTCAAACTACATGATTATATAACAGCTAATATATATTGAGCTCCCAACACAATGCTCAATATGTATTAGCTCAATATATGTTAACTACTATTTTGTTATCATTTCTAGATGATTCCAAACTCTTCAGGTGGAATATCCTCTCTTCTAACTAAGGGTGTCTGTGCCCTTCTCACATCTCCTCGTCTTCTCTGGCACTCCCTTCACCTGGCATCCTGACCATCCTAAATTTGGAGTCTTTTTCCATTGATTGCTGAATTGTTTCTTTCACTTTTAACAACTCTCATTTGACCAATCTGATCTTTCTTCCTCTTTTTACAAAAATCCACCATAGGAATTGTTCATACGCAACTGTAGTTCCTCATTCTTATTTATTCCTTCCCTGCATTCAATCAACATCTTCCTATCAATTTTTTTATTACTCCAAAATAATTTTGAAAATGGTTTAGAAAGTTTCAAAAATAATCCCACTGGTATTTTACTTGGAATTACATTAATCTTGTCAGTTAGTTTGAGGCAAATCAATATCTTTTGCAATTGTGAACTCTCCCTAATAGAGAACACCCCACATTTTTCCACTCAGGTGTTTTTGTAAAAATTTCCCCTAACATTAATAGTTTCACTAGACTATACCTAAATCTTGGTCTGTTTTTATCAATTTTTCCTGACCTGTGATGAGTTTTCACCTACAGATGCAGGTCTTGCTTCAACATAAAAAGATTTTCTTTTCTAATATCCTTGAATATTTCTGCTGCTCCTTTCTTCCCTCTCCTTTAAAGCTGGATTTCCATCATCCATCTTCCAAGTCTAAATCTTGTTTCTGACAGTTTTGATCTCTTTGTCCTTTTCTTCTGCATTATGGAAGAAAGTCTCAAACTTGTCTTATTATACTTTTCACTGATTGTATTTTCTTCCTTGCCACTTCTAACCATTGTAGTTGCTAAATTCACTTAAAATTCTGCTGTCATTAAATGTTTTTTTCATTCGTTTCTTTTCTTTTTTTCTTTTTTTTTTTGAGACAGAGTCTCATTCTGTCACCTGGGCTAGAGTGCTGTGGTGTCAGCCTAGCTCACAGCAACTTCAAACTCCTGGGCTCAAGCAATCCTCCTGCCTCAGCCTCCTGAATATCTGGGAATACAGGTGTGTGCCACCACATCTAGCTAATTTTTAAAATTTTCAGTTGTCCTTTTCCCTCTGGATGCTCTCCTTGGTGACCTCACAAGCTCAGTGCTTTCACCACCGTCCACATACCTGGTGTCTGGTCCAGGGCCCCAGCCCAGATGTCTCCCAAGCTTTCTTTAAAGAGCCAATTGGCTGCTGGATGTTTCTACTCAGAGGTCTCCCAGACCAGACACTGCAGACTTAGTGTGTAGAAGCTACACTAGTCACCTTTTCCCACAGAATGTATCTCCTGCACGGTGGATGATCCATCCAACCTGGGAGTCATCCTGGATGCCTGCCTCTAGTCTGGCCTTCTTCAGTCAAACTGTCCCTGCTTCTGGGAAGACGATCACTCCTCCTAAATTCCTCCAGAGCCTCCAGCTCCAGATCCTCAAGGTGGTCTCAAAGGTCATCTGGGGCTTGGTCTCTCTTGACCTCATCTAGCTCTGCTCCTTGCTGTATTCTGTTCCCAGTTTTCTGCACAGCTTGGAGTTCCCTGTCTGCATCTGTCATGGCCTTGCCTCTATCTGCTGGTAAGTGGCCTTCTGGGGAGGGGAACAGTCTCTGACCTGCAGCATCTGCTGACTTCTCTAGTGCAAATACTCCCATCACGGCCAATTGCAAACTACCAACATGACTTCACTGAGCGTGGAGCCCCTCAAGGGCATACCTAGTAGTAAAATGTATTAAAATAATTAGGGAATTATGTGTTTTTAGTAATTATTATCTTTATTTTTAATATAATTTATTTAACTGTAAACTTATATAGTTCAATTTTTAATAATGGTCACACTTAACAACCAGCTGGCAAGATCCCTGGACATTTAGCCACTGGTCTCCTGAGCTGGTCGAAGCCAGCTTCTTCCTTTAGCTGGGAGCGCACCCCTCTTCCACTCCATTGTTACTCTCACCGCATTGCAGTGATCTGTTTATGCACCTGTCTCCCTTCCTTTTCCACGGGCTTCTTGAGGGCAGAGGCTATGTCTCATTCAGCTTGGTAATCCCAGTAAAGTGCCTGGTACACAGTCCACAATGAGTGAATTATTAAGGAGTTGCCAATGCCATTTCTGTTCCCACAATCCCTTTCTCATCTATCTCCATTCCTAATCACTTTGGGAAAGGACCGCTCTTGGCTGCATAATGGAACAGCGTGCCAGGCCTCCGTAAAACAATGCTTGTTGACTGGGTGGACTCGCCAAGCAGACTAGAGCATTTATAAGTGTGAATAGCTTATTTATGTGTACTTAAAGTTGGAAGACGTGTGCTCTCCCAAAGAGTCCCCAGACATGGGGTCTCCATGCCCCTGACTATCATGGCTCATGCTGTGTCTATGGAATGCAGATGCGTCACTTGTGGGAAAGGGTTGTATTAGAGTTCTCCAGGGGGACAGAACCAACAGGATATGGATGGATAGATAGATAGATAGATAGAGATATGGACATGTGAGAGTGATTTATTAGGGGAACTGACCCACATGATTATGGAGGCGGAGAAGTCCCCCGATAGGGCACCTGCAAGCTGGAGACCCAGCCATCCCAGTAATGTTGCTGAGTCCAAGTCCAGAAGCCTCAGAACCACAGAAGTTGAAGTGTAACTCTCAGTCCAAGGCCAAAAGCCTGAGAACCCAGGGGGCTCCTGGTGTAAGTCCCAGAGTCCAAAGGCCAAAGATCTTGGAGTTCTGATGTCCAAGGCCAGGAGAAAAAGGGTGTCCCAGCTCCAGGAGAGAGAGCTCATGAATTCACCTGTCCTCTGCCCTGTTGTTCTCTGCGGGCCCCAGCTAATTGGACGGTGCCCGCCTACACTGAGGACAGATCCTCTCCACTCAGTCCACCCATCCCCAGGCCAGTCTCCTATGGAAATGCCCTCACCGACACACCAGAAATAAAGCTTTCCCAGCTATCCAGACATCGCTTAACCCAGTCAAGTTGACACCTAAAATTAACCATCTTGGTGATCATTTAAGGTATTTCCATTTGATGGCCTGCAGCTCTCTAAGCCCAGGCCTGGTCATTTTTACTGAATGAAAATTAATATTCTAAGTCATCATTCCGACTGGCAGAAAATCAGAGTAATGCACCAGGAAGAATTACCTGTTGTGCTGAGCAGAACAGCGATTGTCTATTGCGTGACAGGTGCTATATTAGTCATGGGGATGGACCAATGCAAAGGAATCCATAAATGTAATGATGATGATTTTTTTTTTAGTTTCTAAAGGGGATGTTTACTGTTTTAATGACATAGACTCTATTTTCTTAGCGTTTTTAGAATGACTCATATTATTGTAGCCAATTAATGGCATAGGCAGTTTTCTCAGAATGCCTAATTTACCACACTTCTACAGAACTTCAGCTCAAGCCTCACTCAGAAGTGCACTCTCTAGAATTATTTTATACTAGGATGACTTATTTATATAACAGAATCTTTTTGTTTTCTGAGAAGATTCAACAGTTCCATTAAGCAACAGCAAAACTAATAGTCACTTCTCCAGAGCAGACTTCAATCTTAGCAAGATTTATATTTCAAAAATAAATATTTAAAAGCAAATCATAACAGAGCTAAAACCAACAATATCACACATACCCAAACTACGCCAGTTAGTCTGGGTTCATATCTTGTAGGAATTCTATGTTTCTGAAAACTGAGAGAGATTTTGCCCTCTCCCTAAAGAAAAGTTGGGGGTCTTATTCTATCCATACACAAGCTGGTCTGAAAAGCAAAATCAAAAGACTGAGGTCACTCAAATTTAATCCAAACTTAATTCACATCTGAGTAAGTAGAATTTGCGACAATTTATTTTTTGATTGGATTCAACCTGAAAAATGTTGAGATTTCTCAAGATCTCTTTCTGCAGGGAAACATAATTTCTTGCCTATGATGGATACAAATCTATGTGTACTCTGCACATACAGTCACTCTTTGTCGCATTTGATAATGGGTCACATTTGTGGCGAACAGATGTTTCCCAAGAGTCTAAGATTCATGAGCAAAGCTGTGGTGCAGGTAAGAGAGGTGAGCTGTTCTCACTAGATGTTTCAAAATGGCATCAAAATTGGCCTGAAAGCCAAATTATCCCCACTGGAGAAGGACAAAATGGCACGTGCAGACTCTTTTTTGCCTGTCTTTGGATAGATGTTGCTTAGGGGGATTGTCTGTGTCTGTCCTTGATGGTTCCGGGCTAGAAATGATTCCATGGCATTGTGGAACTAAATTCTGGAAGGAAAGTCTAGACATGGTCTACAGACTCAATAACTAACTGTTAAAAGAAAAAATTAAAAAAAAAAAAAAAGGAAAGAAGACAAAAAGGAAAGGAGTTTTTCACACTGACAAGAACCACATGAGTAATTAACCCTAAAGATGGAAATAGCAAATGACTTTTGGCAAGGGATATTTTCTGAACATTTAAAGCAGATTTGATTGCTTTGTAATACCTCAGATGGCATGGAATAGACTCTATTGTGAATGAGAAATACCCCTTTTTAAATTAGCAAAGTCTTAAGTTAACCCACAGGGCAGCGTCTCTGGCCAGGTGGAATACTTCAACCTCGCACTTCCTGGCCTGTACCCTTTAGATCAATTGTGTTTCATAAATTTCAGGAGTGTGCCCAGAGCAGATGGTTGAGACATGGGAGTGATCATAAATCCGGGCCTCAGTGGCTTCCAGCTCCCAAGTTCAAGGCTCTCAAATGCTGGCCTTGGCACAACCGGAATTCATGCCATCGAACAGTCTTCCACAGGTGGTAATTCAGTATCTTAGGTTCAGTTCTCATTGCCGACCTTGAAAAGCAGCACTGTATGGGAATGTTAAAATAGCTCTTTTTCCTGTGCACCATAAAAGTCTAGACGGAAGCTCTTTCCAAAGCAAAGAAAATTAGGTTGAAATGTTCTACGCTTTGTGGTCAAGACTGAATTCCTACGGAGCAAATATGCACAAGCACGGGGAGATGGTATTGACCCCACATGGTTGGGGTGAACTTCCTGGTGGCCGAGGGAGGGAACAAACACCCTCGGTGCACAGTTATCCTTGTACCGGATGCTTTGGCCCAAACCAAAAGTTTTCTCAGGACTTTTTTTTCCTCTTGTTATAAAAGTAATACATGTTCATTCTAGATTTTAGGAAGTTCAGACAAACATAAGAAAAAAACTTTTCTTCGTCTTCTCCATGTGTACATGCAAAAGCCTCTTTTGCCTTGGGTTGTGTTTTGGGGATTATGCCTAAAGACAGTGCTCTTCTTAGAGACTGTTTTCGAAAAGAGAAGGAGGGATGTACAAGGAGTGGATGGAATATGTTCACTTTTCCACATTCCCCTCCCCAGTTTGTGGGGAGAGGTGGCGAGCCCCAGGGTCCCGACTCATAATGTGGCGCCCGACAGCTTCCCATGACACACGGGCAGTCACTCTGCCTCACCTACAGATCCCTGAATGCCTGCACAGAACCTGGAGGCTCATTTGGTTAGTCCTCTTGTTACAGCAAGTGTTACAGCGAGTGGTCCCCAGGACAAACTGAGCGGCACACAGAGAGTCGGAGAATCAAGGTTTATTTGCCGGCAGGCTCAGAGGGGTCTCGCCACCAAATTCTGAGCCCCATCTACCCAATTGTTCCCACTTTTATTAAGTTAGGGTGATCCAAGGGGTGGGGTCTCAGGTGACTAATGCCCACCAGGTAATAGGTTAGGTTAGTTGCTGCACCAGGTAATAGGTTTAGTGTTATGCCGATGTGCCAGGTAACAGGTTAGTATTATGCTGATGTGCCAGGTGTTAGGTTAGTATTATGCTGATGCGGGTCTTCCCTGAGGGGTGGGGGTCTCAGGGGGCTGCTGTGTTCAGTAATAGATGGGGGTTTTCCTTATCACTCAGAGGAGGCACTCATTCTGTTTGGGGGTAAAGTTTGGGGAAGAACATTTTGGTGAAGGCCTGGGCCTTTCATGTCCAGTGTTCCAGAGACCTTCCAGCATTGGGTCATGGACGCCCTTTCGGGATATGTCTGAGTAACTGCCGCTGATTATCTTGTAGGCATCTTGTCATTTCCTTCAGTGTCAGTCATTCTGTGCTGGCCATGAAAACACAATTCTGGTCCAGGGGCTGGAGGAAATTCATTGTCCATCGGACTGGGTACAGCTTCCTCAAAGTGTTTGAGATGGAAGAGTAAGTCCAGGGTTCCTTAGGTTTGTCCAAATGTTTGATTATTTTAAATTCTGCTTCTTTTGAATGATAACACTCATGGTAGATTATGGTAGAGTATGGTCACCTGAACTGTCATCAGACCTTTGGTTGGGTCCCTGAATCCCACATAACTGTTTTTCTGGAATTATATCATTGAAGCTATCTTACCTGTCACTTAGAACTCAGGAACTCTAGAACTCAAGGGCTATGAGTTCTCCAGATCTACTGTATAGCTGTGTTAAATGTTAATGAATACTAGGTTTAATGATGACAAACATAGAATGTATACATTTTTTCTGCTAAAGCAGATGTAAGTCAGAGTTAGGACATTTGGGACCCAGTTTCTACAGCAGTCAGGATGAATGAATGCAAAATGGGAGCCTCCCAGGTTCCACCTCCTCTCTATTCTACAAAAGCTTGTCTTTTAAAACAAAAAATATTTTTATTTATTTATTTTTCAGAGACAGAGTCTCCCTTGCCCAGGCTGGAGTGCAGTGGCTTGATCATGACTCACAGCAGCCTTGAACTCCCGGGCTCAAGCAATCCTCCCACCTCAGCTTCCCAAGTAGCTGGGACTACAGGTGTGCACCACCATGCCCAGCTAATTTCTAATTATTTTTTGTAGAGACAAGGTCTCACTATGTTGTCCAGGCTGGTCTCAAACTCCTGGAAATCCTGCCCTCAAGTGATCCTCCCACCTCAGCCTCCCAAAGTGCTGGATTACGAGTGTGAGCCAGCATTGGGTCATGGACCCAAAAGCAAAAGTCTTTAAGCCGGCGGTGGTGGTGTGCGCCTGCGATCCCAGCTACTTGGGAGGTTGAGGCCTTGAGCCCAGAAGTTTGAGAACAGCCTATGCAACATAGTGAGACCCCCAACCTCAAAAAAAAAAAAAAGATCTTTCCTCCCAGTCTGTTGGCGTCGGTGTGGGTCTGGTTTCCATCTCTCTGTCTGGCCCCCTTTGAGCTGGTGTTTCTTCTGGACTGTTTGTGTGGCACTGATGCTGCCTTCCCCCAGCACCACCTTTGTTCCCTGTCTTCCTGGATGAAGCACTTCTATGTCCAGATGGTGTCATCCCTTCACTACAGAAAATCATCAGGTAGAAAGAAAGAGCCTCTGAGCCACGTCGCTGCCCCGCGTTGTGAAGAGCAGCTCCCCCTCCCCCCGACCCACAGCTGCCCTCCCCGGCAGTTCAGCCCACGACCTGGCCAACTGGCTGGTTCTCCATGAAGGTTGAAAGTCTGGACCACATGGCTCCAACGCCCACCTTCTCACTCAGGTTTGTTGGGAAGCTTTGCTGGTATGATATATCTCAGATTCAAAAAGTTGGGCTCTCGACTGCTCTCAACATGAGTGGTACGATGAAAACAGTCTGAGCTCTAGCCTTGTCCGGGCGAGGCTCGCTGAACTGGCCAACCCTGCGTGCAACTGCTTGGTCAAGTGCACACTCATCACGACCTTGTCTGAATCACAGGGTTCTTGTCACCATCAGATGTGCAAGTCCTAATATAGGTAGGAAAATATGGCTCCCCAGGGTTCCGATGAGCGAGTTCTAGGGCCTCACTGAACCGGGGTGCTGGGGAAACGTGGCACAGGTTCTGAAACTGAGCAACAAAAGAAAGGATGCTTCACTAAGAAGTGAACGCCTCAGAATTGGAGGAATTCAGGCAGAGGCCAGGTGACGAGATGTCAGGGATGCTGTGAAGGTGGACAGCTGGACGAGGCACCTGGGGTCTCTGGGTGGTATCCAGACTTTTCCAAAGATCATGATTCTTGGCACTGACCTGGAGTCCTCACAACCTCTGCACCCTGTGGTCTCAACTTGGGTCTGCTGTCTTGGGCCCTGGGTGGCGAGCTCCCTGAGCACAGAGTCTCCTCTATTGCCCTCCCCTCGCACCTGTCCCTGTGGCTCTCACTTAGTGGGTGTTCCACAAGCACCTCCTAAATGGGTGATGGTGCACCTGCTCCTCCAACCCCAGCTATGAGCGTAGGTCCTGTCCCCTATCCAAGCTGGTTTGACCAACTTACAAAACTTGATGGGAGAAGGAAAGGCATTTACATGATACTGACAAGGAATAGGATTTGGATCTCAATTTTGCTACCCAGGGATTCTGATGTAGGAGAATGTGAATTGAAAGCTGACATTTGGACTGTGAGTTTGAGAAGAGAACTCTGGCCTTGCTATCCCAAGGCTGTGGGAGAAGCACAGGGATCAGGACAGGGGGAAAGAGAGAGACAGACAGACAGATGGGGAAGCGTTCTGCAAAGCAGCCAGTGGGCAGAGGAGCCGCCATGGGCCTCCCAGGCCTTACCTTGGCAATCTTCCTGGTTTCTAGGTAGCCTGGCCAAGCAGGCAGAATGATTTGATCAAATGCATTCAGAGGTTACCTCTTTTGAAATGTATTATTTTAATCTTCAGTTCATTCAACAAAGCACAAGTAGTGAATAACACACCCCAAACTGATTTTGTTGGTAAACATCACCCAACTGTTTTCTTATTAATTTACCTTGGCAATACCTCTCTATTATGTAATTAAGTGAGATTTCAGACCCATGTTTACTCCCATCCCACACATACCTTATGTTGCCTCGTCTTCAACTGCCACATTGAGAGAAAGGACACACTTCTCAGTTCCTGAGAACCCTGAATTATCCTGTTGGGAGATAGGACAGAAAATGACTCCAGGTAGTCGTGTGGCAGTGAAGTGTAGGGGTGGGACCAGGGCTTCCGGAGGAGGCGGTCACTTCAGAGAAGAGAGGTAGGGAGGGGGTGGCCCTGCTCAGCAGGTGAGCAGGAAAGCAGTAAGCAACACATCCCCCCACGGGAAATGCCAGAATAGGTATTTCTGGAATAAGAACCTCAACCAGCAAAGTGATGGCGGTATCTTGTGAAGAAAAGTTCACAGCGATCCTCGGTGAGGGTTGGACAATTCTGGCCAGTTTGGTACACCTGCCGGGAAGGACGGGAAGCCAGGGCCTCTCCCGGGGACGGAGGACTGTGTTAGAGGAAGAATGGGGACATTCACAAACAGAAGCAGAGAGTTTGCTAGTGCGCTGCTGCTTCCGGCCTGAGGTGTCCCTCAGAGGTGCCGTCTTTGAATCTAATGTGCAGGTAGTTGGAGCGAAACCCTCTAGGCAAGGTTCTTTTGCCTGGGTTCTGATTCAGTCGGTCTGGGCAGGGCTTGGACTTTAGAATTTTTTAAAATCTCCCCCAGTGCCTCTAACGCACAGGCAGGGCTGGGAAACACACGGTTCCCAAAGAGGGTCCGGACAGGCAGTAGCAGCATCGCCTGGGAATTTGGTAGAAATACAAGTTCTCAGGCCCCAGCCCAGACCCGCTGAAGTAGAAATTCTGACAGTGGGGTCCTGCCATCATGTGCCCACAAGCTCTCCAGGTGATGTGGTGCTCTCTGAGGTCGGAGAGCTGCTACACCAGGGATACCTGCACCTCCGGATGCTGCCCTCTCCCTGCCCCAGTTCTCTCAGAAATCCTGTTCCTGGCTCCCCCGCCCGGCCTGGAAACCTGGAGTCTTCCTCACAGGGCTGCATGAGCAGGTGGGCCAGGGCAGCTCCAGGGCTGCTCACCTGCACGCTGTGTGGACGAGGCAATCTTCCAGCAGGTGGGTGCAGCGTCCTGGGGAAGGCGTGCCTTTTCCTGAGCTGCACAAAGTCAGGGTTTAGTCCAGTGGTCGTGTTTCCTGGACTTCCTCCTCTCCCTCCTTGCCAGCCAGTTGCCAGATCCTCTAGTTGTTCTGCCTGAGGAGGGTCTCCTGGATCCTCCCCGCAGAGCGTCACCACCCATCTCCTCACCTGTCTCATGCCTCAGCCCTGCGCCCTAGAACCATGCGTCTCCCAGTGGGTCTCCCCAGGGCGCAGTCCCCCTGACCACCCAGCACCTCACCTGTCTTTCCCAACCCCCCTTGGAACTCATCCCTTCCTCCGCCTTCCGCCCCCTTTCACACACGTGCTGGAACACGGGCACACCCCTGCCCGCACGCACGTGCACATGTGCCTGCTTCGCAACACTCTTGTCCAGGCGGTCCTGCTGCCTGCAGGGTAAAGTCCGCTCTCCTCAGCTGGTATGCAGAGGCCCCCACCTGCCCCTTCCCACTGCGCCCCCCTTATCTCTCGCCAGCCTTCCTCATGAACCCAGCCCTCCTGCCAAACTGGTCTGCGGGTAAAACCCTGATAAGATAAGTGAGTAAAATTAGAGCCCACAAACCCGGAACAGGTAGAGGCAGCCACAAGGGTGTCTGGCTGGGACAGCTGCAGAAACGTAGAATGCTCAGGGGTCGGAATGGTACACGCAGAGCTTTGAGTTAAATAGCAGTAAAAGGAGGTTATGTTGAGAATGGCACTGAGGACTCAAGGACTCAGTGGACCTCTCTCTGTGTCTCTCTGTGGTATTTCATTAGCTATATCTTTCTTAGAAAATCTAGCTTGAGAACTGATTTTGTGGCTACTTCAATAACCTGATATATTTGATTGAAAACTGACCAGGTGCTTCGATTATGGGAACAAACCTCAATTTTATTCAGGTGTTCTCGTAGAAAGAGCGTCGCTGCCCACCTTTATAACCTGAAGAGCACTATTGCCACCTGGTGGCAGCTACCTAAACTGTAGGCAGAAGTGCATTCATTCATTCCTCCAACACTTCGTGGACACCTACTGAGCGACCAGCGGGCATTCTCCCAGCCACCGGGGTACACTGTTGAATCAGAGATGGGCTCTCTTCTCAGCAAGCTTATGTCTAGTGTATAGGTCGAGGCAAGCTTCCTGGGTAGGCTTGGGGTGCTATGGCAGGACACATCATCCTTGGGAGGTCCTGGAGGTCTTCCTTGAGGAGGTGATGCCTACTCTAACTCCTGGAAACGCACAGGAGGGAGCCTGGCCTGATTGTGGAGGGTACGAATATAGGATGACACAATAGGGGCCTGTTGTAACTCAGGTGGGTGCAGGAACAAGGCAGGCTGGGGTTTCAGTGCAGAGACCAGCGCAGACGGGGAGGGAGCTGGACCACTGTTCAAGGTACCAGGTTAGCTTCTCCAGGAAAAGCGAATATTTCTGATTCACATGACGCATGGGCATGTGGAGAACTGAGCCTCGATTCCAGTAGGAACCACATTCCCGGAGGCCCAGTTGCGGGGTGAACTGAGCATCACTCAGAGACAGTAGGGAAGACTGGGTCAGAGGTCAGCACCCCAACATCTCAGAGGCTAGTCCCTCTCCATCCCTGACCCCTGAACTAGGGCTTCAGCTCTCAGGGGTGCCTTGACGCCCTCCATCTTGTTCTAGTGGCTTGTTTGCTATGCAGGACACACCCAGCGTGGGACCCTCCTTGTGGCAGGAATGCTATGTGTTCCCCACACCGCCTTCCTTTGCCTCCTGGGCTGACTTCACCGCCCAGCCTCCTTTGCAGCCAGGTGTGGCCATGTGTCTGAATTCCGGCCAATGGAAAGAGGGTGAGAGTGTGTACACCGCTTCTGGTCCTGACCATCCTCCTCTTCCCCAGATGACCCAGCAGAGGCATCCGAGGTTCTGGTGCATCATGCGGTCACAAGATGGAAGGAGCCCAAATCCCTGAATCACTGCGTGGAGAGCTGCCCACGGAACGCCCACATTTGAGAAATGCACTTCTGTAGGGTGAAGCCCTTGAGATTTGGGGGCTCTCTGTCACCACACTTATTTTATTCATTTTCCCCCTCAAACTTAATTCTTATTTCTAAGAATAAGAATCTTCACCGTTCTGGTGGAGACTGGGGCTCTCTGACCCGCTGATGTATTTCCTTGGAGGCAGCTGCTGCCAAAACTTTTGACCGTCTTCTGCTTTAGATTTCTTCTTATCGGGCCTTGTGTGAATGTCACTGTGTCCTTCTTGCTCTGTGGTGGGACTTCTTGGTGCTGATAACTTGCCTGGAATAGCACTCGTGGCCTTGCCGTCAAATTGTGGATTCCGACTTCTGCTTTCTGGGCACGCAGTCTGTCTCCTCAGTGCCTGCCCCAGCCCCAGCGACGAGGAGGTGAAAAATGACTGTTCCAGGCACTAGCTCACCTGGAAGCTCCAAGACTTGCCTTAAGGCAGTCGAGCCATCTGCTGACTCTCCATGCTCACAAGCAGAACTATGTCTAATTATCAACGCACAGCCACAGTCAGCCACGAGGAGTGCCAGGAGAGATTCGACGACAATTTGGAAAGCGCTAACATCTGACAAACTGAGATCTTGGGTGTCCTACATTGATAGAGAGGCCCAACGTGAAGGACATCGATGGGCCACGACTGATTAGCAGCATCAAGAGCAGCCTGTAATTGACGACTTTGTCCCCTGCTTCTGATGACATGCACAGCCAAGGTCTGAATGGTGGCATTGCTCGGGCCCCACCAACAGGGCTTGGTGATTAACGGGATGCGGGGGGAGGTGGGCGGAGAGAGAAGGAGCCAAGGACGAGCCCGAGCTGCTGGCTTGAGGCTGAGTGGAAGGAGGGAGGACGTACCGGGACAGGAAGACGGTATGAGGTTAATCACGGAGGGAGGCCATGACGCTGGGTCTAGTTTTAGAGATTTCAAGTCCAGCATCTGTGGGATGGCCATCGGAGGAGGCCTGGTGGGCAGCTGGACAGATTGTTCTGCAACTCAGGAAGGAGAATTGGATTGGAGAGAAGAGATTCGGGAGGGGCAAGCCTGAGGGTGTTGGTGAAAGCTGGGCGGGTTGGATGAGGTGTGATGGGCAATGTGGTTGTACAGTGATATTTAAAATATGGTCCCTGCCCTCATAAGCAATACAAAATCAAGATTTGACATAGACCTTAAAACTGTTTATGAGCCCATCCATGTCTCCATAGCAACCGTGGCGTGAAGAGATGGCTCTGCCCTTATCACAGGCAGAGGAAACGCACACAGATGGCTGTGGTCTCCACGGTCTTGATGCAGGAGACGTTCTCGCGTCACGTGGGGCCCACGGACAGTGGCTCCTGGAAATCCCACTCCTGCAGCCTGTCCCAGCCTGGGCCTCCTCCCACATCTCGGCCCAGAGGCCAAAGAGAGGGAGGGGGAGGGGTGAATCAGCTGTTTCTTCCCAAACCTCCTTTTCTATAGTTCTGCCTCTCCACACGCCCCACGTCCCCAAAGCCACTGTGGGGGTGGCCACCAGGACTGCACTGCCAGATCCAGAGAGGCTCCGGGAACCATGTCTCTTGGCTCTTCTGTAACATTCAATGCCCTCGGCCATTTCCTGCTTCTTGCACTGTCCCCTCTCTCCCCCATCATTCCTTCTCACTCTTTCTCAGCCTCCTCCCTGCTCCTCCCCTGCAAGGCTGCTCTTCTCGGCATTCTATCCACGGCACACTTCTCAATGCTCTGCCTGTTCTCTGTGGCCAATTTTACCCCCATGGCTTTGCCCCATCCACATGCAAAGGGCTCTCAAAATGCAAACTACTCCTCTACTTGAGATTTCTCTCCTGACTTCTACAGGTGTGGCCACCTCCTGAGCATCTATACCCGTGTGGCCACCAGCGGCCTCATGCTCAGCATGCAAAACACTGAAGCCACCATCACTTGCCTGCACGTGTTCCTCTTCCCATTTCTAGTTGTGGTGTCTGGCCCTGTCATGGGCTCAGTCAACAGAGCCAGAAATTCAGGACTTATGCTTCACCTCCCCTCTTCTTCACCCCCACATTCAATTGGCAACCAAGTGCTATTGCTCCTACTTTTCCAGTAACCTCAGGAACCAGTCCTCTCCTGCCCATTTCCATCCTACTGCCTTGCTCAGGCTGTCATCTCCCAAGGGGTGACCCACAGCCTCCTGGCTGCTCTCCTCAGCTCAGGTATAAAACATCCAATCTGCCTCCTGAGGGATACTTCTAGAAGGAAGTCTGACCATGCTGCTGCCCCATTTCACCTCCTACTCTGGCTTCCCCCAACCCTAGAATGAAGTGTGAGTTTCTAGGTGTGGCCCACAGTGCCTTGTTGAGTCTCTCTCCGTCCTCCCCACGCCTTTGAGCAAGTGTCAGCCGTGCTCCCTCGGCCAAGAGCGTCTGCCCCACTCTCGTCTGCTCGGAGAACTCGTCTGTCCAGGCGAAGCTCAGACGGCATTTGTTTCCAAACTTTCACCGATCTCCTGTCCTCCTGCTTTGTCCCCTCTCTGCCCCGTGTGTATTTGTGCCATTACAACTACAACACCGATGGAACTTAGGTGTCTACACATCTGTTTCCCTATCTGGGAGGGTGAGCTCCCTGCTGGCAAGACCCAGGTCTTATATGCCGGGATTCTCATCCCAGGACCCAGTGCCTAGTAATGGTTCAGTAAGTGTTGTTTGTTTTCTGAAGGAACAAAGGAACGGACGAGTCCTCCTGAGCTGATCTCATGTTCTCAGGAAGTAGACGGGAAGTCCCTAGGATACTGGGCAATGTCTAGGAGATTGGGCTGAATTGAAGGGAGCTGGGGTTTTCAGCCTTCCAAGGGGCCTTAGTATCTGCTGAAGGAGGTGAGGCCGACTCCAGGCACACATCACCCCCCGCACCCCAGGGAGGTGGACATCAGAATAAGCTGTGTCACAGCGTGGGCTGGCTTGGTGAACTAGGCCTATTCTAAACCAAGATGTGACTTTAGATTTAGTGAAAAAAGAATCCCATTGGATTTAAAACCAGAAGACTGGGGCTTGAGCCTGGCTCCCAGAATGTGTTAAATGTATGATTCCAGACAGTCATGGGACATCTCTGAGCTTTAGTTTCTTCTGCTCAGAACCAGGAATGAAAAGTGTTGCTCACCTACTCCCTGGGGTGGCTCCAAGGCTGAAAATGAGACTCTACGTCCGATTTGTTTGCACTTGGATGGTGCTGAGGAAGCACCGCTGTCCCTTTTATGCAGGGTCCTGTGTGACACCTCTTGGAGCTTCTGCCTCAGTCCTCATCGGAGATGTCAAGCTTAGCACAAAGCAGCTGGGAAGCTTCGGCAGAGAAGGAAGGCGTCGCTTAGACATCTGCACAGGCAGTTTTTAAACACAGGGAACATGGAGGAAATACCAGAGAATTTATGGAGTGAAAGCTTTAAAAGGAAACACAAGACTGAAGTCAAAACAGTTGACTCAACTCTGGGGGAGATAACTGCCTGGATGTGGGAGGGGGAAGAGAAGACAGACTTGGAAAGGGTAGAGCAGAGGGGAAAGCTGGGTGGGGCGTCCTACCGAATGGGGCACGAGGGTGCTTCCCACCCAGCTCGGGGAGGGAAGTCCATCCTGCCCACACGCCCAGGAGCACCCCCAGCATTTTCGAAACGCACGTCTTTGGGCCCAGCAGTTCCACTGAAGAATGTTGCTGGGATATCCTCACTCACGGGCACCCACTGCAGCCTCATCTGAAGTTGAGAAAACTTGGAAACAACTCGAATGCCACACAACAGAGAATGGGTTAAATGAATTACAACATGTCCGTACGGCAGAGTCCTAGGTAGCCAATAATGTATGCCTCTAAATGTGAACATGGCAAAATATTCGTGACACAGTCAGTGAGAAAGACCAGTTGCAGAATGGCATGGCTGTGACGATCTTGTTTCCATAAAAACTAAAAATACACCTATGTGTGTATGTGCATAGAAAAAGCTATGAGAGTATATACACTGATTTGTTAACGGAGTTTGTCTGTGGGAGTTGCGGTTATAGGATATTTTCTATCCAGTTCTGTAGAGTCAATTGCTTTTAGTAGATATATTGTTCAAAGAAAAATGTCCAGAAAATAGTGAAAGGCCGAATGTTTAGTTATGAGAAATATCATGGCAACCGTTTGCCCTTCTTTCTGGAAAAACCTTGGCCAGGGTGTCTCTGCGTTGCATCACGGACATCAAAATTGTCCTACATCCTTAATCATGTTCCTCTCCCAAAGAAAATCCTTAATATCTCTCATTTCTGACCCTTCCACTCCAACCCAGTTAATTTCCTGTCCACAATTCACAGAGTGTTATCTCTGCTCTGTGGCGGCCACGGAAAGGGTGTTGTAATTTCTTCGTGGCATTTACGGTTTCTACAGATCACAGACCACATAGGAAGTGCTCCAAGAACATTAGTCAGAGGAATGAACGGGTGAACTCAGTGCCCCTAGGGGAGATGGCAGCCCCTCAAGAAACCCAGACGTCTCTGAGCTGGCTACCT
This sequence comes from Varecia variegata, assembly GCA_028533085.1. Classification (NCBI taxonomy): domain Eukaryota; kingdom Metazoa; phylum Chordata; class Mammalia; order Primates; family Lemuridae; genus Varecia; species Varecia variegata. Next base: position 174,197,048 of record CM052437.1, read on the forward strand.
GTGATCAGGATGGGACCCGCGCCAGATGCACAGGTGGACATAAGGGGAACGTTCTCAGTAAAGAGCCTGGGGGCATTCAGAGACCTGGATTCTGTCACTAGACATCTGCAGGACCTTGTCACTTTCCCTTTCAGGTTTTCTGTTTCCTCCTCTGGAAATAAGAGCTAGGCTTGGTCAACATTTCTCAAAGCACATTCCTTAGAACACTCCATCCGGGATATGCCAATAAATGTCCCCAAAGAAGGATTCTGTGGTCAGATACACTTGGGAAATGCGGCTCTTTGTGTCCCACTCTTGGAGATTCCCAAGGCCCCGTAGCAGGTTAGAGCCTCTTCCCGACGCCCACACCAGCAGCTGCCGTGTTTATCTCGCATCGGCATCCTTGACGATGTTTTTCCTGAGCGTCTGTGTGATGCACACACTGAATTAAGGCATATCCGAGGTCGCTTCTGACTCCCTGAATCCGTGGCCACGGTGGGCCTGCTGCTCCCTCCCTGTCTTCTTGCTGTCACCCTGCACGGTGTTGCTGTGGCTGAACGCAGAGTATTTCCGATGGCCCCTGTGGAGAGCAGCTCTGCTCTGCTAGAGAGAATGCAAAGATCTGTTAATGCCACAGTACAGGAGCTGATTGAACGGGATGAAGGGGAGGCCAAACACGGTGACTCGAGGGGAAGTCTAAAAGGATTGGGCTGCAGCCGGGGACACTTGGCTCTGGATGGGGGACATGAAGTAGGAATGCATGACGGGGAGGCAGGACCCATGGTCAGAGAGAAAGGCAGGTGCTTGGGAGGTACTTGGGATATTATTTGTGGCTGCAACTCATCTCTTCCTCTGGATCTAAGTACCAAATTTATGTTGATGACTTCCACGTTTGAATACGATTTTGTGATGAAGGGAATGGGCATTGGAGTCATATAGCCCAGGCCTCACTTTCTTCTTCTGTAAAATGGGCTTAATTGCAAGCCTAATCCTAGGCTTGTTTATGAGGATTCAGTGAGTTGACACCTATGAAAGCTCTCAGACTAGTGGCTGCAACATAGTAAGGGCTCCATGAATGGCATTATCATTATCAATTATTATTATTTCCTCTCTGACTTGACAGCTCCACTCAGATGTCTCCCAGGCATCTCAGGCTTAATGGGACCAGAGCAGAATTCTGGCTTTTCCCAACAACACCCCATCTTCCCCCAGCCTTTCCGGTCTCAGTAAACAGCACCCTGCAGAGCTGTAGCTCAAGTCGGAAACCTGGGAGTTAGACATGGTCCCGTTTCCCCTTTCCTTTCACATCCAACCCACCAGGAGATTCTACAGAGTCCACCCCCCAGATGTGTTTCAGGTCCATCTTCTTCTTCCCACCCCCATCCCTGCTCTAGCCCAAGCGTCCTCATCGCTGGGTGAAGGCGGGAGTCGAGGCTTCTACACGCTGGCTCTGCTTTTCCTCTTGCTCCCTTCCAGGGAGTTCTGCACCTGCCTCCAGAGTGATCTGGAACCAATGTGAATGTGACCATCCTGGAACCCTGCAGTGACACAGAACACGAAGCCCAGGCTTTCCACGTGGCTCCGGGCCCCGCTGGTGTCTGCTCCTCTGCCCAGCTGTCCCTCTGTGCTCCAGCAGCCTGGCATCTTTGCAGTTCCTGCCACATGTGAAGTCCTTTCCTGCAGTAGGGCTTCATCCCTGTCACTCTTTTTGCCCAGAAGGCTTTGCCTGTGGCTCTTTATGGGATGAAGTCCTCCATGGACACGTCTCCACTTGAACTGTCCTCTTCAAACGACTCCTCCAGTCAGGCTGTTTGGGGATCATCCCGCCAAATCCCGTCCCAGCCCCTCCTGCACGGCCTGCACTGTGCTTTGCTCAGCTTACGTGCCCCTGCACGGGTCTGCCCGCCGACTGTCCTTCTCACTCCAGGGAAAATTCCCCAGAGTCTGGGCCCAGCATGATTTGTACATTCGGCACAGAGCCTGCCCCATGCATGTCAGGCAAAGGGATGAACGTCACGGTGAATGTTCCCTCTCTGCCACACCCTTCCCGTCACTAAAGGTGCAATATGCTGACTAACAAGCAAAAAATGATTCAGGCTGCTTCAGTCAGGGAAGCGCAGAGCGGGCACAAAGGGCCACACAGGAGCCTCAGACGGTTAAGAAACCCTCCAATGCGTGGTGAGAGCACAGACCCGGGGCCAGATCTTTGGTTTGCTCCACTAGGAGCAAACTTGGTCCCTAAGAGGGGTCAGGAGATGCAGGAGCTAGTGGACTTTGTGGGTTGGCTGTCCCTAAGGCAGGCTCATGTCTGGCCCTGGAATTTTCTGGGCCAGAGTCTCTTGGCCCAAACCTTCACTTAATTATGAATTTTAAAAATTCTCTCTCTCTCTCTCTGGATATAGATATTGGTGCACATGTTGGAGGAGAGTCCTTCCCTGAGGGCTACGTGTCAGAGTAGAAGTCTACGGCTGCAACCATTTCGTTTCTCAGCAGCCGTGGGGGTCAGTCTGCTGTCGCTTCCCCGGGAAGCTAACGTAAATGTTTATTGACAGTACAGTCATCAAGAAAATAAAGTTGCTGATTCATTGCCTTACCCCGAAACCCTTTGTTTTGCCCTCCTCTTCCTTCCTCTTTATAAGGAGACACTCTGAGAAAGAGCACATTTGGGGGACCCACTTGGTGTGATGTTTTCTTGGTGGCCTATTCCTTCCTCCACCTACAGATCGCCGTTCCCGTGACGGCGGTGGGTGCAGCCCCCCTCTTTCAGCTGGAGGATCCCCACTCTGGGGTCTCAGAGGAACCATGGAAGCCTTGGGGTCTCTAAAATTGGAAGTGAGTGCCCCCATGGTGACGGTGGCCCTGTCAGTGATGCTCTTGGCCCTCCTGAAATGGTGAGTGCAGCCAGCCCTGGGACTGTGACATTGTCAGCACTGGCAGCCCTGGAGCCTCGCTCGTGCCAGGGTGGGGTATGTGGGCGTGTGTTTTTCTTCTTTTCCAATCTAGAGGGAGTTGAGTATTAACACAGCTTCAGAATTAAAAGCAAACAGCCAGGTTAATCTTTTGCTAAAATGCATGAGATTGAAGTGTCAGGAAAGGCTGGTGATTCAGTGACTGAGAACGCTACACATAATTAAGTTTGAAAGAGATGGAAAAAGAAACAAATTGGAAAGGCATTAGGTTTGGGTAGAAGTATTTCCTCATGGCCGTCATATCTTCTTCACCTCATTTTTCTAAAATCCTCTCCCTTTATTGGATTTACAGCGAACTCAGCCTCTTGGTTCATATTATATTAAAAACCACACGAGACGTAGGAGCTGTTTGGCAAACATGGGCTACTTTGCCAGAAGTCCTTGACAGGGATTTCTGTGGGTTTAAGGACAAAGTGGGAGACTTGATTTCCTAATTTTCTAATATTTGAAAGAAGGGAACGGATTCTGATGGATGGAGTGCTTGCAGCTCCCATAAAGTTTGAGACCGTGAAAGAACCTCAGATTTGAACTCTGAGTCGCTCTCCTGTGGTTTTGTTAATTCAACAGCAGATTTTCCTAAGCCTAACTCTGGGGTGTCTATAGACAGAGGCCTCACACTGTGTTACATGTATGCACATTTACCCTGTCGGTCAAACTTATTAGAGTTACCCACTCAATCAAAAGCACCTGGATTTTGATGGCTTCGGTTTTTGAGGGCAAAGTGGAAAAAATAATGCAGAACTAGAGTCGGAACAGAATTTTAATTTATGTTTTCAGTGGTAATAAAGCCTCCTCTAGATTAATAACTGGGAAAGCACTTTGAAAAGCATCAAGCATTATGCAAACGTGAGGTATTATTCTTTTGGAATTTGCATAGCTGAAAGTGGAATTCACGTTTGATGTTCTGTGATGATGAAATTACTCCTTGGAAATTGGCTCTGAAACCCAGCCTCAGTCCCGGTACTGTTTTGCTTTTTAACTGGTTTAATTACGTTTTGGACTATTTCTCAGTGTAGCTTACCTTGCATTGAAACTAGGCAAGTGCAAAACCAAGAGCAAATGGTAGCCCCCTGCCCCCCAGCCCCAACAATCCATCTCCACATGTTTCTGTGCTCAGTAAAGCCCAAAGCACAGTGTCAGACATGCAGATGGTGCTTAATAGATGTCGGCTGCTATAATTAACATCATCCATGTAACCTACAAGAAGAGGAAAATAAGTCTTTAGTGGTTTAGGTTTATTTTTAATTTCTTACTAATATGCATATTAATATTAATCTCATCAATAGCTATGCTCTGTGGTTCTCAAAGTATATGCTTTTGTACACTTTTGTTCCTGTCTTTATTGTGTCTTTGTTGTGTCTGAACTCCCAGCTCAGTGCCTGACACATAGTATGGGCTCAGTTACTGTTTGATGAGTGAATGGGCAGCAACGTGGCACCACTGAGCAAGGCGGCTGTGCGTTTGCCTTCTATTCTCGCAGGCTTATTAATAACCTGGTTCAAAGACGCCGAGATTAAGGCAGAGGCATGGAGCAGAGCGGGTAAATAGGAAGTGAGGGCCGACTTCCACTTGCTATTGCAAAAATACATATTGCCCTGTTGACGTGTGGGCGGCCGGTGCAAGGTCAGGGAGCAGCAGGTCTGGATCGGGTGCCGCAGGCGGGGCAGACACGGAGGTTCTGGGGTTGAGCTCAGCGACTGCAGGCGATGATGTGGGAGGGGAAGAGGCAGCAGGACAGGGTGGCCGTGGCCATGGCCGTGGCTCTGGT
>CM052437.1:174208982-174270434 GCA_028533085.1 Varecia variegata
ACCAAAGTGAATTAAAAGAGATTGTCTATAGGATTCTGTGCGGCGTGTGCTTGGTGTATATAGACACCCAGGATACGTCAGTTGTTCTTTGCTGCTAAGAGCATTATCACGGAGAATTTCCATCCCTTTCTGGCTGCAACCAGCTACCACCCCCACTTGTTATGTGACAAAATTTCATTGAATTGAACTCGGGATCTTAATTAAAGATGCTGTCTTTATACTTCAGGCTAGACTGGGCTGCGGGTTGAAGTTCATCTCTGCGCTAATTATGAGGGAAAGGATTGCTACACAAAACTAGAGTGCAAAGGTGACAGCTCAACCCATTTAGGGAAATAAACCGCTCTCCAGCACGTCAGCAGCTCACTGTTTCATCAGCGCTGCCCTCGAAAGCCCACTAAAAACACTCCGCTCCCGGCCGCCTTGCCACATTTTCTATGATGACCCGGAGCTTGGGCTGCAGAATCAGATCTGGGTTCAAATTCTGGCTGGCCTTGTGACCTTATGCAAGCAATGTCGTGCCCATGTCTCAGTTTCCTGGTGAGTAAAATAGGGGTGACAATAGCACCTACCTCACAGCGTGTCGGGAGGATGACCCGAGAAAGGACAGGGTACGGACACAGTCAGTGTTCAACAGATATCAGCTCTTAGTGTTGTCTGACAACTGCAGGCTTAGACCCCACAGTAATCGTGTAGGTGCTGGGCAGAGAGATCTTGGTGTTTATTTATTTCCTTATTTATTTTTTTTGAGACAGAGTCTCACTCTGTTGCCCAGGCTAGAGTGCCATGGTGTCAGCCTAGCTCACAGCAACCTCAGACTCCTGGGCTCAAGCAATCCTCCTGCCTCAGCCTCCCAAGTAGGTGGGACTACAGGCATGCGCCACCATGCCCGGCTAATTTTTTCTATATATTTTTAGTTGTCCAGCTAATTTCTTTCTATTTTTTTAGTAGAGATGGGGGTCTTGCTCTTGCTCAGGCTGGTCTCGAACTCCTGAGCTCAAACTATCCTCCCACCTCGGCCTCCCAGAGTGCTAGGATTACAGGCATGAGCCACCATGCCTGGCCTTTATTTCCTTATTAAGCATCGTTTGATTGCTCCCAAGGTCCCCTGGACTGCATGGGAGTAAAAAGTGAGGAGAGGCGTTCTTCAAATGAGGGGCCTCATTGTGAATGACCCTGGGCTTATACCACTAGGCAGGTTTTGACCCTGAACCAGTCAGATGTGAGGTTTTAAAGATGCCTAATGGATTTAGCCACTAAGGAGTCTTAGCGGATGTTGGAGATGGTCACCGATGGCGTGGTGGTGACAGACGCCAGAATGCAGCAGGTTTAGACGTGGCGAGGAAGGAAGGCAGCTGAGAGGACTGTGGGCTTTTCTTTCCTGAAGGTCAGAGGCGTAGGCCGGTGTCTGAGCCTCACCACTTTTTGGTAAAGTGGGGATGGCCTTCCTTTCCCTATCTCCTTGAAAGAGAGTATGAGCACTTCGTGAACAGTAAACCTTACACCAACATATATTGCTATTAGGCTATTGATGGCAACTGTTTACCTCTTAGTTGTAGGTGTTTAAAAATTAAAGAAAATCTATTTCTTGAAAAGTGCTCTATAAATCAGGCTTTAAACTCAATTTGCTTTCCAGAAATTTTTCAAATTTCCCTATGACAAAATTTACGTTTATCCTCCGATTTGAACAGTAAGAGCACAATCCTGTTTTTCACTTGGTCTTCATTTCATTGCTTGACACTTGCCTTGCCCTTGGGCTTGAGAACTTGAAGTGTAAATGATGCATAGCAACTCAGTAAATAATTCCTGCTGAGCCTCGCTCTACTCCCTCTCACAGACCAGATATTCTGTTTCCTGCTCACTCTTGTCCAAGCCCTTACCCTAGTCATCTTTAGTGACCTCACTGCAACTGTTTCTTTGCAGTTTTGATTCTCTCCCATCATAAAATAAGCAAGTAAGACAGTCAACCAACCAGCCAACCAACTAGCCAGTTAAGTCACTAACCACCTCTCCTTTGACTTTACATTCTTCCCCAGCCACCACTCCACCATCCTTCCCTTCCCAGCCAAGTGGCTTGAAAGAGAACCCCACACATGCCCACTTTCTCATCTCCCATTTGCCCTCAGCCCTGCAATGGGCTCCTGCCTCATTCTCCGCGGACGCAGCTCTCCCCAAGGCTCCCAGCAAGTCCCTGGTTCCTAAACCGAATTAACAGTTCCCAATTCTTCTCTCACTTGGTGCTTTGCAATATTCGACTCTGTTAATGTTTTGTATACGTCATGGCCATCAGTTGTGTAGGGTTAGAAAAAAGATTGAGTATCATTGATTATAATCCAATGGCCCCATTTTACAGATGCAGATATAAAGTTCTGGAGAAGTAAAATGAATTGACCTGTATTAGTCAGATCTTGCTGCATTAAGGCTGTGTAACAAACTACCCCAAATTCACTGGCAAACAACAATGTATATTTTTCTCATGGTGGTCTGTAGGTCCAGGCTAAGGGTGGAGTTCATTTCTGCTTCACATGTTTGTAATGGGGCCCAGGGTGAAGAGGAAGTTGGGGGAAGCACTACTCCTGACAGATCACGGGGATATAAGAAATGCAAGAAGAAACAGCAGTGTCTCTTGAGGCGTCAGTCTGCAAATGGCTTAAGGCCACTTCTGCCCACAATCCATTGGCTAAGTAAGCCACGTGCCCAAGCCTAACGCTAATGGGGTGGGGAAGAAGACTCCACGCACTGCAGTGGGAGGCACTGCAGTCACGTGGTAAAGGGCACTGATGCAGAATTTTGATACAAGTCTGGCATGAAGAATTGGGAGCAATGATTCAATCTACCACACGCTCAAGGATCACACATCTGGACTCTGATCTTTGGCAAAGCAGAAAGAGGCCATGAGCAACAAGACAAGATAAAACCATAACAAAAAATAAAAACAAACAAATGAACAAAAAACTTAAAGCTGATGGACATTTGGATTTTTTTTTCCCAAGATACAAGGTCTTTCTCTGTTGCCCCAGCTGGAGTGCAGTGGCACGATCATAGCTCACTGCAGCCCTGGACTCCTGGACTCAAGCGATCCTGCCACAGCCTCCCAAGTAGCTGACATCACAGGCACGAGCTACCCCACTTGGCTAACATTTGGATTTTTATTGTAAATGAAAACAATGATGGAGAATTTGCAAGCTGAGACACTGACATGGCAGGTCACAATGGGTCTTGGCTATGGTGTGCTGACCTAGCACCAAGGGTGCTGAAGCAGAGTCCAGAGCTAAGTGTAGAGGACTTGGACTGAGCCTGGGGACATATTTAGGAATTTCTAGCCAAATGGAGTTAGGGGCTGGCTGAAGATGCAGCCAGAGCACAGTTTAGGAAGAGCAAATAATTGATTCAGGGGATGGGATTGGGAGGGATCCTAAGATTTCAGCTCCAGCCTTGAAAAACAGGACTTGGGGAAGGCATGTCTGACATCCAGAAGATCATAGGAAACCTGACGGCAGAAAGCAGGGAGTGTTCACTGTGCCCTGAAATACAGCAACCAGGGGATACCCCTGCAGATTGTGAGCTGTATTGCTTAGGACAAATTCATTGTTCTGCACTGGGCAGTAAATTTACAGATGTTGTAATCCAAGAAAGGGCTATAGCTGAAAACATAAATAGCTCCAGAATAGTTTTAAATATTCTCATGGGTGCTAGAGCCCTTCTGGGTTAGAAAGGGAAAAAATGTCTATCTCTTGCCCTTCCGGAAACCACTCCTTGGGCTGGCTCGTGGCTGTCAGAAGCAAGGGTGTATCCCAGCATCACGGGGCGTATGACACATGGTGAATTTAACTTGGGTTTTCAAAGATGAAAGGAACTCTTGTCTCACTTCCACGCCTCTCCTTGTCATACTCACTCATGCTCCTCTAGGAAGTTGCTGAGGAATCTGAGCAGGGAGGTGCACTTGCAATCCGATGTCAGCCACAAAATTTCACTTCCTTTTCTTCCCATTAAAAGGGTGTGCCGACTGAAGGAACTAAAACGTAGATTCGTATAATAACAATAAATAGCAAAAACAAAACAGAAAAACAAAGCACAACATTCAGAGTGAGCCAGGAAAAAAAAATGTTTTTTGAATTAGTATCTTATTTTATTAGGGTTGGTTTCTTTCCGTCTCACATCCTCTGTGTCCCTAGAGTGGTGACAGGGACCCCTTTCCGCTGACAGACACATGCAGGCTATTCCCTTTGGGTCTTTTCCAGGGGCGCTGCCAGGTCTCAGGGTCTTTGTGCAGGGTTGAATGGTGTCCTCCCCAAATTCATGTCCACCAGAACCTTAGAATGTGACCTTATTTGGAAATAGGGTCTTTGCAGATGTAATCAAGTGAAGATGAGGTTGGGCGGGATTAGGGTGGTTGCTAATCCGATGACTGGTGTCCTTACACAAAGAGGGAAAGTCGGACACAGATGCAGGGAGGGAAGATGGCATGAAGGTACAGTGGGATGGGAGAGCACCGTGTGATGATGGAGCAGAGCAGAGGGATGCGTCTGCAAGCCAGGAACACCAAGATTGCCAGCAACTGCCAGAAGCTAGATTGAGGTGAGGAGGGATCCTCCCTAGTGTCCTTAGTGTCCTCAGAGGGAGCATGTCCCTGCTGGCACCTTTACTTCAGACTTCCTCCCCGCAGAATTGGGAGAGAATAAGTTTCTGTTGTGTTAAGCCTCCCAGGTGTGGTCATTTGTTAGAGTAGCCCTAGGAAGCGAGTCTAGTTTCTTCACCCTCTTTGGTCTTGCTGGGTCAGGACAGAGGAGCCCGAGGCCTGGTCACTGACACGGGGGCCAGTCCCTGTGGCCAGTCTCTATGTCTCAGATAGAACAAGGATGTTGGTGGAGATTATAGGGCATGATGTTTATCACGTGTTTTGTGATTTTGTTTTATGGGGTCGGTACAATGCCTGCCCCACAGCAAGTGCTTAGAAAATGTTAGCTACTACTAACCATACCGTTTTCTGGAGTCTTTAAATCCATTTTTATCCATCCCAGTTTGAAGTTTTCCTGATTTTCCTTTTCCAGTGAAAGCAAATTTTATCCTATTTATTCTCCCAGAGATGTACAAATGGCATCGGGGCCAGTGCCTGACACAGAATGGCACTAACTCCATCTTTATGGGATGAAGAATGGGAGAAGTATGTGTTGTTTCAGTATCTCATGAAAGGAGGAAATAGCTTACGGATGTCACCAGACTTAGCAACCAGCTTGGAAAACCCGAGGTGAAACTTTGGAAGAAGGACGTGAATGAAATTTGTTCACACTGGGGCATGAAATTTGTTCATACTGGGGCATAGATAGCCACTCTCCAAGATGGCCCCAAACACTCCCTGCCCTGGTGTTCACACCCCTGCCTTGTTCCCTCTCCCGTTGTACCAGGGATAGTTGGCGTGACCAACAGAATACAGGAGAGGTGATGGGGTATCCCTTCCAAGATCAGGTTATTAGCAACTGAGCCTTCCATCTTGGGCGCCCACGCTCTCTCTTGCATTGCTGCCTTGGGGGAGTCAGCTGCCAGTTGAGTAGCCCTTTGGAGGGGCCCACGTGGCAGAGCCTGCCCACAGCTACATGACTGAGCATGGAAGCAGTTCCCCAGCTTGACCGTAACTTTCTGGAAGACCCTGAGCCAAAACTACCCAGCTAATCTGGTCCCAGATTCCTGACCCCCAGAAACTGTGAGATGATAAATGTTTGTTGTTTTAAGTCACTTAGGCTTGGGGGTGATTTGTTACAGAGCAGTGGGTCATTAATACAGGTGAAGAGCTGGGACTAGGATGAGGGACTATAATAATGGAAGGGGTTATAAGGTGCAGGGCAGGCAAGGGGCCAAACTCAGCAGGGTGGGCCCTGGGGAGGGGGCAGAAGGGGACCTGTGGGTCCGAGGCTGTGGCTCTGGTCTGGAGCCAAGAGGGGTGAGAGCCAGAATCAACCGCATTGCTGAGTACTGAGCACTGAGACTCGGTGACCTCACACTGGAGCTATGGCCTTTTTACCTTGTTTTATACAATTTCTAGTTGGACCCACAGTCGATCATTGTAGCTAAGAGATGATCAAAGTCGAATGGGTAAACTTGCTAAGGATTAAGTCAAGGCAAATATCTGGGATTACAAACATGATGCCATAGGATTATAAATATTGTTTGAAACACAGTATTCTTTTGTTACTTTGAGTTGCCCAAGCTCTTTAGCTGTCTGTCAAGCTGGGAATCAGAATTTGGTTTCCCAGGCCTTTCCCAGGCTGTTGGGCAGGTCACGGTGCAATAGAAAGACAGAAATATTGGCAGGGTTTATGAAGACATAACTTCAAATCCAATTGGCAACTGTTCTTTGAATGCCTACTCAGCTAGATACAAAAGGACTTAGAATCATTCCACTCATTTGCTACAAGAACCCAGTGCCCCCCTGCACCAGCCTTGGCTACTCAGAGATATCTAAATTCAACTGGACAAAGAAACCCTCTACTCTGCACTGGCCAGGTCTTTACATTTATCTGACCTTATTTGGAGTCTTGGATCCCTGCTTAGTGACTAATCTGATCAATTGATTTGAACCCTGGGGATAATGGAGTCCTGTAAAATGCCATCTACCTCTTCACAGGGTCCTCAGAATCCTTAACCCATAGAAGCGAATAAAATGGGGCTTTCCACGTCCCTGTCTTACAGTCAGGTTGGATTCCAGCCAATTTGCTGCTCTGCAAATGCAACCTGGGAGTGAAGAGCACGGACTCTAGAGGCAGCCCAGCTGAGTTGGAATCTCAGCTCTGCTACTTACTAGCTGTGTGACACTGGGCCACTTACTTAACCTCTCTGCGTCTCAGTTTTCCCATCCACAAAATGAAGATGATAATAACAGCACGTCCCACACAGAGCATGGGGAGGAATAAATGAGTTCATCTGTGGGAAGCACTTAGAATAGCTCCTGGCCCACGGGAAACATTCTGTAACTGTTCCCTTTTGTTATGCAGGACGCAGAGGCAGGAGCAGCCAGAGCTGCCCTCTCTGGGCTCTAATTCAATTGTGTGTTGGGGTTCATCCGAGGCAGATGTCCCTCTCTCACAAAAAACGTCTCAAGGGTTCTTTAAGGACTTCATAAAAACAAAGGATTAACTGCAGATGACTAAGCCCACACGATGGAAACAGAATCAGGTACAGTAAATAATGAACTTAGGCAGGATTATGTTCCTGCAAACAATGCTCTGTGCTCTCCCGCTCTCCGTTGGCAGCCCTTCTTGGTAGGGATTGATGGGCCCGTTGAGTGGCCGAGGAAAACGTCTCTGTGTGCCCAGGGCGGTCTGAGTGGGCTCTTAGAGGAGGTAGCCCTTGAGCAAGAGCCGAAGACTGACCAGGACTGTCAGGTGGAGAAAGAGGGTGGACACACCAAAGAGAGGAGAGTGGGCTGGGACCTAGGGAGGGAAGCAGGTACCCAGGGTGCAGGGTTTAAGGAAGCCCTTGTTCTCAGGGTCGTGTAAGAGCAGGGCTGGCACTTGCAAGTCCCAAGAGTGAGGGCTTCCTTAAATTTTGTGTCCTAGATGCCTCACTTGCCTCACCTGATCCTGGCCCTGGAGAAGAGTCTGGACAAAAGCCAGGAAGGGTGAAACAATGTGGCATAACTAGGAACATGCAAGTCATGCAAGATTGCCAGAGCCTAAAGCGGGGCAGAGACCACTTACAGCATGCTTGGGAGTCATGTCGGGGCCAGATCATCAAAGGCCCCATGTGCCAAATAAAGGAGGTTAGTGCTTGGTCTGAAAATGACAAGGAGCCAGTGATGAATTCTGAACAGGGCACACCATGGTCACATTTGCACACTAGCAAGATTCTTCTGGCACTAGTGTGAAGGGTTCAGTGGTGGATGAGGGGAGACACTGGAGGCTGGGAGGCCCGTTCAGGACTCTATTGAAGGGTCCATACCCAAGGGAGAGACAATGATGGCCTGGAATAGGGCAGTGTCGGTCGGGGGTAAGGGTGAAGAACTCACTCAAGAGAAGTTTGGGAAGCAGCGCTGACCGTACTTGGTGATTGATTGCAGATGAGGATTAAAGGAAAGAGCCAAAGATGGCACTGAGGTTTCTAATTGGTGATGGATTTAGAAGCCATGGGGTTATTAGACAAGATAAGAAGTATGTGGAAGGCAGTTAGTTATCTCGGCTGCCCCAAGTCCAAGGGAAAGCCTGGTTGCCACATTTGTTTTCATAGGATAAGCTCTCTGAGGCTGGGCCGTATCTTACTCAGGCATCCTTTGTGTGGTGTCCACACTGTGTCACTGACCTGAATTAAGCAGCTGTCACCCCTCCCCATTCTGCTTATTAGCTCCTAAGTGGCCTTGGGGTGCTGTTATGCTTTGAATGTTGAAATTTAATCCCCAATGTGGCTGTGTTGAGAGTTGGGGCCTTTAAGAGACAATGGGGTCCTGAAGGCTCTGCCCTCAGGAATGGCGTCTGCAGAGAGTCCCCACCCACAAGAAGGCGCTTACCAGATGTAGCCCCTCCACCTGGGGCAACTCAGCCTCCGTAACAGAAAGAAATTCCTTTTCTTTTTAAATTATCCAGTTTCAGGCATTCTGTCATAAGCAACAGAAAAAGAACGGGGACAGGTGTCAATGCCCTTTTAAAGATGGCTGTGCAGCCGGGCCCAGACCAACACAGCGACGTGCCCAACCTTCCACCTGCACACGCAGGACCTGGCTGGGGCTCTGACTTGGCCAGACGGTCTTGCACTGGGGCCTGCAGTGGGACTGGGTGCCAGGCTAGGGGCACAGGCTGGCCTGTGGCTCTGGGAGGTGGAGGTAGGGGTGAGGAGGAAGGCTAGAGGAGGCTCGAGCTGCCTAGTGAGGGCTTCATGAAGGACAATTTGGGATCAGAAAGTCAGCCGGGGAGAGGCTGGAGGGTGGCAGCTTCTGAGCTGCTGCCCAGAAAGGCTAACTCAGCAGTGCTGGGGGGAACACAGGGTGTCTCAGAAGACAATCTGGAAAAGGAGGAAGTGCTAAGGCCACAGGGTAGCATTTGACACCATAGCCTGGGACTCACTTCCTCTCTGACCCAGGCAACAACACGCTGACCTTGTGGTCAACTAAAGCCCCCAGATCCTTTTCTATAAACTGTAGTGAAGCCAGGTCTTACCCTTCCTGAACTTGTGAAGTTTGGAAAATACCTGCTCTGCTTGCAATTTCCCCCTTTTCATAAAAATAAAGCAAGTAAAAAAGGGAGTCTGAGCTCTTTGAAGCGTTAATTAAAGGCACCACAGTTTCCTTATTTAACTGAGAGCTGCTACCTCATCTGGGATTATTAGCAAAGCAAGAGAGCCTTTGTTGTGCTTGACAAAGTGGTTAATTCAGACTGTAGGTGAATTTTGGCTTTCTCAACATCTTTTGATGTGCTAAGATCCCCCAATGAGGACAACATCATCAATTACTTAAACAAACCATTACCCTGAGAGCACAATTATCAGCGAGGCCCAGTCTGCTAACTGGCAGACAGAGATAGACAAGAACTCGGGGTTGTGGCTTCAACCCTTACTTGTTCTACAAGGTGAGGAACAAGAGTCCTTTCAAATGTTTTGTGGCGATGCTCCTGCTGAGCGGGGGTGACAGTTATTCTTCCACCTCTACAAAATGCAGCAGGGGTGACTTGTGTCTCCAAGAACCTGCCTGTGACTGCTGACGTGGCATTCTCATGGGCAGACCACAGAACGCAGCGCTGGGGGAACGTGAAAGATGAGTTTGTGGTAGCAAACACCCTACTTCAGGGCCAAATCCTCCAGCTCCTGGAGCAGGCGGGACGAGGCAGAGGCTGTTCTTGTGGACCATGGGACACTCCATCTGGGCTCACTGTCCCCTGACACAGAAGGAATTCAAGGCCAGATACAAGAGGCAACTTTTTACATTTGAAAATACATGAACATACAAGCTTACATTTAAATCTATTTTTATTTAAACATTTAACTAAGCCATTACTCATTTCTTTTCCTCTCAACCCTAGAAAAGAGTTTCTGGGGGAAGGTTTTATGCTGCGTGTACATATGTCGTTGGCTTTTCTGCTGGAAGATAGAGGAACTCAGTCTAGTTAAATTCTGTCAAATAACCAATACTTAAAACAAAACCACCACCGAAGTATTTCGTACACGTCAGCCACTCCAGTGGTCTTATGACATAATTCCATTGCTTTGTTCTATTTTTACAATGGAAACCTAGGTTGCATGTGCATTCGTATTGTGAAACCACTGTTTGCCGTGCTGTCATCATTCTTCTCCTTTAATTCTCGCTGGGACGAAAGGGCAAGACACTCTCCACGGATACTGATACCAGGAGAGGCTGGGCTGGATTTTCTTGGAGTGAGATGGGCATTGTACAGCATACCTGAAAAAGTAGAACACACTTCGTCTTAAGGCAGTTTATGTGCAGCGCTTCCTCCCACACGTGAACCCCCAATGCCCTCTCTTCCCCGTGGCCCCCAGGTGAGCCGTCCCTTCCTTCGCCATGATGTGGCTCTTGTTTATTGTGCCAGCTGTGACACCCCTGTTTTCAGTTTAGTGATTTTCTGGGGTTTGGTCCTTCTTAGAGGGCCCTGTTTTTTTTTTTTTTGTAAACTAGATTTGGTTGGAAATAATAAGCATAGCGACCATTTACCACTTTTTTTTAGGCTCAATAAATATCCAACAGTTGGACAGAAGAGTGGTCAAAATAGGAAGCATATATTAATATTTCACTAGCCTCTGACAGGCCATGCTTCCTGGCTGCAAGGATCGTAATGTAAATGCTTAATTAACTGTGATTAGTCTGTGAATGTCTGTGTGGTCCACTAGGCTGTAAGTTAAGTGCTGTGGAGTGGGGGCATATTAGTCGTGGTCCCCGCAGCATCCGGGCACCCGGCACCCAGCACCCAGCACCTGGCACCACGCTTGGCGTGCAGGAGACGTGCACTGAACACCTGCCCACCCAGCGATTTTCTTCATTTATATTATGTTGATTAACATTAGCCTCAAAAGTGATAAAGGATTTTACTCCTAGGACTTGTCCCCTTCCTAAAGGTAAACTACTATCACAGTTGGGAATAAATCCAATGTCAAATGCCGACCAGCTCTCTTTAGTTCTAAGAAACTAAATAAAGGACGGTAAGATTCATTTGATCTAATTCTCCACTTGTACTCTGAGAAAGGACTGGGATTTTCTTCGTCATTTTGTGGCCATGGTGTTAAACTGTCAGCTGAGCAACCTAGACCAACCACATTTCAACTGTGGCCTCCTCCCCCCGGCAGCGGCACCAGCCAGCTCTGTCCACACAGGGAGCCCAAGCCACGTCACAGTCCCCGCACTGGACACTTCTCCTTTCCAGGCACGCTCCAAAATAAAATCAGGATCTATGCACAACGGAAGTTGATGTGGTAGCTGAATAACGGCCCCCAAAGATGTCCACGTGCTCGTCCCTGGAGCCTGTGAATGCCACTTCATAGGACAAAATCGATTTTGAAGATGTGACCACTAAGTTTGTGGGTATTTTTTACAGCAGCAATAGGGAACTCAAACTGTTGGGAAAGATGAGTTGGCTTTAAAAAAGTTCCTTCAACTTCTTGTCCCATCACTGTAGGTGCCAGCCGGGCTGGTTCCTTCTGAAGCCTCCAGAAGAGTGTCTGTTTCTTGCCTCCTTGGTTTCAGGACGTGTCACTCCAGCCTCTGCTTCCAGTCATCACACTGAGAGGGGCAGTCATGTTCTAAACAATTGTATCATCTACTGTGTCTCTAAGGTTTCCGGCTTGAGCAGTTGGTGGATTGTGGTTGCAATGATGACCTAGAGATGACTGAGAGGCAACCGATTTAGGGGGAAAATTGAAGTCAGATTTAGATATGTTAAGTTTAAAATGCCTAATAGACATTCAAAGGGTGCAACCAATTTGGAAGTTGGATGACGAGGACTGGAGCTCAGTGGAGAGAATGGAGCTAGAGATAAAAATGTGGAATTATTGACTCACGTGGGGCATTTACAGCGATGGGACAAATAGAAGAAAAGGAACCAGCAAAGAAACATGAGAGTGGTCCCTTAGGTAGGAGGAGTGATGTCATGGAAACAAAGAGAAGAGAGTGTTTGGGGAAGGAGGAGCATTCATTTACCTCGAAATGCTACTGAGAGGTCAAGCAAAAAGGCTGGCAAGAAATCATGGAATTGACAAGGTTGAAATCATTGAGGTTCCTGAAAAGGGCAGTCCCAGTGAAGCTGTGGGTGCAGAAGCTTAGTTGGAATGGGTGCAGAGGGGAGAGAACAAGTCTAGATAATGCTTTCAAGGAATCTTACTGGGAAGGAGAGAAGACGAATAAGGCAGTGGCTGGAATCAAAGGAGTTTGTTTTTTTTCCTTTAAGATGGAAGACACTGGAATATATTTCTATGCCAATAGGAATCATTTGGCAGAAAGGGAGAAATCAATGCGCCAGAAAGAAAGAATAACTGAGAGTAGTGAGTAAGAGGTGAACAAGGGATTGGCTTTAGATGGGTAAGGGCTCCCTCCCCTCTCCCTGTCTCTCTCATCATGATCATCAGTTCATTATGATCTGTTATTATTATACCTGTGGTTTCTAAGCAACCTGCCTGTGTGCTCAGATATTCTCTGCGTGTTCTCAGGTGGTGGTTCATCCACAATGTCCTGGCCTAGAGGACAGGGAGGAGCAGGTTAGAGGAGTGGGTGAATAGCCTGTCGGAAATGTGGCTGACCTGGTTTCAGCTCTCAATCACTCAGTGGCACTGTCACCTTGGACACACTATTTAACCTCTTTAAGCTTTAATTTCCTAATCAGTAATAGGAGAATAATATTTATTTCTACCTTCATGTGATTGTTAAAAGGTTCATACAAGAGAGTGTATAAAAAGCACTTAGCATAGTGCCTGGCATATAGGAAACACTAAAAACTATTATAAATTACAATAATAGTAATGATTGTATAACTCTCGTATGTCTGCATAAATGTATAATGTATTTTTCTTGTGTTTTGACAAAGCTGTTGTCTGGCTAATGACTACAATGACTGTGTCTATGTGGTACTTAAATTATTTTAGTAACACATAAAAATTTATGTGTTTATTCAGTGGTCCTCTATTTTTTTTTTCCAAAGGAGTAAAGATTATAAGCAGTTCCCTTTTCTGGGCCTTTGGTGACAAATCATAAACGACTGTTACTCATTAAATCTTGTGTATAAGGTCTTGCAACCCCCAAATATCTGTCCTTCTGAGATTTGTTTTTGTGCATATTGGAACACATTTATATTCAGAAGTTTCCTATCAGTATGCAGCTATCAGATGATGAAAATACTACTTTTCAAATTGTGTGAGATGCAGTTAAAGAAGTACTCAGAGGAAGATTTATAGCTTTAAATGCATTCATTAAAACAAGTGAGCTAAGTCATTAACTTAAGAAGCTGAAAGAAGACAATGAAGAACAAAGAGTAAACCTGACGAAAACAGAAGGAAGACCGTTACCAACACATGAGCATAAATTAATGAAAGAGGGAACAACAAAACATTAGAAATGAGCAACAAAAGAAAAAGTTGGTGTTTTGAAAAGATTAATAAAATAGACAAACCTACAGCAGGACTAATCAAGAAAAACTTTTCCAAGCAAACTAGGAATAGAAGGAAATGTCCTTAACCCAATATAGAATATCTATCAAAAATGTACAGCAAAACCTCACGTTTAATTTTAGAACATTAGATGTATTCCTGTAGAGTCAGGAATAAGAAAAGGATGCTCACTCTCACTGCTTCCTTTTGACATCCTACTAGGGGTCTCAGTCAATGTAATAAGAAAAGAAAATGAAAAGTGGGGGAAAAGGATTAGAAAGAAAGAGAACCAACTGATACTATTTGCATAAAATATAATTGTCAACAGAGGAAATCAAAGAGATTCCATATGTAAACCAGTAGAACTAATAAGAAAGTTTAGAAGGATCATTCATTACAAGATCAGCATTAAGAAAAATGGTGCTCCTATACATGAGCAGTACCCATAACAAATGTATGTAAATGGCAAAAAGATCCTCTTTGGTGCATAAACGTATAAAAATGTTACTGCAGGACAGAGAGAATGGAATCAGTGAAGAGATAAAACACATTCATAGATGAGAAGAGCTAATGGTATAATAATGTTAATATGTTCTAAATTAATTTATAAATTTAATGTAATTCCAAGAAAAAGCCCAATAGTATTTTTTCATCAAACTAGATTAATTCTAAAATTAATATGAGAAAGTAAGATATAAAAAAGTACTTTAGAGTTATAATGATTAAAATAGTGAGGCATTGGCAAAAGCTAGACAAATGGGTGAGAATACCCAAGCACCTATGCTACTAAGGTGCGTGACAGAGGTGGCATTTGGACCAGCGGGGAAGTGGGTGGGCCAAGCACACTGCCTCTTTGCCAATGCCTCGGAGGGATGTACCTGGCTACAGGATATTTTATCAGGGTCCCACTGAGACACATATTCTGATTGCAGAACCGGCTCCACATACCCTCTCTGATCATTGGTTTGGCTTCTCCAGTGCCTGGAAAGGAGACGCTCTGAGTAGGAGATGTCAGATTCTTATTCCTGGAAAAAAATATCCACCATCATAAATTAGTAAATGAACATTCTTGTTTGCAGGTTGTATCTTAGGAGATCGCCTAGCTACCACTGACACATGAGTACGTGTGCACCAGATGGTTTCCAGCCCTCAGGGCAAGCTGAGAGCGGGGTGTGAGGGCACGGAGAGGGCTGACCGTGAGGATGGGGGCAACGAGACAGACAAGAGGTGCTAAAAGGGAAAGTGAGAAGACGTCACATGTAAACCCTATTTCACCATTCGTTCCAAGAAATACCCGGCTTGAGGCATGACTGGAGCAACCTCTGTCCTTACACTTGCTCTTGTGGGTGTGGGGCAGGGATGGGGCAGGGATGGAGAAGGGAATGGCATTTAAAGTCAACTAACAAGGTTGTGGTTAGCTATTTTCTAAGTGAATTCATCTGCTTACCTTGCTCTTCATGTTCAAATGTGTGCATAAGTCAGCTCGCAGTCTCCTGTCAGTGCTTGCTCATTTTTCCAACTAATTGTTTAATCAGTTGGGGTAGCACATTCTGCCTGCCACCTAGATAAACTGGGCTGGAAACAAGAGGGAGAGAGAAAGAAAAAAAGGAACGAAGGAAGGAAGGAAGGAAATAATTTCAAAGTTGGGAAATATTTTTGAAATTGGAGAATAAAGGATGGCAAAAATTCTTCTCTCTCTCTAGTAAGGAAAGAAAGGCAGACATCAAGATACATTGACATGTATACCAAGCTAGGAAAAATTTTATTAGCGTATTTGGTGAAATGGATAGACCGTTAGTGGGACTAGCTGGGACAAATTTTCTGGAAGGCAATTTGGCATTGTATACCAATGTTTAAAACCAGTGACTCATGGATTTCAGGTCTAGAAAATCAGGCACAAAGTTCTGGAAAACCTTGATGCACAGAAATGTTTATTGTAGTAGCATAACAGAAATTAGCTAAAAAATTGAATATACCCCAAATATTTGACAATAAGAATAGTTTACTAAATTGTGACATGTCCACAAGAGGAATATTGTACAACCATAAAAATAATATTGATAAAGAATAACATGGAGCTTTTTTCCCTTATGTTAAATGAAAAAAGCAAAAATATGGAGAAATAGAAATAAAGAAATAGAAAAACATAGAGAATGTAATTTCCAACATATAAAAAAATACAAAAACATATAAAAAATACACAGAGGAGGTGGGTGTGGTGGCTCATGCCTGTAATCCTAGCCGTCTGGGAGGCTGAGGCAGGAGGATTACTTGAGGTCAGGAGTTCAAGACCAGCCTGAGCAAGAGTGAGACTGCATCTCTACTAAAAAAATAGAAAAATTAGCCAGGTATGATGGTGTGTGGTTGTAGTTCCAGCTACTCAGGAGGCTGAGGCAGGAGGATTGCTTGCGCCCAGGAGTTTGAGGTTGCAGTGAGCTATGATGATGCCACTGCACTGTAGCCCAGGCAACAGAGGGAGACTTAAAAAAAAAAAAAAAAAAAAAAAAAAACAGAGAAAAAAGTTAGAGAGAATTTCAATAGAAGAAAATAGAATAGGCTTTTACCCTCATACTTTTAGCCTTTTAGCCCAAATTTCTGCTAAGCACTTCAAGATGTGTCTTCAGCAAACCTCATGTTCTACTCCCATTTCTTAAAACCTTTTGAAAAGGCAACAATTTAAGGCCTTGTTTCTAAGAAAGCTTCCAGCATGGCCATGACTTTTTATGAAATTGCTGGCAAAGCTGATGAGAGCCACGCGCATTGAAAGAAATGCAGTAACCACGACAAAGGCCTTCTTTTCTCCAAAGAGCAGGACAGGTGGGTTACCTGGCAGCCCTGGGCTTCACCTGTTCTTGGAGCATCACAATTTTTATCCAGGAGAAGTAAAGGAATCTTTTACCATTTCAAAGACATTAGCAGCCTCTGGAAATTTCCAAAAGCAGCTCACCAAGTAGGAGTTCTTTGATAGTGACAGTGAGGATGGATGAATGAGCCATGGAGCTGGCTGCTAAGCTATGCAGCGAGGGGCCGCCTCTAGGGCAGGCTATCATTTCACTATTTTCTCCTTTTCCTCCAAACCTCTATCCGTTTGACCATCTCCTTAACAGATACTTCAACAAAATATCCCCCAAATTATCTCGAGTGACTCCTTTGGCTAAACAATGGGCTAAACACCCACGTGGAATCCACCAAGACAGGGCATTTGTCTTAAGGAAAATGAAATACCGGGAACTTTCCAGCCTTTAAAAATTGAAACTTATTTTGAAAATGATCCATCAGGTTCAATTTATTTTGAGAATGGACAGTGGAAGTTGTGCCACCGGCACTGCAGGATTTGTGTCCTGTAGTGTTTAATGACTGCGTTAGTTGTGAAAATAAAACCAAAGGACGCTATCTGAAGCCATATATACTTTCCATTGTCATTTTCCAACTTGAGTATCCTTAATGTAAACAATGACAGATGTCCATAATCATAATTGTGGGATACATTTGCATTAATTCCCGTAGAAGGAAAGCTGTTCTAAATATCACAGCCTGGTGATTGCGTGATGGTTGCATATTAATATTACCTGCTTGACGCGGCGGCAGCCCAGGCCACCTGCGCTTTTCTGGATGGCACAGGATTTAATGACACGATTGGACATAAAAGAGAAATTTCTTTCACAATGACCATTTTTAAAGTAACAGGATAGTTTAAAAAATTGAAACAATCTTTTCAGTGACTCTCTAATACTCATGGGTATCCCTGATGTATCACTTTCCTAGATCTGCCATATCAAAGAACCACAAACGGGGTGACTTAAAACACCAGAAGTTTATTGTCTCACAGTTCTAGGAGTTAGAAGCCTGAAATTGAGGTGTAAGCAGGGCCACGCTCCCTCTGAAGCCTGTAGGGGAGAGTCCTTCCTTGCTGCATCCAGCTTCTAGTGGTTTGTGGATGATCTCGGACGCACCCCGGCTTGCAGCCACGTCCCTCCAGTCGCTGCCTTCTCAGCCACTTGCACTCTCCCCGCGCCTCTGTCTTCTTATGAGGACACCAGTCATATTGGATCAGGGGTCCACTCTACTTTGGTGTGACCTCATCTTAACTAATTGCATTTGCAATGATCCTGTTTCCAAATGTGGTCACATTCTGAAGTCCTGGAGGTTAAGACTTCAACTTATCTTTTTTGGGTGACACAATTCAATCCATTACACATGGGGTCCATGGGTTTGGGGTTAAGAGTCTATTGAGACAGTCAGAGGGCAGCATGGGGACCCTGGGACCAGAGAATGTGAAACAAGGGTGCAGAGAAGGATATGAGAGGGAGGTAAAGGGAACCCACTTTGCAATTTTGCCCATAAAGCTAATGGTGGTGACCTCTCCCTGAAGATTTGGGCACAGTGACTCTAGCTACTGACGGCAATATTTGGCCAATTTCCAGCTGAAGATGTTCAAGTTCTATACTTGAGTGCAGGTGGCAAAGTGAAGTTTGTGGCTGTGTCCAGGGCACTCTCTGCTGGTGCCATATGCTTGGAAATGTCTGAATTTTGTGCAGAGACACACGAGCTGTATTTTCATAAGTGGAGTCACATAATTAGGGCATGGACTTGCATGATAATTAGCATGCGTAATTAGGCACAGACTTCTTGTCCTTTAGACAATCAAGACATCTAATTACAAAATTAAGATGCAATTACGTGGTCCAAGATCTACATATTTCTTTCTGCCCATTAGAGATTACATTTAGAAAATAATTCACAAAAACTGATGAAGAAATGAACATAGACACCCGATTCGAGGATGTTAAGGAAAGTATTAAGTGGACTGGTGAGTCTTTTTTGGTCTTTCACCTTAGGTGTAAGGGGAATTATTTAAAACATCACAGTCTACTTGAAAGAATAACTTTTACAAAGTGCTCCGTCAACCTTTGGGACACAGGCTAATGAAGAGGAACGTTGGCATGACTAATCCGTGGCATTCACACATGGCTCTTGAGTGCGGGTTGTAATTACACTTGAACGTGGACGTAAATGCGATGTTCTGGGAATTCATTCAAACCTAATAGCGCAGCCACGCAGTGGAAGTCTTGGGAGAGCTGGGGGAGAACCTGCCTTCCCATTCTAGGTTCTCCCTTGGCCCACTTTAAAAATAGACCCATTGCTCAGAATAATGCAAACCAGTAGTTAAATTGTGCTGTCTTTTCCCTGCATATCTCAGTATTTGCTACAGGGTTCTTATTTTAAGTGCTCCTTATTGGACTTCAGGTGGGAAAGGGAACAGTTAAAGAATATAGCAAAATTCCATCTCTCTAATAAGTGAGTGCCTCTTACAGCAGCGTTTGTCTGAGTTACACTGCTCCTGGGAAGCCAGATTGCAGTGATGTTCTCTGTGTCTTTCCTTGCCCCCAAATTGTGATCTGGCTGATCTCTGCATGTTGCTAAACACCCAGTTTGACTCATTAATTTTTTTAAACTAACTGAACTTTTGACCTAATTGGCTGCTGGTTAGGGATCAGAGCCATATGTCCGGGTTTTTCGAAGCCAGTTCTGACTTTAACTGTGTTATCCCTCTGTTCCCATAAACTGTTGAAATACCCTAGTAATTCCACTGTTTTGACAGCCACACTGCACTTTGCAGACTGCCGGCTTTCTCCTGGAAAGTGGTGTAGAAATCTGTCGGACCACGCTTCCTGAGTTTTGGTTAAGAAAATATGCTTCCCGTATGGTTGCAGGCCGAGAAAACAAAGACTTAAAGGCAGTAGGTGATAGGGTCTCCTCTACAGGGTGTGTTTCCTCCATCTCTACGTTTTTATATTCCTCTATTTAGACCATGGAATGTGACGAGGGACAAATTATGTGTGTGTTTGTGGGAGGTCAATCTTGACCAAGAAAATACACAGATTTGCACAGGGGGCAAATTATTTGTTTTTTGCCTTGCCTTCTGAGCAATGGCTCATGATAGAGTTAGAGGCAAAGGAAGTGAACTGGTGCATTTTTGAAAACAATTTTGAACAGGAATTCTAGGCGGGGGAGGGGCAGTAAGGCATCTCCCGGACTCAGGGGTTTCAGGATCCTTGATCTCCAGCTTGTCACTCAATCACGGGGCATTCGCTGAACTCCTGTGCTAGTCACTCAGCTCCAGGCCTTTGCGTCTTCAGTCCTCAGATGTGTTAACTGGAAACGTGTTGTTCTGCTTTTACTTCCAGAGAACTCAATAATTCAGATTCCTAGGAGCCAGAAGCATGAGCGCAGACGTTCATTTCTCCATTTATAAAATTTGCTTCCCCCCACCCAGGTACTCCACATCGGCATTCTCAAGACTGGAGAAGTTGGGCATCAGACATCCCAAGCCTTCTCCTTTTATTGGAAACCTGACATTTTTCCGCCAGGTAAGGGCTACCTTCCCACCGACTTCTGTCTTCAAATGTGCTGAGCCCGGTACAGGCTTCTTCAAGAAGCATCGCTCTCGTCCCGGTCGTCCACACTGAGGCTGGGCCCTCCTCTGCTTGCACGGGATCTTATGTGATGAAGGATTCCTGCCGTCCACTCATTCATCCATTCACCTAGAATGTCTACATACGCTAAGCCCTAAAATGTGGAAGAAGTAGGAGTTCCCGGTGCCCTCAAGTGCGCCATCCGATAACGGTGTACAACGCCAGATGACGTGTACCCTAGCGCTACGCTGGGTGGCGTAGATGGTAACTGTGGTTCTACTTCAGAGGAAAGAGTGATCCGTCAGGGCCGGAAGCACCCTGGGGACTTCCCGAAGACGGGGGTCCTGCAGAAGCCACAGACATGTTTGGGAGCAGTGGGA
The DNA here is from genome assembly GCA_028533085.1 of Varecia variegata. Classification (NCBI taxonomy): domain Eukaryota; kingdom Metazoa; phylum Chordata; class Mammalia; order Primates; family Lemuridae; genus Varecia; species Varecia variegata. The sequence continues at coordinate 174,229,342 of CM052437.1, forward strand.
ATGCGGTCATGTGCGAGCAATGTGGCCAGGTTACCGACAGGCTGGAAAGACGAGTGAAGAACTATTGTGTACTGACATTTTTGAGTAGAAGAGGGACATTGAAATGGAAGATTACTCTGCAAGGGAGAAGAATTTATGTCAGGGCCGGAGAATCCAACTGTGGCTGAAGTCTAGGTGTCAACTCCAGGGCTTGGCCCAGGGGGGTGATGACAGCGAAGAGAGATGGACGTTGGGGGCAAAATTAAGAATTCCTGGGACTGACCAGGTATAGAAAATTCAAGGCAAAATGCATCAAAGCTGAGTCTAAGTTTGAGCTGGGGTAAGAGGAAGAATGGCCATAGGTTGACTGAAATAAAAGTTCTAGGGAGAAGGTGTATTTTATTTTAAGTATGTTGCCTTTGGTTTGTTGGAGTGTCATGCTGGTGGGAACGGTCAGCAGGCGTTTGTAGGGACAGACCCAGGACTCTGTCTTCTAAGGTTATTTTTTTCTCACGTGGGTTTTCTCAGAAACCCCTTGGTTTCTTCTGCTAACTCACGGGGACATTGCCACAGACCCACTGTCAGGAGGTGACAGATCCTGCATGCAGAGAGCCCCTAAGCCAAACAAAGGCAGGAAGGACTAAATTTGGGCTAATCTCGATAATATTTCTTCAACATCTCTTTAGGATTTCCCCCATCCCTACCCCCGGAAAGGCTGGTGCTTGCACTAGATAGAAAATGACGCTAGCTGTTTCTGTCCTTTTTCTTCCCTTCTCAATTCTTTTCTACTCTTTTCTGTCTCCTTCTCTGTCCATCACCTTTCCCCACTATTTGTTATGCTGTTTCTCTCGTCCTAGCATTTTTAAATGCCTTCTTCTCTCATCTCGCTCTCTGGGGTGGGCAGTGCACAACTTTTCAGCCCACAAACAACTATTAATATCCCACTGAAGCTTCCTGTGAGACCCTTGAAACAAGTGTGAAGAAATTTGAAAGTGTCAAGACAGAACAACAAACCAGATAGGAAATTTAAAGAAAATACATTTCACACATTTCTGGGGGAAAACGATCAGTTGTGTTTGGTTGAGTAATTAAGTTGGTATTAACATTTTGAGGAAAACAGCGTAACTGTCACCGTGGGGAGACCCCCGGGCTCCTGCCTCCGGACGGTTTCCACATTTGCTCCTTTTCAGCTCGTCATCCTGCAGGTGCACACCCTGCCAAGTCCCTTCAGGAGCGCAGTCATTTCAGCGACTATTTTTGTATCCATATACGCTTTCCTTGGTATACAGCAAGCTTACACTGTGACGTTCAGTAGATTTAATGAGAATGGGACGTGGACATCGACCTCTTCTAACCCCCAGCTCCCCACCCCCACTGTACCCCTCACCACGGATCTGCCCACACACCCTATTCTCACAACACAGATCTAGCATTTTCCATGCCCCACCCGCATCCTGACCCATGCCTGTGTATTTCCAGGTATACTCCCTTCCCACTGAGTAATGGATCTAGCATCTTCCAACCCACATGACCCCCCCATGTACACCTGCACACACATTCCAACCCCCCTGCACAACTCTGTCCCTACAACATGTGGGTCTAGCATTTTCCAACCCTCCACCCTCCTTCTTCCACATGTATCTCTAGGTGTACTCCTTTCCCGTTACAAAATTTGTCCCCTATAAAGTTACTCTAAGGTTCTTATGTTTCAAATACATTGATTTTTTTTTTTTTTTGAGACAGCATCTTGCTCGGTCACCTGAGCTAGAGTGCAGCGGTGCGATCAGAGCTCACTGCAGCCTCAAGCTCCTGGCCTCAAGTGATCCTCCTGCGTCAGCCTCCCAAGTAGCTGGGACTTCAGGCATGCACCACCATGCCCAGCTAATTTTTCTATTTTTTGTAGAGTCGAAGTCTTGCTTTTGCTCAGGCTGGTCTTGAACTCCTGGCCTCAAGCGATCCTCCCATCTTGGCCTCCCAGAGTGTGAGGATTACAGGCATGGGCCACCGTGCCCAGACAAAAATATATTGATTTTAATCAATTGTGTTAATGTCTGTCCAAGTTAAACTTTAACTTGGACAGATCATAGTAATTCAGAACTTGTGATAATTTGAAATAGATTCAGTGGAAGTTTGTACATAAAGAGGCATGGCCAAGTAATAATAATAAAATAAACCAAATCTCAGAGGGAAAAGTTGTAGTTGAGAAGGCAAACGTTTTCAAATATTTTAGCAGCGATTATACACAAATCACTGAGGTACCCGTGATCTTCTGTCCATTAAAGCAGAGCTGCCCGGGACTTGGCAATGGTTTTCAAAAAGCCATTTGTTTATTCCAATACTCCAAAGTACTTGAAACCAATATCACTTCAATTCTTTTTTTATTGTTTATGTAATCGTGTTCTTGCTGCTCCAGATTTTTTTTCTGAAGAAGTTTGAATAATGGAAATTTTGCCGAATCTTCCTCTCACCCCCGTGCTGTGTTTCCTCAGGGCTTCTGGGAGAGCCAGCTGGAGCTCCGCAGGCTGTACGGACCTCGGTGCGGGTAAGACGCAAACGCGAGTTTTCCGCCAACTATACGCTGTGTTGCGGTTTCTGTGTGTTGAGCTGACGTGGAAGTAATGACAAGAGTAGGGCTGTCGCATGTGTTTCTGTTTTGAGGGCCCACAAAGAGGGTGCCGCGCCGTCCAGACGAGGTTTCCAGAGGGGACTCTGGGCCTGAAAGAGCGCCGCGTCCCAGGCTTTACAGCCTTCCCGGGCCGGTGCCATTATCACCTCCCACCACTGTGCCCAGGGTGTGCCACCACGGGACAGGGTGGCCCTCCGTGCCTCAGAGCGCAAACAGCCCCGCCAGATCTTTGCCCATGAACTTGTATCTCAACCGCACTTGGACCCGTGTGTTCCCACCCCTGGGAGAGGCTGCCGCAGTGCGACCACGTAATTCATCAGCCAACCCAGTTCCCTTCTGCAAGGGAAAGGACGTGCTATTAATAACTACCCCGGGACGGTGTACACCAAGACTGTCCCGGATGTGCTGGGACACACGGTCGCCCTAGTTCTCAGCCATGTAAAGTAATGTAGCCCTTCCCTTTGTTTTTCCTGAATTTTCCCTCTTTGTGCTTCAGAGTGTGCTCCTCTGACTCTAAAATCCCAGAATCTGGTGAACAGACCCACGTGCAGACATTCACTCTGCTCAAAGTGTAACAGGCCTGACCTGTGTTGATTCTCCACGTGTCTTTCATCACGGAGTCCTCATCATGTTAGCCTGTTTTCACACAGCTGCTTCTCAGCCACGGGGAGATTTTATTGGCAGCTTTTTCTAGACCTCCAGGTCAGTTGTAACTTTTTTAGGTGCACTGAAGTTCTCTTGTGTTGCTAATGCCCGTGTTAATGGGCTCTGGTTGTTTGCAAGCCTGAAGGTTGTTTGCAAGCCTGAAGGTTGTTTGCAAGCCTGAAGGTTGTTTGCAAGCCCTTCAGTCCCGGTCTGAAGAATTCCTGATGTCTGTTCTCCCAGGGCCCATCTTTGAAAGAGATTGGCTTGTTCTCTTTGTGGAAATGGCCCTACCCAGGAGACCCACGGTTTCGGCCAAGGTCTTTTACCTACGTTTTGGTTTGCTATGTGGCCCTGAAAAAGTAATAAATTACGGTGTTGTGCTAGATGCTCTCTGCATTAGTTTGTCATCGCTGCATGGCAAACTACCCCAAAACTCAGGGACATAAACAGCAATTTATTATTGAGGAGGGAGGGGCTTACCCGGGGCACCTGGGCCCCACATCTCTCGTTCTCCTTGGAAGAGCAGGTTCACCTGGCACGTTCTTCCCGTGGTAAAGGCAAAGGCTCGAGAGAGCAAGCCCAACGGTGCAAGAACATTTCGAGTTTCTGCCGCATCATCTCAGCTTACGTCCTATTGGTCAAACCAAGTTACATGACCAAATCTAAAATCAGGGCAGGAGGCACACTGTGGCCCCTGTGAGGCCCAAGCAAGTCACCTGGCCAAGCCTGACACTGATGGAGCAGGGAGGTGGTCTCCTCTGATGGACGGCCGGGGCGGCAGTGCATGTCTTTAAATAATAAGCAACTCTACCTCACTCTCTAAGATCTCTTTTAACTTGGCTTTCACTTACTTTTTTTTTTTTTTTAGTGCATAGCTTGCTTTAAGCATGATAGGCACTCAATAAAGGCTCAAGGGATTGAACTGTTTACGTTTCTCTTAGTCTCATGCTGTTCTATTGCTTTTTAAAAGTTCTCATCCCAGCTCTCTCTCTCCAGTAGTCTCATTCTGCGGCTGACTTGGCACTGACCTTGGAGACCATCCCCTGTGTTTCTGAGACACAGCACTGACTCAGAATGATGGTGGCTTCACCAGAATTAGAAAAAGTCCTGCCTGAGTTTGAATTCTAGGAATTACTTCCCTTGAGTACTTCTTGTACAGATTTCCAGAGTAGAACCCTTGGGTATTTTAAAATAATTTTAAAATGTCAGATGAGTTTAAAGGGTGCCGTATTAACTGGTGTGTGTGTGTGAGAGAGATGGAGAGAGAGAGGGGTGGAGAGAATTGGTTTCCCTGACAACAGGATGTCCAATCAACTTCCTCCCCCCAACTTTAACTAAGTTAATGCAATTTATCCTTTTCATTTCTAGAAAAGCTAAATCATAGAGAAAGATTTCAAATGAGGTTGAAGAGATCAGAATTGCAGTATCATCTTCACTCTTTGTTCCCACTCCTGGTGAAAAGGAAAAAAAGAAAAGTGATGGCATAATTTCTTCATACAAAGCTATCAACTTTTTCTCCTTTAGAAAAAAAAGATGAGCATAAAGTGCTGACTTCTTGTCAAATGTGTCCACTCCTAGATTTAGAGGCAATAGCGTGGTGGAATACCAATGAAAGGGCTGAGCTAGTTTGAATCTAAGGTCCTTTCTAACTCTAAATGTTATCTTCTACTGCTTACAGTTTAGCAAAATAGTTTCACTATTTGCAAATGTCAAAGATGTACTCTGTTGCACGCACAACAAAGACTCTCGGGAAACAAATTGGTTTAAATTATTAATACATTAATTTTTAGAGGACTTTTGTTATTAGGAAATGTATTAAATCCCAGCTTGGTCCTCCTAAAAATTGAAATAATAGATTGAGTCGTCATTTGTCAAATGAAACATGCTGTTGATGCTGTACAGAGATGCTCGGGCCCCTGCATGGCTGCACCACACTGAATGTTGAGAGAGGTGCGGGCAGGGACGGTCCCCTCGCTGCTCTGGGCCTGAAAGCCAAATGTGATGACTATGCTTTTTATCTGGTTGTCATCTAGCAACTCAGTCAGGGTTCAGGGCCTGACACTGGGAATTAGCTCCTTACTCTTTTCCTCTCCCATTCACTGCTACGGGGAAGAGAGTGCTGGAGAAGGTTTCTGTCAAGAGGAGTTGACAACATCAAGGTTTATTATCACCACGTCACCATGTCACCACTGCCACCACCACCACCACTATCGATGAGAACCAAATGTCTTCACCAAGTGTAACTATGTAGGCTGTTTTGCCAGGCTCTGTGTATATAAAAGACCACACACGCTGTCTCTGCCTTCTTTGAACCTGAATGGAAAGCAGGTGGGCTGGTGTGTACACCTGTGCGGCTTTTATTCAAGGTCCTTGATAAGAACTCTTCTGAATTCTGCAGCAGCACTGGCCACATCACAGGAAGAAAGCACGGCTTCGTGGCTTTGGATAACCTTCATCAATTAATGACTACTCGTTATCCCCTTCAGTCTGAGAATGAGCCCCAAGATGGATTTATATTCCTTCCCAAACCCTACAAGAACAGTATCAACATAATCATCATACATTGGTGATTGAATATAAAACAGAATAGAGATTATGCCCCCTCTGACTTGTAATTGACTTTGTAATCCAGTAGATGACAAGCCTTTATGACACTATTACTATTAATTACAAATACTTGCACAGCGTCCTAAGTTCAGCTAATTAGAAACTCCTAAAGGACCCCTTTCAAAGCTCCCTTTATCTCATTTGTCTTTTAAGTGCTTGCTCTGTAGTTCTGCTTTTGTTTAGCCTCATCCCCATTTCTTCCTGCCCTCACATCACTTTAGCTTTGATCTTTAGTATAAACTTAGCTCCCACTTGTTGAACTTGACTTTTGTGCTTCCCGGCCCCCATCACGTGGGCCACTCTGTTTTGGTAAGTGACATCTGCATCCCTGAGTCTCTTCATGAAGTCATCTTTGTTGCATAATCTCATATACTCCCATTAGAACACTAAGTTATAAGCAGGTAAACATAAACATTGCACAAAAGAGTACACTCCCTAGCCACTCTGTTACCAATTTCTTTATACTCAAATGGATGATATGTGATATATGCTGTTCTTTACCTTGCTCTGTTCAGTAATGGCATTTCGGGAATTGTCCCATGTCAATACATTCATTCTTTTTTTGAAGCAGAGTCCTGCTCTGTCACCCTGGCTAGAGTGCCATGGCATCAGCCTAGCTCACAGCAACCTCACACTCCTGGACTCAAGCAATCCTTCTGCCTCAGCCTTCCGAGTAGCTGGGACTACAGGCATGCGCCACCATGCCCTGCTGATTTTTTCTATATATTTTTAGTTGTCCATATAATTTCTTTCTATTTTTTTAGTAGAGACGGGGTCTCGCTGTTGCTCAGGCTGGTTTTGAACTCCTGAGCTCAAACGATCTGCCCACCTTGGCCTCCCAAATGCTAGGATTACAGGTGTGTGCCACTGCGCCTGGCCAATACATTCATTCTTGTTAAAAGCTATTCTATTTTTTAAGGATTTCATTGTATGGATGTTATCCTAATTTTTAAAACAAGTTCTTGATTGATGAACATCTTTTATATTTATAAATAATCCTGCAGTGAATATTGTCATATTTACATCATTGCTCTCTTGCGTAAATATGTACAATAAATTCCTAGAAATGGAATTATTAGGACAAAGTTTGTCTAGATTTTTTATTTTGATAATTGTTACTAAATTGCTGTTTCTAGGGATTATATTAATTTACACCCCCATAAAGAAGCATATGAGAGTATCTTGTTCCCTTACATGCTTTCCATTAAAATGTGTGGTCACAATTTTAAATCTTTGCCATTTGGTGGTATTTTGCTGTAGTTTTAATTTCATTTCTCTAATTATGAGCAAGTTTGAGCATCTTTTCATAGGTTTAATTTTTTTGTAGTTTTCATATGTTTAAAATCCATTGTATTTTGTTTTCTGAGGACTCCTTTGTCGCTTTTCTATTGAGTTATTGATCAAGAGATGCTCAAACTTGCCCTTTGTAGAAGAGAAATTTGTAGAAGCAAATTTCAATTTGTAGAAGCTCTTTATATGTTAAAGAAAATAGGCTGGGCACAGTGGCTCACACCTGTAATCCTAGCACTCTGGGAGGCTGAGGTGGGAGGATTACTTTTGGCCAGGAGTTCGAGACCAGGCTGAGCAAGAGTGAGACCCCTTTTCTCTAAAATAGAAAAATTAGCCAGGCATAGTGGCTTGTAGTCACAGCTATTTGGGAGGCTGAGGCAGGAGAATCGCTTGAGCCCTGGAGTCTGAGGTTGCTGTGACCTACGATGACGCCACTGCACTCTAGCCTGGGCAACAGAGTGAGACTCTGTCTCAAAACAATACAAATAAAAATAAAAATAAAGTAGCTGTTTATATTTCATTTATGTTACAAATATTTTCTCCTTTTTATCACTTGTCTTTGACTTTGTTTATTATGTATTTTTTCCAATTAGTAAACATTTGTTTTTGTGTTGTTGAATTTCATTGATTTTAACAGTTTCTCCATTTTGTATCTTACCCAGAAAAGCTTTTTCCACCAAGAATTTTTTTTAAACTTCCATTTTTCTAGTGTTTTTAATTTCATTTTTAAAATTGAGGATGTTTGCTATATTAGGAGTTTATTGGAAGGTAAAGATGGAGGTGGAGATCCACCTTTATTTTCCTAGGTGGTGGAGTTCCATCTGGAAATTCATCCTTTTCCAACTGATTTGAAATGTCACTTTTATCACTTATTCATTCCTGTTTGTATTTCTGACTTCTCTCTTCCATTTGCACTGCCTAATCTCAGGCCAGTGTCCCTCTGAATACTCTCATTTGTACAGCGTGTGTGCAGCTTCTCTATCTAGCAGCAGTGGCTGTTCTAAGAACGTCTTTGCAAGTGTCAGAACCCAAAGCATCTATCTCCTGGGGAATCTTTGGTCCTGGTACTGAACAAATCAGTTTAGCAAACAAAGAAGCCTTTGGTATAAGAGGCCTGGCACTCAGCTTCAAAGTTCACACCACAGGAGGGGGAGGTGTCTCATATGCCTCCAACTTGGAAGTTTTTAGCACCATTTTTTATTTAATTAGCTAGCACACATGAACTAATAGCACCTTGTCACCAGGCAGCGAGGAAGCTGAGAACTTTGGGATACATATGGAAAAGCATGTGGCATCAGCAATGAAAATAACAAGGTCATTTCAACACTTTTTAAAGCTCAGATTCCACGGCCCCATCCATTAGGAGAGTCTGTGTTCCGGAAGTGACTAAGGTGTGAAAACGTTTCATGTAAGAGCTCTTAACCATGATGTTTATGTACTGTTTAGATGGGATTGAAGAACAGCATAGAGATGGTTTACTGAATACAGGTGGATGGCTGTGTCATCAACTGTGGGAGATTTCCTGGCCTCCTGCCATAGACCGAGAGAACCGCGAGAATTGAAGGGCTTTGAAGGACTCAACCTTTGGACCACTGCTGTGTCACACGATTATTCTTTGACTTAGAACACATGAGACATATGAATACATTGGGCTTAAAAATGTGGCTGCGGATGGGGAGAGGTGGAAACCAGTCCTGATTTGTTCAAGAAAATACAAGTATTTACACTCCAACTGGACCACTGACATCTGGAGATTGCACTCATTTTTAGGTGGGACTGTGCTTGGCGGCTGGTCTCGTGGACGTGGAAGAACGGTGGGAATGAAGCCATCGTTGCGGAAGAGCCTCCTAGACACTGATGCTTAGGAGTCAGCTCTAAGTTTCTGCTGCCGATACACAATGCAAGCCTCAGAGTGAGGCTCGTTTACCAAGTGTTTGACCTAAAAAGATGGCCCAGTTTTAAGACGAATTGATGAAAATGAAAATATACTATGATCATTGAGAAAATACAGTATCCCTGAAACAGTGGAATTAAGCACAGAAATCCTGAATTATCCTAACATCTCTGACCGGGAGGCCAAACTGTGGCAATATTTGGGTCCTCTAGTTTGGTAAAAGTTGTCTTTTATGAAAATGTTGAAAATAAAACTGAGTATCGCCAGTTTTGAGTAATGTGAGTCTGGAATCTTTTTTTTTTTTTTAAATATTTAAAGAGGTTTATTCGGAGCCAGTATGAGTGACCATGGCCTGCAGAGACACAGTCTCAAGAGTTCCTGAGAAAATACACCTGAGGCAGTCAGGTTACAGTTCAGTTTTATACATTGCAGGGAGACAGGAATTGCAGGTAAAATCATAAATCACAAATAAATCCATGCAAGGTGTATACCTTGGTGGGACCAAGGTTAATGTGAGACCTGATGGTTTGTAGACCATAATTACTGAGAATCATTCACTGAGTTAGATATCAATATTATCAGTGGCCAAAACAGATTAATCACTAACACTAAGCCTGTAAGAGCACATTTTTAATTGAGTGGACTTTATTACACTGTTATTGAGTCTTAGGGAGGACATCATTTTGTAAAAGTGTATGCCCTGACATTAACAGGCTGTTTTAGGGGGCCTTTGAGGACAGGAAGAAAGTTGTTAGCAGGACGACTATCACCAGTCCAGGCACTTTGCCTAATAGGTAGAGTTATCAAAGGGACAATTGTCCTCAGATAAATAAGCAACTTAGACCAAAAAGAAATAGAGATATTCTATTCGAGCCTCACTTTTCTTGAATGAGCTTTTAATAGATTCATCACCCTTACTGCCACTATCATGAGCTATTGTTATACCAAATGGGGCCTTGCTACAAAGTTTCCATCCTTTCTTATGATTTAAGACCACTTTGTTTCCTAGTCTTGATCCAAAGATGCTTTTGAAGCTTACCTAATATTCTGGACTTCTGACCTCTTCTTTTGGTCCATTTATTTTACACCACTTCATCTTCCCCCATCCTTTCTCTGTAACAGTGTATAGGTTTGAGAGTTGCTGCATATCGCAATGACTATCCCTGGCCAGAGCTTCGTGATCCACACTCATAAAGATTGAGAGCCCGTATCAATTCCCTCTTCTTTGGGTAGAAACATCCGACAGAAAATGATAGCTTACAATAGAAATCTGGGGTTAAAACCCCAACTCTGACTCTTTTTCTATCTACCTCTTGTTAGCTTCATGGATTTTAGGGCCATCACTCCCCACTTTGAGCCTCAGTTTTCTTAGATCTAAAATGAGGAACTTGGACTAGATCAGTGACTTTGACACTTTAATCATGAGCCTCAGTACATGATGTGTTAACTATATTGGGATCTATTACACACATATGCACTTGAAATAAGAGTTTTACAAAATAATACTGTATTTACTATATAATAATCACTTTGAACTATTCTCTTCTGTTCTATTTGTGAAAAATAAAACAAATACAAGTCGGTCACGACCCATTAAATTGATTTCATAACCACTAGTGAATCAAGATCAGCAATTTGAAAAGCAAAGGGCCAGATGATATCTGAAGTCCTTTCTAGTTATATACTAGTTGGCACAAACCCTATCAGTCTACATTAGGAAATTGTTATAACACAAGCCCCTGTGTTTTCCCCTTTATGGTTTAAGATTCTGAGAAACCTCTGACAAAATCGGCGAGAGCCCACCGTTGGCGGCGGAGCAGGGTTCAAGCTGAGGCACCTTCCTCCCGAGAGGAGGCTTCTGCGTCTGACGGTGGGCCCAGGGCGGGCGCCTCCTGCCCCATGGCACCTTCCTTCTTATTCTTTAAAATCACAAGTTCAACTATTTTGAAATTATTTCCCAGCCTTAGCCCAGAATCTTTCAAACTAAGAAGCTTACAGAAATATATTAATTGATCATCTAAAACTCTCCATCAGATTTTGCATTGGGTGTAAATATCCCAGTAATTCAGTGGATAACCTATATCAGATGGGCACGGCCCGCTGATTGCTCACTGCCAGGGGGACGGGGCAGCAGGGGGAATGGCCTAGAAACTGGGAGCAGCCCATTCACTGGAGGTGGGCTGGATGTGGGAAACTGACCAGGCTGCTGTGCTGACAGCTTGTTCCAGCGCATGGGTAATGGGTAAGAAGGTGGCGGTTCCCCATCCTAGCAAACAGTGGCCACAGTGGACAATCCAAGAGAAAGCTGCCCACAGAGGGTGTCAGCTGGTCGATAGGCGACCAGTAAACAGCCATCAAGGAGCCCACAGTGGGCATCAGGGCCCAACTCGTGGGTGGTTCAGGACCCTGAGGGGCACCTGGCCTTGAGAAAGGAGTCTCCCCACACAAGGTGGGGAGGAGCCCCGGGATGAATCAGGTGTAGACACTTGACTCTAAGACTCAGGGTGTGATGTGAGGCCCAGGTCTCAGAAACCAGACCCAATCCCCAGTATCAGGTGGGGAGAAAAGGTCTGTCCCGGCTGGAACAGATCCAGGCTGAGGAAGCTGTCCCCAGCGGCCAGGCTGGAGGTTGTTCCAGCTTCCGGGGCCAGGACTGGGGCTGTAGGTGGGAGATGGAGCACCTGGCTGGGAAGAACAGAGGAATGCAGAGGCTGGGGCTCAGCCACAGATTTTCGGTTTTGCATTCCTTGACGTTCATTATCCCAAGTCTACCGCTGAAAACGGTATTATCAGGCTTGGGGTAGAAGGGAATTCATTCTCCATCAGTGACAATCAAATATGGCATCAATAACTTCTTCATCCCCCAAATGACAGCTCTGCACAGATGTGTTCCCAAACAATAGAATGTCTCAAATTAAAGTTGCATAAAAGCTTTATTTCTAGCTAATATTTTCACATAATAAATTCCATATTTAATTGAATTGTACCTGCACCAAATCCAAGTTATTCAACCCAAAATGCATAATAGAGTTATGTAACGCAGTCATGAATCATCCTGACATTTGTCAAGACATTCTCCCATCTGGAAGTAGGTCCAGATAACACAGGCTTTACACATATATCTTTTGTCAAGAACTCTTTTGCATAGACAATCTCAAAAGTTGCACACATTTACCCAATTCTTGTGGCTATTAACTCTAATTAATTGAGAATGCAAACAGCACTTCTATTTTATCCCAAAAGAAGAATGACAAGCCATCTTTGATTTCATAATTTTCAAAAAATCAGTACTAAATTCAAAGAAGCAATGAATTCTCAATTCACATAGAGCTTGAAGTTCCTCTTTGACCATTATTTTATGAGCAAAGAAACTTTTTCCAAGCAAGTTCTCAGAAAGGCCTGATGATTAAAAAAAATCAGTTCTAAATCTTGTGACCCACACAGGACAAAAAGATAAAGGCATCTAAATGTTTAAAACCAAATTAACTCCAGATATTAGTCTAAACTTTTAAACAAAAAAAGTCATACACCACCCCACATACATTTGAAATTCCACTAAATTTTAAATAATCAAAGTTCATCTTTAAACTGGAACATATTCTCCTTTCTTCCTCATGACTCTTAAATCTTTTAAAGTTTGGGTTGTTTACTATGCATTCCTATTATCGCTGATCACCCGTATGTGTGTAACATTTCTGAAACTATGCACACGAAGTAATTCCCTAGCAAGGCACCACCGAGTTTTATGATGTCGACATGCCTGGGGCAGATGATGTAAACTTAACTACTAAAATAAGTTCTTTGATTATTCTTTGTGTCTCAAGATCATGCTCCTAACAACTTCTCCCCCATTTCACCCTCAAGCTGCAAGAATTTTGCAACCCACTATATGAAGTTTTTCCACCCTGGGTAAGGCTTGCAGTTTATCGGCCTATTTATAAAGGTCTGACTCTCTGACACATTCTCCAGCCTCCCCACATTAACCACTAAGGAGGTACTGGGTTTTTTTTTTTGTTTTGTTTTTGTTTTTTTTTGCTTCTGCTTAAAGAGGAACCTACTAACCTTTGCCCTGAACCTATGGCTGGTGAATGGCGTGTCACTGTACGTTAGGTGGACGTGGAGATTGTGGTCTTCTGTGTTGCAATGCACACTTGCACCTCTTGCTACCACTCGATACTGCAGGGGAAGTGGGCACGCAGGTATCGAATCGAGACTACCGCCCTTCACAACAGGACGGCTACAGGAAGGAAATGCAGGTTCTCCCTGGGTTGCGTCCGCCTCCATCTTTTCCATTGCTGATGTGGTGCCTGGTGCACATTAACCACCAAAGACGCAACTGTTGAATGGCTCTTCCATTTTCCATTGAAAGTGGTTTGTAACTCTTCAAGTTCTCTTCTCTGTCTCACTGCCAGACCACAGCTTGTTACCGATGAGTGACATGGCTACCAGATTCTTCCAAAAGACTTCAGCCTAAATATTCTTAGCTGCTTCCCCAAAGTCTTAGACTTCCCTGCTAGAGTTTGGGTTTTTCAGACCATCCCATGAGCAAGAAGCTTCAGTTCTTTGTCCTCCTCAGCTTGGAAGCCCACAGGGATACTCTATCTCCAACCTGGAATGACACTTAGCATCCTGAGCCCACCCTCCTCCATACCTGTTAATGAGCACCAGGGCTTCAGGGCCCAAGAACTCGCGACTAAAACCCATAGACAAAAGGTTTCACCTGAGTAGGTGGAAGGGGTCTTTATGCTTCTACAACATGGCCTGCAGGAGAACTCTATGATGCATGGTTGGGGGATCGATGGTCTCCTGCTTCCTGGTCAGATCCAAGCACTGGGGATGGCATGGAGGACATTTTTCCTTATTTTGGTAAAATACACATAACATAAAATGTACCTTCCTAACTTTTTCATTGTATAGTTCAGTGGCATTAAGTACATTCATATTGTTATAAAACTGTCATTACCATTCACATCCAGAACTTTTTTCATCTTGCAAAACTGAAACTCTCTGCATTAAACAGTAACTCCCCATTCCCCCTCCCCACAGCCTCTGGCAACCACGATGCTACTTTCTGTCTTTATGAATTTTACTACTCTAGATATCTCGTATAAGTGGAATCATACAGTAATTTGTCCTTTTGTGACTGGCCTGTTTCACTTCGCATTACGTCCTCAATAATCTATGTTGTAGCATGTGTTAGAGTTTCCTTCCTTTCAAGGGTGAATAATATTCCATTGTATGTATATTCTACCTTTTGTTTATCTATTCATCTGTGGGTGAACACACAAGTTCTTCCCACTCTTTAGCTATTGTGAATAATGCTGCTGTGAATATGGAAGCGCAAATACCTCTTTGAGACTCTGTTTTCCATTCTTTTGGGCATATACCCAGAAGGGGAATTGCTGGGTAATATGGTATTCTATTTTTAATTTTTTGAGGAACTGTTTTCCATCAGGACCATACCATCTTACATTTGGAGGACATGTTATAGCAATGCTTTATTGTTCCCTTTTGACCATGATTATGTGGCCATTACTTCTTGTTTTCAACCCTTGAGAGTGAACTCAGATGAACTTTACACTTCTTCTTCTGCTCTGGAACCCAACTGGTCCATTCGAACCACACATTTCGGACTGGAATGTGAGACCCCAGTGACCTTGCCTCTAACTTCCTGTTGGCGAAGCCAGTGAGCACATTTTTTACCAAACTAGCTCTGTTATCAACGAATGCTTGCACTGCACCATAAATCCAGTTTGCTTTAATAAATTCCCAGTAGTTCCCATCCGGAAGTCCCTCTCCTCTTATCTCAGCCTTCTCTGCCAAACCCTTCACAATTTATGTGTCTGCTTTTCGATTCTGCTTTCAGCCCCCTCCAAGTTTCCTCTTTCCCACCAGCTTACTGTGGCCACCTTTGTGTTTCACATAAATTTTGTCTTCTTTGTCTGGGACTCTTGCTGACTTCTGCTTTCTTCTTCGCTGAGTCTACACTTGTCCTTCTCCTCTCCCTGGGACAAGCCCTTCAGCCTCTGGGCTTCCTTTCTCAAGTCATTTGTCAGAATCATGTCCTTGCAATTTGCAGCTCGTTCATTCTATTTCTCTGGGTTTGTTTCACACGGTCTTTCTGCTATTTCATAGAGTATATGTTCCTGCTTTGTGACCGTTTGTGACACGTTGAATTCCCCTCTTGTACCCCAGTCTCTATACTTAATGTGCTCACTGGGAAACATTAACTAGCTCTATACCTACCCAAAGAAGGAGAGATGGCGGGTGGCCTATGGCCCATATGCGGGGAAGAGAGTTTAGAGGTTTCGGCTGAGATAGCAAGAGGGAGAGTAGAGGCTGAGGGTGTGCGAAGAAAATGTGTTGTTTGGGGTGTTAATAGAGAGGACAACCTTGCAGTGGCAGGAGATGAGATAGACCTCAGAACTGGTGCTAAGCAGGGGCGTTATTTGAAGAAAGTTGTGCAGATGCACAGAGTAGGGACGGGCAAGTTGAGGGAGGCAGGGAGAGGATGAAATTAAAAAAAAAACCCAACAAATAAACAAAAAACATTCAGTTAGCTCAGGTGAGAGATAACAGTGATTTGGATCATCATAAATGGAAGGAAAAGAGGGAGGATATTATGTCGAAAATGTTCCATAGGGAAAATGCAGCAGAATCGAATAAGTCGTGGATTTAAGGAATAAGAGATGAGTCAGCATCAGTCGCTACGCTGGCTTTGAATTCTGGGACAAAATGGAGCTTCCACCATAAAGAGGAGGCTGAACACGGCAAAGGGAGAGAGAGTTTTATCTTTGACATAATCAGCTGGAGCTTGTCTTAGTCTGTTAGAGCTGTTACAAGTACCATAGGCTCAGGGGCTCACAAACAACAGAGGTACATTTCTCACAGTTCTGGGGGCTGAGATGTCCAGGATTGAGGCGCCAGCAGGTTTGGCATCTGGGGAGGACGCGTCTGCTGGTTCACAGACGGCGCCTTCTTGCTGCGTCCTCACACGGTGGACCAGGTGAAGGGGCGCCCTTGGGCCTCTTTTCTAAGGGCACTAATCCCACTCAAGAGGGCTCTGCTCTCATGACTTAATCACCTCCCAAAGGCCCCACCTTCCAGTACTGTCACCTTGGCGTTTAGGATTTCAACATACGAATTTGGGGAGGAACCAAACATTCAGACCATAGCAGAGCTGCTATTGAGACATTGGGTCCAAGGGACTTAGGAGTGACGCGCTCTAAGGACCGTGAAGCTGCTCTAGGAAGGAGGGGGAGGAATGTGAGTGGTGGGCCTGTGTGTGGGACCCGGAATGTCCTGCCTCCCATCCGTCAACAGGCTAACGTGTTTCCTACAGCGTGTCCTGGGGACCATTGCCACTAACAACAATAACTGCTACATGGAAAAGAAAAGGGGAGCATTCCCCCCTTAGTCAAATGCTGAAACACTGGGTCTGTCGAAGGAACGCAGGTCTCTCTAGTGTAGGATATCTCAGAGCCTTCCATGTAACAGCGCGCTTGGAAAATCCCCAAGTGGGAAATTCAGTATGCAGTGTTTATTTGACCACAGGACTTATTTTTTTTTTCCAGAATATCTCTAGGGACTAGAATATGGAGAACAGGCTTTGAGAGAAAACACTGACCTAATAAACAGCAGCATTTTACTCCTAAAGAATTCCACATAAAAAACCACCCTTGATAGGAATAGTTTAGTTCACCACTTTGAATTATCAGCATTACAACCAGTAATTACTAATTACCTCCATTTCAAGTCGATTCTTGGGGGGGTTGTTTTTATTCTGTGGTGTGGTGGAGAGGTGGGAAGACTGTGGTACATGTTTTGCTTGTATATTTGTTCCCTTTTGTCCCTGTACTTTCTCTCATGCCCTCTGTCCCCGAGGGTCAACCATTCCATTACGCTTAATGTGTGTGTCTTTATACGTCCTGGCAAACTGCGTGCGTGTTATGATTTTGTGGGTATTACCTTTAGCTTATGCCAGTGGTAATGTCATAGATCGCATTCCGATTTTTAGGTTGTTTTTTTTTTTTTTTTTTTTTTTTGAGACAGAGTCTCGCTTTGTTGCCCGGGCTAGAGTGAGTGCCGTGGCATCAGCCTAACTCACAGCAACCTCAAACTCCTGGGCTTAAGCAATTCTCCTGCCTCAGCCTCCCAAGTAGCTGGGACTACAGGCATGCGCCACCATGCCCGGCTAATTTTTTCTATATATATATTTTAGTTGGCCAGATAATTTCTTTCTATTTTTAGTAGAGACGGGGTCTCGCTTTTGCTCAGGCTGGTCTCGAACTCCTGACCTCGAACGATCCACCCGCCTCGGCCTCCCAGAGTGCTAGGATTACAGGCGTGAGCCACCGCGCCCGGCCGGTTGTTGTTTTTTTTTAATTCCTTTTTTTTCCTGATTTCTGCAACTTTCAGTTTTTTCGTTTAGCACTGTGCTTTCAAGATCTGCCTCATGGCTGTATTCCCGTTGAATCTGTCACTTCTCACTACTGCTCAGCACTCCACAGCTGCCTGCACCCGCCTCACCTGTCCCCTGTCCCCGTGGCCTCCAGCAAACAATCCTGCAGTGGACATGCTTTTATGGGCCCTTGATGGGCCTGCGGGAGAAATCCATGGGCTATGTATCTCTCTTTATGACTGTAAGAGATAGATATCTTTGTTCCCTGCGGCCATGTGCATATCAAATGTTAATAATCTGCAAGACATTTCCAGCAATTGATGTGGGTCATGTCCTTCCAATATAGTATCTCATGTTACCATCCCAACAACACTGTGAGTTTGGCTGACCACATTATCCCCAATTTATACAGAAACACGAGTGACTAAGATGAAAAGAACATGTGGTTTGTAGGAGATATGAGCAGGGTTGTACAGGTTCTCCTTATGAATCCGAAGCTTTTTGCATTCTACTGTCTCTTCTTGTTCCTTGAACACTCCAAAACCTCCTGCTGTAGGACATTTGCCCTAACGATACGTAATACGATTGTTTAGTGACCTGCTTTCCTGGTAGAATGCAAACTCCATGAGAACAGGAACTTTGTCTCTCATTCATGCTGATATTCCCAGCGTCTAGAACAGTGCCTGACACTAACAGGTGTTCAGTATTTGTTGAATGACCAAAAGAAGAGCTTCTCAGTATATATTTTTCATGACAAATTTGTCCCCAAGGAAATGTAAAATAGAAAGGTCTTGTTATTTTGCTAATTGATATCATTACTATTATTATTTTGGGGGACAAATGAAAGGAATTAGGGGAAGTATCTCATCTTAAAATCAAGGCTTGGGGGAGGGTGGGTTATATTCTTTCCCCATCTGTGGCTTATGCTCCATCAGTTCAGTAGTTGGCTCATGGCAGTACAACATGGAATTACACCATGCAAGGCAATCTTGGGGTCCCAAGGATAAACAGATAAGACAAGGGGCATGCTCTGCTGGTGCTCCAGCTGGGCTCCATGCACCCAAGTCATTAATTGTGTTCTTATTGGGCTGCTGCTGCATGTCCCACCCACAGGGGATGCGACCTCCCACAGCCTAACTCTTAGGGGCCAGAGACCACACTGGATTAGGACCAGACCTGGGTTCTGGTCCTAGCTCAGCTTTCCCTAGCCATGGGACTAAGATGAGTCACTGGACAATTTTCCTCACTTTTGAAACATACCCGTGCCCTTGTCTACCCTCAGGTCTGATGTGAGACTCAAAGGAATGCTCAGAGCTGTCGCAGGGAGGACTGTCCAAGACTCAGGGATCCTGGCTGTCATTCCTCTGCTCTTCAGGCCTGGGTCCCCATGGCCTCCTTGCAGCCAGCCGGCATCTCAGGAGGACCACTGACTTCAGGAGCCCCATCCCCAGCCAGCTCGGGGGGAGCTTCTCGAGCTCCTCACACAGGTCCTCTCACCTTCACCTACCTGGGCAGATCCCTGCCCTGTCGCCTCCCCCCCCCCCCCCGGGGCCCCTCCTGGGTAAGGCGTGGCTCTTGAGAGATGGTGCGTGTCCTCCAATCATCCCTCCTCGTTGGACCTCATTTTCCTAGCTATGAAATGAGGGGGTTGGGCTAGAATGATCATCTTGAAGCTGCCTTCCATCTCTGAAGTGTGATAATCTGGGCTTTAATTTTTTTTGCCTGATTCTTGTTTCTCTCCCACTGTGTCTGAAATTCTTTTGTCATTAAATTTCCCTTTCTTCAGAGTCACACGTCTGGGTATTCTGGTACCTAACCCAGGACAGCATATTCTTCCTATGGCACTGGGGCTCCTCCCTTGTCCTCACTGTCTCTTAGGAACTGACATTAGCTTTTGCCAAGCTTCTCTGTTCCTCCTCTGAGTCCACACGTCATTTGGGGAGAGGCGATTTTGCCATATACTCTCACACATGTATTCTATGTGATAAGACACACACACACACACACACAGCTCCCTGCAATACCCTAGAATATACATTTCTGGGCATAACGTGTGGGCAAAAATATTCAGGGACAGCCAAATGACTATTTTAATGTTTCTCTGTCCCTGCGGGGCCATCCAACTATTTATTTAGTAGCTTGATGCTGTTTGCATCAACAACTTTGCTTTATAGGCTGTTCTTCATGTTTATGATTCTTACTGTGAAAAAAATTGCTTGCCTAACATCTGTTCCGAATTTGTTTTTTCTTTATTTTTATTTATCTGTTCCCTATTGAATTACCTTTGTGCCAAGGACAGTAACTTGAATTGGAATCTTCAGCGTCCTTCAGGATTCCTACACACTTCAATACGTCTCTTAATTACTCCTTTTTTATTGTTATGAGATACAGAGACACCCTGCTCACATAGGCGGATTGGTTTGTAGCTTACCTCTGCCCTTCCCCCTCTGGGGAATAAGTTTTATTAACTGAATAAATTAAATGGGAGGGTACATTCAATAGAGTAGGGAGGTTTATCATTATAGGTTTGGTTCAGATATTTTTCCCCTTGCTGCCCAATTCTCTTCTTTAGCCGAAGCTCTGTTTTGGAGAAAGCTTTACTATAGCTTGACAGAGTCATAGCTTACCAGAAGGAGAAGGGCCACTTCATCTTACAGAGGAAGAAGCTGAGGGCCAGGGGAGAGGCTGTCTTCCTGCCTACTTCCGAAAAACATGGAGAATAGATGCCCCAGAGCCAATGAACTTTCGAGAAGTGGAGCATTGCTTGACACTTTTTCTCCTGGCTGCTAGGCCTGGGGGCATTCCTTGGCAGCAGGAGACCTCCTGGAGGTATCTTGCCGCCATCCATACACCAAGCCATTGGGCAGGCCCAGTCCTTCCAAGAGTAAGCATGTGGCGTGTTTTCCATGGGTGTGGCTGGGGCGGGGGGTGGGGGTCAGCAAAGTGTGCAGAGGATGGTGTGGGGGCAGGGATGGCAGGGGAAATTGTTGCAGGGCCTCCTTTTTCTTGTGGACCTCTTTGTGCAGCTGTGGTTCCCTGGCCTCTTCCAGGCTGGCTTGTGTGACCTGAATTCTCATTAACCCCCTGCTCTTACGACTTAGAAACCAACCTAGGGACCATCCAAACATATTCCCAGCCATAGGCAAGAAGGTCCCTAAAGAAGGGTAGTGAGACCCGCTTTTTTTACCTGATACTTGAGAAATCTATCAGGTATAGAGATAGTGACCCAGTAACTCAAGGGATTGGCCCAAAGTCACTGAGCTGTCACTCCAAATACAATGCTCTTTCCACCATCAGTTCTCTGTTCATTCTGGGAGGGGTGTCCCCCCCCTTCATGACTTTCCCACACTCTTCGGGGTCTGTGTCCATGTCTTCCAATGGCACAAAGACAGAGGGGACGGTTTTCCCCACATCTGGAAGCTCTCACTACTGGATCCGCTCTGGACATTGTCCACTCAACAGATATTTCATCTTTGCTACGTGTACAGCATTGATCTGATGGCAGTGGGAGAGACCACCCATCCCCTCCAAAAAAGTATCATTCATGTCTCTTTTCCCAAGGAAAGTCGGCATCTAATTTGGAAAAAGAGACAGACATGGGCCAAGTCACACAAGAATGCCAAGTAGTAAGTGGCTGAATTCTACAGGAGTAGAACAGGTCTTGGAGAATGAATAAGGGGGAGAGGAGAGGGCAGAACGTTCCACAGGTAAGAACAGTTGGAGAAAAGACCTTGAAGTGGGAATAGTTGGGGGAAGGGAAGTTGCCAGCTGGAGAGGAGACAAAGGGGGTTGGCCGGTCACCATCCTGTGATGGAAAGCCTTGGCCGCCAGGCTGAAGATATTCGCTGTCATACCTTTTGCTAGTGGCCTTTGAGCTGGTTAAAGCCATGTGTTGCAGGTTGGTTTCTATAAGTTGACACTGAGGTGGGCTTTGGGGTGCAAGATGTTTACTAGGGATCCGTGCCTGTGACAGGAAGGAGGAGGAAGCTATCAGAGTCACCCCAGCAGGACAAAATGGCCACCCCTCCAAGCTCCTGCCCAGCTCAGCCACCTTGAAGGAGCTGACAGCTGGAGGCTCTCTGCTGACCACAGTCTCGGCAGCTGGATGGCAAGTTCTTCCCTGTAAGAGGATCTGGGCAACATATCTCGATGTCACCACATCGTGGAAACTTTGGTTCACATGAAATCTTTTGGCAGAATGGTTGGGTGGCAGTGGGGGGTGGAAGCAGGGGATTCTGTGCACAGCCAGACCTGAGGCTGGCCGGCGGCCACCAGGCGGGCACAGGCTGACACTGACGGAGCCAGCAGGGCGGCTCTGCAGGTGCCCCCTCCACAGTGATGGACGTGAACTCGAGAGAGCAGGCCCTGGATTTTAGAGAATGACCGGGGACCGGGTGACTCTTGGAATGCAGGACAAATGTGAGTAAAGAGAAAAAAGGTTCTGACTTTTCAAGACTGGCTTCAAATCTACCAGCGGCAGGAACAGGAAAGTCAGGATAAAATGGTCTCCCGGTCCTGGAAAGGCAGACTCGACGCCAGCCCTCCATCTGCTCCTGGGGACCAGGCGCTCTGCCGGCTCCTCAGGGACGAGTAACACAGGGCCTTGTCCTCAGAGAACTCCCAGGGCAGCGAGCAGCCTGTCAGTAAATAAGCCGCGTGTGATGCAGGTCAGTGGAGGGAGCCACCCAGTGCCACGGAAACTGCAAGGAGTGAAGGGTCCGAGAAGGCGCCACAGGAAAGGGGGCTGGTGACCAGAATGTCTGAAAGAATTTTCTGAACTAACAAGAGGGAGACTTCAGAAGGAAAATATGTGCAAAGGAAAAGGACATGGAGAAATACCGCAAATTTTGGGAACCATAAATGACCTTTTTAATAGCATGAGTCTGTGGTTCCCAAACTGTGTACTGAGACACCCCAGGGAGGTGCGGTGACCTCATAGGGGTTTCCTGGCATACAGTATCTTAAATATTCATGGGAAACGTCAAGCACTAAGAGAACTACTTTCAATTTATGTAGATTATTTTTTCAAATGTCCACTAAATTGTTAGAGCATGAATACTTATTAAGTTGCTTGGCCTTGACTTTAAAATGAGACTGTTAAGTTCTTCTTTTGGCCTAGGGGGTGCTGTGAAAAAATTACTGAGTCACTGAGGGTGCCATGGACTGAAAGTTTGGAAACCTTGGTGTAAGAGGAATGGGGCAGGGGGAGAAGTTATGAGCTGTGGAAGGACCCTCAGTTACAATTCCAGAAGCTCGGACTTGCTTCAGTAATGGACAGCCATTAGAGGTTTGCAGGGAGGGGAGTGACACAGCCAGCTTCTGTTTTACAAAGGTCCATTGGCTTTGATGGGAAGTTAGTTGGAGACAGAGAGCCATCGGGAACTACTCAGTGGTCCAGGGGAGAGGGACAGGGCCTGGACCCAGCCAGCATCAGAGGTGGGAACCGGAATACAGCACACAACATTAATGTTGTGGAACTCCTACTGCATGCCTAAAATGGCAGTAAATACTAGACATCAACAGTAAATAAGACAAGTCTCCTGTGTTTAAACCACCTACAATCAAGTGGAAAGATGGTCAAAAAAAAAATTACAATTAGCAGAGAACCACTAGGAGTTAACCAGGCAAGGAAAGGGGAGCACTGTTCCAGGCAAGGCACGGGGAACAGCATGTGCAAAGGCATGGGAGTGAGAGATTGCGGAGGTTTTCAGTCCATACAGGCTGATCATCAGGACTGGCTCTTGGAGTGGTGGGAAATAGGGGGCGCGAGGCCAAGGGGCAAGGCAGGGACCAGGCTGTGAAGGATGTCATGTGCCACATGCTGAAGAGGCCCCACGGGCTTGACCTTGGCAAGCCATTGAAGGGTTTTCAACAAGGAGTGGCAAAATCAGATTTGCATTTTACATTTCCTAGGTGGATAAGCCGAGTTGGGACCCACACGTAGACAAGCAGCAGGCCAGAAAGACAACCTGAGTGACAGAGACAGAAAGCCCTGAGTGGGAGGTGCAAAGTCTGGGCAGGAAGCAAGGGACCGGGCATTCTCCTGGCACGAAGAGGGCAGGAGAAGGCAGGTGAACAGGCCCCGGTGCCCCAGGGAGGGAAGGGTCTGATGAAGAGCTGATTCCATTCACCCATCTCCGCAGCGCTCTGGGAATTTAGGGTCGGGCCCCAGGCATGGGGACCCTGGGGTTTCTGGGGGCAGGTGACGCAGGCCTCTGCTTAGAGTGACAGATAGGAGCCAGGAGAAAACAACTGCGGACCCCAAGGCCTGGGACTGTGTCACTGGCTCCTCAAGAAGAGTCTCCCTGGTAGCTTGAGCCTGCTCTGCCACGCAGCTAACTCGAGCCCCTAGCTTGAGTGACAGGTGGGATAGCTGACCAAAAAGGGCAAGACGTCCAGGAGCCAAGCAGGGACAGGGACTTTCTCCATGGCACCGTGCGGGCCACCCAGCCCCAGAGGAGCCCCTGGAAGTCAAGCACCCAGCTACTCGCAGCACCGGCTTCTCCTTAGCTCCCTCTGAATTTTCTGGAAGTTGCGAGTCTCAGCACTCACAGCTGTGGTCTGCAGTAGTGTGTGCCGCCTTCCCGCTGAGCTTCCTGGGGCTCCCTGTCTACCTTCCACGCTGAAGGCTAGACTGAGGGCAGGACAGCAGCCACCCTGGTAGCATCCTCAACCTGCTGGGAAATACAACTGTCGCTGAGGCAAGTATTTCTCCGGTGCCTGATATTTAGCAGATACCATAGGAGCTGAAAACTCCCATCCATTCTTATAGCAAGCAAGAAAGGCTGTGCTTCCCAAACTGTGTGCTGGGACACCCCAGCATGCCACAGTGAACTCATAGGGCCATGCGAGATCTACCTGGAAATCTGAAGTCTCCAGATGTATGTTTCTAGGCCTTTTGCTGACGTGGGGGGTGTCAGGCTTCTGTCAGGAGCCTCCTCTTCCTCAGTCAGCTTCTTTATCCCTTACAGAGAGGCACCAGCAGGGTGTGGCCCACCTGCTGGGGCGTGTAGAGGCCCTTCCTGATCAACATTTGCATAAAACTTTACTGTTGACAAACTATTCTCATTTGACCCTCATAACAGCTTCCTTTATCAAAGAAACAGGCTCAAGAAGGTTGTGATTTGCTCAAGGTGACACAGCTGAGAAATCACAGGACAAGCCCTTGAACCTGAGTCCCTATGACCCCGCACCTGCAGCCACAGCACTGCTGACCTCCACTCTGCCTCCAACGGTCCCCATGCGGCCAACCTTGCATCAAGACCCCTCCCCTTTCTTTTTCTCATTACGGAAGTCACGCACACTCATTGTAAAACACTGAACGTTAAAGAGATAAGTTACATGAAAAGTAAAAACGCCCCACAATTTCCTGCTCCAGGTAAATGCACAGTTAGCAGGACCCAGCATGGTGCCTGACAGAGTAGGTGCTCAATAAATGCTTCTTGAATGGTTAATATAGTTAATAGCGAGATCGACTATTATTTATTAGCAGAACTGTACATACTATTTCACAATGTCTTTCTTTCTTTTGGACACCTTTCCATGTCGGTGTCTATAGGGGACCTCCCACCCCACCCGGGGAACAGGCTTTATAGCTCAGTCACCTTGACGGGTGGGCCTTCTGGAATAGGGCCAGGCAGCCCCCAGGCTAACACCAACAGTCCATCCTACTCTGTGAACTACTTTGGTTGAACTGACTAGTCAGTTAAAAAAAAAAAAAAGAAAGAAAGAAAACCACTAATTAAACAAGTCAAACAAGTGTTATTTTTGTCTACACAATACTAAATTTTCCCTTCCACCAGGTGCTTTGGAGTTGAATAAGCAAATTCTTATGTGCATAAGTACGTATAAATGAATAACTGGTTAAGAATTTCTTGCCCCCAAAGCAGTCTATGTACAAGTTTGGATTAAAGGAAAGCAAGACCTTACCTCCTTAATTGGGCTGGGGGTTTTCTGGTCCACTGAGCAAGAATCTGCTCTAAATCTCCACCTTTAAAGCTATAGTCTGCACAGCTGGGAGCCTGACTGTTTACTCTCGCACACCTTCTCGGCATTGGAGCTGTTCCACAGCCAGGGCCAGCCTGGGGGGAATGCGGCCACTCGAGTGGATGGCAGCAAGCTCAGTGGCCAGGGACCTGGTCCTGGGCAGTCCAGACAGGGCTCAAGTCCCTGCCTTGGGCAAGTTGTTTAACCTCTCTAAGTCTCAGTTTCTTATTCTGGAAAGTAGGAATAATAACTACCTCCTCCATCTTTCTATGAGGATGAAATGAGACAATCCAGGTAATACACTTAGAATGAGGCCGGGCCGGTAGTGAGCACTCAATAAATGCTAACAGTTGTTAGCTCAGAGGTTCTGAGAAGAGTCTACAACCAGTGCAAATATTTCACGGACCAGTTGCACTGGTACAGGACGTTTCTTTGCACCCTATAGAAAGTAGACCTAAAATTAAAAAAACCCATAATTTAATGGCCTTTTGAGCTCATAGGAATTATAGGATTTAAAGCTATAGCAAACTGCAGCGATTACCTAATTTTCACTCCCCCACTTCAGTGGTGACCCAGAGAGTTTCAGGAGTGCGCGCCTGGAATGGTTCCCTGCCTGAGTGGCAGAGCTGTGCGACCCTGGATCCTGCCTGCTGAACACGCGCACGTAGTACTTTCCAGGACCCCACACCAACTCGGGAAACAGGAAGACACTGCTGCACATTAGTACCGATGGGCAACACAGACCAGACCCTTTTAGGGAAGTGAGCTTTGAAAGGCAGAATGATATGGGTTATTCACAAGGTTGAGATGAAAAGGGGCGCCATACTATTTAGGACATCTCGACTTCAATGATACAAACCCGACTCAAACTAACTTCAGTACAAACTAACCGCCATAAGCTAGGAGGACCCAGCGAAGCATCCTGCAGGAAGCAGAACCTTGGACTTGACTGTGGACTTCCTAGGCAGTCTCTCTCCCTGAAATCTCTGCTGGTCTCTCTTAGCTCCCTCTGCAGACATGCTCCCTGCACGTGGTAGAAAAATGGCCACCAACAGCCCTAGATTCATATATTCCCAGTTTAGCAGCTCCAGGAGAACATCAGGGCTTTTCACCCCATCACACCCATGTGTAATGGAAATCCTGATGAAGGATTCTGACTGGCCCTGCTTGGGTCACGTGTCCACCCCTTGGACTAGTCGCTGTTGTCAAGGAGACAAGAAACTAGGATTGGCCATGCCTGGAGGTAGAGCCCATTCCCACGACCAGAGGGGCAGGGTTCTGTAAGTGACAGCACCTTCAGAACTACACCGACTGGGGCGGGCGGGGGGGGGGGGAGGGCGCTCCCCAAGGAGTGGTGGGCAGACGAAAACAGGTGCCCTAAAGTGAGGCTATGGGTGCTTAAGACACACTTCCCTCACAATTTTATCTGTTTGAAATCTTTCCAGGAGCTCCTCAAACTACAGATGAGCATTTTTATAAATATAAATTCACAAGATTACACAATTTACATGTAAAATGGGACCAGTTTTCTCGCAAGGTTCATAAACGAGCTCTGAAGCAATTCTAAAAGAATTGTTGCAAAATTGTTTTTAGTATTAGCAATATTACTAGAAGAAAGCAGAAAGACTCCCAAGGTGACTACTTGGAAGGACAACTTCCATTTGCATGTAGAAGTATTACTTTTTTAAAAAAAAAAAAAAATCCAGATTGTATATAAAATTATTTTGATAATAACTACGGTACAAATATATTACTAAAATATGTATGTGCCCCACAGTGTAATTGGTTTTCGTTTAGATCTAAGAATTTAGGGAAATGAGAATGGGTATGAACTTTGGCTAAATATAGAGCAGGTTTTTAACTTGGGGTTTGTGTGTCCCCAATATGGTTATTGTCAATCACATCAGGATCCCCTGGGAGCTTGTTAAAATAAGAGGTGATTGGGTTCCACCCCGGAGACTCTGGCCGGGTAGGTCTGGATGCAGCCGGACACTATTATATTTTCTGAATGTTCCACAGTTGGTTTTGACTAGCCCCTGAGGCCAAAAAGCAGGACAGCAGTTCTCAGAGAGTGGGAGTGGTCGTCTTGCAACAGAATGCAAGAGCCTGCTGAAATGCAGATTCCTGGGCCCCACCAGCCCTGGTAGATCAGTCTTGGTGGGGAGCAAGAGTTTATTAAGCTCCCAGGTGACTTTTAAAAAACTTTTTTCTTTGAAATAATTGTAGATTCATAAAAAGTTGCACAGAAAATGTACAGGGAGGTCCTGTATCCCCTTAACCTAGCTTCTCCCAGTGGTACCCTCATCCATAACTATAGTACGTTATGAAAACCAGGAGGTTGACACTGGTGCAATGCACAGAGCTTATCAGATTTTATTCCGATGTATATGCATGTGTGTGTGTGTTTGTGTGTGTAGAGTTCTATGCAATTTTATCACCTGTGTAAATTTGTGTAACCACCACCACAGCCAAGATACAGGACTGTTCCATCCTCACAAGGCTGTCTAGTGCTATCCCTTTATAGCCACATCCACCCCATCCCTAACCCCTGGCAACTACTAATCTGTTCTCCATCTCTATAGATTTATTTCAAGAATGTTATATAGACAGAATCATACAGTAGGTAATCTTTTGAGATTTTTCACTCACATAGTTCCCTCGAGATCTATCCAAATTATTGCATATATCAATAGTTTGTTCTTTTTAAATTGCTGCATAGTATTCCCTTGTACGATGTACCACAGTTTGCTTAACCAAACATCCATTGAAGAATATTTGAATTGTTTTCAGTTCTTGCCTATTACAAATAAAGCTGCTATAAATATTCATATAGCTGTTTTGTGTAAACATCAGTTTTCATGTCTCTGGGATAAAGGTTCAAGAGTGCAATTGCTCGGTGATATAGTAAGAACATATTTAGTTTTATGAGAAATTGCTAAAATATTTTCCAAACTGGCTGCATCATTTTACATTCACACCAATAACTTATGAATGATCCACTTTCTCCCCATGTTCATCAGCATTGGATGTTATCACTATTTTTGTTTTATGTTAGCTGTTCTGATAGATGTGTAGTGTTATCTAATTATGGTTTTAATTTGCATTTCCCTAATGGCTAATGATGTTGAACACCTTTTCTTGTGTTTACTTGGTGTCTGTATATCCTCTTTAGCAAAATGTCTGTTCATGTCTTTTGCCCATTTTCTAGTCAGATTATTTGTTTTCTAACTGTTGAGTTTTTAGAGTTCTTCAAATATTCTAGACACATGTCCTTTATCAGGTATGTGGTTTGCAAATATTGCCTCCCATCCTGTAGCTTGTCATCTTCTTAACAGGATCTTTTAAAGAGAAAAAATTTTTATTTTGATGAAGTCCAATTTATTTACTTTTGACTTTTATGGATTATGTTTTGGTATCAAGTCTAAGAACTCTTTGCTTAGCTCTAAATTTCAAAGATTTTCTTCCTTTTTATTCTAAAAATTTTAGTTTTATATTTTATATTTAAGTCTGTGGTCCATTTTGCATAAGGTATGAGTTTTATGAGATTCATATTTTTGCCTACGTATGTCCAGTTGCTCCAGCACCATTTGTGAAGTCTATCCTTCCTCCAATGAATTGATTTTGTATCTTTATCAAAATTACCAGTTTATTACATATGTGTGGGTCTATTTCTGGTTTCTCTATTTTGTCCCATTGATTGATGTGTCTATCTCTCTGACAGTACCACACAGTCTGGACTATTCTAGCCAAGTCTTGGGATCTGGTAGACTGATTCCTCCCACTTCATTCTACTTTTTCAAAATTAATTTAGTTATTCTAAGTCTTTTGTCTTTCCATATAAGTTTTAAAATAGGTTTGTCTATGCCTATGAATATTCTTGCTAGGACATTGATTGGAATTGCATTAACCTTATAGGCCAGTTTTGGGACAATTGGTATCTTTACAGTGTGGAGTCTTCCAATCCATGAACATGATATGTCTCTCCATTCACTTAGGTCTTCTTTGATTTCTTTCATCAGCATTGTAAATGGTATTGTGTTTTCATTTTGGTTTCCACATGTTCATTGTTAGTATGTAGAAATGTTATTGATAGTTTTGTATGTTGATCTTTTTTTATTAGGTTACTTTAAGATTCATGTATATTGATCTTGAATACTGAAACCTGCTGAATTCAATTTCAGAATTATTTTATTCCTTATATTTAAATATATATTATTATATATTCCTTATATTCCTTTTAGATTTTTTTTATTCCCTAGTATTTTCTCTGTGGACCATTATGTCATCTCAAATAGGGACAATTTTATTTATTCCTTTCCAATCTATATGCTTCTTATTTATTTGTCTTGCCTTATTGCACTGGCTAGAACTTCCTGTACTATGTCAAACAAGTGTAGTGAGAGTGGACGTCCTTACTTTGCTCCCCATCTTAGAGAAAAGCATTCAACCTTTCATCATTAAGTATGATATTAGCTGTAGGTTTTTTGTAGATATTCTTTATTGAGTTGAGAAAGCTTCCCTCTATTCCTGAGAGTTTTTATCATGAACAAGTGCTGAATGTTGTCAAATTCTTTCTTTTCATCAACTGATATGATCACATAAGTTTTCTTTTTGGGGCAATTAATATGGTGGATTATATAGATTGATTTAAAAATTTTAAACCAGCCTTGTATACCTAGAATAAATACCACTTGGTTGTTCTGTGTAATTCTACTTACACACTGCTAGATTTGATTTGTTGAATATTTTTGCTTCTAAGTTCATGACGGATACTTGTCTAAAATTTTCTTTTCTTGTACTATCTTTGTCTGATTTTGGTGTCAGGGTAATACTGACCTCATAAATTGAGTTAGGATGTGTTCCCTCCTCTTTTATTTTGAAAGAGATTGTAAAAGTATTGTTAATTCTTCTTTAAATGATTGGTAGAATTCTTCATTAAAACCATCCAGGTCTGGAGATGTCTTTTTTGGGAATTTTTAAAACATGAATTCAATTTTTTTATGGTTATAGGATTATTCAGATTGTTTAATTCATCTTCATTGAGTTTTAGTAGTTTGTGGGTTTCATGAAATTGGTCCATTTCTTCCTAGTTGTCAAATATATTAGTCTTAAGTTGTTTATAATAGTCCCTTTTCCTTTTAAAGGCTGTATAATCTGTAGTGACATCCTGTTTCATTCCTGATATTGATGATTTGTGTCCTCTCTTTTTATCTCTATTAGTATTGCTATAGGTTTATTAATTTGATTTATTTTTTCCAAAGAATTAGTTTTTTATTTTATTAATTTTTCTATTGTCTTTCTGTTTTCAATTTCATTGATCTCTGCTCTTATCTTTATTATGTTCTTCCTTCTGCTTGTTCTAAGTTTTTTGCTCTTCTTTTTCTAGTTTCTTGAGATTCAGTTAAAATCTTGCCTATTTTCTAAGGTAGCATTTAGTGCTACAAATATCTTTCAGCACTACCACAAATTTTGATGTTATCTAATTTTTGCATTATATTTAATTATAATATAGTCATGTATTTGTTCCCTTTTGGACCCTCTGTTTCTTGTTTCACTTTTCTTGCCTTCTTGTAGTTTACTTGAACATTTTTTAGAATTCCATTTTGGCTTATTAAAAATGTTTTATATATTACTTTGTATAGTTTTCTTAGTGTTGCATAAATGTGCATTATGTACTTTACCATAGTTTACAAGTATGGATGCCTCACCATTTCAAGTGATGTGTGGAAATTTTGTTTCCATTTTGGTCCCTTTACCCTCCTAACTTTTTAAATATATAATTGTCCTAAGTATTTCCTATACATACATTGAGCACCACATCATATGGTGTTATAATTTTTGCTTCAACCATCAAGTATGACTTAAGAGATTCATAAAAATGATAGTCTATTATGTTTACCCATTCCATTGTTCTTCTTTGCTTTCTAAAGTTCCACATTTTCTTCTGTTATCACTTCCCTTCTGTTTAGAGAATTTCCTTTAGCCATTCTGTAAGGGTAAGCCTGCTAGTGACAAAAGCTCTTAGTTTTCCTCCATCTGAGAATGCCATTGTTTCCACTTTTCTCCTGAAGGATAACTTTCACCAAATTAACAACTTGTGATGGACAATTCTTTCCCTTCAGCCCTTGAAAAACATGCCACTTCCTTCTGGCTTCCATGGTTTCTGATGAGAAATTTGCGTCCTTTGAATTGGTGTTCCCTCTAGATAATACATCCTTTCTCTCTGGCTGGTTTCAAGAAATTTTTCTTTCTTTTTTAGTTTTCAGAAATTTAATTATAATGTGTCTTGGCATGGATTTCTTTGAGTTTATCATATTTGAGGTTCTTCCAGCTTCTTGAGTCTGTAGGTGTATGTCTTTTGCCAAATTGGAGAAAATTTCAACTGTTATTTCTTCAAACCAAAGTGACTTTTAAGCACGTTTTATGTTTGAGAAATATTGCTCTGGAGTAGGGTTCAGAGGCCCAAGAACTTCTCAAATTGTATACAAATGCTGTGAGTGTTTTATTTTTCTTCAGAGAATGTCCACAGCTTTCACTAGATTCTCAAAAGACTCTACGACACTCGCCATAAATGTTATAAAAGCATAGGTTTATGGCCTTATTGGATTATTTTTGGTTTTCTTGGTTGAAACCAGTAAAAAACTAGTTGGTATCCTTTTCTTTCCTTGTACCACATCTGCTGAACTCCTGTGTCCCAAATATTTCTTCAACAGTTTTGGAAAATATGATCACTCAGGTGAATATTTTCTAAGCACCTAATACGTGCCAGACAAATGGATTTTTGTTCATTTTTCCCCTAGTCAGTGAGAAGGGGAAGAGTTTTTAAATCACCATCATTTTGGAGTTATGAAAAGCTCTAAGTAACTAAGAATGCTGGAGTACACTTGGCTGCCTTTGCATGCGACTTTCCCCTTTAAAATCTGCTCCTTACCGCTCTGAGCTGGATACACCGGCTATCAAATCGCATTCCTGAAAGTATAATTTCACACACTAAAAACAGGCGCTTGTGCAGTGGGCCCCTTGTCATCACTCTGGCTTCCTTTGCATGGTTGGTGGTTGGACGCTTGTAGTTCCCCCAGGCAGGTTTGTCCTTGGCCAGTTGCTTGAGCTGATCCCTCTTCCCAACAACCCTCACCTCCTTTGTCACCCACCTTCCTGGACAAACTCCTGCTCATCTTACAGAACTCCGTTTGGGAAGTGCCACCTTTGGGCGGTCTTCACTCTCTCTTCAAGTCCTGAGCTGGGTGTGCCCTCAATGCCACTCATGCCTGGCAGCACGTCATACTGTGTGCTGATTGTCTACTGTCCCTCCCATCAGATGGTGAGACCCTTGAAGGCTGTGATAGGGACTTGATTGCTTTTGTGTCCCCAGTACTTTCATAAATATAATAAAACATGTATATATGCATTGACTTCCGTTATCATTCACTGCCACCAGCTGAGTGCCCATCATTACCGTCCTAAGTGTCTGTTGAGCTCCTTTATATACAGGTGTGGCAATCAGATATTCAGCCTCCCCCAGCAGATCTAATCTTCCCACATTCCCACAAGCGTCTGTTTATTCATTCATTTTAGACATTTTTTGAGAATCAGTTTAAAGACTATTGGTCTTCTCTTGCTAGAATGCCTATCTCCCCACTTTTAGAAATTATAGACAACATTGACCCCTGTCATTTTCCTTCTTTTTCTTAATACTGGATCTGATGAACCCCTTATTATTGTGTTTACATTTATAGATCTGTCTTTCCTACCAGCCTATAAGCTCCTTGGGGCAGGGACTGTGTCGTACTTAGCCCAGAGTCTCCAGGGACTGGGACAGGGTGGCATTCCATAAATGCTGGCAGAAAGCATTTGGTGTTAGATCATCACAGCTATGCGGTTGCTCAGGATTGGAACATGCATTTCCTCATCTTCTCCATATTTACTTCCTATTTGTCCTTTATCCTTCATTCTAAACTACTGTGGATTCTTTTTAGGAAAGGAGAAATGGGTAAATGCAACACATTTTAAAGCAATTTTTTTTGTTCCTCCCAGGTACTATCTTGGTCGGCGGATGTTTATTGTTATTTCTGAGCCAGACATGATCAAGCAGGTGTTGGTTGAGAACTTCAGTAACTTTACCAACAGAATGGTATGTAGTTTTCTTTCTGTGTGTGGGTGGATAGGGAATCATCCTAAGACGCAAGCACTGCATGAAGGATTGGATAGGGAGGCAGTCAGGCCTCTTATCGGGTTTAAGTCAGTTCCACTCCAAATCGAGCTCCCCAGTGAACTCAGGTTTTCAAAAGAGATGTACAGGACTGGTATAAAAGAGTGGCATTTGCATTTAAGAAATGCTTCAAGAAAGCCAAGACTCAAGAGAAGTTGAGGCTAATAAAAATGCTAAGACCAAGAGAGTTTTCTAAAGCTGTGTTCAAAGTTGGAGGAGTCTAGAGGGCACAGGCCAAGTGACTGCAGAAGACTGAGCAAGGTCAATACATGTCAGCGGGAAAGCAAACTTTGAGGCTCTTGTGTTATGTCTTTCCCAGAGAGTACAAAACTATTAAGGCTGGAAAGGAAAGACAGGCAACATTAGGAGGGAAATGTGCCCCCAGTAGGAGGAGGAGCCTTTACGGGGGCTCCAACCTGCAAAGGATGTACATGGCCTGTTGCTTTTGCAAAGTGCATGTCTTACTCTTTATCTTTGATGAGACATCCTAAAGAATGGGAGAGGTGACAGAAAACAGCAGAGCTCAGTGTTGCCCATGTTTTCCATTAAGCCTTCAGGATTGAGTGCCAGTTCCCCTGACACGATTTAAGGGCCCCTGTGATACGGATGTGGTGCATATGCTCCAGCCTGTCTCTTACTGCTCCCCAGTACAGGTGGTCACCCCAGCTGGTCCTCCACTCTCTGTCCCACCTGCTCTGAGAGGCCTGCCCCTGGGATTGGGGGCAGCACAGCCGTGGGTCTCGTGTGTATCACAATGTGACCTTGAGCACATTTCTCAACTTCCTTAAGCTTCTTGTTCCTCCTCTGGAAGGGGGTTATGCTGTACCTTCGTGGGCTGTTTTAAGCTAAATGGGACCACGTGGATAAGCCCTGCCTCTGCGCAGCACTGGCCAGGTGAGACATTAGTGCTTTTAACAAGAAAACCCTCCGTTCCTACACCTGTCCAAACCCTAGCTGTTGATTCCTCAAGGCTCGCCTTAGTTTCCTCCTCCTCCATGAAGCCTTCCTTACCGTCATCCACATTTGCTTTCCTGTTCTCTGTACTCCTTTCCACAATTGTCCCCATGGTGGCTTCTACTATGTACAGGAAAGGACGATGTGGCTTTTACCCTAACTTGATGATGAGCTCTTTAAGGCCAGGAACTGTATCTTGTGGTTCTTTTTTTAATACCCCATGGCGCAAACACGTAATGACTATTCAGTATCCAGTATATTCTTGTTCAAACTGAACTGAGTCTCCATCACCTTGACGTTCTTCCCAGAAGGATGAGGTATTTATTACCTGAGCCCGGAGATTCAATACACGCTTCTGCATCGAGATCATTCACAAACGGTAGGAAGACCCGTGGAAGATGAGATGGCTAGGAATCCCCAGTGTGTGTAGGTTTCCATCCGGGAACGAACCCACTCATCTCCAGCTTTGTTTACGGTCTGTAGGCCAATTCCATATTCATGGCAAAACAACCCTAGTGACTCAATTTTTTAAAAACAGTCATTAGAGTGGGATTTTCTCCCAGGTTTTTGAAAGTCAAATTAAATTGGGTTCTGTGGTTCCCTCGTATCCATATGCTTATTTATCTGCTCAAAGAACTCAAGGAGATTAGTGAGATGTGATTTCTCCTAACTGACACCACCCGCCTTTCCTCTAATCGGCCGTGTTTACT
Organism: Varecia variegata; assembly: GCA_028533085.1. NCBI lineage: Eukaryota > Metazoa > Chordata > Mammalia > Primates > Lemuridae > Varecia > Varecia variegata. The sequence continues at coordinate 174,264,643 of CM052437.1, forward strand.
TAAGCGTTCAGAGTCGGCTTTATTATACATTCGCTCAGTAAACATTAAACGCTTACTCCATGCAAGCTTCTCCCAAACGATCCCTTGTGATGCAGAAAATACCTCGGCACATTAGTCTGATAAATTAAGTGAAGAGGAACTTAAATAACGCCTGGTTTCGTCTCCCAGTGGTGAGAGCCCACCTCGGTTCTCACACCCGGGCCTGAGTGCCCCGGGCCGGCCTGGTGAAGGCCCTGCTGGAGGTGCCAGGTTCAGCTCTGAAATGGGACGTGAGCTGTATGCACCTCATCGGGGAGCCAGAGTGTGCTGACTGGAGCGGGGGCCACTGCCGGGACCTCCCTGACATGCATGAACATCGAGCAAATACTCGAACTCAAAAATCATTGAATGAAATATCCTTTTTCAAATCCAGAACACTAGGTGCTTTGCCACCGAGTCTGTGCGATGCCCCTGCCCTGTCCTGCCCATTCTCCGAATGGACTTGCAGGACTGTATCAGTGCCCGCAGGACTTCCTGAAATTGCCCAGTGCTGGAGCAACCACAGTTTACCGTTAAACCCAAATCAGTCTTCTTAGCATTTGTAGAAACTTAGTTGTCCCCACATCTAGGGGCTTGGATATTTTTATTTAGGTATTTTCAGTTAGCTCTTCTTTGCTATCAGGTACTGTCCTCAGTGAAGCCATGGGAGCAGCTCTTTTCATAAATCTCTGTGGGGACTGGAGCTAGGGCCACGTGTCTCAGCAGGAATGACTGTTACCAGTGGTAGAACAACTTCTTTTGGCCTCCTGTCAGGGCCTGGAGCTGGGGTGGGGGGGTTGTGGGAAGGCGGCAAGAGGTAGGCTGGTCTTGGCCCACATGAGGGTGGTCTGGCGGGACGGGGGCTTGGAGCAGATGTGTGGAATCACACAGATACATGTTCTGGTCCAAAAATGGCAGCGCGGAGAGTCAGTCAGGCTGCACACGTGATCGTTCTCAGTTCCGCTGCTTGGATGGGAACAGGGGTGGGAGGTGATGGCAGTTGTGTGTGTGTGTGTGTATGTGTGTGTGTGTGTGTTTTAGAGGGTACCCTCAGGTCCTCGTGAGCAACACAGAGGTCACCTCCCCAGGCATAGGTCAAGCCACACCACTGACACACAAGAATCACATCTAAAGCCACGTGATGGATTTGGTGAGTGGTTTCATTCAGAACCATCGAAACCCAGGGGTGTGGCTGCCCCACGTGCAGCCTCTCAAAGAAAGGGCTGCTTCATCCACTCCCCACGTGGCTGTCAGAATCCTAGGCTGAGTCACTGTGAAACCACCGACTCCTTGGCACTGGCAAAGGCGACTAACATGGGGAGGTAAATAAGTCACTGGAAACCTCATACCCCTGCATCTGCAGCAGCACGTCCCTCCGGGGAAGAGCAGGAGTGTGTCGGCTCATCACAGAGCTAATCAGCAAAGAAAGCTCAATTCAGAGCTACAGGTGGATCAGACTCACCTGAGCTGGGGCCGCAGGGACCTGCCTGGTGGCATCCCCCAAGGGGCGGGGGCCTTGGCAGGCTTGCCATGAAACTGCCCTCTTGAACTTGTCCCTACACCTGCAACTGGTACCTGTCCACTGACAGCTTTTGAAAACCTGTTTATCTGGAGTTCCTCACCCCTTTCCTTTAAAGAAAACACTGAGTAAATGAAGACGTTCAGATGTTCAAACGTGTGCAGCAAGATTTAAGGTGTGAGAGTGGTTGTCAAGCATGGCCTGGGGAAGCTTGCATTGCTACAGACCTTGCAAACTTTTTTTTAGCTGTGCATTTCTTGAGAAGGATCAACTTAAACTGCAGGTCCACAGCTCTGAGGCGGAAGTTCTTCTGCAAGCCCAGACGGCAAAGAGCAGCGAAAACAGAAACACAGATGTGCAACCTCATTTGCCTGCCCACCTATTTTGAGGCTGTTATCTTTGTTTTATGTGACACATTTTGCTGTGCACAGGAAACCCTCCAGCCTGAGCTGGAAGCTTCTCATCCCAGGATGAGTTGCCCATTGGCAGTCCCGGGTGACAGCCACAATGGGACGCCTGTCCCCTTTCACTCGCTTGCCTAATGTCTGGACATGGCTAGTCCTGGAAAAGACACATCTGTGGAATTGCACTGGATCTGCAAAACACACTTAGCTTCTAGTTTCCAACATGGTAGCAAAGTTTAAACTCCAACATCTTTAATGATACCGAGAGCCTTGTGAAGCCTTGGGACTATAGGAGAGTTCTTAGCATTTTGTGTTGAGTGGTATTGATTCTGAATGTTCAGATATTTTTCTCTCAGCCTTGCAGAACTTTTTTTTTTTAATTTCAAAATCTTGTTGGAAATGATGTCCTATTTTTGTGTCTTAGTAGACTCTTGGCTCGGCAGGAAGCCATTTTTATATATTTTAAAAAGAAATAAGTCAAGTCTTGTTCTGATATTTAGGCCTTCTCACCCTAATTTTGTGGTAGCAGGAGTAGAAATAAGTGTGTAAACCAGGAGATTCATACCTAGAATTTTGGGATAAGAATTATAAATAAGCCATAGAAGCAAATTCTGGTCTCTCAATGGCTGTGTTCCTGAATGTTCCATGGAAGTCAGGTCACTGTGCCAGGGGGTCCTGGCCCACACTCTCCTTCTCTGCCCCAATTTCCTTCTAATAACGCGTCCTTTTTCCCATTTCCCCCTCTTCTAAGCTGTAGCCCAGAAGTATGGTGAAAGGTCTGTGGTGTACATTTAAAGGGATAAATCAGATTCCAGATTTGCTACCTCGAGTTAGCTGTGTGACTTGCAGCCAGGCCTTCTTTACCCTACCCGAGCCTCAGTTTCCTCCTGTGTAGAATATGAATGTGAGACTGTCCAGTCCCTAAGGTCTGTCTGATTCCCTGTTTGTGTTGTCGTCGGTGCCGGCAGGTGAACCTCAGAGTCCCACCAGCACCTCACGGAGCCATTTTGAGCTTCAGATACTGGGGACTGGCTCCCTCTTAGGGACCCTCAGGAAAATTTCTTCTCTCAGCCAAGTGTGACAGAGGCTATATCAGGGACACCCTTGTCCCTCTCTAACACTTCTTCTGGCCAGAAGCTCCACTGAGATCTGTCAAAGAGTTTCCTGAGAAGGTTTAACAAGCCCCGTGACTCCCTTCCCCCTCAGGAAGGGCCCTCGCTGTCGGGTGAGGGGCTGACAGGAGCACAGTTCCCAGCACACAGTTTCCTCCTCCTCGGTGGATAAAATGCCAAGAACTCTCTCAGGAAGAGCCACCATAGCCCATACCATGCCTTTGTCCAAACTAGAAGAGTCCTCCTTCCACCGGCTGGAGCCAGTTTGGCAGATGGAGCCCAAGCTTGCTTTTAGCAACCACATGCCCCTTGAGCTGTGGACACACCCTACAACCTTACTTGGAGGCTGTTCTCTCAGGCCAGCAACCATCTAAAGCAGAGAGAGAAGGTGATGTAATCTTTATGCCCATCTGCTACTGGCAGAATGAATGAAAATTGTCCAGTGTAATACTAAAAGAAAACCTTTACCATTTTCATGTTTTAGTACTTTTTATGTTTATGTTTATATTTTATTTTTAGTAAAGGGAACCTCTTTACTATTTCAAAGCACCAAAATATAAGCCCTATACTTGGTTCGAATCTTTCTTCAGCCCAATAGGAATAGTCGTATATTGAAAACAGCTTCAAGTATAGAATTTGGGGTCATCCAAGTGATAGAATTCTCAAATTTTAGCTGATTATAATACAATGAGGAGACATGTCACGTCTCCAGGAGAGGAAGAGACAGGTTGTACAGGGAGCGTCCTCTTCCGTGCAAGGTTGTGTGAGGATTAGAAACAACATTTGTAACAGGAGAGTGCTGCCTGTTTGTGATCATGGCCTGCTTTCTAATGTCAGTGTTTTTGCAGCCTACCCGGCACACTTATTAGACACGTTGGCCACACTCGCAGCACAACCGCCCAAGTAGAACAGGATCTCCTGGAGTCTTTAAAAGCACCTCTCTCTGTCTACCTGGTGCCCTCAGCTCTGTGTGGCTGTTGGAGGACTGTTGACTGCTCTGTCAAGGCATCACAGGAGTCATCTAGATTTTGAGTCAATGTTCTTGCATGTTCCAGAACACAAGGAACATTTTTTTGACTATGGCTTCATATTCTATTAGGCCTCTAAGTCCTTTCTCCCAATGACACACACACTCAGGTATAGCAAAAATGCATTGCGTGCATTTTGTGACACTCTGGGAGAAGTTGGTGGTCCTTACGTGGCTGGAGGCCAACTGCGAATCCGTGGTGCAGCCCACCGTAAACACTCACTGGTCGCTCTCTTCCCTCGACCACAGAATGCCGAGATGTTGGTTTTCTTTAATAACCTGCCCCTCAGGACTATGTGATTCCTCAAAGTTAAAAGTTTCTGCTTAGCTGACCTAATAGGAAGTTAGACTCTATTTTAAGAGAGCTTAATTGAGAAGCCAAACATGTTCAAAGTCAAGGGAATCTTGGCAGTTGAGCCAGGAGGCCACAACTAAGCCACTGCTGCTTATCAGGGCAGTTTCCTAATTACTGGAGGATGAGCCAAGAGTTGATGAAATGTTGTGAAACACACCATGTTAGTTGTGAGATCGACAAGCATTGGTCATAAACCACCCCTCTCCTACCCTCCGTTCTTTGTCTCAGTAGTTCCAGTGCGAGCCCAGCCCCGGCACACAGTGGGCGATCCCAAAGTGTTCACAATTTGATCGCAGACAAACACCATTCAGAGCCGAACTTGCAAAACACTAAACATGAAATGCAGCAAACCCAGCTCAAGGCCTTGGCTGCTGCAGCGAAGTCACATGTGTCCGAGGCGTTGCTTGGTCCCTGTTGAAAAGAGCAGCCACCCAGCTCCTGCCATGGAGTGCAGGAGACTGTAGACTCCACGGAGTCAGTGTGGAGTTTCATCCGCATCTTCCTGCCCAAGCCCGGCTGTCTGGAGCAGAGCAGGCAAAGACAGGGCCCCTCTGCTGTGATTTCCACCCCCTCCTGCTGCCATCGCTAACACTTCACCCTTCAGCAGAGGGACAAACTCTCCAACCACACGGCCCTCCCTTACCTGTCCTCGCCCCTCTGCAGTGACTTCTACTCACTCGGGTCTCCTGCCCCTTCCTGCCCCTTTTAGGAGGTGGGAACCGAGGGGCCTGTGGGCTCCAAACAGGGGCCACCCCTTGAAGGAGGAGACAGGATCACAAAATTCCACCCTGTGACATCTTAATGACAGTCCATGTTAAATAAATGAAGTTAGTCACCTGGCCTCAGAGGAGACTTGCAAGGGATGCCAAGGATGTTAGGGTGATCATCCAAAGTCGGGGAGACACACGTGAGCCAGTGAGAGAGAAGCTGCAATCCGCTGACAGCACATCAGAGTTAATGCGGTCACCGAAGGGTGGATGACTTCCACCTTCAGTCACATGCAGAAGATGGAGAATCCGAATCAAAACTGGTCAGGGGCTTCCTGTGCAGAGAGGACGCCCTCACAGCCCTTAACATCCCTCTTAAAATGTGGGCCATGTCTGAAAACCCTTGTCTAGATAATGAGGTCTAATTTTCTCACACATGGCAGAAGGACACTCCTTCCTGAGACCAGGCACTGCTCCTAACAGTGCAGCAGGACAGGCCTTCTCTGTTCCTGGCAGTGAAACCCCAACACAGCCTGGCAGGCTTGTGGTCAGTTAAGGTTCCCAGATCTTTTTCATGTGAATTATTGTAGATCAGGTTTCTTCCAGTCCCATGCTCTAAACAACTAAATTTTTTTTTTTTTTTTTTTTTT
>CM052437.1:174270534-174324539 GCA_028533085.1 Varecia variegata
AAATATGAAGACTTATAGTTACATCTGTTGATTTTCATCTTGTTGGTGTTCATCCAGCATTCAAGTCTGTCAAAATTAAATGTTAATTGTTTTTTAGTGTTTTTTAAAATTGAGATAACTTCCATATATAAATCTTCAGTGTAATGCTCAATGCATTACTGTACCTGTATGTACCCACATGACCGTCACTGTCACAGTCCAGAACAGTTCCAGCACTCCAGAGGGCTCCCTTATGCCTCTTCTCAATCAACCCCTCTCAACCATCTGGAGGAAACCGCTCCTCTGACATCTATTGGCATAGATTCACTTTTGCTGCTTTTGAACTTCATGGAAATGGGAACACACAGTTTGTGTCCTTTTGTTCTGGCTGCTTCTGCTCAATATAATGTCTCTGACATTTATCCATGTCATGCATTAAGATGAATGTGGCTCATCTCTTTTTATTGCTGTATAGTATTCCAATGTACAAAAATACCACAACTTATTTCTCTATTGATAGACATTTAGGTTGTTTCCAGCTTTTTAGTATTATGGATTCAGTTGGTACGAGTGGCATGTATCAAGGAGTGGAGTTGCTAGTTCACAGGGGTAGGTGTATGTTTGGCTTTTGCACATAGTGCCCAGTAGTTTTCCAGAGTGATTGAGCTAATTTATACTCCTACCAGTACTGAGGAGTATAAATTAGTATAAAGTCCTAGTTATTCCATATCTTAGCCAATACTTTGTCTTGTCGTTGTTTCTAATTGTAGCTATTCTGGTGGCTGGGTTGTTGTGATATTTCATTGTGGTTTTAATTTACATTTATCTGATGAGTAATGATGTTGAGCACCTTTTCATATGCTCATTGGCCACTGGATATCATTCTTTGTGATGTACCGTTAAATCTTTGCCCATTTTTTTAAAATGTGTTTGACTTTTTCTGATTGATTTATTGTCATTCTTTATATGTTGTGTTATGAGGCTTTTGTCAGATGAATTGTGAATATCTTCTCCCAGTTTGTGGTTTGATTGCTCACTTTCTCAATGATGTCCTTTGATAATGAAATACAATTTATCAAAATCTACGGTATTGCTTTTGGTATTTTGTTTAAGAAATCTTGCCTTACATCCAACCTCACAAAGATATTCTTCTAGAAGTTTTATTGTTTTACCTTTCACTATTGGGACTACGATCCATCTCCAATTAACTTTGACCCATTGAAAAATGAAATAACTTCCTAATGGGTCAAGGTTCATTTTTTTCAATGTTGATATCCAATTACCAATTTCCCAGTGCCATTGTTGAAAAGACCACTCATTCCCCACTGAATTGAATAGCATCTCTGTCATAAATCAATAGATCATATGTGTGACTCTATTTCTAGACTCTGTTCTGTTTCATTGGTCTATTTCTTTACCCTTGCACCACTATCACACTCTCTTGAATATTATAGCTTTATAATCAATCCTGAAAGATGGCAGTATGGATTCTCCTTGTTATTGCTGTTCCTTTGATTCTGTATGTATTTTGGCAAGAATTGGCTTGTCAATTTTTGAAGGATTGACATCATAACACTATTGAGTCTTCCAAACCATGAATGTGGGATCTCTATTTATATAGGTCTTCTTTAATTTACCTTAGCAATATCTTGTAGTCTCAGAGTAGAAGTCTTGTACATCCTTTGTTAAATGTAGCCCTAGGTATTTGACAGTTTTACTGTTAATGTAAATCGTATTTTTAAAATTTCATTTTCTAGTTGTTTGTTCCCCATATGAAGAAATAATTTTTTTTATTTTTAACTAATATTCAACAATTTTATTAAGCTCAATAATTCTAATAGTTTATTTATAGATATTTCTTGAATTTCCTGTTATACAATGCCATCTATAAATAAATACAGTTTTACCTCTTCCATTCCAATTTTTACATATTTTATTTTTTTTCTTGCTTTATTGCATGCTCTCTATTGTCAAATAGAAGTTTGATAGTGGACATACTCATCTTTTTTCCAACCTTAGAAAGTGTTAAGTAGTTCGCTATTTTGTATGATGTTAGCTGACAATGTTTTTGTAAATGTCATTTATCAGGTTGAGGAAGTTCCCTTACATTTATAGACCATTGAGAGTTGTTATCATGAATGGGTGTCAAATTTTATCAAATATTTTCTTCTGCATCTGTTGAGATATATATGTTTTCCCTTTTTGTTCTATTAATGCATCAAGTTACATTGATTTTCAAAGGTTGTATAATTCTTGATGAATTATTCTTTTACTATATCCCTGGATTATATTAACTAATATTTTGTTTAGGGTTTTTGCATCTATGTTCATGAGAGATATTAACCTATAATTTTTCTTTCTTATAAGTCTTTGTCAATTTACACTGCTTGAGAGATGGTCCAGATTAACGTTAGATTGTGATTCTGTGAATATTAATCTTCTCAGCTGTGATTTCTGCAAATCAGTTGTTCATTGTGAAAATAACAAATAAAATGTTCAATTGGACTGGGCTAAGTATAGAAGCCTGTGGTTCTCCACTCGATTCCAGATTAACAGAGTTTTATTTATCTTTAACTGTTCCACCAGCCATGAAACCACCAAACAGAATTATTTACCAACCCATTATTTCTCCTCTTTGTCCATAAAAAATGTCCTTGGAAATCATTAAATGTTTTGTTTCCCACATCTATAGATCTATCTCCCCATGGAAAAAAAAACCAAGAATGAGGTTACTTTGGTATTACTCGTTAGTGAATTTGCACTAACTTCCAAAGATCACTTTTTAAAAAATCTTTTTCAAATAGGAGTAAGATATTATTTGTATGGGGCCACTGGGGTGAGGTCCAGTCAACAGGGCTTCTTTCAGGAGATGTTCTCTAAGCTGTGTCCCAGTAGGTGAACAGGGGTTAGCAGGCAACAGAGAACGGGGGCTGGACTGGGACCTAGAGTTTCAGGTAAAGAGAAAAACGGCTCACAAGAAGGACGAGACCTTAGGGAGGAGATGGCCTGGTCAAGGTACTAACAGAATAATAAGACATAATCTCAACACTCTGTGCCAGGGGCTGTTCTAAATGCTTTAAATGTATTAACTCAATGAATCATTCTGGTTGCTCAGTCCAAAACTCTGGGAGCCATCCTTGACTCCTGTCATTCTCTCTCCTACCTCTTATGCAATCTGTCAGGAAATCCTGTTGACTCTTCCTTCAAAATCATCCCAAATCTGATGATTTCTCGCCGTGTCTGTGGCCCCCAACATGGCCTGAGCCCCACTCCTCTCTCTCTCCTGGTCATTTTGCTTCCTCCTAATGGGTCTCCCTACCTCCGTCCTGGACCCTCACAGGCTATTCTTAGCACTGAGGCAGCCTGTTCTGTAAAACGGAAGTCAGCTCAAGACACACCTCTGTTCAAAAAACTGTTATGTCTTCCCGTGTCACATCGAGTAAAAATCCTTCCAAGGCCCTGGAGGCCCTCCGCACATAGGTCCCCATGACCCCTTTGCTCTCTGGCCTCCCTCGATCCGTCCACTCCAGCCACACGGCCTCCAGGGGGCTCCTGACGCACACAGCGTCCTTGCCGCCATGGCCCAGGCCTGGGACTTCACTCCCTGGCTCCTGCAAGGCTTTGCTCAGACCTCCCCTGCTCCAGGAGGCCAGTGCAGACTGCCCCATTTAATACTGCACCTTGCCGCACGCCACTGTACCAGATGATGTATTTCTTATATTCACTGCCTGCCTTCTCCTGCTAGCATGTAAGCTCTGAGAGGACAGGAGCTTTGTTTTGTTCATGGATATATCCCAAGCACTTAAATCAGGGCCCTGCACATAGCAGGCACTCAATAAATATGTGTTGAGTGAGTGAAGCCTCACAATCACCCTAAGAGGTAGGTGGCATTATGTTATCCCCATTTTACAAATTGAAAAGCGGTAGACAGCCAAGATTTGGGTCCGAGGGTCTAGCTCTAGAGGTAACACTCTTAGCACTGCATTATCCTGCCCAAGCCCAGGGTAGAAAATACAGCCGGAGCTTCTAGAAAATCCTTCTCCCTGTGTCTTCAGACTACTATTGCAAGGAATTAGGAGGTTAGAGAATTCCTCCAGGCTTTGTGTGGTGTTCAGAAGGGGGTGGGGAATTGGCCAGAACATGCTGGGCCTTATAAATCAAGTTAGGGAGTTTGCACAAGGACAGGGCTAGATTTTTGCTTTAGAAAGATCCCGCTGACTGCAGGGTGGAGGACGGATGGGTGTGACAGGCTGGAAGGCAGGGAAATCAGTCAGGGGCTGAGATAATGGTGACCTCAGCCAGGGTGGTGGCTGTGGGGATGGGAGAGTTGGCAGATCAAAGAAAGATTTAATAGTTGTGACTGACAGGACTGTAGCTGAGAGAGAGGACAACTCCCAAGTCTGGGGTTTGGGTTAGAATAGGTTTTTTGAACTTTTTAGACTAAGACCTACAGTAAGAAACACATTTCACATTTTGACACAGAACACACACACACACATACACACCCACACACACACACATACACACCCACACACACCCATCTTGATCAAGTTCAACAGCAAAATACTTACCCTGACTTTGACTCCTCTATATTTTCTAGCCTGTCTATTCCTTATCCTCTCCCTTTCTTTTCTTTCTTTAAATGCTGGTTGCCACTCACTACACTGATTTCGCGACTGGTTATGGTGGGAAGTCTGGAAGCCCCTGGGCCAGGAGTGACTTGAGGGGCCTTTCCTGAGACTTGCAGGGACGCGTGGCTGGGCTGACAGACGGGAGTCTGGAAAGCTCCGTTTCCTGGGCCTCCTTCCCGAGACCCAGAATCCCTTCTTGCCTAACACAGCCCTGCCCCCATCAAACTTATGTCTCGTTCCTCATTCCTTTGGGGGGACCCTTTGCACCTCTCCAGGCATCGCTCAGTAAATCTGACCCACGAACACCTGGAGACAAGGCTTGGGGGCGCGGGGGCTGTTTAGTTGGCTCAGAGTTTTAGATTTTCAAGGTGAAAGAGTTCTGTGAATGGATGATGGTGACGGCAGCACAGCAATGTGAATGTACTCAATACTACTGAACCGTACACTTAAAAATGGTCAAGATGGTAAATTTTATGTTATGTGTATTTTGCCACAATTTTTAAAAACTATATGTAGACAAACTAATAGAAAAAAATGTCTGGAGTGGTCTTCTGGAAGGGAGGTCTCAGGGTTGGAAGAGTTCTTTGAAGGTCATTTAGACCAAACCCCTCTGGACACTCAAGCTCCCTGTATAGTATTTCCAAGAGGTGGTGTGCCGTCTCCAGTGAAGAAGAGCTCATTGCTCAAGGCAAGTTGTTTTATCTTTGAATAATTCTGACTTTTGACTATTGGGATAGTTCTCCTTTAGAGGAGCTGGAATTTTCCCCATAGCTTCCACTATCAAACCCACTTCCACTCCTCAGGGTCACAAAAACAACTTGAATTCCCTCTTCTAGGTAATATGCATTCAATAAATATTTATTGGGCACATGCTTAAGTACCACTATATGACCTCCCAAATACTCTCTTTTGCAGTTAAAAATTCCATAATCTGACAACTATTTCATATATGACATGATTTAATGTCCCTTCACCCTCTGACTGCTCTGTTGAAATGACCCATTTGCTGCTCTCCTTCTTATTGTATGACATCTAGAAATGAAAACATTACTCTAACCAATGCCCCCAAACTTTTCCATCAAAAATGGAGGATTCTAATGGAACTTCTAGGCCGATGGGAGCGCAGTGTCATGGCCGGTTGGTGAGGGAGATATCTGAGGGCCATGCTGATGTATCGCATGGCAGCTAGATTTGTCCTTCAGGTGCGAGATAAAAAATGGTGTGGACTGAATCCTTAGGTCTTAATGACAGGTACAAAATCCAATCACTCTTGACTCTTATCTCTGATTTATTCTGTCTCACCAGAGCCACATAAACCATCACCCCACTTTCCTTGGAGTGAAATGCTTTATTACATGTAGTGTAGCGTAGCACTGCGTTTCGCCACTATATAAATATACATAATGTATGATTCCTCCTTTGACTCTGGAACCTAAACAAATGGATTATGTTCCAAAAATTCCATAAAGCCGTAATTCTGCTTAGTGGCCATGGCACTCCTAAAGAATTTCATTCTAAATATAGAGAGGTATTCCTCTGCAGAAAAATATCCCAGCAACTTGGTGCTAATATATAATTAAATCCCTTCTAGATACTTTGCAGTTATATTTTATGGCTTATTTTGAGTGTTCATATTTTATCAGAAAATTATAATTTTCCTCTAAATAGGAGTTTTTTACAAGGCTTTTGAATTATGATGGCTGGCTTCATGTTTCAACTATAATTAAAACAGTGAAAAGAAACAGCATTGCTGTGCATCACACGTGGTTCTGAAGAGCGCTTGGTTCCCCAGCCCCCCTGTCTCCCCACACCCTGCAGGCCCGAGGCTGGGGGGCCACTCTGACCAACAGTGGGGGCCCCATTTTGCACCACTTGGTGGGATAGCTGGTTTTAGAAAGGGACAGAATGGCCTGGGAAGGAGGGATGAGGAGACCAAAGATGCCTTTGCCTGTTTCCGGGCCCAGCTTCAACACCCCCTTCTCAGAGAGGCCTCCTGCCCATGTCTCCCATGTCCCCACTGTCCTCCCACCTTGCTCTGCTTTTCCCTTCAGGACGTTCACTTTCTCCTGCACTGCAGTCTTGCGTGTGTGGGCAAACTCTGCTCCCCCCAGACTGCCAACTCCATGAGGGCCAAAGCAAAGTCCTTTTTATTCAACACTGGAGAGACAACTTCTTGAACCTTGTGTTAGTTTTCTAGGGCTCGTGTAACTAAGTACCACAGACTGGGGAGCTTAAACAACAGAAATTTATTGTCTTACGATTTTGGAGGCCATTCCAAGATCAAAGTGTCAGCAGGGCTGGCTTCTCCTGAGGCCTCTCCCCTTAGCTTGCGGATGGCCGCCTTCCCCTGTGCCTGCACACGGCCTCTCCTGGTGTGTCTGTTCTAATCTCTTCTAATAAGGACCCCAGACGTGTTGGATTCGGGCCCACCCTAATGACCTTATTTTACCCTAATTACCTCTTTAAAGGCCCTGTCTCCAAATACAGTCACGCTTGGTATGGGGATGGGGGTGCAGGGGAGAGGAGGGGCATTGGTTCTAGGACCTCTTGTGGATACCAAAATCCAAGGATGCCCAAGTCCCTGATTTAAAATGTGTTTGCATATAACCTACGCATGTCCTCTCTACACTTTAAATCACCTCTAGGTTACCTATAATACTAACACAAAGCCTACACATCACCTCCTTCACATGGATTCAATGTAGTACTTGGCATAGGCCAAATTCAAGTTTTGCTTTTTGGAACTTTGTGGAATTTTTTATGTTAATAATTTTTGAGGCCAGGCGTGGTGGCTCATGCCTGTAATCCTAGCACTCTGGGAGGCCGAGGCGGGTGGATTGCTCGAGGTCAGGAGTTCGAGACCAGCCTGAGCAAGAGCGAGACCCTGTCTCTACTAAAAATACAAAGAAATTATCTGGCCAACTAAAATATATATAGAAAAAATTAGCCGGGCATGGTGGCACATGCCTGTAGTCCCAGCTATCCGGGAGGCTGAGGCAGTAGGATCACTTAAGCCCAGGAATTTGAGGTTGCTGTGAGCTAGGCTGATGCCACCGCACTCACTCTAGCCTGGGCAACAAAGCGAGACTCTGTCTCAAAAAGAAAAAAAATTTTTTTAACCCACAATTGGGTGAATCCATAGATGCAGAACTCACTGACACAGGGGCCAACTGTGCAGTTGTGTCAGGACTTAAACACATGAAGTTTGTAGGGGGGACATGATTTGGCCATAGCACATGTATTAGGCATTCAACAAATCCTTGTCCATTGAGAAAGAAATGAATGATGGATAGCACACAGAAACATCATGACAGGTATGCTCTTGGAAGCAGCTCTGGGTCACGCTGCTGAAGAACTCTCCTTTGTCCTTCTCCCCTCTCCCACACCCACACACCAAGGACCCAGACACACGAGTCTGTCAACCTAACCAATCCAGCCACACAAAACTCCTTGTCGCAAAGTTCAGACGTGGAACCCAGTCCCAGGAAAGCCTAGCCCACCTCCAGGAATCCTGCTTCGTCCTCAGAGAGCTCTTGCTTGGTGGGGGCTGTGGAGCACACAGATACTGCCACATCATCTCCGAGAGGATGACCATGCCACGCCAGGTCTAACTGAGCCACCGGAGCTACCGTTTGCTCCCTCAGGGCCTTAGACACAAATCTTTAGATCACTGTCCGTGAGCCTTCATGCTCCTCTGCATCCTTACAAGAGAAATCTCCTAGTTTGCTGGGCATGGATGGATTTTAATCAGAGTGTCCATAGTGAACCTGTATTGCCACTGAGATGGCTCTGACTCCCTGTGTCCTAACCCTCTGCTCCCTACTTCCGTCAGGCCTCAGGTTTGGAGTTCGAGCCGGTAGCCAACAGCATTCTGTTTCTACGTGACAAAAGATGGGAGGAGGTCAGAGGTGTCTTGACCGCTGCATTCAGTCCTGAGAAGCTGAACGAGGTAAGACACAGGAAACGCAGACTCTCTTCCCTTAAGGAGCATCTTCCTTCTCTCTGCACTGTGACGGAGATCGAGTTTGTGTTGCATCACACGCCTGGGTGGAACATCAAAATGCTGTGCCTGCTGGGGCCTTCAGCCCTTTCTGTCATGCAGAAAGCACAGGACACTGTGTGGCGTGTCTTCTGTTTCTCCAGCCTCCCCCATGCCCAGCTGCCATAAATCAATTGTGACTCAACAAATACACATGGGGTCCAGCTACGTCCAGAGACACTGCTGGAGGAACTTTGGGGGCCCACAGGGGAAAACTGCAACAGTTTGAGCCTCAAATACTTTCATGGATAACAGGTCACCTGGGGAGCTTGTTAAAATGTGGATTCTGATCTAGTAGGTGCGGGTGGATCTGATAGTCTGCATGTCTAATGCCCTCCCAGGTAGTGACGCCGTTTCTGAACAGTGAACCACACTTTACGTGGCAAGGAGCTAGAGAACAGCTTTGAACAAGGGTGATCACTGAACCAAGTCTTAAATAAGGAAGTGGTGGCCTTGAATTATTGGGGAGGAGCAGGGGAGGTGCCCTAGCAGGACTCTAGGTGGGCAGGCACGCCCGGGTTAACCTTGAGGCCAAGTCCAAGGGAAGGGCCAGCTCCACAAGACGCTGCCAGCTCTCTGAGGCCCTGGGCTCTCCTTTCCCTACCCACTGTCATGCCCTTCCCTATCAGCTGTGCGTGTAATACCTGGTGTTTGCACTGCCTCCCCGCCAATCTCTTGCTCACCAATCCTGACTGCTGGGTTTGTGTCTGAGCCCGACAGCCTCCCTCGGTTGCTGGGCTAGCCTTGCTGCTTGCTGCTCTGAATTCTGCAGCAACTCAGAAGTGCAAACTCGAGCCCTTCTGGTGTCAACTGGTTAAGGGGCTTCCTCTGTTTGAGTCCCAGGTACACAGGCAACTCCAGAGCAAGTGGCCTTCCAAAGCTTGGCCAGACGGCCCTGCGCCTCAGACACCCACCAGGTCTGGCTGTTCCAGAACGCCTGTCTTCAGTTCAATAAATGAAAGCTCCTTGTAGCTTAAGCTCAGGATGCTCACACATATGGTCATGATTGAATTCCTATAAATCTTTTGAAGTTCTGCAGAAGAGGAGAGGGTTCCACACCTCATAACGTCCAATTAAACTCAGGCAGAAACTAGTGATCCTGCCTGCTTTCAATGCGGTTTGGTTTGTGTTTCCGTAGGTAGCCTTCGGGATTTGGGGGCAGTTTATGGCACCAACTCACATGCACACAGCAGCTGTGTGTATCAGGCTCCCTCACCCCGAAAGCTTCCTGTTTATATCGACACACTTCACCTTCACCACATTCCTGTGAGATAAATACTATTATTATCACCATCACCCCCATTTTACAGAGGAGGAAACTGAGGCACAGAGAGATTAAGCAGTGTGCTCCGAGTCACATGGCTAGTAAGAGGCAAGCCTAGAATCCAGCTCTCGACTACTGGTCACACCGCTGACTGCTTCTCTCACCCACGCGTTTCCAAACGGTGCTCTGAGGCCCCCCAGGACTGCCCCCGGGGCTGAGGGAGAAGGAAGGAAGTGGAGCAGATGGGGCCTCTGCGGAAAGCTCCAGAGTGTCAGAAGCAACACTTCTCTGTTTTCTGCCCAAGTTTGGAACCAAGTGAGGTATGAAAACAGGTTTTAGGAAGAGAAAACACAATTTTCTCCTTTCTTACTAGTAAAGCTGTTTGAGAAATAGAGCCCCTTATCTGATCACGTGGGCTTTTCAATGCTTCACCCAGAACCGGACAACTGTAGCCTCCGCCCGCAGGAGGGTGGCAGATGCCGTCGGGGCTGGCCCGCGGCCCACGCATGCTCAGTTCCTTCTTCCCGGGCCCCCGAGATGCGGGAGAATCCAGGACGCGGGGCCAACCGGAGTGGGACCCAGGTGCAGCCGTCCTCGGCCTGAGGTGCCCACTGGATCACCTGGGGGGGCTTTGAAAATGATTGCTGCCTGGGTCCCACACCTAGCAATTCTGATTCAATTGATTTTGTCTGGGGTGCAGCCTGGGTTTGAGGATTTTTTTTCAAGCTTCCCAGGTGGTTGTAATGTCAAGCCAGTGCTGCGAGCCACCACTAGCAGACGGTCCCCACAAGGAAACATGGAGCAGGTGGCCCTGCTCACACCTAGCTGTGCTGTCCATTGAGGTTTCATGAGAAAATTTGTTTGAAGGAAGGGCCTGCTTCTTTAAAAAGTAGTACACTGCTGTCCTGTACCACCTAGACAGGCTGCATAGTGTGTCTGCCTTTGTCACACCCAGACGCTAAAAGATGGAGTTAGCTGAGACGAGAGACAGGGGAGGGAGGTGAGGTAGGTGAACCTATGGCTGACGTCACTGGCTCCAGCACGCTGTGTGTCTTTATTCGATGAGTAAGCAATGACTTCCAGAGCATTATAGATGTAGGAAGAACCTTACCTTGTGAAAAAGAAATTGATGAATGGTATCTGAAGAAAAAAAAAAAAAAGGAAGAAAAGTCAATGAAAACAAGTTCTAGCAGTCTTGAGCTATGTTTCTTTGATAAAAGGACTCTTATCAGGGTCTAGATTTCTTTAGCACTTTACAAGGAATACCAGAAAGTGATGCAATGTCATTTCCCAAGGAAATCCAGTGGTGGAGGGGGGGAGGGGCAATCTTCTCCTCTGGTCCACAGATCAAATCCTCAGTACCTGAATCAGTTGCAGAAAATAGAGTTCCTCCAGGATGTTCACCACACTCAGATGCTGAGAGAGAGTGAGAGAGAGAGAGAAGAGATCCTAGACAGAAATTCCCTAGCTATTCCTTCTGTTTGATCCCATGATTTCACATACCCTACCAATAAACTCGAAAGTTCATTGATGGGATGCCAAATGGTAATTTTTTAAAAAGTTCATTGAAAGTCATTTTTCTACTCTGCGTAGTGCAATTTAGGTTCTTGGGTTTCCATTGGAAGGATCCCCTTCCAGAGGACAGGGTAGTCAGCCTTTTCCCCAGCCCTGGAGAGTTTAGACCTGGGAGCTGAGGTTTCCTGGGAGGCATCTGAAACCAGGAAGAAGGCTCTTGTGAGCCTTCTTCATAGGTTTCTCTTCTGTGCCGCCCTTAAATAAGGTTCTTCCCAGAACCGTACTTACACTTATGCTACACACACTCCCTGGGTGGCCACATCCGTGTCTGTGTTTCCAATGACCATCTTTCCTGCCCTTCTCACCGGAGCTCCAGATCCGCACAGCCAACTTCTGCCTGGTTGGAATGTGGAAGGGGAAATTATTTCAAAAAGGAAGGAACAGCCGAAGGCGTTAAATGCTACTTAAATAAAAAGAGACACCAGGACAGAAAAGTGCATGACACAGATTATATTCTGAAATGTGAGACCAACGTACACGTGTTCCATGCTCCATAGATCACGTTTCCCGTGACTTTCTCCTACCCACCGAGTCCACGGCACCCACTGCTTCCGAAGGTGTCCCCAAAGGAGGGTGGGTGCCGTCCAGAACGAGGAAGTTGTTGCTCAGTTTTGAACTGTGCGTCGGGCTTTCCTGAGCCATGGTGAGACAATGGTTTTGGAGGCCAAGCTTCGTGAGAAGAGAAAAGAGTTTTTCAAATTCCAAAGTTAGCTTTCCTTTGCGTACGAAGAGCAGGCTTTTGAGGCTCTGAGCATGGAGGTATCTCTAAGCCGTGGTATGGACAGGACTCAGGATATGACAAGGGGGTGGTTTCTAGCCCAGGGAAGATGGGTAGATGGGACAAAAAGAGAAGTGTAGGCTGTCCTACAGGCGTGTCCTGACTTCCTCTTTCCCCACATCCCCCTGATTTCTGGATGCTTCCTTGGACTTTAACCTTCCAGCCACTTTGTTCTCTAGGTCACTGGTTCTCAAACTCTATGGGGCCAAGGGCTGCATCAGAATCACCCTTTTCAAAAATACATAATTCTGCAGAATCAGAAATCCTAAGTGTGACTGAGAATCTGTGTGTTTTACAAGGTCCCTGGAGTGGTTCTGCTAAGAGCTGGCATGGAAAGCCCTGGTGTTTCCAGTGTTCCTCTTTGTCCCTCTCTGACCAGCGCAGACTGGCCGCCCCCCAGGCTGGTGGGACCTGGCCCCAGAACTCCCTGCCTTCTTCCCTGCTTGACTTTTCTCTGTGGCACCATCTCCAGATAACGCTCCGTTTAGTTTACTTGTATTGTGGTTACCATATGTCTCAGTCTGCTAGAGGCATGCTTCAGTAGGACAAAGGGTTTTTCTTTTTCTTTTTTTCTGTTATGTTAACTGCACACACTAGGTCCACAACAGGCACTTAGGGATGATGAATGGATGGATGAAGAAACAAAAACCCAAGAAGCCTTCTACCTCTTCTCCCTGAGGATGTATGATAAGACTAAGATTTAAAAGAAAAGTAAAAAGGAAATAATTTTATCAAGAAAAAATTAAGAGGATGTGGCAAATTGTTGGCTTTTTCTTTAGAGAGTCACAGCAGGTCACAAAGACACAAAGAGGAAAATGAGACACACAGAGACGGGTGACAGCTCAGAGACTCTGAGCCCCAGATCTTCAGCTGTGGGCCCCTGAGTCAGTTTTCCCAGAAATATTAATAGCTTTGAAATATCAACATCTCCGGTTCTTGCTGAATTTATAAGTAGCTTTTGGACTTTTGTTACCAAACATCAGGGTTTATTCTTGAAATAAAGGTTTGTTTTCCTTTGAAATTCTAAGGCTTTTTCCTTTAGAACCTTGGCAGCCTAAGTCTCCTTGCTACCTGCGTCTTTAAGTGTCATTAATATTCAAAAGCTCTGGATGGCACTGTCTTTATTTATGTGGATATTAGGCTGCCTCAGTCAACAATGCTTGGAAATTACTTTAAAATCAGCATTATATCATAAAGCCATATTTTTATTTAAAATAAAATTGGTTTTGGCTCAAGTCTTACCAGGGATAATATGTAGAGACAGAGAACCAGTGAAAATGGGATTGATGCATCCCTGATTCGGGAAGCACAGGCCATCGGAATCAGAGCCGGTGACGGACAAGTCACTGGGATTTATATTAAAGGATTCTGAGCATCGCTGGGAAAACAACTGCTTTATTTCTGAGGGAAAACTTTGCCTGATTAACTTGCCAGCCTGTCCACCCCTTCCCTCAGAGGATTAATGTCTTTAAAAGGGCAACCAGTAGATTTATTTAGATTTTTATAGCCTTCTGTTAGATTCTTTAGACTATTAGTGAGTAACCCTGGGATCGTGTAAAACTTTATTATGGATCAAGGAGTAAATAGATTTCATATCAGGAAACAAAATTGGTACTAAATTAGTAGTTCTCTGAGGGAAAAATATAAATAATGTGGTCCCCTGGGGACCCAGGTTAGCACAAGATTTATTTTTGAATTTCATAACTCATCTGAAAGAGGGAGAACGCAGTGAAATCTATATATTTGTATATTCCTCTAAGCTCTTCTGATTTGAAAAATATTAAATCAATAGGAATAACTTTCTGAGACTCTTCTAAGAGTGTGTAAGTCAGCACAAAAGTGTCAGATAACCTTCAGTGTAAGCAAGAATAAAAGAATACATTTAGGAGAAAATCATCTAAACTGTGCTTATATGATGATAAACCTCAAGCTATGAACTACTACCAAGGAAAAGGATTTAAAATCATTGAGGACTGAAAAGGCCCTGTGGTCAAATAATTTGGCGAAATATTGCAAACCCTCTTCTTCGAGATTCACCATGTACCTTAGCATATTAAAGTCTTAGGAAAGACCTGCAGTAAATAAATCTGTTTAACTTTGTTTATTCTGGGCTCAGAGAAGTTTTCAAAAGGTGAAAACATGGGTAGTTAACTTCGTAGTCGGCTATCGTGAGCAATGAGGCTCTCGGGCACTGTGCCTCCAGGTAGCTTCCACGGGGGTCTCTGGTTTTGAGAGCCCCGAGCAGAGGCCACTCTCTGAATTGGATGGTCCATGGGCCCAACCCAATATGGCAACTTATATGTTCTCAGTCCTCAAAGCCCAATATAAAGAATGGTGGGCATTTCCTCATTCACCCAGATAACTCAGAGCTGATGGTAACCCACTGAGCAGATAGAAGAGACCAGGCGACTTAATGGATGAGAGCCCGAGAATGTACGTGTCACTCAAGAGTAAATGAGCCAATCGTGTCACTATGCTCGGGAAGCCAATAAAGAAAAGTCCAACGGGGGAGGCTGGTATCTCGCACTGCGCTGAGAATCCAGCTCCCTGCCTAATTTTTCACTTTTCATCCAGATGTTTCCTGTCAGGAAGGCATAGTCAATAATGTATGAATCTTAAAGGCAGAGGCAGATGTGGTTATTATTCCCCGTGGGCCTCTCCTGCCTTGGAGAAGACATGTTACTCAAGAATGACTACAATTTTTAAAAATTTACGTTGATACAGCCAGCTTATGAGTAAACGCATAGCTCCGACCATTTCAGTGCAAATGTCTGTGCAGAAAGAATTACAGTCATGATCACAGTTGAGTTTGGCCTTTAAATTTTCCCTGGAAGCTCTGCAGACGATCACGTCTTCCCCATAACGTTGGAGCAAGAAGCTTTCTTGAGGCAGCATCAGCTTCCAGCAGTCTATTTTTAATATTTGCTTTTATTTCTTAATCCTACTGAACAATAAAAATGAAAGTCATTATAACCAAGTGTGGCTGTGGTAATAAATACTTCAGAGTCCAAAAATACATTGTCCCTGCCTGACCAGTTGCCCATTTTCCAGAATGTCTGGGTATTTATCTAGCAGCAAGAGACCATTATCTTGCAACACAGTTGTATTCCGCTGACACCTAATCTCCTAATTAAAATCAGTATAATGATGGACTGTTTAAATTCTGGTTAAAATGTTCCTTTTCCATTTGCATTTAAAAGCAAACACACTCCTCATCATGGGTACCCCATCCTGGGTTATAATTTGGTTTTCCTTTGCCAGAATTATAATGTCACTCCGACTTGCCGCTGGTTAAATCTATAAGAGCATCTAAATGTGCCTCGCAGCTTGGCTGTTGCTTGGCAACCCCGGCAGACACCTCCTCATTCGGGTGAGTTCTAATTGGTCACAACTCTTGACAGGAGCCACTGACTTATTAGAAATGACACTTGATTATTCACCTAGATGGCTAGCACTGATACCTATCAGCAGGAAATTTTGCATAGAAATGAGTCCTGGATGTTTTTAATATCAGGGTGGCTTTTAGTGATGGTGTCGTGGAAGAAGGAGGTGATAAGTTTCATTAGCAGGAATTAATTTTTCATTTGTTAGTCACCAGTTTAGAGCACTTTAAGGTATTAATTTTTCCATTTTTTTAAAACCAGCAATATCTTTAAATACCTTCCCCCGTTCCTGTTGGCCGCCCCTTATTTATTCATAAAATCCCCCTCTGACATCAGTTCCCAAACAACGATGCCACAGGGCTACCAAGCACCAAATAGGATGAAATGTTAAATTCATAAAGGTCAACAAATATTTATCAGTTCTTATTTTTAAAGGGTTTATAATGTAGAAGGGCAACAAGGTCCATAAATTACTGCAATATTGCCAAGTAGCAGAAGACGGTGACAGAACTCATGTCCTGTTTTGAGCATCAGAAAGCACTTTGGGGGGCAGGCGGTAGCGCTGGAACTGAGCCCTGAAGATTCCGCTGAGTCTCGACAGGGAGAAGACGCATTGCAGGTGGAAGGAGCGGCAGGAACAAAGGCATCTGGACGGAAAAGCACAGGGTGTGTTCGGGGAACAGGGGAGTACGAATTGGCTGGAACACAGAGTACACGTAGGGGATTAGTGAGAGAGAAAACTGGAAAAGTAGGTTGAGGCGCGTCTAGTTCGCCGTTCTGTGCCGGGGGAGTGTTTCCTGCGTACTTCACCGGAGCACAAGGAGCTATTTAATACTTGAAAGTGGGGGAGTGACCTGCTCAGAACTCTACCTTAGGAAAAAGGGTTCCATTTCAGCTGTGTAGCCTCTGAGATGCCAGACATTCCCCAGCCCCATGGTGCAGATCCTTCTGGCGCAGATGAGGGGAACCGCAAATGGCACCCCTGGAGTCTCCTCTCTGCAGTAGCCCCAAGGTGGGACAGGCCCCCAGGGGCCCGTCAGCGTGGCCGTCTCGTCTCTGGCTCTTTTCCTGCGTCTCTCTTCCTGCGTGGACAAGTGAATCTTCCAGCCTACACACCATCCGTGTGTGGGTAACCCAGAAGTGAACGAGCTGAGGAGTAAATGAAACGTGGACCCTGATGTTGGTGGGAAAGCAACGGCCGAGTCAGACGGTCTGGAGCACTAATTCTCACTTTCACCAAACTAGCTGAGCACAAAAATAACCAGATTCTGCTCTTTAGGTCTTCACGTACTTCTGAAGTCAACACATCAGAGAGATGGCAAGAGGCTTTCTTGGGAATGGAATGTGCTGCAGCGAGGAGACGAGCCCAAGGATCTGACATGTTTCTGCCCCAAACAAGGAATTGGGCTACTCTTCCCATGGTCCCAAGCAAAGATCTCAACCTGATGCTCACTGACCTGCTTGGAATCCTAGAACGTTAGTGGAGAGGGACGTTACAGCTCGTTACAGTCAGCCCGGCATTTGGGGGTGAGGATCCGAGTGCACAGAGATTCAAATGCCAAAATGCCATGACCCAAGTAAGACGTGGGATCAGCGCAGGTCTCGGGTCTCTTGTTCAGAGCCAGTTTTCAGCAAGCTACGCTGTATTCACGCTAAGACAGAAGGCACGTCTCAATCTGTTCGTGTTTCTTGGGTACTTTCTATGCCAAGGCTCTCAAGGAACATTCAGTGAATGAGTCATCACACAGATGTTTCTAGAGAATCAGCTGAATGAAGTTAACCATGTTCATTCCTAACATATTATAACAAATACCAAAAACTCCAATAATGCATGGCAACATACAAGAGTTACCACAAAAGAATGGCACTGAAAGTATATTAGTTGTTGCTTTGTAACAAGATTACCCCAGGGGCAGTGGCTCACACCTGTAATCCTAGCACTGTGGGAGACTGAGGCAGGAGGATCACTTGAGGCCAGGAGTTTAAGACCAGCCTGAGTAACATAGTGAGACCCCCGTCTTTACAAAAAATAAAAGAATTTAAAAATTAGCCGGACATTGTGGCATGTGCCTTGTAGTCCCAGCTACTTGGGAGGCTGGGGTAGGAGGATCACTTGAGCCCAGCAATACAAAGTTGCAGTAAGCTATGACCACACCACTGCACTCTAGTCTGGATGACAGAGTTAGATTGTGTCTCAGAAAAAAAAAAAAAAAAGATTACCCCTAAAACCTAGCAGCTTAAAACAAACCTTTGTTAGCTCATCGTTTCTGTGGGTTGGGAATCCTGGCATGGCTTAGCTGGATGCCCCTGGCTCAGGGTCTCTTGGAGGCATAGTCAAACTACTGGCCTGGTTTGTGGTCCCATCTGAAGGCTTGACTGGGGGAAGATCTGCTTCAAAGCTTATTGGCAGGATTCAGTTCTTAATGGGCTTTGGAAGATAAGATAAGATGCTTGTACCACGTCCTTCAGTCAGTGGGGATCTCCAAAGGGCTACAGCAAAGCCCTGCTCAGATTACGAGTATTTTTAGGAGGCCAGTCTGGTGACTGAGCACAGGATGGGTAGGAAAGTTAAAAGACAGGAGGTCAGGAATCTCTTTTAAAAATTATTTTTTGTTAGTACACCTATGTGTCAGGGACTGTCAAAGTACTAAGGCTACAAAGATGCTTAAGCTGTGGTCCTTGGTCTCGAGAAGCAGGGTGGTGGCCACATTCCTGATGGCAGGTGGCAAAGCGGGGATTAGAGGGTGACTGGGGAGACAAAGATGAAGGGACAGATTCAGGAAAGGAAGTGAGGTTAATTAATATGGTGAGTCGAGAACAGGTGACTCCAGTGGGGGCTGTCTGTGAGAGCAAGCGGAAAGGGGATGATTCCAGATGTCCAAACCCATCTGGGAGGATGGGAACCTGCCAGCGGACAACTACCAGGTTTGGACAACTCAGGTGTTTTACATATTTTTGTTTTAATCTTTGTCGCAGCCCTTCATGGGAGGTATTGTTATTCCCATTTTGCAGATGAGGAAATAGACTCAGTGAGGTTATACAGCTTGCCCACAAGATCACACAGCTCTAAAGTGCCAGGGAGAGGAAACCCAATAATTGGCCATGTCTTCCAGTGTTTCCCTCCTTGGGGCAAGGATTCTTTAGCAAGGTCGGAATCCTTCACTCGGGGAAGGAACTCCGTGGTGAAATTCTGGGGATCACCTGAAAGGAGAGGAGAAGAAAGGCTTTGAGCAGGGGACTTTCTCAGCCCTTCTTGGTCATTACTCCGTAAGTTGTCTCTTTTCACCACTTGCAAGACCCTCCCACGTTTTGGAACTTACTCTATTGCCCTCTGTCTACACCTTGACTCAGAATTCCTCAGACACGATTGGTAGAGAATCCTTCCTTTTAAAACTGGGCACTTAAATTTATAATAACATTAATATTGTATTTGCTTGTAAGTGTGATATATGTGCATTATGAAAATTTGGAATAAAACGAAAATAAAAAATCACCCATTAGCCCATGAAGAAGATGAAATGTAACAACCCAATGAGAATCTTTGATTAAGATCCGAGTGATAATAGCATCGCATGTTCATCTGTGCCTGTGTGTGCGCACACACCACACTTGCCTGCTTGTCCGAAAATCTAGAAGAACTGCAGGGTTTGTGGATCGTATAAAGATTATGCAGGCCCATCAAAGCAAGCTTTTGTTTGTATGCAACTCGTGTAAAAGTGAATATGCTGTAACTGCCATGTACAACGCAAGGAAGAAAACCTGAAATCATGGCTATTAGCCAACATACGGATCATGCCCCACTGTCTTACATTTTCTCTGCATTGCTTTTTAAAACATTTTTCATATTACGTGCCCTATCTCATATCACATTAACCCAAATAAAAATGTCATTATCCATTCAGTTCGACGGACAGCAGGCAGAGTATAGCAGAAAATTACAGTTACGTCAGCCGGTAACAAAGCATGCTGGCTGAAAGCACGTAGCAGCGCGATGCTGGCCGTTTGCGCTCTCCAGGCCTGTGTTTGGATTCCATATGACGGGGCCCTTCATTATACAGGGGCATGGCTCTGAAGAGTGGCATGTAAATCAGATTTTATGTCGCATCTCTTTTGTTATGTTAAGGAAGCGTCAATCTTGATAGCTAAAGAGACTTCCTTTCAAACAGTATATATATATTTTTTACCATGTTGCTATTTCTCTGAAATAAATCTAAAAGATATTTCAGTGTATGGAATTTTATTAAAATAGTAACACTTGTACCACTAAGCTTATTAAAATCATTGAAGAAACATAGCCAGTGAAGCTAGTCATAGAAATGTGGCTTAAGGCTGGCACAGAGTGGCTCACGCCTATGATCCCAGCACTTTGGGAGGCCAAGGCGGGAGAATTGCTTGAGGCCAGGAGTTCAAGACCAACCTAAGCAACATAGCAAGACCCCATCTTTACAAAAAAATTTTAAAAATTAGCCGGGCATGGTGGTGCACATCTGTAGTCCCAGCTACTTGAGAGGCTGAGGCAGGAGGATCACTTGAGCCGAGAAGTTCCAGGTTACAGTGAGCTAGGATTGTGCTGCTGCACTCCAGCCTGAGTGACAGGCAAGAGCCTGTCTCTAAAAAAAAAAAAAAAAAATAGAAGTGTGGCTTAGACTGTGCTGAGCTCGCCAAACATTAACGCAGTCTGAGATTTCTTGGGAGTCATGGCCCAGAGGCCATTTTAAATGACTAATTTACACGCACTTTTGTGCTGGTGGATTATTAAGCCGATGGTTGGTGAGAATTTAGAAAAGCAGGCAGTAGCCTTGGAGAGTTGACACAGGGTTACTAAGAACAAACCAGGATAGTCATACTCGTTCTTTTTTGAGTGGATTTCTGAGCAGGCAGATGAGGTAAATCACATTTCTGTTTCAGCAAATCAGTCTTCCCCAGCTGACTGATCGGTAAGACGGTGCCCAGTTGCGTATTTACTGAGGTTCAGCACAGCTGGCTGAAGAGCCGGACACAGTGATGAACAAGTCTGTGGCTACCTAAAATCGCCGTTTAGCGGAGGGCCGCAGGGCTGTGCACGTGATCCCACTACACAGTGAGGAGCTGGATGAAGACTTAGAAGGCACACTTACCAACGTTCAGGTGGAACAAAGAGGGAATAGTCAACGTTACAGGTGATGGGATTTGCCCCCATGCACAAACCCCCAGCGCTCTAAGCCCGTGCAGTTTGATGAGCAGCAAATCCTTTTTCCCAAGATTGCCCTCCCTCCATGGTTTCGGCAGCAAGGCAGGGTCCAGATGCTTGGGTGCATTCTGCTCTGAACGTTCTGCTCCTTGAGCTGTTATTTGGCTACCTGTAGGTGCTGCCCAGGCCACTGTCCCTGCCTTGGGGACCTCCTCCAGGTGCCAGCCTCCATGGAGCCAAAGCAGCTCAGAGCTTGGACCGTGGCTCACTCACTCTCCCTCTGCAAGAACTCCCCCTTTGCAGAGGGCTCCCGCCAGGGCCCCTGGTGACACAATTCTTTCCTTCTACCTCAGAGTACAAGGGGCTGGCTTGGATGGGGCTGTGGAGGAGAGGGAGGCGTTCAACAAAGCCACGCGTCCCCCCAACATCCCTCCAACAGCACCCAGGCTGTCCCACTCTGCCAGACATCTCCAACCACCAGAATGTTCCAGGGAAGTTAAGAGATTGTTCTGCTCAGAACACGTGGCAGGACAACTTTTTACAGAATAAAATGCAATATACATATAAAGCCTTTCTAAGGAACAGACCCTAAAGGTCAAAATATCAATTGTACATGGTATGACTCATGGAAAAAGACCTTGTGGTTTTCATTGACCTGAACCTCAATATTTGCCTGTGTGATGTGTCTTCTAAAAAAGTCAACATAAACCTGGCTTTGTGACTGATGCCCAGGGTACGGATTGCGGGAAGTGATCTGCTTACCATTTATGAGTTCACACCTGAAACACTGTGTTCCACCTATGGGGTCACCTTTTGGGAGTGACCTTGGTAAAGAAGAGAGCAATAAGCCCGGAGAGGTGTGTGCAAAGCATGTGGTAGGAGGAGTAACAGAAGGACTGGGGAATGGCTGTCTCACAGGTGAGGAGCAGACAGATCCTTGCAGTCTGAGTGTTGGGCACACGGTCACGTGGGAGAGGACAGAAATGAAACCAGCAAAAGGCTAGTTGAAGAAGTCAGATTTTGCCTCAATACAACAACATACCTTCTGATAAGTAGATTAACATTTTATAACTTTTCCTAATGTCTCAAGACTTTAAAAGCAAAGAGTGGGTATTACATAGCAAAATCCATTCATTCAACAAATAATTACTATGTGCAAGGCACCGTTCTAGGTGCTGGGGATACGAAAATGAACGAACAGACAAAATTCTCCCCTGCCCTCAAGAATTTAATATTCTAGTGTCAAAATGGTAACATCTAAACATACGTAACGTTTCATAACATGTTTTCCATAAGAAATGCTCAGAACGATGTGTCACAGCAGGTGGCTTTAGCTATGATGCTGTTCGAGAATGTGCACTGGTTAACGTGAGTCCCCTTGACGTTTCCAGCTTGGCCTTTCAAACATACAGGAGAGAATACAACGTCACGTGGGTGCCCATGAGGCTCTGCAAAGAACCCCACCCACCCAAGCGGGCCTGTTGAGGTCACAGTGGTGCAGCCGGCACTGAGATCTCGATTTGCTGAAGCTGAGTGGTAGCTGCATGAATGTGCATGACACCATTCTCTCTACCTTTCTGTGTAGGTTAGGAATTTTCCATAATAAAAACATTTTAATATTTAAAAAAGAAATCCAACAATTGCCCTATGTGGGCATAGGAGGCCTCTTGAAGTCAAGGGTTCCATTATACTCGAAGGCTTAAGCAGCTTAAGCATAAATGAATAACCATCCATCAGAAATGCTCTAAAAATAATTTCTGTGTTAAATAAGAAGTTGAAATGGATGACCTTAGGTTCCTTTAGATACTAAGAGTCTATATTCTAGTGGAAGATCTAAAATATAATTGGAACAAACAAGCATGGACTTGGATTGATTCCAGAGATAGTACATATGGATTGGGGTCTATTTACTCTCTACTGCTAACCAAATGTCATGAAATCGAGCGCTGATTCTCAGTTTTGTCTAAGCGTTTAATGATCATTTTTGTAATTATTTCGCCAGATTGACTTTAAATCCTTCTTTCTTTTTTGCTTCCAAAAATTAAAAAAGATTGCTTAAGTTAAAATAGATGCTTACGGCTATTGTATTTTACTAATATTTGTGAATTTTAGATCTTCCTCTTGAATCTTAGCTGGGTGAACGTTGCCTTCAAAACAATGTCCATTTCCCCAGAAAGCCACGCATATACCCTCTTCGTGTGCAGCTAATTTCGGTGTGCTCCCTGCATGGTGCCCTAATTACACCTTTGTTATCCATTGTCAGTTGACTCCCCTCATCAGCCAAGCCTGCGACCTTCTCCTGGCTCATTTAAAACGCTGTGCAGAATCTGGGGCCGCGTTCGACGTGCAGAGGTAAGGGGGCTGCATTCCCGATGAGAAATCGCAGTTCTGAGTTGCTGTTTCTTGTACCGGTACGTAATTGCTGGACAATTGCCTTGGGACTAGCAAATTGTGGAGATGCTAGGCGCTCATAAAAGCATGGATGAACTGACTCATAAGGAGAAAAGAAATCCACTTCAAATGTGCAATGAATATGAACAAAGCCCAGGGATGTGTGGCCTGTGGAGGGGAGCCTGGACCTTCACAGACTCA
Source organism: Varecia variegata (assembly GCA_028533085.1). Lineage (NCBI taxonomy): Eukaryota > Metazoa > Chordata > Mammalia > Primates > Lemuridae > Varecia > Varecia variegata. The sequence goes on from CM052437.1 coordinate 174,293,946, forward strand.
GGCAAGGGCAGGAACCTGAGAAAAAGTCCAGGCACTTTCACGTCAAGAAGGATCCTGGAGCACCTCAGCCTAGACACCGTGACTTGGGTGGACACCAAATCTAAATTATCTGGCTTGTCTCCTAGAAATCTTTAGTTGTTTTACGCCAAATCATGGCTTACCACAGATTAGAGATATGGTCAGCCAAAAGCCAAGTCATTATCGTTGCTAATAAAATAACAAAATCATCGCCAGCATTTATGTTTACCGTATTGTTTACAAAGCCTTCTCATCCACATTCTCCTCAATTATAGGTTGCAGGAGTTGGCTAAAGATTAGGTGGCCTTGTCAGCTATAAAAGCAAAGTAAATAACTCTTAAAAAACCCTTAAATCTTCAACCATTAGGGTCAGATGAAATCACATGCAATGGTCTCCTTTTCGTTTTTACTATAGCAGGGAAATGTGTGATCAATTGTAGCAAGGCTTTCAATAAAAGCAGTCAAAATTTTAAAAGTCATCTGGAAATGTCATTTATTCCTTCACGATAAGTTAGTGGTTATATAACTTAAGCAGAAGAAGAACTAAGTGTGTGCCTACATCAAGGAACAAAAATAGACTCTTTAATTATAAACGGATATTAATAACCCAGTTGTTAGCCTTTTTAAAATGAAATTAATCTGACTACTCCTATAAAATACCAAAAAAAAAAAGGATAATTCTAGTTTAAAATGGTCTTTGGGGGGACAGGTTTCCTGTAGCCTAAGAGGTTAAGTTTTCTGAAGCTACTGCCAGACACTTTCCCTTCTGTTTGTTTCTAAAGTGCACTGTATGTTTTCTGTAATAATATACATATGTTCATGAAGCCTGTCCCAAAGTCCGTCTTCTATTTATTTAAGTGTGAAGAGCCCTTATTTTTTGTTTGTTGCTTTAAAGAAAACTGTAAAATCATTAGGAAGAAAAGGGGGACAAAGTTAATAAAACTAGATAATGAGGTTGTTAATTCATCAATGACAATTTGATGTATATCAATTAATCGTTAGATTCTGGCCTGAGCTGGGCCGTGCAGAGCTTTGGGGTAAAGCGCACAGGCTTTGGGGTCACCTATCTGCCCTTCCGCACAGGGAGGAGACTGTAAAGTGTCTTTCCCAGTACTTGGCTGTGTTCTGGTCCACTGCAGCTGCCTGAAGCCTGAGGGTTGATAAGTGGTGTCCTCCTCCTCCCCTCCCCTGGTCTTTGTTTAGATAAGCCAGCTGCCGGCTTCGCGTCTCCTCCCACGTTCTGCTGTTGCTCTCAGAGGGCCTCATCCGGGCAGCCCCTGTCCCTCCACCTCACTGCAGACCCACAGCAAGCTGTCTTGCCAGCATGTCTGCAGGGCTGGGAGTGCGGGTGCAGCAGCTTCCCCAGGAGGGGGCTTTGTGGAAAGGCAGTGCCAGAGTCCTTTCTAATCCCAATGTTCCCATCTCCGCAGGTGCTACTGCTGTTACGCCACGGATGTGGTTGCCAGTGTCGCCTTCGGCACCGAGGTGGACTCCCAGACGGCCCCCGAGCACCCCTTTGTGAAACACTGCAGGCGTTTCTTCCAATTCAGCATCCCCAGACCGCTCGTGGCTTTGATCTGTAAGTGCAGCTCCAGCCAGGGGTGCCACATCTGGATGAGAGCAAATCGAACAGACCCAGTGACACCTGGGGCAGTTCTCCGGGCTCTGCCCCTGCTACTAGGAAAGGGCACCCAGGGTGTCTCTGAGAGTTCCCTGCAGGAGCTTTGTCCTCCTGGAGCCACCAAGCTCCTCTAGTCACCAGTGAGGACCACGTATTACCATTGCAGGAGCCCCGGCCTCGCTCACCGCTGCCACAGTGAGAACAGCAGCGACACATGGTGCTAAGCGCTCTGTGTGCATCGCTTCACTTGGTCCTGGTATTCATCCTATGAGAAAGATATTCTTGTCCCCATTTTTCAGATGAGAAAACTGAGGCCTTGAAAGGCAGGGCCGAGACTGGAGCCCAAAACCTTTCATTTTCTAGGGCATTTTTCTCCCTGCCTGCAAAATCCTCTTCCTTCACTTGAAGCCCAATGCACAGTAAACTAGAGATCACGCGCGGTGGGAGCCTAGTAAGTCATCTAATGCTGCGTAGACTAGCCCACTGATTTTATTTATCCTACTGATTTTACTTTTATTGTAGAAGTGAGTTTTTGCTCTCTGGCCAATTCCAGTATCTTCTTGCTTTTATGAACGCATTGAAGTGTTGCTATTATTGATTACTGCCATGATTTCTAATCATTCTGCTGGGCTGGTAAACCCTAGTCACTCCTCAGTCAGTTCATCCCCATTTCTGAGCCAGTTTCAGGGGGAGCCCTTGTCACCTCCATCAGCTCCACCCTGAAGCTGCAGGTGGGGTTGCTGTGGGGTCCAGCAGTCTCTTCCCTTGCCGGCTGCTCCGGCTGCTCCCTGGTGCCGTGGTCTCCCATCCTGGCTGGGTATCTCTTTCCCACCCCCACCCACGGCTGAGCCCTCCTCCCTGCTGTGTCATGTTGGTTCCGGCTCCTGCTCTGGAAAATGGGCTGGGCATTCTGAGAGCCTGTGTGTCTGGAACGTTCTCTCCAGCCCAGCTCCCATGCAGAGCCTAGCACGCAGTAGGCCCACCGTGGAAACAGTGAGACTGAGCTGAGCCGAGCTCCCCTACCCAGGGCCCAGCCCTGGGTCAGAGCCTCTGCCCAGGACAGATTAAGTGCCCCTAACCGGGGCAGCCCCAGCCGGGCACCTGGCAGCAAGAGACCAAGTTGCCTGTGGCCCTCCAAGGGAGGCACCACGGATGACGCCAGCATCCTCATCAGCAGTGACAACAGCAGCTCTTAGCAACAATTCAGAGGGTCACTCTGGGGACAATTATCCAGAGGGAAAACATGCAAACGACCAGAAAGTTTAAAAAGTAAATCAGCTTCTACCACTTGCTAAGACTTTTTTTTTTTTTTTCCGAGACAGAGTCTCACTTTGTTGCCCGGGCTAGAGTGAGTGCCATGGCGTCAGCCTAGCTCACAGCAACCTCGAACTCCTGGGCTCAAGCGATCCTGCTGCCTCAGCCTCCCGAGTAGCTGGGACTACAGGCATGCGCCACCATGCCCGGCTAATTTTTTCTATATATATTTTTAGTTGTCTATATAATTTCTTTCTATTTTTAGTAGAGACGGGTCTCGCTCTTGCTCAGGCTGGTCTCGAACTCCTGAGCTCAAGCAATCCTCCCGCCTCGGCCTCCCAGAGTGCTAGGATTACAGGCGTGAGCCACCGCGCCCGGCCAGCCACTTGCTAAGACTTGAAACAGCCCGTAATCTGTTCCCTCCTGGTGAAATTCCAAGACCTTGCCCTCTCCTGTCTAGGACCCGAAACATTAATTTATGAGATTGACCTCTTGAGGGCCAGATGGAAGTGAGGACTCCATGGACTGTCCAGATGTTTATTGAGTGCTTACTATGTGCAAGGAACGCGAGGCGCGGAGACGGAGGAAGATGCGGCGGCTGCTCCCAGAGCCGCAGTGCCGCGGGGAGGGCAGGCTCCGAAATGACTCCGATTCCAGGCCACGCGCTTCCTGGTAACAGGCGTCTGTCTAATGGTCCCGGTTTATTACCGCCCCCTCTCAATGCCACTTTTGTTTTTCTCTTTCAAGTATCATTTCCATCCATAATGGTCCCACTGGCCCGGATTTTGCCCAATAAGAACCGAGATGAACTGAATGGCTTTTTTAACAAACTCATTAGGACTGTGATTGCCTTGCGGGACCAGCAGGCCGCGGAAGAGGTAACGTATTTTAATAGGACACCACCTTGAAATGGAATGGAACCGAATTTGGCATCGCTGCCTCTTTTCTTTCTCTTCCCTCCCAACACCGCGCACCACTCCATGCCGTCCGTTAGCAATCCACCGCTTAGCAGCGCTTTCCAGGGGCAGGAGAAAGAACAGAGAAAGGTTGAGGATGGTCACACAAGAAAGAGCAGGTGGGACAGCAGCGAGGAGAGGCCCAGAGCAATTTGTCCGTCCTCTGACATTGGGCAAGCAGAATTAAAGCTGTCCCCAAACTGTCTCTGTAGTTTAAGCATCACCTCGAATGCAGGTTATAGCAGCCCAAAAGAATTTTCTAGATACATGTGCCCACATGTAATTTTCATGAGCATATCCTTTATATCACAAAACAGCAAGATGGAGTTTTACAGCATGAATGGCATAACTATGAGAGAGGGGTTCAGGCAATTGTCACTCCCTCCCGCAGTCCCTGTCTGCACGGAGGGTGCTGCTGCAGAAGTCGTGGTGAGGGCCCTCTGGTCTCCTTAGCATGCTTCACAGGAGACTCGGAGTTTGCTTTCCTCCTTACAGACTTGCACTACGCTTGGCACCGAGTAGGAAGCAAGTAAATGTTTGTTGATTGAACTTGGCTATAAATAGAAAGAGGAGTTTTCAGTGTGATGAAAGATAATTTCCATCCTGCATACGCTCGTGCATGTGTAAGGGCCTTGTTGCATTAGAGTTTCTGAAGAGGAACAATGGCCCAAAGAGCTTTTCCTTAACTGACCTGTGCAAGATGGCACTTTAACAGGGGATTCTCCACTGGGTAGCTCAGAGGACTTCATGAGGTCCGATTGCTAAGGCAGTGGCCTAGAATGAAATCGGGGTCAGTTAGTGGCTTGATACACCGAGAAGCCTGGGGCAGCAACCTCATCCTGCCCAGCCTCACACTGTGTACGTGCGGCACACGTGCTGGATCTGGAAGGTGTGGGAAGGTATAGACAAGTTTGCAGCACCTGGGTCCACACCACCGTGAACTCCACTTGAATGCCCTTGGAGGTGTGGGCGGAGTCGGCCACTGGCATCCTTGGCCCGGCTCTGAGACCTGAAAGTACAGAATATTCTTATCCAGGCTCCTGCTGCTCAGCAGAGTGAGGATGGAGCCTGGGGGAGGAAGGATGAAGAAAAAACCATTTTCAAACCTCTACATTACTATAATACAAAGGGCTGTCCTTTGAGAGCTTTGTCACATACGTACACACACACACACACACACACACACACACCCCTAGCCTGGCTGTGGAATCAGGCTGAAATTTTTAAAACTGTTGCACCGAATGACTTACTAAGAGGTGAGAGGTTATTAAAGATCCAATTACTGGAATTGCCTAGAGCTTTTCCTTTTATAAACTCTAGTGCTATTTGTTTCAAACAATGAGTTGATCTGAGAAAAACCTCCCAACCACAAATCCAAGACTGCCTGTGTCAAGACAGAGCTATACGGTTACTAAGAAAACTTGCTTTAAAACCATCTACACTCTGTATACATTCCATCAAGCAGATGTGTGTTTGCGCAGTGAAAATGCAGCACAGATGTTAAAAGGTAAATATTTTTCTAAGCTCTAGCCGATGGGTGGATTAGACACCTACATCTATCAGGGTGCGTATTTTGCTTGGATATAACCATAAACCAGCACTGTTTCAGTCCTAAATGGGCAGTGTTCAGATAGCCTCCAAGACGCAGTGTGAATAAAAGAAACCCGTCTACACTAATGTTCCTCTCCAAACACGGGGTGGGCCCTAGAGAGCGGCTTTTTCCTCTGGCCTTTGTAGCTGGAGGTCAAGGCAGATTTCTACAAGACTCCAGCGGCCCATTAGCAGTTTGTCTGAGCCGGGGTAAGAGGATAGGATGCCAGCCTCAGTTCTGCCCCTGGAAAAATACACAGTGTGGACGTGGCTGTGCCCTCCCTGCCATCATGTCCCCTCCCCCAGCCCTGCAAAGCCACAGCCAGGCCTCAGGGACCACAACTGTATGGCACCCCGAGGAGTTTCAGATGGATGGATGGATTGAGAGGTCTGGGGGTTTCCTGGGGTCCCAGACTGGTGGCCAGGGGCTGAGGGAGCAGAGGGTGCTTACTCCTCCCGAGTGGCATTTTGCCCCAGTGCTGCCCCCAGGGAGCAGGGCTAGCAGTGGGACCACACTGGCCACCCAGATGCTGACCAAGCAGGAGGAGGGAAGCCAGAGAAAGCCAGCCTTGGAGGGTGCTGTTTGGAAATCAGAATGAGCCAGGGTGGCATGAGACGGCCATCCATCCCCGCCCTTTGCCATTTTCTCAGCCGTCACAACCCGAGCAGGCTGGTGGGCAGCTGAAGCCCTGCGTCCTCCGCCTCAAGGTTTGCGACGCCCACAATCTTCACCTTCAGCACTGCTGGGACCTCAGCAGATCCCTTCCAAGGTCACCAAGCTGGGAAGCAGTAGAGCTGCAAAGGTCTCACGATCCAAGCTTCCTGCTCTAAATAACATGCAGTTGTAGTCAAACCCAACACATCCTTCCTTAAAATGCATTTGTTGCGTCGTGTTTTTATTTGTGGCATTATGGATTGCATACTTAACACACACTCAGCATAATACAGGGCACCACGCAGGTGGTGAGAGTGGGATCCTACCCTGGAGATGATTAAAATCTTATGGAGGAAAAAACGCAACCACACATGAAATGACAACAGTCTTAAAAGATGGAATTCGGGGCTAATGTGTGTGGCATAGATTATTAATGCAAAAGAAATTCAGAAGCCAATGAATTGAGAAAATGCTACAACTAGTAAAGTACTTTGAAATTATAATAGTTTTCTGTTGGTGGTTGTGATACTCTCTTTTTGCCACTTTAGTCCCATAAACTTCAGAAAAGAGCAACATATTAAAGAGCATTTCAAAGAAGGGGTGCACCAGGAATACACTTTGTTAACACTAAAGTGATATAGAAATGCTTCTATTGCTGGTGAAAATGTAAAGAATATGCAAATTACTGATTAAAAAAAGGTAGAGGAAATGGTAAGGAAGCTCTAACCACTTATATGGGCAGGGGATTACCGAGGGGAAAAAAGCAAACCGATAGGAAGAGACTAGGCCTGGGGACACAGAAGGCACAGTCTGCAGACTTTGAAGACAAGCTTCACCAAAGCCCGTTTCCTCCCCATGCCCCAGTTCCGTTAACTTTCTACCTTGTGAGGAGCACCTCCAGCTGCCCACATGAGCCCTAAAGTGTGCATAAGTGGACAGTGGAGGCCTTGCTTTTGTCAGGTTTCAGTGTGACAATGTCAGTTCTTGCTCATGGTCAAAGAATAGTAAGGCAGACACACCATAGTAAGGCAAGCATGAAATTGAGGTTTACTGAGGAGAAGGAGATAGGATTATAGAGCAAGAGCAAGATATAGGTTTACAGAGTGGGAAACATACACCACAGATGACAATCGGACCCACCGTTGCAGCAAAGGGAGTGCAAAAAGGAAGGGCAAAAAGGGCCTGCTTATGTTCTGCAGCTTGTTTTGTAGGGTCTGGATTGGGGCCTCCCTTGTGGTTCAGAGGTCACCATGGAACCACTTTGATTGGACGGTTGGGAGTCACGTGACCTGAGTCTTACTGCACATGCAGGTTGTTCTAGGTCAATTTCCGGACTCTATGCTACTTATGCTGCTTGGCCCATGGGCTAGAGAGTCCTCTGCATTCTTTTGCAGCTGGTGCGCTAAGTTCCGGTTGGCCGATTCATAGGGTATTCTCTCCTCCCCCAGGTATGGCAGTTGCTTGGGAGAGGATTAGGATTGGGCAGGACCAAGTTGGGGGCCTGGGGCCCACCCTAGTCCTTCTTCCCAGGTGGGGCAATTGCACCAAAGCAATAGCACCCACTTTTGTCCCTAGGAGACCTAGAATCCCTCACTATCTACTTAACACTTTGATGTTTTAATTGTTTTATTGTTGGAAACAACCAACCAACCAACCAGCAGTACAAACCTGTATAAGGTAAAAAATAAAAGCTCCCTACCCCTGTTTTCCCACCTGCTCCAGCTCACTATGAACTGCTGGATACGGACGTTGCTAAATATTTTCTATGCAGAGACAGATATACATCTTCATACATACATTGCACGTTACTGTTGTCACAGAAATGACAGCCCACTGTGCATGCTGTTCCGTGACTTGCTTTTTTTGACTTAACAAAGCGGCTCGACTTTCCAAACCAGCCCAGACAGCACGGCCTCATCCTTCCTAACGACAGCTCTCCCCGCTGCTCTGTGGCACACCCGAGTCTGTGCAAGCCACGCTCTGCTGAGGGACACCCAGGTGGTGTCCAGGCTCTCGCCACCTCAGATAACCCGAAATCAGGATCCTTGTTCCTATTGAGCTCTTGAAAAGCTACACCCACATATCCTCTTCCTTTGCTCTCCAAGAAGCCTCACTCCTGTGACCGGAAGGCCAAAATATGCATTTTCTTCTTTTGTCCCTCAGAGGCGGAGAGACTTCCTCCAAATGGTCTTGGATGCCCGACAGTCTTCCAGCCCCGTGGGTGTGGAGGACTTTGACATTGTTCGAGAAGTCTCCTCTACCCAGTGCAAGTCGGAGCCTTCCCGGCAGCGCCAGCCCAGAGCCCTGTCCAAGCCTTTGAGTGTGGATGAGATCGTGGGCCAGGCCTTCATATTCCTCATCGCCGGCTACGAGATGGTCACCAACACGCTCTCTTTTGCCACCTACCTACTGGCCACCAACCCTGACTGCCAAGAGAAGCTTCTGAGAGAGGTAGACCTTTTTAAGGAGAAACACGTGAGTACAAGTTGGGTCCCGTTGCCCACACGATAGCCACGGGGCAATTGATTTTGTGTTTGTAGAAGTGAAACTTATTTTAATAACTTGCTAAAGTCACATCCTAAGTCTCTAAGATGAAACAGGAATGTTGCCCAGCTTCTCCGTCTCTCTGGGTTAGCAAGTAAAAGGGAGTGTTGAGAACAACAGAAGAACAAAAGGCAAATTGTGTACATACCTCACCTGTCTGGGCCAGTCCGTGAGGCCAGGCCTGGCTTGTGGCGGGGCTGCAAAGTCCCAGGAAGGCGAGAGGGTGCAAGGGCCAGGGAGGAGGCAGGGCTGCCCGGTCCTCCGCCAGTGGAGCTGCCACGCAGAGGCAGGGGAGTGTGAGCCCCAAAATGGAGCCAGCTGGAAGGCGGCAGAGGACACAGACGGGCCAAGCTGACGCAGGGACAGAGACTGGTGAGCTGACAGGGAGGTCCTCAAATGCAGTACGGTGAGTTGGGGCCGGTCAGTGCCGAGTGCAGATTCCGGGCGTTCCTTGTAGACGAGGCACCTCTGGGTGGGCTTGCTGCAAACACAAGGCGGCTGAGCGAGGCGACTTTCTCACCTCATTTTTCTCTGGGTGCCTGTGTGTGTATTGCTTTGACTTACGAGTTGTGAAAGAGATTTATTTTAAAAATCTGTGCTTTAAAAGGAAGATCACTATAATGGAATCCTCTGTTCTGATATAGTTATTATTGCAGTCACAGTTTTGGAAGATGGCCTGTTCTGTTATTAGAGCCATTAGAACATTCTTTCACACAATGAGAGAAAGCCGCTTCCCAGAAATTCCACTTCTTTATCCTACTGGGGAGGTAGAGGCAAGGTTAGTCTTCTCCCCAGCAGTTTTTAAATCTTTGAAAACTGCATTCGCTGTTACTAATTTTCTCAACTTTGGGCTCCACATGAGCTTATGGTCAACTTCAAGTTCTGTGTTGTTATGACAACTGCCAACCGGGGGCTCCCTAGCCCACTGCTTATACAATTGATTTTTTGAGCAAGAGTTTATATTTATCTTTATTACCGTTCAAGTCAGTCAAAATAATTTTGAATCTTGATTCTGCCATCTGTTATATTAGCAATTCCTCCAGCTTTGTGTCATCTGAGACTTACTAAGCTTGCCTCCTATTTCATCCAAGTCATTGATTAAAATGTTGAACAGGACAGGGCTTCCCTCAAGATTGACATTGATCCATTAATCAATATTCTTTGGGCATGGAGTCTCAACAGGCCATGAATCCAAATAACCCTTCCACCCATCTTATTCTGTGTTATCTGTAGTTGTTTATTTATTTGTTTTTAAATTGAGGATGGGGGAGGGGAGTGGGCAAGGATGATTGGGGTATCACTTTACTACAGGAGAAGGAAGGGGAGCTGGAAGACACATCTATTAGGATGCATTTAGTTACCGGTAACAGAACCCCAACCCAAACTGTAAGCTAAAACAAAATAAAAAACAAACAAAGAAAAAATTCTTAAATTTGTGTTTATGAGTACACGTAATTGAGCAGCTCAGGACTAGATGTGGCTTCAGGCAAATCTTTATCCAGGCCTCAAAGATGTGCGCAGGTCCCAGGCTCTCTCCCCGGTTCTTGGCCCTGCTTTCTTATCCTGGCCCCTTTCTCAGGCATGCTGTTCCCTGGAAGCCCCAGGAACCCTGCCAAGGGTATCCGGAACGACATGCTGCCTTGCTCATAACATGGAGAAGAGAGGGTCTGTGGCTTAAAACCCTCAGCAAGAGTCATGAGGGTCACTCTGACCAGAATGCAGAGGTCACTGCCCGTTCTTGAACCAACTAATATGGCCGGGGGTGTGGGGGCACTGATGGGCTTACTCCAGTCACACTCCAAACTCGGGGTCGATCAAACTCATGTGACTGAGAACTCAGGAGGGTGACTTCCCAAAGGACGCTGTCCTAGGAGGGCATTAGAGGGAAGTTCATCCCCGTGGTCTCAAACCAGAAGGGAGGTCAAATGAAGGACTTGGAACCATCCAATGAGCGCCACGCTCTAAGGGGCAGAAGTCAAGATCCTCACTTTCAGGGAATTTAATCGCCAATTGAGAAAATAAGTTATGCCTGTGAAACAATAGCTCCCTTCCAAACAAAACCCTCCAGGGAAAGAGAAGACAGTAAATCATCAAGCCTAGAACGTGCGGTGTCATTTAGAGAGCTCCCAGGCTCTAGAAGTCTGTCGCACCAGCCACAACCCACAGTCATGCCTGATCGTGAACCTGCCAGGGGGACACAGTGTTTGCATTCGAAGGTCCTCACCTCGGCATGGCGTCAACTGGCCGTGACCTCAAGGAGGGTGAAGCTGCCTCACCAAACCCAGGCCTCCTTCAATCCCCCAGCGTAGGACTGGGGCTGCTTCCCCAGACGACACCTCCCGTGGGGCTGTGCAGAATGTCACAGGCACTGAGACCCCGTGGGCAAACAAACAGATCATAGCAGGTCAAGGTTTTCAAACTTTAGAGTATATGAAGCAATCTGGGAAGACTGTTTAAAATCTATATTCTAAATAATATGGAGTTCCAGGGCTCTGCCCCCAGGAGTTACAATTCCCTAAGTCGGGGCCCGGGCCCGGGAGCTGCATTTCTAGTGAACGGTCCCAGGGACTCTGACGCAGGTGGTCCCTGTTTCCACTCCGAGAGGAGAGCCTTGGACTCCAGGCCCAGACCCCTCTTCCAAGAAAACGCCAGACCTGCCCTGCCCCAGCCATGCAAGTCCCCGAGGTCATTTTCGTTCTCTAGGAAATGGGTGGGACAGTCTCTGAGAAATGAGAATACCTAGAAGTTGTCTTTAAAAAAACACATTTAGCTGCAGCCAGTTAAGCCCACAATGCTCCTTTCCTCTCGGGCCCAACGTGCAACCGCTACAACAGCCCCCTTGACAGCGTGCGCAGCCTGTGGCTTCTGCGGGCTGCTGGAAGGGACCCTGGAGACAGCCCTTTCCATGCGCTCATGTCTCTGGCCTGGCGCTGTGCATGCTGGAGAACAAATTTAAATAAATAAATACATTTGGTAATCACAATAGCATCACACAGCGTACCCACTCGATGGACATTTGTATGTTTTCTTTCCTTTCTTTCCTTCTTCTTTCATTTCATTTCATTTCCCTTTTTCTTTCTTTTCTTTTTTTTTACTATAATCAGAGCTCTGTTAATATGGGCCATCTGTCAGGACATGGAAATGCAGATTAGATGTTCACACATTAGATATTTTCCTAAAAATATTCCTGAAAATTTGCATGTAAAGTATGACTTGTTATCATTTTCCTGCTGGTTTCCATTCAACAAATATTTCTTGAGTGCCAGTTAATGCCAGACTGCGGGGCTCTGTAGACCCCGCACACAAGGATGCTCTGGTCTAGCTGTTCCGTGACATCCCCACAGAGCGTCCCATGCCTCATTAGATGCCTTCCCTCGTATTTGTCAATGAGACTGCTGCGTTTTTGCTCTGGAGTTTCTTCTCTCAAAGACATTTCCCTTTACAGCAGTGCCCTGTGAGGCTGATGAGAGCCGTGTCCCTCCCCCAGGAGAAAGAGTGGCTGTGTGAGCTCTATGTGAGGACTCTTATGTGGACAGTGCTGGACGTCTCAGCCCAGGTGGGCTCCAGGAGTAGTAAGCCCCGGAGTCAGTAAGACCCCGTAGCTCCAAACTGCAGCGGGCAGGGCTGCCTTCCTGTGTGGCCCCATGCAGGGGCTCCAGCCTGTCGCTGGGACCCAGGCTGTTCTCTCTCCCCGTCTCTCTGCTCCGGTGGCTCCGGGCACACTCCGTTCCCGGCAGGATCTCCCCGAGGGGTCTCACGACAGCTGTGTTACTAGTGCTCAAACAGTCTGAACTCAGTGAGGTACAAATAGGAAACAGTCTGGTGTTTTCTCCAATTATTTCCTTTCGATGAGCCATCATGGCTCTCCTTTCCCTTCCCTTGATGGTACCCAGACAGATCTCAAAGGTTCGGTTTTGAGCATTAAAAAGTCCAGACCAGTCTGGTCTGGTCCGGATGAAAACTTTAGTCTCAGATGCAATTCAACACTCTCCTGTCCCCTTAGCTGGTGCTGGCGGGTGGCCTGAGGAAGCCGCCCTGGGGAGGGGTGGTCTGTTCCCGCACTCTCCTCCCCTTCCCCTGCGAGGCCCCCTTCTCCTCCAGGGATTGGGGCCTGGGAACAGATCCCCAAATACCTCCTTCCTGCGGCTGCTCTCAGCGCCTTTCCTGAGGTGCCCCGGATGTGGAACAGACGCAGGAGATACTCAGAGGGGAGGGACATCCCTGCTCCACAATTTCCTGACAGGGAGATGGGCTCCAGCTCTGGCCACCAGCTCCTGTCCCCGGCTGCTTGGCGGGGAATCAGCTGTCTTGAGCAGGTTACTGGCAAGATGGCTCAAGCTCTGATGGCTTCCGCGGTGTCCACGGGGAACACACATCTTGGCCGCACCAGGGGTGACTGCGCCCTCGGCCCTGCCGTCTCTCTCCAGTTACTTTTCCTTTGCTCAAAGAGGCAAAGAGGGCAAATTGGCAACTCTGCTGCGTAAGAAGATCACCAAGCAGAATGAAACGCCAGGCTGAGGCAGCTGCCCCCATTGCCATGAGTGGTCCTTTGGAGACCCCCTTCCTTGGCTTAGGATGGGGTGGCTTGGGAAACACTTCCCTAGGCCAATGACTGCTTGCTCTGACAAGTTTTCCTTAAATCCCTCTAATGTCTGTGCAAGCTGAAGATGGGGGTAGTGGAGAGCAAGTTCAAGTCCAGCGTGAAGAAACAAGAGTCTCTGTCCCGAAGTCTCGGCAGAAGTCTCACTGCATCGTAGTGACAGCACCCATCCCTCAACCACTCAGTGGGCTCAGGGGAATATGATGCACTGACTGGCTTAGACCCGGGTCTCTGGCTCCAGCCTGGAGCTGTTGTCCTGGGAGACGCCTCACGTGAACCACTCAGACCTTGAATGGGGGAGGGGTGAGATCTCCAAACCCCTATTACTGAAAGTGGGGTACATGGCTTCTGGGTGGCCAGAAAACAGTTGTCCCCTCATGTACGTAGAGTCCATGGTCCCTAGACTAGAAGCTCCCACTTTCCAATTTCTTGTTATGTGATCATGCTCACCTTCCCTCTGAACTTTTACAAACCAGCTTTCCAAAATCAAAGGTGTATGTCCAACAGTGCCTAGAACTGTCTCATAAATGGCGTGGCACTTCATACCAAGTGTCCTGTGATTTCCGCAGGGCCTGTCTACCCAGGTCAGCAGGTCCTTATTGCAGCTTCTACCATGCAAGGAGTGTAAATGTCAGGCCCGAAAGTCAATGATTCAGATGCTCTACTTTCAACACAGTGAAACTTCTGGCACGTGGAAGAATGCTGGGTATCATCTCTGCACACATTTTACAGCCCCGCATTCTGCCTGGCAACAGCCCATCTCCTACCACCTGCTGTCACCCGAGTGGTCTTATCTGTCTCTGTCCTTTCAGGTTATAGATTTTGGTTCAGTTTCTAGAACAGTTACAATCCACTTTATAATTCGTGTGTCCAGGGCTACTTTCTAGGACACATGAGTTTTCTTCTGAATCATCTGGCTTGGGAATTTTGTCTGGCCTTCCCTCCTCTTGTCCCACCATGAAAATTCAGTTTAAAACCTTCTTTCTCCAGTCTCCCAATCTCTTAGAGAACTCTCCTTTGTCACCACTTTGCCCTAGTCATATTGAGGGGGAGGTACGTGCATTAATTTCAATAGTGGAGGGGCAGGGAAGGGTTGGTACCATTGGCAATACTCATCAAATTGAAAAAAACACACCAATTATTTAATAAGGCCTTTGTCATGTGGATGCTTCATTGTGTTTGCCAATATATAATTTTGAAAAGGATGAGGGGGGAAGAAAAACAACTTCTTTTCATATAAATTGTTTTTGCTATAGCTTTAGTACTCTATGTTGAAATTATTGACTTTTGATCTGGCTAAACCATTCTCTTTTCTTCTCTTTGGTGCCAGACTGTGCCAGCCAAAATTTATGACCTATTTTCCTTCTGCTTAATTTTTGTTATAAATCTGCTGTGCAGACCCAGTTGTAAATTTATCACAAACTGGATTGGATTGATATACAGCCTCTCTTTAGGATAATTTGAACACAGCTATGCCTTAGAAGGAAGGCCAAATTCTTAAAACTTCTCTTGAAGAGCTGCTTTGTAACCATTATAAATATCTAATTAAAATACAACTTACTCTTTCTTTCTCTCTTAAGGATAAAAGAACATTCTGTGCTGGTTATTGCAGCTGATTAGCTCATGCTGCTAATGTGTGCAAGGTTGGGGATTTGTTCTTGAAGCAGCCAGAGGATCTCAAAAGGAAAAAAGCATATTCTGTGGTACAAAAAAATAGGCATTTTACCCCCAACCAGCTATTTCATAAATACATGTCCTTTGTCGCAGGGGGAGGGTTGGGTGAAAAAATGTGAATAGCTTAACACAAACTCATTCTCACCATGGCAAAAAATGTCTCCCAGTTTGCATCCCACCCAGGGTCAGTCTTCGCACAGGGAGAAGGGCATGGTTGACTTCGAGATCAAATGAAAAACTGGAAATGGGTTTTTCTCTGTTGGGAAGTTTCCTCCCCTTGGCCCAGGTCTGCTGGGGTCCTGCTGTCCGACGTTTAGCGAGAGCCACACAGGGCTTAGTGGTTCTGCTAGATCCTTCCCTCGCCTGCAGATCCCATAACAGGGTAAGACAGCACAAAGCAGCAAGGTACAAGGAAAGAGGTAGGAACAAAGAACAACTTTCAGCCCTAACGTTGAACTATTAATATAAAACAAAGAACCAGCAGAGTGAGGGTGGTGGCAACAGGCTGCAGCACCAGCCACCAGCTAGAGCGTCTCAAAATGTAACGTGCATAGGAATCACCTGGGATCTTGTTACACCTGCAGATTCCATGCTACATGTCTTGAGTGGGGCCTGGGGGTCTGCATTTCTAATAAGGTCCCAGGTGATACCAGTGTTGCCCATCCATGGCCCACACTCCAAGGAGCCAGGTTCTAAACCCTAAATACTGCATCTGTGTCAGGTGCTCCATACATTCTGTATGGAGCAAGTATTTATTCCTAATGATAAAGTACTGATGTTCTGCACTGATTCACCTTTTGTTAATAAATCTCGATGGTTTCAAGATTATTCCAATAACATTGATGCCACTCTGTTGAGTGGGGGACACAGTGATGCAGGAATTACCCAATCCTAATACACGTTAGAGATGTTTTTATCCTTCTAAATTAATCCGAAAATCATCTTGCTTCCTTAAATAATTTTCTCCATGGTGGGAAGCTATGGGGAACTTTCGAGTTGATTTAAGGTCATCTTCAAAGCAGAGGAAGATGGCAAGCAGAGCCTTCTCTCCGGACACGTGTGTGGACTGGAGACCACCATATCCAACGGGACCCACCAGGCCGGCCCTCTTGGGCAGGGAGCTCCACCTGGCCCTGAAGCTCCCATCAGGAGCTGGTGTGCACAGTAGCTCCGGGTGCCATGTGAGAGGCCATGCTGAAGTGATGTGGCCAAAGGGAACTTGCCCTCATGCCATTTCTCTGGTGACCTAGAACAGGATCTACTATTTTCACACTAAGGAGTAGGAGCCTAAGTGGAGGGACCTTGAAAATGTATCCAACTTGCCCACCCACTGGCCTTCTTTCTGGAAGTGTCTGACCCAGGGAAGTAGCAGCCCAGCCACAAATACCAGGGTAGGGCCGTCTTCCCAGCCTACGGAGAGGGGCTCTCTGGCTGTGTACCTGGAACAATATGTTGAAGTTAGGGTTTGTGGCTGCTGCTGCCAAAGCACCAGCTCCAGAAGGAGGGCAGGATATTAGGCAGGCTCTTCTGCACCCCACCAGTGGGCAACTCAGGAGTCCCCAAAGCAGGGTGACCAATGGATCAGGTGGCAGTGGCTGGGTTTTAACTACCCGTATATTATTATATACACAGAATGGTCTTAGTGATCCGGGTCATCTGCTCGTTTTCTTCTTGGGGACACCTGCGGGAAGGTAGCCATCTGGGCTGTGAGTGAGTTCCAAGACCTTCCTCTGCCACCACCCAGGGCTCCAGGTTCTTCCACATTCCTAGAGATACCCAAAGCCCGTGACCACAGTGACCCCCGGGGAAACTGCTCCCAGGGGCCCCAGCAATGGCAGCCACATCCCAGGCCTTGTGCCATCCGGGAACTTAGGGACCCATGCGGTTCTCCCTGCCTCCCCGCTCCTCCCTCTGCCTCCACCCTGCCCCGTCTCTCTGTCTTCTTTCCTCTCTCCTCCCTGCAATGTTCATGGCACTATTTAGTCTTCCCCTCTCTCTTTCCTCTGTTCTTATTCTGGCTCTATTCCCCAGATCCAGAGAGGCCCAGAATCTTCCCTGCCCCGCTTCCTGCCCCAGTGCCCACTTGGGAGCCCCCAGCCATCCCAGAGGCCTGAGGTTGGACGCAGCAGCCGGGTCCGCGTGCGTGCGTGCAGCGGGGGTGGTAGGGAGGCAGGCTGAAGAGGAGGAAGGACTTGCAAGTGTTTTTTCCTGGGCTGCCTGGCTTAATCAAGTGTGGCATCTCAGCACTTTGAATTTTTAGCAATTAATGCTCCAAGTCCCCCCTCCCCCGAGTCCCTGCAGAGCAGAGGGAGGGGGACCTGCAAAGAACTGTCCCTCCCGGGAGCGGGCCGCACCAATCGGCATACATGTGGTGCCTTTCATGTAGCAAATCAGAGTATTTCATATTCAATAGCTGGGCCTCCAGAGGGGCTAAGCTTTGCTAAGCAAATAAGCTGGTGGGGTCAGTTCACATCAATCCAGAAAAGCAAGAATTAAAAATAAACTTGGGAAAGTTGACTCCACAGGTGAAGCTGAGCGTTCTGTGGTGCACTTGGCATTGAGCTAGATTCACAACTGAATGGCTCGTTTATTTAACTACTGTTCATATTATGGGCTCTTAAAACATCAAAAGAATGGGTTTTATTCCCAACAATTAGCTTTTGAAGTAAAAGAATAAGCACACACACTTTCTTTTTCTTTTTTTGAGATTGGGTCTCGCTCCCTTGCCCAGGCTGGAGTGCAGTGGCACAATCATAGCTCACTGCAACCTTGAACTCCTGGCCTCAAGAAATCCTCCTGCCTCGGCCTCCCAACATGCTGGGATTACAGGCATGAGCCAGTGCGCCTGGCCCCACTTTTTAAAAAAATTTCCATGGGCCTTTATTGACCAAAGCCACCATAACACCAGTGAGGTAGGGGCTTCAAAAAAACCTTCCCATCAGCCCATCACTTAAAACTTCCCCATTAGAAGGGCCTTCCTTTATCCGTCATTAACACGCCACTACTCTTGGGAGGGGACTAGCATCGAGTCCCCTCTAGGATGTAAGCCGCACAGAGCAGGGACCTGTTGAATACACTGGTAGATCTTGGGGCCTAGAACAGTGCCTGGCACGTGAGAAATGGGTGTCGAGGGGATGAGAGGATGGATGTGGGTTCACCCTTCTTTTCTAACTGGAGACTAACTGAGCACAGGTGTGAGGTGGGGAAGGGCAGGGAGACATGCTGCAGAAAGCACATGGGTCGCTGCATCCTGGGCACAAGGGGGCTGCGGGAGTCAGAGCAGAAGCCACTGCCCAGGGAGATGGGGGCAGGTTGAAGGCCACACTACAGCCCCACAACGGCAGGGCACTGCAGAGACCCATGAGCTGATGCCCAGAACATGTCATGCCAGGGGAAGGAGGGCACCAAGGGGACCCTAGGGGGCCAGTCTCCCACCCGGGACAGATATCTGGAAGAAGGTCATGTGGCTAAGCTTGATTGCTGCCAGGAACGAGGAACTTCCTACCTACCATCCCGACTCTGCTGACGTCCACTCCTAGCCTGTGTCTCACTCCCCTTCCAGCTCATGGCATTCGAGTGTCCCCCCCCAGCCAGCACATTACTAGCTTCTGCCTGGGGGCCACCTCTATGCTCACCAATAGCCAGTCGCTGGACACCTCAGAGCTGCGAGAGGGAGGAAATTGGGAAATCAGTAGAGAATAGGGGACCTTTCCAAAATGTTTGCTGTGGCCCAGACACAATCAATTCACCCTGTTTTCTGGTAAGCCTGTTTTGCCCCAGGACTGTGGGCAGCATTATGCTTTGTGTTGTGGGTTTTTTCTCTTTTAGATCGTGTTTTAGAACCGAATATGGCACATGTGAAAATATCCACTACAAAAGCCTATTAGTCCAAACATATAAATATTCCAGATCAGAAGGGATGTTTGACTCCCCCAAGAATTGCAATGTGTAAGGTTTATAAAGTTGAGCATTTAGAAATCTGTCTTTAAAATTTAAATATTTAGATTGGGTCTCTAGGACACAAAAGGCAATGCCTGTTTCTCACTCGCTTAATTTGATTTTTTCCCCCCTTTTGGTAGTGCAAGTTGTTTTTCAAAGCCTCATTCCTTGAATGTTCCCTATAGGAGGAATGTAATTAAACTCCACTGGCCTTCCCCCGCTGGGACCAGACAGGGGCCAGAGCCGTGGGGAGCACAAAGCAGATACCTGCAAAGGGGCCCTTATTATAAAGATGAGAAGAGAATCAACTACCCTCTGGGTATGAACAGGAAGCTTTAGAAAGCCACCCAGGCTCTTTCTGCAATGGGCTTCGTCTCCAAGACGTTTTAATTAGTAATTTAAGACTAGAAGGGAGAGGATAAAATCCTCACCCCCTTAGCTGTAGGCGAGAGCTTGAACTTGGGGAGGAACTGGTTCCAGTGGCTGAGAAGGAGCGAGTTCCTGGTGTTGACCAGGGTGGCGGGGGTGGGGGGGGTGCAGGGGTTCTTCTTCAAAAAACCAGAATTTTCTATGAAAATGGCATAGCTACGTATTGTGGCCTCCCTCAGTCCCTGTGTTTGGGGTTACTAAATCTCTTTGACAACTCTATGAGCTCCCTAATGACACCATCCCCATTTTTCAGACAAGAAAGCTAAGGAGCAAAGAGATATGTCAGTGATCCATGCCACACTGCCAGTGAGTGGCAGCTCAGGCCTAGTGTGCTCTACTGGCCCAGGTGGAACCAGCACCCAGGTCCCAGGGCTCCCTCCCGGGCTCGCTCCAGCCTTCCCGCTTGGGCGACGTGCCCCGTGGTCAGAGAGGAGGCTAGGTGGGGTCCGAGGGTGGCTGGGCACCCTCTCTCAGCATGAGCTTCCTCGCCCTGGTACCCACCGGGTGTCCCAGAGACACACAGTGCTTGCCCCGATGGGGGTGACAGCCACCGTTACAGAGTGGAACCCCAAACACAGGGACTGATGGAGGCCACGACATGTAGCTACGTTTATTTACAGACCCTAAACTAAGTCTGTTACATACGAAGCCAGCTTGATCCTTACGATAACCTTATAAAGCAGGAGCTATCACCACCCCCATTTCATTGGCGGGGAAGGAGAGGTTGTGTTAGTCAGGGACCTCCAGAGAAAGGGAACCAACAGGGGAGAGAGAGATTTGTTTTAAGGAATTGGCCCACGTGTTTGTGGGGCCTGGCATGTCTGAAATCCGTAGGGCAGGCTGCTGGTTTGGAAACTCAGGCAGGAGTTGATGTGAAGTCTGGAGGCAGAACCCTTTCTGCTCCAGGAAATCTTTTAAGACCTCCAACTGACTGCATGAGGCTCCCCCGTCTTATCGAGGGTCATCTCCCTTCCTTAAATCAGCTGCTTGTAGCTGTTAACCAAATCTGCAGACCTTCATTCACAGCAATGCCGAGATTAGTGTTTGATTAAATAACTGGATGCTACGGCCTAACCAAGGTGACACAAAGACTAACCAATACAGAGGCGTTGAGAAGATAAATAACTTGGGAAGATAAGGTAGCAGCTAGGCTGGGCCTGGCGTGGATTGGCACTCACTTCTCTGACTCCTGAGCCTGTGGTTTCTAATATTCTGAGATTCTGAAGCTGTTCCTCAGCACTGTGGTGTCCCTGCCTGGCCAGCTGGCCCCAACACTCCTATAAAGAGGGCTTCAGGGCCACCTGTGGGGTGGGGGGGCTTGAAGCTGTGTCTGCACCGCACCTTCACAGCATCGAGAAATGCCAGGCATCCAGGAGGACGGGAGCATCCCAGCCCTCGCCACAGTGCACACCCTTGTTGGTCACCTTTGCTGGCCCTGGGTGTGACCTGCCATCCTGGCTCTCGGAACGAGGATGATACGTTTTCCTGGAAGGTCCTGGGTTTGCTGTGGCTTCTTTCCCTTCTTCCGTGTCTTTTTCGCAGTCCATCCTCTGAGGGTACGAATTCTCTTTCTTTGTGGTCCACACAGCACAAGATGAACAGCGCCTGGGCAGCTCCTCCCCTGATCCCCCTACGTCCCTGGACACTTAGCCCACTAGGGCAAGAACCTTCCTGAAATAGAAACCTCATGCCCCAGGACTGCTTCGTACCGAAACAGACACCCTTCTTGGTGCTTTTCTCACTTTCTTTGCTTTTCTTTTTTTTTAGAGAGGAGATAGGGTTTTGCTCTGTCATCCAGGCTGGAGTGTAGTGGTGCAAACCTCCAACTTAGGAGCCTCAGCCTCCTGAGTAGCTAGTACTATAGGCCACCATGCTCAGCTAATTTTTCTTATTTTTTGTAGAAAGAGTCTCACTATGTTGCCAAGGCTGGTTTCAAACTCCTGGCCTCATGTGATCCTCCTGCCTGAACATCCCAAAGTGCTGGGATTACAGGCGTGAGCCACCGCACCTGGCCTGTTCTCACTGTCATTTGTGAATGATCTTGTCTTGTTCCTTGTAGAAACTTCTTCAGTCATTCCAGGCTTACTCTTTGGGTTCCATCCCTCTGCATGTTTTACTAGTTGTGTTTCCTTGTGGCTCATTTTTGCTGTGTTTGTTGTTGAGGAACATTAAGTGTGCATCTGAGATGTCTGTCTTGCAGCCTAATTGCCCTCAGGCCCCTGCCCTCTGCTGGTCACCGGTGCTGCCCCGGAAGAGAGCAGTCACTCTCCCTGCTCCGGGGTCTCTGTCGGAGGCCAGGCTCGACGCTCTTGCCAGACAGCTCTTTCCTGCTGCTCAGTGCCATGTTCATCTCAGTTGAGAAAAGTCCTTGGGGAACGGTTAGAAGCAGGAGAACAGTCCTGTGTCCTGAGGCTGTGGCGGTGCTCCCTGTCCCCCACCCAGGAGGAGACAGGACCTCCCGCCCTCACCAAGTTCCCTTCTTGCTTTAAATGGAGAATCAAGTCAGGATGATGATGGAGACCCCAGCCTACCCCTAGGCAGAGTCAGACCAGACAACTGGGGACTCTAGAACAGTGTCACACTCATTGTCCTGCCCAGCCTAATTGCCCTCAGGCCCCTGCCTACACACCTTCTCCTGCCCATGTCCAGTCTCACCAAGGGCCACATGCAAATCAAGGCCCAAGTGCAGCCTGGGGTATTTCCATGTGCTCAAGAACTTCTAAAAAGTTCATGTAAATTCTTGGGACCCCCCCCCCCCATGCTGATTTAGTTGGTCTGGAGCGAGGCCTGGGCTGCTTAAAAGCCCCCCGGGGAGCCTAAGATGCAGCCAAGGTGAAGACTCATGGCCATGGTCCCATGAGATGTAGATGCAAATGTAACTTTAATAGTGACCTTGGGCTGCATTGTCAATGGCAGGACTGCCATTGTCAGTACGCTGCATCATTGCTCGAGCTGCTGTCTGCTTTTTAGAAAAGTCAAATTATCAGGAAGTAGTGGGTTTTCTGTGATCATTCTGTGGTCAGATCCAGCCCATCCAGACAGCCAAAAACAATAAACAAAAACAAATCCCTGGCAAGACCCACAAGACGATTGCTCCAGTAACAGTCAGCAGATGAGCCTGTTCGAAAGCATCTCATAGAATTACACCAAACCCAAACCCAAGAGGTCGTCTGGTCTGTACCTCAACTCTAGAAGTGTGACGGGCTACTTATCCCTCTTACAGACAAGGCAGCTGAAGCCTGGGGGGATTCCATCACAGACCCCTGCCTTCTCTCAGAATCAGGACACAGGGTTTCTGGCTGCCAGGATGGAGGCTCTCTCTCTCTCTGTCTCTGTCTCTGTCTCTGTCTCTCTCCTTTCACCTTCCTCTGAAATTCCCATTTGATGATTCCCCAGCCTGGCTGCAAATTAGAAATTTGTAGACCTGAAAGATGCTAATGATGGTTATCACCACTACCACCATAGTAACAGTAAACATTTATGGAGCACTATAATTATTCATAATAATTTTTATGTGTTAAATAAATCTGACCCAACTCTACAAAGAAATAGGCCCAGCTAACCAAGAATGTTGGGTAAATTAAAAGTCTCCTAGAAGTGTCTAATGGAGATATCTCACATTCCATAACACACGTGCCATTTGGTGGGTTTGTTTCTGGGCTTGATTCACTGTGGCTCACTTGGCGATTTCAGGGGTTGTCATCCACCTTCTCAGTGGCCACGTGTGATTCTCTGGTGTCCGTGCTGGCTGTGGTCAGAGTACAGGGATGTCTTGTTTCCAACTTGTTTTCATCAAGCAGCAATCCTTTGGGATAAAGTATTCAATATCGAGTAATATTGATAATGATGATAGAAATAAGAAGAATTGTTCATTGAACACACGCTCTGTGCTTGGTGCTGGGCAATTTTAATAACCAATTCTATATTTTCCTCCATTTTAAAGATTAAGATGGAATTGAAACTCAGAGAGTAAGTGACTAGCTCAAAGTAGAGGCAGAGGCTATGTTTGAATCCAGATCCTGGGTTCCTTGGTGTTATCTCGGGAATGACCATTAGGTCTGTGGTGGGTTGTTCTATGGAGCAGGTGCCTGTCTGCTGTGGAATGGCACACATGCAGGTGCACCATAACCACGTGGTCAGCCAGGCCTCTGTCAGGGTGTTGGGAAGTCCCCAAACTCACTTTTTCTTCCTCCCTGGGGGTCACCAAGTCCCTAAGGACATTAGCAGAATAAATGGCATTTTTTTACTTGGATCTTTGACTTTAAACAACTAAGAAATCTAAGGAAGTCAAGATGGTCCATCTTTGCCATGAAAGACCCAAAAAATTTTACATCAATAACCAATAAACAGATCAAACAACATAAAAATCAATAGCAAAAGAAAGAAAAAACCCTAAGCCAAGAACTATACTGTTCTTATTTGCTTAACATTTGACAAATTGCATTTTCCTTGTCTGCCCTTATGTGCCTTAAAATAAAATTCTATTGCTATTTCCATGTAACATTGTTTTTTTTTGTTTTTTTTTTTTTACCATGTAAAATCCACCCTATCAGGAATTCTTTATTCATTCTGTCCCTTGGGTTTCAGACAGACAGTTTCTTCCCCTCGGGAATAATTCATGTGTCAAACCTGTCAATTTTCACCATATCTACTAGCGTTTTTCTCCCTGTCCCTCAAAATTTAGCTTAAAGCCCACTTAATAAGGCCTGTGGGTGTCCTTCTCGGGCTCATGAATTTTCTGGTGATATAGGCTATAATTTAGCAAAACAAATGCTGCCCATTGCTGGCATCTAAACGGCATCCTGTTAAATTTCCATCCTTGCTTTTCTAAACTTACGGCCTACAACTGAAAGAAGGGAAGAAACATCACCCATGCCTCCGAATCTTATTTCCTGTATGAAATTTCAAAGCCTTTGGAGATGCAGGGCAGGTTTCTTGCGATCAGTTCATTTCCGTGGGAATCCGCCGACATGGGGGTGGTCCGTGGGTTAACCCGCCCCCGCTGCTGCTCCGTCTTGGACACACATTTCCAGACACCAGCACCTGCCTGTTGTCCACATCTGGTCATCAGCGGCCTCTCTCTTCTCAGCTGGGAGAACCAGTGACCAAGGAAGACACAGGTTTCGCTGCTCAGAATTCATGTTCCTTAGTCATTTTCAGAAAGCTGGGACCTGGCAACCTCAGAAGGGCCCTCACGTCCACCCGTCCCTCGCAGAGGCAGATGGCATGCTGCTGCTGCTGGTCCCCAGGCAAGCCCAGCTGTTGGCGCCGTGAGCACAGGGTCCTCTTTGTCACCACATCCACGTAGCAGGTGCTCAATGTTAGTTGAATGAATGAAAGTTAAAGTCGAAAGAAACTGACAATCATTTAATCTAACCCCTTTATTTTGTACATGAGGGAACTGGGGCAAAGGACATTAGGACCGTGTGTTTGGGTGGGTTTCCTGACTCCCCGGCCCATGCTCGTGGCCCCATGTGTCTTAAGAACCTGTCATCCTCTCTAATCGTGCCCCTTCCCCTTTTTTGGAGCAGGGGAGTCTGCATTTGCAGTGGGGAGCAAGCCCAGTGCCACCCCTGACACACCAGCCGGACGCCTTCCTCAGTGTCTCTATTTTCTGTCCTAGATGAGCAAGGAGTCCATCTTACCCGAATAGGCCTCACCTGCCTCCCCCTGTAATGTCTGCAAACGGCTTGTTCCCAAGCCTGGCCTGGCGTTCTTCAAAGGGTCCTTATGGCCCCCTGGCTTCCCGTCCCCTGCTGAGCTTCACTCTCTGTACCAGCTGGGGGGATGTCAGGTGCCCTGGGCAAGATTTTGCCCTCCACCCATCCTTATAGCACAGACATGGGCATTTCTTCCGCAAGCAGTATGCTACAATGATAAAAGAAATTGTAGAAGCTGAAATAAAAATGCTGGTGGTATATCAGGAGCCTTCAAGAGGCTGACGGTCATCAGTAAGGAAACTAAGCAAATCAGCCCGAAGCTAGGCTGGCAGAGCACAGCCATCAGTGCCCTGAATATGAAACTGGCCCACGGTGGACATTAGCTGTGGGGAGGTACAGCAGAAATGGCTTTTTCCCCTTTGTGTGTGATCACCAAGAAACGGGACAGCACAGAGGTTCCGAGTCAAATTATTTCCCCGTCGCTTGTCCAGTTAAGCTCACCTTCACGCTGTGGGGCTTACGGGCAGGAGCCAGCCAACCTCCAGCTGACAGGCAGGGATACGCTCTCCTGTTATTTCCACGCCAAGCTGCGCTTCTCCTGAAAGCCATTAAAACGGAGAGAAAGCGGCCACTGGCCACTCACTGGGATTGTTCTCGAGGATTCCAAACAGACCATAAGTAATTCAATGAGTCACTCACAAAGGACCTGGCTCTGTGAGTTTGTGGCTGCAGCATTCAGGCGAGCCAAAGGTAATCAGTGCCACCAACATGCAGAGCAAAACTCTTATCAGAAGATGTCATTTTTTTTTCCCTAAATGCCATATATACAATTTTTATTGGAGCGTGATGACAGATAGTGAATAACTTAACATAAATTTACATAATACAATACAGCTGTTAATTTATGATCATATTAAAACACAAAGTTTTGAGGCATTTAAAAGTCTTAATCTTCTGAAACTTTCCCTCCTGTTTGCTGTTTGTTTATTACCTACTTAGGGTTGCCAGATAAAATACGGGCATCTGGTTAAATTTGAATTTCAGATAAACAATGACTAATTTTTTGGTATAACTCATGCAATGTTTGGGACATACTTATACTAAAAGATTAATCATTGTATATCTGAAATTCACACCTATCTGGGTGCTTACATTGTATTTGATAAATGGGGCAACTCTATACTTAACTTCATAAGCAGCTTAAAACCCTTTGCCAGTAGGGCAGGGGGTGCTTCTTCTACAGGGAGTGGCACCGACCACTGGGACATTGGCGTCTTTATGCTGTCAGGGAGGCTGGCTTTCCCAGGATCACTCACAGAGTGAAAGAGATCAACAATAGAGGTGCCAGTGTAAAGGGGGAAACTGAGGCAGGCAGCACACCTGCACTTTCTTGGCAGTATCAGGGGTATTATAGCGCTGTTTTTCAGACTTTTTGGACTACAAACCCATCATAAGAAATACAATTTACAACTCAACCCTGTACACGGAGCCCTCTGTAACTGAAATAAAAGTTTTATGAAACAACCTGTCACCTTCTATGTGCAATCTGCCCTCTGTCCTGTTCCATCTATTTCATTTCTTTAAATGCTGCTCTTAATCCCCTAAATTGAATTCATGCCCCGCTAAAGGATCACAGCCCTTCTAACACTGGGTTAGAAGGTTCAGGAAAGTGAATGAATTTTTTTAAAAAACCACTTTATAAATGAGGAAACATACAGATTGGTTAAGAGCCTTCCCAGGTCCACTTTTGCTCATTTGTGACCAAACTGGGACTAACACTGAGGTCCCCCAACTCCCAAGCCTGTGTTTTTGGTTTCATTCCACCACTCTTTCTAGTATCCGTTTTCCTGGTCTCCAAGTGACAATACACATTCTGGGATCAAAACAAACATTTATTTATTTTGCATGGGTATATTGCTTGTATACCATTTTCTTATCACTTTATATTCTCAAATTTCTAAGCTTTATGTCATTTCTGATCTGAACTGATTTGGTCATTGCTTGTGGCATCCCCTTCGCTTAGATCAACATTTAAGTCCTCTCGGTCCGCACCCTCTGACCGTTAGCAACTTGCTGCCTGCCTCGCCCCTGCCCCGAACCTCGTCTCACTACTTTGGTGCCTGAGGAGGTCTCCGCAGTGAATCTTCCAAGTGTGCTCAGTCAATGACTAAGAGAAACATAGTAGTACAACTGTGACTTGTTACCATTTGTTCTCCCTAATCTACGAAGTAGGTAGGGTATCTCATATAAATATTCCCTTTGAGAGTTGAGAAAACGGAGGCCCAGAGAGATTCAGTGTTTTTCTCAGGGTCACACAGCAAATACAGAACCCCATTCCTCTTGCTCTGTCGCTTACGTCTGTCCCCGGGACACAGGGGCCACTGAGCTGAGACAACCCAAGAGAGTTCTGTGTATGTTGTATATTTTTCTCACATAATCAGTCTAGATTTTCAAACCACATACAGAACTTTCTGGAATCTTATCATCATTCAGTGCACCATCCTCTGGATCCTCCCCATGGGCCACTCACTCCACACACATTTTTTATTCCAGTTGTGACAGACAAATTCCAAAGAACCCGTTGTGCCCGGAGCCCCGTGCCCAGGCCGCCACAGTTCATCCCGGCTTGCAGAATCCCAACTCAGGAGCTCCTGTTACCATTTTTATTAATTCAGTAGTTGATCGATTTACACGGAGAAGCAGGTTTGGTGCTCTCCTTCTGTCCTGGGTAAGGCACATTCTACTCGGTCCCTCTTGGCCTCAGCAGCTGCCACTGGAGCGGCCACTGGAAAAGAGGGTTCTCTCGGCCCCACCACGGGGACTGCAGCGCGGAGGAGCCGGTGACCGCTCCTCGGGGAGGGGCCAGGCAACCTCGCTCACAAAGAGGCTGGCAAGCAGCATCTCGCAGGTGCCATGAGCCCTCTCATCGACCGACCGCATCTGCCCCACCTGGGATGAGGGGCTGATGGCGAAGAGACAGGCCCTGGGGCCCAGGTACCTGCTGCAAAGCCGGCTGGCCCCCTGCCCAGCAGGTGACCCTGGGGCACGATGCGGATCCTCCCTAGGCCCCATCAGTAAGGGGACTAATGAAAGTATCTGCTCGTTAGGCTGAGGGCCAGTTAAGTGGGGAAACATACGTAAAGTACTTAGCACACAGCCGGCACCTGTTCATTATTTTCTATTTTGCTACTGTTGTTTCAATCTTTCAAATCTTCCTAGTAGTCCCGTTTTACAGAGCCGTCTCAGACACGTGCCACGTGTGGCTCCCTGCCCTGCCAGGCTGCCTCCGCTCCGCCAGGGGCTCAGCCGGGTGCTCCGCCCCCTGCACCCCCTCCCAGGCCCCCACGGCAGGGCAGGGTCCCTTCCCTGCCACTCTTGGGTTGCTCCCTCCTTTTGAGCACAGACGTTTGTCTACCTTTCTGCCCCTCTGACCAAACTCACTTTGTTGCCGTCCCGTTTCCCCAGTACGCTATTTCTCCTGGGGACCAGTAAGAGAATGATCACATTATCAGGACCTGAGCACCCGGGAGGATTTCAGAGCTCCAGAGACTGTCCTTGGATCCCAGCCACCAAGGCCCAAACCCTCCCCAGGCTTCTGCTGCCCGTCCCGCCGACAAAGGGCCCCCATCTTCCCAAGGCTGGGCCTTCCAGTTCACGTGGAGGGACCAGGCCTACGTCCTTCCTTTAATTCATTTGCCTGCGGCTTCCGCCCGTGGCTTCAGACCCTGGGCTGCATAGAACTATAACCCTTTAAAAAGTTGACGACTCTACCCCTCTGGCTTCTGCAACTTTTCCTGTGTGGCAGGGTTTTCCAGTCCCCTGCCCATCCATGTCCCCCTCCCGTGTGACTGTCTGTGTCCCCCTGGAGGGTGACACACCCCGAGTGGCAGCAGGCCTGGGAGTGGGCTGGCTGTGTACAGTACAGTACGCTAGCTGCTCCCACAGGACAGGGTGGCCTCATTAATAACCCGTCATAGACTTGTCATCCCTGAATTTGTCTAAATTTATCTCAATTATTGTAACCCTGTAGAGTGATAAGCCCTATGTGTTTAAAATACACTGGATGAAAAGGGTATTTCCTTTCGTTTGTTCCAAAAAATTAACCCCTTCAAGTATTCTGGCATTTGGTCAACAATTTCCTATTTTACCCTTCTCAAATCTTTTCTTTGAAACACTTGGCACGTGTGATTTTCCATTTACTCACGGGATGACCCCATCTGCCCTGTAGGGAGGGGCCCATCCCAGCATCCCCAGTGCCCGGACGGACCTGGGGCATCACAGGGACCCTGAGGGACGAGTGGGGACGCTGCTCTTGCAGACGATGAGCCCACTTCCTCTTGTCCAGTCCCCACCCTTCCCCGTCCTGTGCCGGATAATGAGGGGTCCCAGAACTGAGGTCCCGGTTGAATAGCATCCGGAATGCTGTTCCCAGCGTGGCTTCATGGCAGCCCTCATGTCCAGGTGTGGCGTGAGATGCTAAGTGAGCATTTCGTGAGCACCTTCAAGGAGAAACCGAATCAAAGAGTTGGTGGGGCCTCCCAGGGCAGTAGTCCATCTAAATGCGCTGGCCAGAGGGGAGGAAACCACCAGAACGGACATGGGCCCCAGAAGATCTGTGATAGCAGAGGCCGGGAATGTTCACTGAGTTCTCTCTGTTTGCCCAACAGTATTCTAAACGCTGTCCATGAACCCTGCTTTTTGCTGACTACAACTTGGTGGAGTAGGACTAGTGTTAGCCAATTTTCCTGGGTGAGAAACTGAGGCTGCCAGAGTTAAGCTGGCCAAGGCCACACCGCTGGTGAGTGGAGAAACACAAGTTCAAACCTGGGCAGCCTGAGTCCCGCATTCTTTCAACCACTACACGACGTTTGGCTCCCACCATGAAAGTCTGACCGGAGAGCAGGAGGCAGGCAGGCCCTGGGAGAATTCCTCGGGCTGTCGGTAAGAGCAGGACTCAGTTTACTGTCCCAGAAGCCATGAGCTTGGGCAACGGCCTAAAAGCTTATAGCCACGAGTCAACGCTCAGTTAGGGTCTCCCAGGGTTTCTGACCCTTGGCTGCACCCTGGAGTGACCTTGATGCCTGGGGCTCCCCACGGACTCCAGTGCTGTTGGCCTGGGCACTCCGGACGTTCACAAGCCCCCTGTCGACTCTGGGGTGCAGCCGAGGTCGAGAACACCCGGGGGTCAAAAGGCAAGAGGGAGCTGCTCGCGCCTGCCACCCCACACCAGAGCCTAGGAGTCCGGGGGATCCAGGAGCTGGGGTCTCATTTCTACTCTCCCAGCCAAGGCTGGAGTTCCAAATCCACACGTGCTGCCTGGGGGCTGGGCTGGGTCCCGCCAGAGCCAGTGCTCCGGCTAGGACTGGCCGGCAGAATGGCCTTTGGGTTTGAGGGCTTTTCACTCTTGTCAACTCCCCTGGCCGTCATTCTCGCGGGCGCTCAGGACCCCCAGCCGCACCCTGCGGCTCCCAGCCTCACTCGCCATCAATCAGCTGTCAGGACCCTGAGCCTAAAACACTCACCTAATTACCAAACACACATTTGATTATAATGGAATCCTCCCACCAAGACTGCTCATCAGAAAGAAAGGTAATTCACTGGGATATTAAGAGCTTTCTAAAATTAGTTCCAGACATCTCTGCCTTAAACCTGTA
>CM052437.1:174325039-174365192 GCA_028533085.1 Varecia variegata
ACGCTGACGGAAAGATTTCTCAGCACCCCCTCCTGTAACGGAAGCTTCCACTGCTTCCCGCTCCAAGCCCGAAACCGCTTGCCGGACCCCACTGAACCCAGACAACGGATCTGTGGAATCGCAATGATGAAATGTCAGAGCTGAGAGGACCCCAGGGCCCCAAGTTAGAGAATTGACCAGTGGGGAAGGCAGGCCCTCCCTCAGGCCTCGCCGTAGTAATAACTCGCTCATCTGGGACACTGGCTGCAGGGGGGCGGGGGGGGGGCTCTGCTGCTCGGTTTATGGTCAAAAGGGCAAAGCTGAGGTCGCCGTATTTTCCACAGTTCGGTTTCATATTCTTGTCTTCTGTTTCCTGGAGAATCAGAGCGAATGGAAATCTTTATTCTTCATGTGGCTGCATTGCCCCCAGCTGTCCCTTTGCTTAAGGGATTTCCAGCTCCCTGCTTCTAGAGAGCAAGGGCTGGCGTCATTTGGGCCCCTTTGTATAGCACCAAGTCTGGTGGCTGGAGCTGAGCTGTTACAAATCCTGTTGCATGCTGCTGTTGCAACTGCTTTGGAGAAACAAAACTGAAGCCACCCACTTCTATATCCTTTCTCAAAATAGGAAAATGCTAATTTGTCTATTAGGTCTCTGAATCTCCAGGAAAAAATCTCTATGAAAGCAATGACATTTTTATTTTATTTTTCTCATTTATAGTCCAGATCATATCTGCACACATATCCAGTGTGTGCTATGTGTGTGGGTGTGTGAGTGACTCTGTGTGTGTGTGTGTGTGTCTGTGTGTGTCTAGATTTCAGAGAAAATAATACACAAAAATATAAATACAGAAAAGCAAGATTAATAGGAGAGGGCAGTATTATCTCCTACTTAAAAGGATTTATCAGTAGATTTTCCGTAGAGTTCCCTAACCACCAGGTTTATTGTATTTAAATACTGATTCGCAGATTTTAAACTATATGATAGAAAGACTAAGAGACCAAGAACCTTAAAAATAGATTAGAAATCGCTGCCCATTGAAAAATCAATAGATATGAAAAAAATCTCCCTGAAAATTGAGAGACTCTGCTTTGGGAATGGAAACCATGAGACAAAGATTCCACTTTATTTTTTAAATTTCTGTTTTCCCCAATATTTCATTTTCAATCTTCTAAGAGCACAGTTATTTATTTTATAAAATAAGTCCCAGCTGAAATGAATGCTATAGGATTGTAGAATTTTCTTTCTTCCTTAACACATCCTTATAGAGTAGTTTAATCCGGAGAATAGAAGGCCTCATGTGGACAGGAGCTCCCTGGCCCTGAGTGTGTTCAAACAGAAGTGTCACCAGCTTGTGGGCACCTACAGCCTCCAAAGACTTTCACCTTCGTCACCGTTTTCACCCTACCCTTCAAGATGGGTGGGACAACATCATAATCCCAGTTTACAGACCAGGTGACCTGTAGGTGTTGTCTTGGTGACTGGCCACAGCTGAAGGCAATGGACCCAGAACTGGTCCCTGCCCTTTCCCCCCCACAGGCAGGACCTGGGGACTCCCAAGGGCAAGGGCAAGGTCAGGGTGAGAGGCTGCAGGGGCCTCCCCGTTGGGTGTGAGGCAGGACAGATTGGTTTTAAGATTCCCTCCAACTCTACTTCTGAGTGATTTGGCCTTCCCAACAGGAGTCAGAGAAAACCCCCGGGGATCACTCTTTAATGTTGTCTTTCAGAAACGTAGAAGCCTAAAGTGCTTCCCAGCTTGATGTAAGAGGCTATTCACCTCAGCCCCCCAAGTTTTCCTGACACTCCGGGCCAAGCAGACCCGCTGCGGCCCTTCCAGGTGTTAGTAACACGGGTGCCTGCAGGTGCTGAGACGCACGGCCGGGGAGTGCCGAGGGCCTTGGCCCGGGGCAGACAAGGCCACAAACCCAGCCCAGAGCTCCCACCCTCCTGCCTGTCTGGCTGTGTGGACGCTGCTTCTATGTTAAACATGTGGGGTGAGCCAACCAGACCTTCCTTCCCAGCAAAAGCACTTTCTTGACTAAGCTTGACTTCTTCTTCCTTCTTCACTCAAATCAATTTCATCTTCTCCCCCAAAACAAAATTTTATGTGTTAGTGTCGTCTACATGCCAAAGCCCTGAGGGGGCCTTTCCACCCTCTGTGCCTGCTAAATACCACGGTCCCAGGTCCGGCTCCAGTGGCCCCTCTCCCACGCAGTCAGCGGGACAGAACTATTCTGAATTCTTTAAACACGTCAGAGTCCTTGCATAGGCCATTCCATATGCCAGTGTTACTTAAATTTCTATTTAGTATTTTGACTTTTTGTTATGGAAAACTATAAAATACACACTTTGGAAGGGTAGCTGTATGCACCCCTATGTAGCTACCCATCAACCAGCTTGACTAAGGATCAATGTGTGGCCACTGCAGTTTCATTTTTGTCCCCCCCCTCCCCCACTTTTGATTTTTTTTTTGAAAATCCCAGACATCATATCATGTCATCTGTGAATATTTCAGTACACATCTCTGAACAGTAAGAACTCCTTTCTAAAACATGACACAGTACATCACGCTAAAAACAAAATGAACCATAATTCCTTAAGAGCATCAAATATCCAGTTGGGTTCAAAGTTCCCTGATTGATCCATAATATTTTTTTAAGAGGCAAGGTCTCACTCTGTCACCCAGGCTGGAGTGCAGTGGCATAATCACAGCTCACTGCAGCCTCGAACTCCGGGCCTCAAGTGATCCTCCCACCTCAGCTTCTCAATGTGCTGAGATTACAGATGTGAGCCACCACACCTGGCCCATAGTTTTTTGTTTTTTTGGATTGGTTTGTTTGAACCAACATCCAGACAAGCCCGCCCACTATTCATGGCCCTCTTACTCATCATAAAGATCTCAGTTTAGACCTTGCTTCCTCCTGGCAGCTTCCCCAATCCCAGAAGTCTGGGACGCGGTTCCCTGGCCTGTTCTTCCATCCCACCCTCGTCCTTGTTTGTGTCCTGATAGACTAGAAGCTCCGAGAGGGTGTGGCGGATCGGTGTGTTTTGGAGTCCTGCCTCCTGGGCCTGGCACAGCGGCTGGTCAGCACTCCTCACCACCTCCATTCCCTGAACTAGTAGGTGAATGGCCTCCCACCCTGAACCAGTCTCCCATTCCTCGTAAGCCTGTCCCGTAACACTTTGCACAGCAGTGTGATGACTTGCTTGGAAATCAGAATCCCCGGCCGGCAGAGCCTGCATCATCTTCGGATCCCGGCACCCAGCCCAGCCCCTGACTCTGGCAGGTGTTCACGCGGGTCCGCTCGCTGGATGAATGCGGACACTTAGAACAAGCTCTGTGTGTGCGCATTTGGGTTTACAATCCTTCCTCTCCGGGTCCCATTCTTCTCGTCTCTGTCATGAAGAAATTGGACCCAATGATTCCGGGGCCCCTTTCGGGCAGCGGGCGTCCTCGTTTGCCGTGTGCTTGCTGCCCTCTGCTGGCCGCGTCCGCTCAGGCCTCCTTTGTCCCCGACGTTCCCGACAGAGCCGCGGGTCTAAGTGGGGTAGGGACGGAATGTCGTCGGCCCACTGTGTTAGACCAGGAGGTGGGGGTGTGGCTCCCTGCGCGTGGAGAAGCGTCAGGGCGGGTCTCAGACGGACGGACAGACCGACACAGTGGTTCTCACCCCCCCCCCCCGGCTGCACATTCGCACAGCGAGGGGGCTTTAAAAGGGGAACCAGTGCCCGGCCCCACCGCAGGTCAAGGCTCCGTTCCCTGGGGGCTGGGGCCCAAGCATCCGTATATGTTAAAAATATATAAAAACCCAGCTGGTTCTAACGCGCAGCTACGTGGGCAAGAGGATCTTCACACGTGCACCTTGAGCTAAAAGCTTAGCAGCACAGTAAAAAGCCCATTCCAAAAAAGAATAAATGAAGGCTTTGATTTTATAATATGAAATCCCCTTAGCCGACCTTAAGAGTTTTCTTTCTTTGACAAACCCTGACAGCTTATAACCCATGCAGTGTTATTTGGGGAACCAATACCATTTATCTGTTAGGGAGGCTGCTCCCAGATCTGGTTTCTTTTTCTTTGGGGGATATAGTTCTCTATTTTGGTGCACTGCCCCTCTGATTCTATTTGTTTTTTATATATATATGTATTCCTGCAACTCCTTTGGTTGCAGATAATGGAATTCAGAATGTTGCTAACTTCGGCCACAAGTGAGAACTTGCTGGAAGGGTACTGAGATGCCACCCACAGGGCCACTTGCCAGGAGCAGATGGCACACGGGAACTGGAACTCCAGGGGCACCAAGAAATGGCCTCTCTCTGTCCTTGGCCTCTCCTTCTCTCGGCATGTCTGATTCGTTTCTTCTTTCTCGAGGCCGACTGGTGTTTCCTGCTCATTAATCCACGAGGCAAAACATGGCCGCCAATGAGTCTTGACTCACCTGTGTTCAACTCCCGCCAGGTGGAGTAAAAGCTTTTCCTTTGCCCCAGATCCAAATCTCCAGACTGGTCCCCTTGGGCCAGTCAACTGTGGCCCGCGGGACTGAGTAGGTGATTGGCGAGGCCCAGTTGGAGATGATAACGTGGGACCCTTTATTCGAAGGCAGGGAAAGTGCGGGAAACGGCGCATATAAAGCTTCTTTCTTCTCTTCTTCCACTTGTCTCGGTGGGTTTTATTTTCCATTTAATGTCATTGAAAGTAAAGAAAAATCTAAATTTTAAATTATTAACATACATTTTACCATTCATCTTTACATCACACAATGCCAGTTTTAAATGTAAATTTCAGAACTTTTAACTCACGTGCACAATCACTGTATTTACACAATTTTTAATTTTGTGGCTTACTGGCCAGAAAAGCCAAACTCAAAGGAAACTCATGACGATTGAAAGGAGGAAGAGAGGGGGTCCCCAGGCTCTCCCAAGAGGGCTCGTCTTCTGGCCTCGACAGGATGGATGGGCTGGGGGAGTCAAGACCCTCACAGGCACTCAAGGGCCCTGCCAGCCACCAGACCCACGCACCAAGACCCAGTGGGGGGCAGGGTCTAGGGAATTTGGTCCAGGCGTCTCCCCTGCCCACCCCCACCCCCATCCACAGCAGACTGTGACCTCCAGAGATCTTCAGACCGCTGTGCTATGACACCCAGTGCCTGGACCAGGGATGGGTGTGTCCCCACCATGACACAGCCTCCAGCCAGTCCCACAACAGACACTGTGTACTGCCATGCTGGGGCAGGGACGGCCGCCACCATGCCCACCCCGAGATGCTGCAGGGTGTATGTGTCCCATCCCGGCTCTCTCTGTGCCTGTGCCAAGGACCCTGCCAGGGGTGGGGAGCAACACCACAGGGAGGGGGAGGCCAGGCTGGGTGAGAGCTCCAGGGAGCGGGCAGCTTCAGCAGGAGCACGGCCCCAACCCCTCGGCACATGCTCCCTTGTCCCTTCAGACTCTGCTTCCAAAGCACAAATGCAAAGATAAAGTTATTAAGGCTCTCAAGACAGCAACCACAGAGCAAACCCCCAGGCACGGGCCCTTCTCATGGGTCATATGCTCGTCCAGCCGCCTGATGGCCTGCCATTGGGGTGGGAAGTGTGTGGTCAAGTGATAACCTTTGGAAGGAACAATTCCCAGAGATGCAGATGTGAGGGCTTTGGGGAAACCAACCAGAGGTTATTTTTTATTGTAAAGTGGAAATAACTCCCTGGCCCTCCACATTCACAACCAGGCACAGACCTGGAGTTAAACTACACATATTTTCTGCAACTTGACTTAGGGATATCACTAAATGGCTGCATCATATTGAACGGCTATACCGTAACAGACTAGTTAAAATATTGACCATGGACTTCAAGACTCCATGTGTCCTGGCTCCAGCCCTATCACCCCCCACCCTTCCTTTCTGGTCCACACTGTACATCTAACAAGTTCCCAGGGGACACTGCTGCCACCACGGTGGCTCACTTTGAGAACACTGGCTTGGATCCCAGGCAGGGTAGCCACGTGGTGGTTCCAGGGCTGGGAAGGGCTCCCCCTGCAGGTAGGGCAAGGCCTTGTGGAACCCATCCTTGGAAAGTTGAAGGCTGCAGAATGGACGTGCCCTGGAGGGCTGCCTCCTGCTGCTCTGGGGAGGGGTGGGGACAGAGGAAAGCAATTCCCCAAGTTGGGAACTCCTCCTGGATTAGCATCACCTTAATAAAGAAAGTGAGGCTGTCACCTTCCAACCAGATAACTCATCCCACCTCTGCAGGAAACCGGCAGGGCAGCAATAACCATCCCACAACCCCACCCTAAGCCACCCCATCCACAGGTGTGCCCACTCCCTGCTGGCAATGCACCTACAAATAAGCCCCTCCTCAGGCCATGGAGGGAGAGTCGCCGAGTGACAGAGTGTCGCCCCAGGAGAGTCACCAGGGGATGTGAGGATTCCCCACACACAGGTGCTGGAGCTGTGCTCTCCACACCTGCACACCCTGAAATCTAATCCATGCTTTGCAACTTTCTCTAATCTTATGTGTGTGAAATGGAATCTCATTGTTGTAGTTGGCATTTTTCTCCTGGCAACTTGTATTTCTTCTGTGTTTTACCCATTTGAATCCTTTTACCATTTTTCTAGTGAGTTGTCTTTTCTTTTTTTTTTTTTTTTATCTTTTTTTTTTTTTTTATTTTTCTTTTGAGACTCTCTATTCTGCCTGATGTGAGTTGTCTTTTCTTACTGATTTATAGTAGCTCTTTGGTTTTTTGTTACTGATAATATTTTATAGATGTGGCAAACTTTTTATTTGCTATTTCTCTGTTTGTCTTTTAACTGTGTGAAGTTTAGCCGGGCGTGGTCGTGTGCGCCTGTAGTTCTAGCTACTCGGGAGGCCGAGGCAGGAGGATCGCCTGAGCCCAGGAGTTGGAGGCTGCAGTGAGCTGTGATGACACCACTGCACTCCAGCCTGGGTGACTGAGCGAGACCCTCTCTCAGAAAAAAATCTGTGCGATGTACCAGTTACTCCCCACGTGACAGCCTCTCTGAGCCTGTTTTCACATCTAGGAGATGGGAACAGCTGCCACGCTGGCTTGCTGGAGGCTCAAACAGGTAATACCTGCGCAGTACTTAGTTGGCCACATTGTCAGCTCCGAACAAACGCTAGCAGCTGAGGCTGCCGCTGCAGTTCCATCACCAAACTTCTGTGTGTGACACTCGAAGACCCCCAAGTCCCAGGCCACACCTGCTGGTCTCCAATAAAGGACAGCACCATGAAGTGGAAGCACCACAGAACACACAGAGGGCTAATCAGATGCTATTCAGGTTGTTTCTACTTTTCATTCTGTGGAGTTTTCACTTAAATGTTTGCCAAAGTTGGAGCAGGACGCTGAAGTTCACGGAAAATACAAAATGCTGCCAGACTCCAGCTGACCCGAACTTCTTCCTTTGTCACGGTCCCTTCCTAGGTGGCCCCTGAGTACTGCAGCCTCCAGGAAGGCCTGCCCTACCTGGACATGGTGATTGCGGAGACTCTGAGGATGTACCCGCCGGCTTTCAGGTACGCCGCAGCCCCACCCGCCCTGCACCGCGGGACCCTCTCTGGTCCTCCCTCGGTTACCACCTGCATTATCACATGCTCCTGCGAGCCAAGGTCTGAGTCCTTTGCTTCCCTTGGAGCACCTCGAATGTCTGGCCCTTTTCGTACAGGTTAGTGACCGTCTCAAAGCATCCCTGGCCTTTTCTTAGCATGGCCTTCCTCCCCAACCCAAGCCCATCTCCTTGGCCTCCTAGCCTTTGGTGGCTTTTGCCATTCACTCTGCCTGTCCACGCATGTACTCATTCACTCATTCAGCAACTATTTATTGAGCATCTACTTTGTGCCACGCTCTGTAAATCAGCTGTGTACAAAAGAGATAGAAGTCCCTGCCCTTGAAGCTGACATTACAGTC
The DNA here is from genome assembly GCA_028533085.1 of Varecia variegata. Lineage (NCBI taxonomy): Eukaryota > Metazoa > Chordata > Mammalia > Primates > Lemuridae > Varecia > Varecia variegata. The sequence goes on from CM052437.1 coordinate 174,332,931, forward strand.
AGGGACTGTCTGAGGTCTCCCTGCCGTCCAGCACCCCCACCTGTCATGTCCTGGAGCTCCAACACGACTCACCACCCAAGGACATCTGCCTCGGGCATGCCTCCCCTGGTCCTCCCTGCCCTCCTCCCGGCACTTTGAGCTGTAGCTCTACTTCATATTATATTCTTGGACCCATTTCTGCCACTCCGTGACATTTCACTAAGGTGCTGCTGGTCACACCAACTTATAAGTGCCTTGAGTGTAGGAATCAAGTCTTGTGCTTCAAACTCCCCCAAACAAGGCACCCCATGGAGAAGGGCATTTTAATTCCCATCCCCAGACCCTTAGAGAGAGTGAAACAGTGGCCAGATTTCAGGTTCCACAAAGGGAAACAGCACAAAACATTACTACATGTTATAAATTCCACTCAGCACTTCTATAAATTAATATACCACATAAACCATATGGAGATAACCTTTTACCATTTTTAAAGAGAAAATGTAGATGACTTGAGGGTATCTCAGAATGATATTTCAAACCAAAAACATTACAAATAGTGTGATTGTAGATACTGTCCAAATGTTCAAGTCTAGAAGCAAAGATAGAAAATTCCAGTGGTGTGATTTGAATTGCATCATCCTCAAGCACCCAGGGTTGTGGTCTCTTGGTGGGGGAGCAGGCCAGTAACTTGGGGGCTCTTCACACCCTCCCCTGAGGCCAGCATTAAGACCCGATGCTTGTCTGGACATAGTGGCTCACACCTGTAGTCCCAGTGTTTTGAGAGGCCAAGGTGGGAAGATGGCTTAAACCCAGGAGTGTGAGACCAGCCTGGGCAACATAGTAAGATTACAAAAAATTTAAAAATTAGCCAGGTGTGGTGGTAAATACCTGTAATCCCACCTACTCATGAGGCTAAGGCAGGAGGATCACTTGAGCCCAGGAGTTCGAGGCTGTAGTGAGCTATGATCACACCACTGCACTCTAGCCTGGGTGACAAAGCAAGACCTGTCTCTAAAACAATCTTAAAGCTGGGCACAGTGGCTCACGTCTGTAGTCCTAGCACTCTGGGAGGCTGAGGTGGGAGGATCGTTTGAGCTCAGGAGTCCGAGACCAGCCTCAGCAAGAGCAAAACCCCGTCTCTACTAAAAATAGAAAGAAATTAGCCAGACAACTAAAAATAGAAAAAATTAGCCGGGCGTGGTGGCACACGCCTGTAGTTCTAGCTACTCGGGAGGCTGAGGCAGGAGGATTGCTTGAGCCCAGGAGTTTGAGGTTGCTGTGAGCTAGGCTGATGCCACAGCACTCTAACCTGGGTGACAGAGCAAGACTCTGTCTCAAAAAAAAAAAAAATCTTAAAAATAAAAATTTTTTAAAAAGACCTGCTGCTCCAGCCCCTCCCTGATTTCCTTGGGAGCCTTGAGCAAACTGTCATGATTTATACCCAGCTTTCTTCCATGGGACTGCGGGCAGCTGGTGTACATGTTCACATGAAGTGCAGAATAAAGCACTCAGTGATCACACGGAACAAAGGCTGGTTACAGGAAAGAAGCCTTTACTGGGCCCCAGAGATGGCTGATCTCTGGGGTCAGCCTGGGCTTGGTGGCCAAGGCTCCTGGCAGACGGGAAACCAGCTGAGCTGAACAGCTGTGTTCTCCAGGGAGAGGAAAGTATATAAACTGATCAAAGGACACATTATTGCCTGGATCTAAACTCAATCAAGAATTCATCACATGAGACACAAAATAGATGACATGTTGAGGCACACAAAGTGGACAGGCTCTAAAAAACAGCGACAGGCTCTTCAGCAAGTGCCGTGGCCGATTCTCCCCCTGGCCCGTCAGAAACAGCAAAGTGGAAAAGGAAACTGGGGCAGGCGTTGCTCTGGGGACCCAGGTGCTGGTGATCTCAGGACGGAAATAGAGAATATGGTAGATCGGCTCAGATTCCTTCATAAAGGTACACGGGCAGCGCCCGTGCCCACGTGACACCGAACATGTCGAGGGGGAGGGTCCAAAGACGGTCTCGCCCTGGCTTTGCGTGTGATACTGAGGGAGCCCTGCACTGCTCGGTGCGTCTCCGCCCCACGGGTTAGGTGGGGACACACACCTGCTCCCCTTGCCCCCAGAAGCTGCGCAAGGCCCAGCAGGGCGCGCAGGGGAAGACCCAGCGCCCTCGGGGCCGCGTGCAGCGCCAGGTGTGCAGTGCCAGGTGTACAGTGAGGAGCCGGCCGCACCGTGCGTCCAGCCGAGGTCCCCATGCCTGCTCCGTGGGCACTGTCGTCACGTGGGCTCGGCCAGCTTCTCTTCGCAAACAGCAGCGACGAGAGGCAAGGAGTCATGATTCTCACTCAGACAACAGGACAGTCCACTTCAGCCCAGACAGGATCTGGGAGTGAGGGTGGGGAGAGTGAGCATTTTATGTCCTTTTATGTATCTCATTATTTTCCCTCAGAAAAGCATGTTGCCTTTTCCCAAGCACTGACAAAACTTGACTTCCTCATAAAAGAAGCACAAAATGGCCCTTGTGGAAAACATAATAAGTCTTAAGTGTCACTGATGTGACTCAGCTTCTGTGCCGCACAGCAGCAGATGTCACTGGCCTCTTGTGGGGCCTGGTCTAGCCGGACAGGAGGCCCAGCGACACTGGGGAGGGAAGGCCCCATTTTCCAGCTTCCGGGGGTCCTGCATCCAAGTCCGAGCTGTTTCCAGTAAAGATGAAAAAGGAAGTGCCAGGGAACAGCCTGGCCTGACCCCTTGGGGACTGGGGTGCAGACATGACAACCCCATCTGCCTGCTCAGGCGTCCGGCTGGTGTTGGCTACCAGCTCTGAGCATGCAGTAATTGCGTAAGTCGCTTAGGGTCTGAATGGGGTCCCACCGCCCCATTCTGTCACGTGAAAGGCTCATGACAGACAGGTGAATGGGGTTAGGAGCCATGGGTTGCTCTTAATTTCCTTTATGAGCAAGAGCAGGGTATAGCAATAATTAGTGTAATAATTGTATTTCTCTAAGATATTTAGAGAAGCCCAATCCTACAACTTGAAGTAAAAGCCAGCATAGAATTATTTTTAATTTTTATATTACCAAAATAACATATTTATACTTTAAAAAAAAAAAAAACTCTAAACATTGTAGACTGGGTAACAGAGCAAGACCCTGTCTCAAAAATAAATAAATGAATAATTTTAAAACCCCAAACAATACAGAAGGGCACAAAGAGAAAGGGCCCCCAGCCCCCTACCCCCCCCCATCCAGAGCCATTCCCTGGAGGAGATAAATGGTGCAAGCTTGGGAATCTTCCAGAAATGTTATGTTCACATGCAGACATATATAGTCTACCCTTCAAAAATAAAACATAAATGAGATTATGCCATTGGGTACAATAAACAATCTTGGCCAGACGTTTTCCCCCGTCATAGAAGAGGCTGTCCGCAGTGATACACACAGAGGGGAACAGATTTTCAAACCCAAATTTCCTCTCGGTAAAACCTTACCAGGACTCATCCAGAGCAGTCAAATTATCGAGACACAAAGTAGGATGGTGGTTTCCAGGACCTTAGGGGAGGGGACAGCTGGGAATTAGTGTTTAACGGGCACAGAAGTTCAGTTGAGGAAGACGGAAGAGTTTTGGAGGTGGATGGTGGTGACGGCTGCACAACAGTGAAGGTACTTAATTCCACAGAGCTGTCTGCTTACAATGGTAAATGTTTATTTTACCTCAATAAAGTAAGAAACAAACAAGCAAACAAACCAATCAATCAATCAATCCAACCTCATCAGGACCATTCTGGCATTAAAACATTCCAGAATTACTACAGCTGCTGTCTTGGTCACGTGCCCTCACGTCCTGCGTAAAAGAGGTAACACTCGGAGGAGCTTCCGTTGACTCCAGGCACTTGGGGGTGGTGCAGACGTGGGCAGGGGTGCGCGCACACCCCTCAGTGTTCCAGCCGTGTTGGGGACGTGGGCCTTTTCTACTCAGGGAAGGTATCTCAAGGCTGAGCCTTGGCAGAGGCCATGAGTGGCATCGCCACCCAAGGCTCATGTGGCCGGGGGCAGGGAGTGGCCTGAAGTCTGGCAGGTGAGTGGAGGGGAGGCAGGCTTTGTTTTCTCCCTGTGGACTGGATCTGTGAGAAGTGGGGTGACGCTGAATCAGAAAGGAGCTTCTCAACCTAACACTACAGCAGCAGGTGGGGGTGGGGAGCAGTGCAAGGGGTGATGAAGAGAAACCATTTGTTGTCACTTTGCCCTTGTCCGAAAGGGCTCTATCTCATCCTTTAAAATTCTGAATAAACTATGACCAGAACACTTGAGAGCTTGTGCTAAACACCAAAGTCCAAAAGCCTACACTTTTGTATCCCAAATTGAGGAAAAGAGGGGTTCTTCAGCTCTCACTTCTGTTCTGTGTATAGAAGGTTGCTCGTGGGTCTGCAGAGCGACAGCACATGTGCTCAGCAGAGACGCACCCTGGGCGGTCAGGGCAGGGTGTGTATAAGGTTTGGAGTTGGGGCTCCAGAGGTTTAAGGTGGGCCTTTCGTGGCAAGGAATTGATTGAAATTGGGCAAAATTGCTGGCATAACAGTTTAGGGATTAGTGGATACAGGTGGGCAAGGTGAAGGGCAACTTGCCAGGTACAGCTGTTGCCTGGTAGGCGAATCCTTTGCTCGAGGGAGCAACCCATTGTCCTGATAGGAAAGCTATTAGCCGAGATGAATTAGTTTGCATTAATTTCCTAAAGCAAACAGTGACATTATTTCTTGGTTTAGAGTCTTATCTTCCTGGGCAAGAATTTTCTGGAACAGACAGGAAATCACATTGGCACAGGTGGTCTCAATTTTCAGTTCCAAGTGTTGGATTACATTGCTACAGGTAGACTTGGTTCTCAGGGGAGACTGGTGGGCCACAGCCACCAAGGTGAAGCTTAAGAGAGTTGTGCTGGGTTTTCAAGCTGCAAGGAACAGAGACTTGCTCACGTTTTCTTGAGTAATGGGCGTCTGTTATAAGAAATTGTGGTGAGATAAGGAAGCTAGAACTCTCCCAGGAGAGTTCCAGGAACTCTCCCAGGAACCACTCTCCGCCGCCTGCCGGTGGAGACCTGGGCTGGGGAGTTGGACGGTGGTTCCAAAGCCACAGCGGCTTCAGCAGTCAGACTGGGGTGTGGTTTTGTCAGCACCGGAGCCATGAACACTGGCCCTAGGGCCATCCGTGCGCAACTTGACCAGGCAAACACCGAGGGCAGCAGCCAGACGGCTGGGCTGGACAGGGACATGGGAGAAGAGGGAGCAAGAGGGTGTGTGGGGCAATTTAAAGAAGCTTGATGGTGAATGGGAAGATATGAAAGGTAGTAGCCAGGAAATAACCCTCCAAGATCCCTCCAGAAATAAGCCCCTCCAAGGCACTTTTGCATCTTGACACCAGGCGCAGGGAGGAGTGTGTTCTCGCCAAGTGTGTCTGCAGAGCCCAGGCACTGCAGGCTCCTGGGGCAGTGAGGGCCAATGTGAGGGGGCTCAGCCACCATCTGTGTCACGTGGGAGGAGGGCTGGACCCCTGTCCCCGATCCTTGTTCCACACACCGTGCCTGGGCAGTTGCAGACTTGGACCCTGCCTGCCCAGCACGCCCCACGCTCTCCTCCAGGTCTCGCTCTGCATCCCCCTGTCCCTGCAGGTTCACGCGGGAGGCGGCTCAGGACTGCGAGGTGCTGGGGCAGCGCATCCCTGCGGGCACCGTGCTGGAGATGGCGGTGGGCGCCCTGCACCACGACCCCGAGCACTGGCCAAGCCCCAAGATCTTCAACCCTGAGAGGTGAGCGCTGCCCACGTTCAGTGGTCCCCGAGGGATGTGAGTGTGTGGGGTGGAGATTTATTAATATCAGTTGGAGGCAGCAGCCGGGAGGCACAGGCCCCAAACAGCCAAAAGTCATGGCAATTCAGATACATATTTGCAAGGTTTAATTTCCAAAAGAAATAATTGTACCATTTTAAAAAGCTCCAAACTGAATCCAGAGATTTAGCATCAGCAGCACTGCACGCAAGAAACAAGGCAATTTCGAATGGTGGCTTGTCCAAGCCAGGACACAGGAGGCGGGATTGCATTTTGGGTGTGCACTGGAAAGGAACAAAACTTCGTTTCCTTTTTTAAAAACTGGCAGCTTTGCCAAAACAACAGTATCAGCTAAATTTCTCCACGAATCTGAATTCCTGAGATCCGGTAGTAGACCCTCCTTTCACCCCCATGGATTTGGCCCATTGTCTAGTTTCATCTCTAGGCTTTGGGACCGGAAATGTGTGAGCCGGCATCCACGCCTGGTCCTCACCAGCATAAATCGATGTCCCTCCCCTGTGTGATCTGGCAGGGCACGGGCTGGCCAGGCGGCAGTTGTGTTTGCGCCTTCAATGGCTCCAACTGAACTGGCCCCAGCTACACAAGCCGGTCACTGGGAAAACACGGGCAGCGGGACCTAGAGAAACAATATTCCACTGGCCAGCGGCTCCTAAAAATACAGCAGCCCCAGGGCTCCCAGCACCTCAGTGAAGTGCAGAGGTAGTAAGAAGGGAGCTGGCTGTTACAAAAGAGTGAGTGTCACCAGGCTTCACTGTCACAGAACACACAGAGCAGGCAAATGCTGCCATTTGGTAGCAGTCTCAGCGGTTCCGAGGAAGGGCACCCAGCCCTCCAGCTGCTGCAGCTCCCAGTGTGCGTCGGTGCTCGGGCCAGCAAAGCAATCGTGGGTAGGGGAGGCAGCTGCCAGTGTGTTTCCAGAGACGGGGGGCAAACTGGCAGGACACGGCCCCCAGGGAGGGCTGGTAGGTGCCAAGGTGCCTGGGACTCTGCGTAGGAAGCACCGGGGTGATGGCTGGGTCATCCTCTGGCCAAGGGGAGGTGCAGCCAGGGGCCAGGTGAGGGCTGTGATAGTCATGCCCTGGGCTCGGGGGTGCCCTGGGGTTCTGTTAGACTGTGATTCTGGGTGTTTGTGAGTCTGTGGCCTCAATAACAACACACTGAAATCCTAAGGAGAGGCAGCGGGGCACTGTTGACAGTCCAGGTGACTCTGAATTCAGCAGTGCCTCCAGGGTTGTGACTGCAGGCGGGGTACCCTCTCCTGGAGGACGGTGTCAGGTGAAGGGCTGGCTCAGCCAGTGCAGAGGGAAGGGAGCAGGTGTCCGGGGCCAGCCCTGACCACACGCCCCTTCAGGTTCACGTCCGAGGCCCGGCGGCAGCGGAAGCCCTTCACGTACCTGCCCTTTGGGGCGGGCCCCCGCAGCTGCCTCGGGGTGCGGCTGGGGCTGCTGGAGGTCAAGCTGACGCTGCTGCACATCCTGTGCAAGTTCCGCTTCCAGGCCTGCGCTGAGACTCAGGTAAGGCCTGACACTCGGGGCAGGGCTGGTCACCCCAGCTCCCTGCGCTGCAGCTGGCCAGCCTGGGGTGGCATTGGGCTCCGTGGTGAGTTTGGGTGAGCTCCTTAACTTCCCTTGGCCTCAGTTTCTTGATCCATAAAAGGGGAATGATAATAGTAACACCCTCCACCTCTTCATGTCGTGTGAGGATTAAACGAGCTCGTGCAAGTGCTCTCCGTGTGCGGGGCTGAGCCTCACGTTGCCGCGGCTCCTCCTTCCGCAAAGAGCACTCAGACAACAGTGTTTCCTGTTGTGTAGGGCACCTGCTTTTGAAGGGGTTTTGGGGTGCATGGCTTGTCCCACAGAAGCCGGGGACACTCCCTCTGGCTCCTCCTCACCCCCTAAGGCCCTCTCTGCTTGGAGGGGAGGCAGGGGGCTTCAGCTCCTTGGAGGGTGCTCCCAGCTGCCACAGCCTCACCCCCCCACCTCCCCCCACCCCCGCCCCCCGAGCGCAGACACTCTCAAGTCCCCGTGACCACAGCCAGTCCCTGTCAGGGGATGATTTCATTAGCTGTGAAATCATCATTTTACACATGGCTCCAGGGGAAATCCACCTCCTTGAGGAATTCTTTGGCTTTTCTTCGAAGCCCCCAGTCTGCCATTGACTTTGCCTTTTATGTTGGACATAGAAAAGCTTTCTGGTTGTCAGTGAGGCCAGACCACAATGTGCATGAGCAGAAAACTGCTCCAATCCCCCTCTCCCCAAAGCCCCTGGGAAAGAGAGGGGACTGCTCAGTTACCGCCCTGGCACCGGCAAGTGGGATGAGGAGGGACCAGCAGGGAGGGTTAGAATTGTTGAAAGTCAGGCTTGGGAGCTTTGCTCTCCATGCCAGCTGTGACCTTGGCCAAGTTACTTGGCCTTCTTGAACCTCCATTCCTCACCTGCAAGGTGAGAAGCTACCACCTCTTACCCAGGCCCCTGGGGTGGATAAATGCAGGACCAAACACACTCTTTGCCTGCGCATTTCATTAACATGGGAAAGGGGGTGTCAATGTCACTCACAGTGTGCTGGGGGTGGGGGTGTCAGTCCAGGAGGGCAGCTTCATTGGCTCTTCCAGGAACTGTGGTCCAACTGGGGGTGGTTCCTTGCTCACTGCTAGCCCAGCCATCCCTCAGCCCACAGCCAAATTTCCACAAGCCTGCTTCAGGCCCGGTTCCGAGGCAGTTTTCCCATAAATATGGTTAACTTTGACAAATATTTTAATTTCCTCTATTTTAGGTACCGCTGCTGTTAGAATCCAAATCTGCCCTAGGTCCAAAAAATGGCGTCTATATCAAGATTGTGTCCCGCTGACTCAGAAGGCCTGGGGGGGGGCGGTTGGGGGGCATCTTGTGGTTGTGACACAACTTGTAAGTTAAAGAGAACGCCTGACATGGAAATTCAGATTTGGGGGCGGGGGAACAAAAATCACTGAAGTGATTAAAAGAGTACTTCAAGTATAAAAGAGGTTATGTATGTAACATTTCCTAAATGCTTAATAAATGTTTGTTGCACTTAGTTTTGACATTGCCAATGGGGGATGAACCACTGATCTAACTCTCTAAATGAAGGATTTCTGGTAAGTAAAAATGTAGTTTTGACAAAACGACTAGGAACACAGAGTTTTAAAGGAAGTCCTGGCCTCGGGATGGAAGGAATCTATAAGGCAGGGCACATGAGGACACTCAGGTAAGCCTGTCCTGATGGCACCAGTTCATGGCTTTTTCAGTTTCTTATGCATTGTGAGTCTTAGAGAATGACGTTCATCTGAAGTTCAAAGACAGAAGTGGTTCCGACGCTTTATTATATTTGATTTTCCTAGGTAGGGTAGTACCACGTTTATGGTAAGTTTCAACAGCTGAAATTATATAGGCTGAAATGTACTTTTTCTCTTAAAGAACACTGTATCTTTTCTTAATTTTGATCAAGGAGAGATGAATTCGAGTAAAAGGAATTGTAGGGCTAAGAAGTTCACATTCAACAAAGCACTTGCAAACTGAATCTGGCCCTGCCACCAGCAGCCATGTGGCTGAGGCTGCTGGGCTTCTCACCTCCGTGTGCCTCGCTTTCCCCTCAGTGAAACATGGGGGCTGACCCCTTTCTCCTCTGTTCCATATCTGAGCAGCTCTAAGGGGCTGAATGTTACATGGAGAAAATCTCAGTAGGAATGCGTGAGCCCTTTCTGTTTTGGAAGAGTTGGCAGAACGGTTTTCCAGTCACTGCTGTGGCTGCTGCCTTCCCTGTCTGCTCCTTCCCCAACCCCTTCAGCCCAGAGCACCCACTGCTTCCCCCACAGCTGCCCCTGCAGGGCCCCCTCCTCCCACTCTCCTGAGGGAGGAGGGCAGCCTCACTCCCCAGCACTGTGCCAGGCCCAGGAGCTACTACGTCTCCACCACCCATCCTCTGGGAGGTCCAGGCCCGTCACCCAGCCCTCTCCACACCCTGGTTGCCACTACCTGCTCTTCTCCACAACCCGGCCCCTCTGCAATGCCTGGTCCTGCGGCTTACTCACTGCAGAAAACCATCTGTTCCTGGGGACCCATCTGCCTCCTGAATGCCCCGCCTGTCCCCCAATCCTGACCTCCCTGTGGCCACCGCAGAGCCACAGCCTGCAGATGGGCCCACCTGAGCACTCAGGTCCCTGCTGGGAGGACAGCCCCAGCTCCTCTCACCTTCTCCACCCAGGTGCTCACCACCTTCAGACTACGGCAGAGGCTTCCTAATGAGCTGCAGTCACTGGACTCCCAGCCCTTTGCGTGTTTGAACCCACCAATCCCCACCTCTGTGTAAATCCCACTGTTCACACCAACACCAGCCATCACAGGGCGGGAAATGGCGGAGAACTGCATTGCCTGGATCCCAACTGGGTCCTCACAAATACTTCCGGTCAATTGCCTACACACACCTGCCCTGGACCCTCCACCTCTTTCCACCAAACATCTTGGGAGTTACAGTCACTTTGACTCCTTCCCGTCACAATGCCCTCCCTCTCCTGTGCCCACAGGAACAGCTCCCACCCCACTCCTACCAGGCAGCCTGGCCACGTGGATCCCATCCCTCTCTAGCACTGCCCATCCAAGTAGCTGCTCTTCCTGTTTTCTCAATGGTCACTGAATCCAATGGCCTCTGCAGTCTTCATAGCTCAGTGAACTTTTCTGGGGCATTTGATCACCTCCCACCTGGTTTTCTGGTCACTCTTCCCACCCATGCTCCCAAATGAACTATTACTGCATCCCGTGACTCCCCAGCTCCCAGCAGCCAGATGGTTAAAAGCTCAGGGTCAGTTAACCTACAGTTAAGCCTTCAATAATAGGCACATATCTAATCTAATGCATCTCTGACACCTCCTGGCCCCTGCCCCACTATGCTGCAGCAGGACCAATGGCTTAATCAAAAGCAATGAATAAGGCCAGGCAGGGTGGCTCAGGCCTGTAATCCCAGCACTTTGGGAGGCCACGGTGGGAAGATGGCTTGAGGCCAGGAGTTTGAGACCAGCCTGGGCAACATAAGGAGACCCCATTGCTACAAAAAATACAAAAATTAGGTGGACATGGTGGTGTGTGCCTGCAGTCCCAACTATTGGGGAGGCTGAGGTGGGAGGATTGCTTGAGCCCTCTGTACTTCCGTCTGGGCGACAGAGCGAGACCCTGTCTCTAAAAAAAACAAAACAAGAGAAAGCAATGAATGAAATGGCAGGATTAGTTAGGCTGTGGGGGAAATTTGAGGGGGTTCTGAAAATCATACCACATGCAACTATGAGGCTGGCCCTGCTGATGGGTAAGGTTGTGCTGTTGTTTCTTCATTTTTCTGGTCATTTAACTCAGCTCTCTTCTGGCCTGATTGCACTTGCGTGTGCAATCAAAGATGGAAAAACTAGTTAAGCAGCCTTGGATCTGAGAACTACAGGACAAACCAACTAAAGTGGAGACAGCAAGTCACCAGCAGATACGCACCCCCAGGAAAGTGAGGGAGGGGCAAGTGGGCACTGATGAGAAGGGCAGCACACTGCGGATCACTGGACCTCACAGGCAGACATCCTGGTGACACAGAGCTGCCCTGCCAGCTGGACCAGAACCAGCCGGTGCCCAGGAGGGAGGCACATACTGCATACACCATACTCTCCATGGGCACAACACACTTTTCTCAATGGTGAACCTGGGTTCTGTGGGGCCTGAAACAGTATTACTGAGTTGGGAGAAAGAAAAAGAATACAAACATGCAACTTCTGCAAATTTTACCAAAATGTATAACCACGTGACCATACTGTTAGAGCCTCTCCTAGGGCCTTGGTAGGGACCCCAGCAAGTGAAAGGCCCTAAACCTTCAACTTCGTCGGCTTGATGATAAATCCACACAAAGCCCTACTGAGGCCAGTGGCATCAGCTCTGTTATACCCCTGCTATGGTCTGAATGTTTATGTCCCCCAAAATTCGTATGTTGAAATCCTTACCTCCAAGTAATGGGATTTAAAGATAGCGCCTTTGAGAAGTGATTGGATAACAAGGGCAGAGCCCTCATGGATGGGATTAGTGCCCTTAAAAAAAGAGGCCTGAGAGACACCCCTCACTCCTTCCACCACTGAGGTTACAAGTGCGAAGACACTGCATCTATGAGGAAGCAGGATCTTGGACTTCCCAGCCTCCAGAACTGTAAGAAATAAACACTTGCTGTTTATAAGCCACCCAGTCCATGGTATTTTGTTACAGCAGCCCAAACTAAGTCAATCCCTGATACTCAGAAATTCCTGGTACCCAGAAGCTACTTAATAAAATAGACACTAAAGAATGAGCTTCAATCTTCATTCAGATAAATATTCTTTTATTTCCATACTCTTTGTGACATTTGCAGCACAGGTATTCAATCTCATGGGGATGTTAAAACCCACACTAGGAGGGTGTCCAGTGTGTTTAGGTCCTAAACTTTAGGAGATGCGGCTATGGGCACTCACAGGCTAAGCCTGGGGGTCCCTGAGGGGAGCTACTCATCCACCTCACCTGCCAAGGTAGATGAGCTTCCTCTGAGTGATGGGTGACCCCCACCAGGACCAGAGGAACGAGCAGGGACTCAATGGCACAACACAGAACTGTTCAGACAATGCGACAGAGGCCAACCAGGAGGAGCAGGTGAAGAGCTGCCTGGATTGTGCCAGAGCAACGGAAAGAAGTAACTGTGCTGCCCTAGGCCCACCTGGGCTGTCCTCCCCCAATGGCTACTGTGTCATCCTGACAAAAACTAAAACAGATGCCATGAGACCCTGAAAAATTGAGTCTTTGCAGAGATAGAAACTCTTAAAAATTAAAACAAATCCATAAAATTGTGTCTAGAAACTCTGTGCTTGGTGCCAATGAGGAGCAAAGTCAACAAAGAGGGTAAAAAATAAAACTTTAACACATTATTAAAAAGCAAAAATGGACTCACCTAACAATCACTACTGGTTAGTCCACCAGCGAGCCCCAAAGTGACTTAAAAGTGAAAACCATTATCAGAGATTAAGATGTAACTTCATTGAGAAGTCAACATTAAACAAACAGTTCATTAAAAGTCTTTTTGTAAAAAAAAAAAAAAAAAAAAAAAAAAAAATCCAATCCCAAACAGCTATTTCAGGGAGGATCAGCCTGGAAGGCCGAAGATCACCCTGCACACCCCTCACTGGCGGCTGCCAAACAAGGAGCCCAAGGCGAGCAGGACAGAGGGCCCAACCGAAGGCTTGGCAGAGGTGGTATACTGGATGAGGTACTCTGGGTAGACCTGGTGCTTCTCAAAGACCACAAAGATGGAGGGGTCGGACACGCTGTTCACGCAGCTGTCATAGAAGACATTGCTCTGGCCTTCCTTGGCTGGGGGGCGGACAAAGGAAGCATTGCCCCTGACAAATTCGCCCACCAGCACCCGTGCCAGGAACATCATGTGGGTCTGCGTGTCAGATTTGCTGTAGTGGTGGGAATACGCAGCATCACGGGCGAAGTAGCTCCCTGAAATGACACACACAGGCTCAGCTGGGCACCTGCCACGGGGCGGGGGGCGGGGAGCTGGCCGTAGCCGAGAAGGGGAGAAGCAGCAGCCCACTGGTGGACAACGTCTGGGGAACACACACACCAGCGGCCTCTGCTCTTACTTCATATCTCCCAGCCTCCCTCTGTCTCCCTTCTCCACCCTTCCTCACGAAGGAGTCACCAGAGAGAAAACTCCTTTCAAGTTCCGAATCCATCACACAAAACCTAAAGGCTCCGAGTACACTGCTACTGAACCCCCTGAACCTCAGTTTCCTTAACCATAAAACAGGGCTATTCCACCCAACCTCCAAGGGTTGGTGGGGAAAGTGAATGAGACCCCACATGTGGGACCACCCTGTAGACACTGGCAGCCCAACGTATAGAATCATGAGTCTTGTCAATGGGAACCTAAGTGGGAAGCTGCCTCCCACACATTCAAGTTCACAAAGCTACCCCAGCCGTTGTCCACCTGACCCCAGGCCCTCACTGCATCAGACTGAAACTGATGCGGAAGTGATGGAGCTGGAACATGGACCACAGGCGAGCGCACTTTCAGCCTTGTTCTTAAGTTGTGTTAAAGGGTGAAGGGGGACAATATATGCCACCTACTTACAAATGGTTCAGAGAAAAAAGAGAACGAGTGGCAAAATATTAAAATGGATGAATCTAGATAAAATTTATACAACAGCTTTTTTATATTATTCTTGCAACTTTTCTGTGAGTTTGAAATTATTTCCAAATAAAGTTTAAAGGTAACTAAGAGGAAAACAGTCAGATACTCATGACAGCTAGAATACGTGTATATGTGAGTGTCTCAGAGGCTTTCAGGTTTCTATTCTACAGAAATAGTGAAGACACAACCCAGGGACCTAATCAGGGCAGGGAAGGCATCCTGCCTCTTCTCCCAGCTCTGCTACCATCTTCCAGGGCCTCTGCTCCATGGGGAAGCAACACCCCAGCCCAGGCAGGGCCGCCCTGCCCACACCTAGAGCCAAGCTCCTGGCCACACACACGGAGCAGCCAGGGCGAGGGTGTGGCGGGCAAGAATCCCCAGAGGGGCCGGCGCTGCCGCTCACCAAGTCTGACCCCGCTCAGCAGCTCAGGCAGGCCCCGTGTCCTCTACCAGTCTGCTCTAAATGGTTTCCCAGGCCCAGGGGTGAGGCAACACGGGGTTCTGCTGGTGGAGGCCAGTCTCGTCTTACCCTTGCCGTAGGAAGTGCCATGAAGGCCACAGACCCGCCAGTCAAAGTTCTGCTGGCAGATGGCATCCACGAAGCTGGCACTGGTGCCATGGAACAGCTGCCTCTCGTCCACCACCTTCCCTCCATTTTGCTTCTGCATCTGCCCTTTTTGCCTAAAATCACAGAAGAACAGGTGTAGGGGGCAGAGGGCACTAGCCACCAAATACGACAGACCCGACCCAAGAAAACACATTTTGCCAAAGTGCCAGAAGTGTCCTAAGACCAGGGTATATGGGTCACAGGCTGCCCAGGCCAGGCCCATGAGGCTCTAGCCATGGGCCAGGGAATGGAAAAAGGTGGAGCATGGTACACAGGTGAAAACCCTGCCTCCACAGCTCTGGGCCTCCAGTGGCTCTGTGGACTCCAAAAGCAGAGCAGCTATCTGAAAGCAGGCACAACTCGTCCCCCAACCTCGCTCCTGCGGGGAGCAGAGCCTGGGAAGACAGAGAAGCATGGCAAGGCTGCTGGTCGGTGGGGCCATCCTCCTCCCCTCTGCCGCTGCCCTGACTTCATCACTGTGTACAGAGTGCAGATGACACTGTTCCCACCCCACATGGGGACAGGTGAGCAAGACTCGACCTGCCATGGTGACCTGCTGTGGGTCTCCTCCCTACACAGACAAGTGCCTGGATGCCCCCAGGACACACCAGTCCTCATGCACAAAACGGAGGCCCCTGCTCTCCAGCCATGGCTGAGGGTGTAGGTGGGCTCTGCTGCCCCATCCCGTCGGTGTTCCCCGAGGCAGAATGGGCAAGTAGAGTGCTGGCTCTGCCACAAGTCATGAACAGGAATGGGAGCTAAGCTCTGGGCAGTCTCAGTGCTCTCATCTCTACAATGGATGTGCGCCCCACAGCCCTGAGGATGAGCGGGCGAAGGAGTGCAGACACACAGCACCCTCGGTGAGAGTGGCTGCTGCTCTGACTCTCCCTGGTTAAGCAGCTAGCAGTGTAAGGGGACAGAGCCACCAGCCCACCAAGAGTGAGCCCCCACGCACCACTGGTAGACCTCCCAGAGGGCCAGGTTCTGGACTCGCTCAATCTTCTGAACAAAGTAGAAAGGCAGCGTGCGGTTAAAGAGGTTCCAGATCTTCCGATACTCTTCTGAGGAAGAACTGAGGGTGATCTTCTGCAAGGGGCAAATGTTTTTAATATGTTATTGTCAAAGTGCAGAATATAGATCAATCCCTTCCCAAGGCTGCTTGTAAATTCTAGAACTGCAGAAGGACAAAAGCCCAGAAAGTGATGACCGTATTTCCCTCTCCTCTGATATGTGGTCTCTCCAGGCACAAGAAACAGTAAGGCCTCACTTAACATCATCAAGAGGTTCTCGGAAACTTCAACTTTAAGCAAAACAACATACTGCATGCTGCAGGAACTTAACTCTTGTTTACATCAATTAGCATATGGTAAAATTTGTTTCGTTATACAGTACTTCCTTCTGCTTAAAGTCAGTTTCCAGGAAACTGATGACGACGTTAAGTGAGGACTCACTACATTTGCAAACTGTAGTCACTTTCCTCTTGATTGCTGTAAACCAGTGCTAAAGACAGACACACGATGCTTAAACCAGGTGTCCTGGGTGTCATCAGGATGTCCTTGCTCTTCTTCTGTGTCCCAGAAAGGCCAAAGACACAAGTTAGACTACATGGTCTACAGGACCACGCAGTTAGTATCAAGAAACATGCCTGAATTCCTCTAGCTCTTAGCACATCCTGCCTGCACTGTTAGTGTCTGTACTTTGAACAGGCTCAATGACATAACTCCTCCCAGGACAGACATTGTCATGTTGTAAAAGTCTGTCTGCACACTGCTTGGCAGGAGGCCAGCTGTCAGATGTCAGTCCAGGTACCCTACATAGACAGGCAGTGTCAGATCAAGCTCCCTCCCCTGGTTTCTCTTCTTAGTAAAGGTTTCTCTTTCTTGCTAAGTAAAACTGATATTTATCTGCTAAGCCCAGTTCATAAGCTCCTTATTTCTGCCCTTTCTAGCCAATTTCACAGCTCATCTTCCTCCTTCCACAAGACATCCTCTCCCTGCAGAGCCACAGCCATCTCCTGGGTGGTTACCTTAATTTAAAACCCTCAAGACCTAAAAAAAAAAAAACAAAAAAAACCCCATCTCTACCACTGCCCTCCTACCCACCCCCAAGCCCCAGCCTTACAGCTTCTTCAGTATAAACAGCACAATCTGCTCACACATCCACCTCTACAGAACACCCTCCCTTCCAGCCCCAGGCAACATGAGTCTTCTACCTTAAAGCCAGGGTCTGGCACAGCCGAGGGGTCCCAATAGTCTGGGATGCTCTTTGGGCCTTGAAACTTGACATTGCTACAAAAAGTAAACAAAAACACAGAGACATTTTATTCGTAGATATAGCAAATCCACCATACGCAGCCGACATCACCAGTCTTAAGTCTCAGCATATCATATTTTAAAAGCAGGCAGAAGGTGAGGAAGCACATAAACACAGTATTCACCATGTGAGAGCACTAGCTTTGCCGATGTGGCCAACCTCAAACAGTTACTCATGAGAGATCCATTTCTCGCCTGTGTCCCAACTACTACAAAGAAGGGATGGAGCACACGATTAAAGCTGCACACACAGGGCCAACAAACCTTTATCCACAATTTTGAAATTCTAAGAACTCTAAAGACATTTTTTTAAAAAGCCTCAATAAGGTATAACTGACATTTTAAAAAATTTAAAATTGATATCAAAATTCATTTGGAGGCCGGGCGAGGTGGCTCACGCCTGTAATCCTAGCACTTGGGAGGCCGAGGCGGGTGGATTGTTTGAGCTCAGGAGTTCGAGACCAGCCTGAGCAAGAGCGAGATCCCGTCTCTACTAAAAATAGAAAGAAATTATCTGGCCAACTAAAAATATATAGAAAAAAAATTAGCTGGACATGGTGGCGCATGCCTGTAGTCCCAGCTACTTGGGAGGCTGAGACAGTAGGATTGCTTGAGTCCAGGAGTTTGAGGTTGCTGTGAGCTGGGTGGACGCCATGGCACTCTAGCCAGGGCAACAGAGCGAGACTCTGTCTCAAAACAAAAAAAAAAAAATTCATTTGGCAGTAGAAATTTAACTTGAATAGGTAAAAGGCTACTTACGGTCAAATTTATCCTTCTTCAAGTGACTATGCATATTCTTTACTGCAGAGATATTAATGTGCTAAAATACAGGGTGTCATGTAATACAGGCACCACATTACCTTTCTAAAAATAAAAATAAATAAAAAGAATTCTAAAGGACATATGGCTCAAAGGGTTTAGGAACAAGGACTGTGAAACTGTAATTCCAAATCATTCCTATTAAATTTCAGAATGCACTGTTCTTCCTAAATAGATCTACCTTCTGTTTCTGCTGGCATGAGACATGTACCTTCATCCTAAGCTTCAAAGAACTCCCACAGATAACTTCCCTAGGAAAATGGCACAGTTTAAAAATAACTAAGCAAGGTCCCGCCAGCAAGAATCAGCCAGAAACAGACCCATTAAGACATAAGATGCTGAAATTATCTGACAGGTTAAAAAACAACAATTATTCTTCCTATGTTTAGAGAATTATTTCTTTTAACATCTTTTAACATGTTGTCTTTTATAAGACAAACTTTAAAAACACATGCAAGGAACAGGAAACTATAAAAAGACCTGGAAGATCTGAAAAAGAACCAAACAGAATAACTAGAAATGAAAAGTACAATCCTTGATAGTAAAAGTTCAATGGAAAGGCTTAATAGATTAGACCACCTCAAGAGAAAATTAGAGGGACGAAAAATATGTGAAATGAAATTATCCAGAATGTGGCCCAGACCAAGGAGGAGATGGGAACTATGGGAAGGAAGTTGAGACGTGGAGTGCAGAGTGAGAAGGCCTCACCGGAATCTGACCAAAACCTCCAGGAGGAGGGCAGAGAGAACAGAGCGGAGGCAATTTTCTAAGAGAACTGATGAGACACACAACCCACACTTTTAGGAAGTCCAAAGAATCTCAAGCAGGATAAATAAAAACACATACCTACAAACACCATAGTAAGAGTATATAACTCCAAGATAAAGAAAAGCTCTTCAAAGTAGCCAGAAGAAGAAAGAGTGATTATCATCAAAGAAGTGCCAGTTAGACCAATAGCTGATTTCTCATAAGCAACAATGGAAACCAGAAGACAGTGGAGTGATCATCTTCAATGTTCCAAGAGAAAATAACTACAAGCTAAGATTCTATACCCAGTGAAAATATCTTTCAAGATTGAGGGCAAAATAAAAACATATTCGGAAAAATCAAAAACACAGTTTTCCAACAGACCTTCGTCTAAGGAAACTGAAAGGACAGAGAAAGTGATAAAAATGTGAGTAAATTTAATGAAACATTCACAGTACAAAATAGCAGTGCCTCTTGAGGTTAAAAAAATTTGTGAGGAAGGTAAATTTTAAAAAGTATACGAAGGCCCTTATATTAGCTGATATGAGGGCAAAAATAATTGATGTACGTAAGTAAAGAACACATATTGTAGTTTCTCCTATAGCCTTTTAAAAAATATCCAAAAGAAGCTAAGAAAAGAAAAAATAAGACCAAATCACATGAATGAAACATTTTCATGGAGGATGAAAGGACAGTAAGGTAACTAAATCAGATAACTTATGTGTATAAATGTTTTAAATTTTACACTAAATGACACTCTTGTATTAAACTTCCAAATATGAATATCATACTCTGGGACCCCATTAATTGTGTAAACGGAGAAATTGTTTCTGAAAGTGACCCACGCTCAGAGTCCCAGTTGGCCATGGAGGCCCAAGCAGATGTGCTTGCTGGAGTTAGTGACAACCAGCTACTGTCACACAGGTTAGAGGCAAGAACTGAGCACTTCGCCTGCACTAACAGTGTGCAATACTCAGCTTGGGATGGGGGGGATCCTAAATCACCCGTATCTTAGTCTGAATCACTTTTATTTCTGACATTTTTGGTGTCTGCTTATGGTCCCCTTGAAAACTAAATTAGAGTAACAACAAGGCCGGTACGGTGGCTCATGCCTGTAATCCTAGCACTATGAGAGGCCAACGCAGGAGGATCACTTGAGGTCAGGAGTTCGAGACCAGCCTGAGCAAGAGCGAGACCTCATCTCTACTAAAAATAGAAAAAATTAGCCAGGCATGGTGGCACACACCTGTAGTTCCAGCTATTTGGGAGGCTGAGGCAGGAGGATCACTGGAGCCCAGGAGTTTGAGGTTGCTGTGAGATAGGCTGACATCACGGCACTCTAGCCCAGGCGACAGAGTGAGACTTTGTCTCAAAAAAAAGAAAAAAAAAAAAAACACCACCATAACAACAAAAGAAATCCAGATGCAGAAACAAGACAGACTTTCCCAAACTCTGCCTAGGGTAGGCTCTGGATAGGGAAAGAATCAAAAAATGACTTCTAGAAGTAGGAGGGTCATAATCAACCAAAACTCTAAATCCAGAAGCAATAAAGAAGAGACTGATACACTTAATGAAAAACATAAAAAAATAAACATTTCTGTATGATAAAATACTTCATAAGCAAGTCAAAAGGCAAAAACAAACCCATAGGTAATATCTGCAATTTACATAACATATCAAGGGCTAATCTCCCTAATAGATAAAAGGCTCTTGATATTTAAGAAAAATACCAAAGTTGATAGAAATGTAGACAAAAAAACAAAGAGTCCACAGAAAAAGGGAAATAACCCTTACATGTTAGAAAAAAATATTCAACCTTACTCACGAGAGAAAGCAAACTAAAGTACATCGATATACCTTTTCCCACCTCTAAGAATGGCAAAAGCCCAAGAGCTGGGTAACTCACTGTTGGCAAGGCCAAGGGAAATGGGCATCTCAGGCATCCAGGTGGGAGTACGTGATGATTCGAGCCCACGAAAAGAAGTTGGCTTACCTCCTAGGACACTGACCTGATGATCTACCTCCAAAATTTGAAACAGCACATACACCAAATGGTTCATTGTGGCATTATATCTTGTAATAACAAAAGACTGAAAACAACACAAACATCTATCAAAAGAGGACAGATTAAATAAACTATAGGACATACACATGATAGAGAACTATGAAAGCAGAAACAGACTGAGGAAGACTTCAATGAATTGAAACAGAGTGATTATCATGATCTATTTTTAAGCAAACACACAAAAAAAGGTACACAACAGTATATATAGCATGTTACCTTTTGTGCAAGAACAGAAGGGAAGAAAATACCTTTATGTGTATATATGTATATTCATTTGCTTATTTTTGCAAAGAGAAACCAGAAACTAATGCAAATGGTTACCCACAGTGAGAATAAGATAATGATAACAGGGAAAAAGAAAGAATGAGACTGGGAATGCCTTTTTATATAGTTTTGACTTTTAATCATGTAAATGTTTTACACATAGTCAAAAATAAATTTTAATAAAAAAAGGAAAAAGTAAGGCACATTCCCAGGAAGTTACTTTGCTAGACTTGACTCACAAGGCACTGTTTCTTATACTGATAATATACCTTTTTCCTCTAGCTTATACCAAACTCTCTTTTAAATGACTTCTCTGTGCTTTACAAATACAACCACTGAAGTCCACCTTTGAAATCTTAAAAGAACTGTTGGTTCTACATGAAACAGAAATGAGCCAGACTTCTCAGGGTCATGGAAGGTATACCCAGCTAACAGCAACACTGGCTAAAGTCCCAGCATTGGCTATGGCAAACCCAAACTGTAATGGGCACTGTGGTCCCTCTCCACCACACAGGCCTTCTCCCATTATGTGGCCATGTGGTTTGGAGAACACTGACCCCACCCCCTGGCTCCAATCCCATCACACTTGCCCAATCCTAAAACAACACTATAGGTTCAGACACTGTCTGATCAATGCAAAGCCCAAGAATTTACCCCATCAGCTATAGGAGGTCTCTCTCCTCCTGTATGCTTACAGGGCTAGGGGCTAACCTAATGGCTCCTGGAAGCCATCTTGTGACATAAGGAAACCCACCCTGAGGATGAGGCTGGCCCACTAGTGACTGCAATACCAGTTTTTGGAATTTTGGTATTTCATGATATTCAAGTACTGAAATACATAGATTTTCATTGGTGTAATTCCATCACTATTTCAACATTTAAAAAAATTCAAGTCTATGACTCAATTGTTCCACTGAAAAGACAAACTGACAAGCTGTCTTCAAGTCTAGACTTGCTTGCAGATCAGAATAGGCAGCCTTATAATTATGTATTACAAAGCTCTACCCACAAGGATAACTCTTACTGTGGTCCAACTATCAGAATGTGAAAGACAGTGCTGGAGCATTTAGTTGCCCAGGCCAATGAATGCCCCTGGGTACTGAGGCAGGTCTTCTGTTACCTGCAGCAGAGTATACCCCAGCTGATAACACACACTAAGGCCCAAGTCCCCCAAATGCAACCTACCAGGTTTGCATGGTCTTCACATCCTGGGGAGACACGTATTTGGGTCTACGGCAAACCTTTCTAGTTGTGCCATAGACCAGGTTTTTCTGAATGAAGGCTGAAAAAAACATAACCAATGAAAAAAACATATGTATGTACATACACACACACACACAGGATGGCAATGTTTTATAAATACAAATTAAATGAGTTTGAAAGCTAATCCAAATGTGTAAAGCCCAGAATCAGTTTGTTAAAAGTATGCAGTTTCACACATTTCAAATATTCATAAAGAAAATAGGTATCCTTAGGAGACTGGATTTAATGAATAGAGGAATGATTAGTAATTGACGTATCAATTATACATGAGTGCTCTTAAATTGTTCCTTCCAATCTTGTTTAAACTATTATTTTGCTTAGCAATCTCTCCCAGCTTGGATATAAAAAAGCTTCAGCCCAGCCTGAGACCAAATTACTTTTACACATCTTGAGTTAGTGGGATTTAAGTGTTAATATAATAATTTTATGACTTTCTGAGTTTCATTAAACTGACTCTATGTTGGTATTTATCCTCTTTTCTAAACTCACAGTATCTTTAATAAACAAAATTCTTGCTTCTCAATTCTCAAAAACCTCATACTCATCCTGAAGATTGGGGATCTGGGGCCGGCATATTTTTCATTGTCCTCACCCACCAGGAAAACTCTGTAAAATCTTTTAAGAGATGGGGGTCTCGCTATGTTGCCCAGACTAGCCTCAAACTCCTGGGCTCAAGCGATCCTCCTGCCCCAGCCACCTGGGTTGCTGGGACTAACAGCTAATGTTAGTTCATTTAAAAAACATTTTAATATTAAAAGTTGTAGATGTCTGGAATTTACCTTACTGTACTTGAGCATAAACTGTATGATAACCTGAGCGTATACCCCTTATGCTGCAGCCCAGATGGTCACCATTCCTGGGGGGGTGGGACGGGGTCCACCCATATTCATCTGGAGCCCACAATCCAGACGAAGCAACCATGATCCCTTTTGCTACACAGCACTCACCCGGGCATTGAGGCTTTGCTCATTAGCATACTTAAATGGATTTTATTGGCTTATTGACCATCTGTGATGAATCTTAAAACAGCTTTCACTGATGAAATTAAAAGTTATTCAAGATATATGGGCCAGCTAAATATGTGCTGGGCACATTCTTTACCCTTCCATGGACAGGGTAAAGGGAGACCTTTTCCCTAATTTACCCTTACAGAGGATACACTAGACTATGTCCCTAAATGAGCCCTAACGTTGTGGGATTCTGCCCCATCTGATACCAGCTAACAGAATGCCAGAACTCTGCCTCTGGGATCTTGGCATTTGCCTTGTGTGAATCTTTTGTGACAAGAGTCCCTAAAAGGACAGAGCTGAGTCTTCCATCAACCTACAGAACAAGTCATCTGAACTGCTGTGTGTGTGTACTTGCTTCCTAATAAATAGTTAATAAATATGTATGGCAGAGTTTGGTCTGAAGCTTGCTTTTATTGTACCTAGCAGTGAGGTTGTGAGGGGAGAAGCCAGCTCATCTTAAACTTCTTCTGTGGCTAATGTTATCTACCAGAAACAAAAACAAAAAAGAACTGTGTCCACCCAAATGAGCTTAGGCCAGCCTGCAGTGAACATGCTCTTTTTCAAACAGCATGTGTGGGCTCTTCCCCATCCTCATCCTGAGATTCTGTCATGTCCTAGGAGGTATGGCCTAGGTTGAGAATGATAAAGGTGGCATTTGACGTTTGTTTTGGTTTATTTGTTTTGATATTTTCCAGATATTTAAAATAAATATTTCAGACTATTGTCAACAGCAGTCAGGCGAGCTCTACCTGCACAGCCCTGATCTCCAGTGCCGTCCTGCCTTGCTTTGATTACTGCCCTCGCTCTCACTGTGCCCTTCTGTGCACTGGTGTGCATGTCTACCTTAAGCAAAACCACAAGTTCCACAAAACCACAAGCAAAAGCAATTGGTCAAAAGCAGGCAGCCGAGTGGTTTTAGGATAATTCACCAGAGACACTTTGTGGCTCTCCACATAGAATAAAGGTCCACAAAAATAAAGAAAACCAAAAACTGTTTAAAGAAAGGCCCACTTATTCCCTTATAAACATTCTGAACATTCAGAAGGACCCAAAGTTTAAAATGTGAGATACAGGCAAAATTAAACTGAACAAAGCTGGACCGATACTCATGTGGAAATGGCTTAAGAGAAACTACAGCAAAACTAAAACTTAAAAAAAATCTCACAAATCAGGCACCGGAGGAACTGGCCAAAGGGCATGTGGCCTACTTCTGTCTCTTAAGGCACCTGGGATGAAGAATCAATCACTTTAGCCCCAGTTTCAGGGCGCCACGAGTATATGAAAATCTGCTTCCCAGGGGCTTTAATTACAGTGTGTTCTACCAATGTTTCACCTGGCTGGTGCCGAAGGTGCCTACAGAAAAACGACAACAGACTGCCACACCAGGAGTGACAAGGCAGACACTGCATAAGAGAGCCACTCAGACACTTGTCCAGGCCTGGGGTTAGTTCTCAGACACAGGGGGACAACCATACTGCACATGTGCTGACCCTGCTGGTCTCTCTGCACACGGGGCTCCTGTCCCCTCCTGGGCTCCTTGTTCCTCACACCTCCGATGCAGCTTCTCCTCGACCCCACAGTGCCAACATCACTTATTTACAGGTCTGCCTCCCCTTCCAGATGGACATGCCTCTTCTTCCCTTCCTCAGTGCAAGCATGCAGCTCCTCCAGGGCCAATGTGGAAAGGCAGAGCCAACCCAGGGCTGGGCTCTGCTGGACGAGGACAGTAGGTCAGGGGATACCTTTGAAGTCTAACTCGTAGTTGTGCTTCCCAGCCTGGAACTTCAGGGTGGCTGCCTGGGCATCAGACCCTGGTGCGCAGTATGCCAGGTAAGCCTTCTCCACATCGCTACTGCTGATGGTGGTCACAGGGTGTGTTGTGCCCTGCAACGGGAAAGCCAGATACTTCATGAAGGCAAGAACCTATGGTGATGAGCAAAGACCTTGGTGGCGTCCACACCCCATTTCAGACATGCTCTATGGACAATCCTGTCATGGAGGAGAGAGACAGGGAGCGGGTGCTGCAGGAGAGGGAGGCACAGAACAGAATTGATGTGACTCTCTCCTGAAAGCTGCCCTAACAAATGGAAGACAGTAAATATGAGTCCTGCTGAGCAGGATAACAGGGATGGGAGCAAGGCAGGGAGGACATTTGAGTTACTCAGAATGGACAATACAACAGCCATTCAAATGGCAGTGGAACAGCAACAGTGAGTCCTCCACACTGCTTGGCCAATAGCCCAAGCAATGCTACCTCTGCTCCAAGGTCTACTCATGTTGCCACCATCCTTTAATCAGAGTTCAGTCCTCCTCCTTGTGATTTACTTTTTCTGGCTCCCTGGAGAGCTTTTCTACTTTTTCAATTATCCATTTCAATACCTCATCCTCTCCACAGTTACCTACAGGATATCTAATAGATAGATAGGGACTGAGTTTGAATTCTAGCTCCCAACGTGTTGTCTCTGTAACATTGGCAAGTTATTTTAACCTCTATGAGTCTCAGTTATCTCAAGTGTGTAACAGGAAAAATAACAGTACTCAGGCCATACCCATCCCATTATACCAACCTCACAGGGTTGGAAAAATAATTAAAATAAGGCATGCAGAGCACTTAACACAGTGCCTGGAACAAAACACATTCAATAAATGTTACTATCATCATCATCCTTATTATACTTGACATTGCACTGATAACTAAAATTAAAGTTATTGAACCTATAACTAATTCCCTCTGTCCCTGTAAATTTTCCACTCCCCCTATTGCTACCATCCTAGTTCTCCTAGGTCACAAGTTCTAGGTGTTACGGACAGAGCAGTAAGTCAAAAGGATCTGCTCATGCCGCTGAACAACTCAGTCCAGCAATCAAGCAGGGAGAAAAAAGCAAGTAGACATTTCAGAGAATCACACTCAAGGTCCCACACAGGTCTTCACAGAGTGCTCTAGAATCTAAGAAGAGTTACTGAGAACGATCAAGGAGGGGTGGAACCCAGCAAAAGTTTCCTAGAAGAAAAAGACATGTGTGCCTAGGCCTGAGCCCGAGGGACAAGAATGAGTTGGCCCAACAAGGGGAAGCTGGAATAGATATGCAGTTTTCATAGCAGCCTCCTAATTTATGGTCTTATATTGATGCCTAAGTTTCTCCTTCTAAACTCTGTCTTCCTTCAAAATGAGACCATTAGCTTGGAGGTAGAGTGCGGGTGGCATAAAAATCCCTTCCAGACAGCAAGAAGAAAGGAAAGAAAACAATCCTTCCCCTTTGGGCCTGAAGAAATGAAGCCAGGAGTCGAGAGAAACAGAGGAGGAGAAGATAGCAGTCAGACACAGGCATCCTGCCCCTGCCCCAAGCCTAAAGTCAAAATTCCTTAAGACGTGTTGTCACAGGAGAGGGAAGATGCACGTGGCTGGGCAGAAAGCAAAAGCATAGGGTTTTTTGCCCCCAACAGGAGGTGTGGAAGGAGAAACCAAAAATGGCAGCCACATTATGTGTTAAGCTGAGGAAGGGCTGAGTTTAGCACCTGGGGCACAGGTAAGGTGAAGAAGGAATCACATGTTCCCACACAT
This sequence comes from Varecia variegata, assembly GCA_028533085.1. Taxonomy (NCBI): domain Eukaryota; kingdom Metazoa; phylum Chordata; class Mammalia; order Primates; family Lemuridae; genus Varecia; species Varecia variegata. Next base: position 174,359,599 of record CM052437.1, read on the forward strand.
CCTGTGGCAAGACCAACAGGTGTCTGATTTTTACAGGAAATTTTGGGGTGCATCCTAAGCTCAGACAGAAAAGAACCTAGCTTTTCTATGAATCAAGAGAAAACCGTCTTGAAGTGGCAGTTAGCAGAAAACTAAGAAAGAAATTCAAATATGCAGCTACACCAGAAATGTGTGGAAAAGGGAGGAATGGACAGATCATCCTATAAGGCTGTCCAGCTACTGGTACAGAATAAGAATGTGTGACCAAAAGTCGTAAGTCCACACACGAGTCACTACACTCCCCCAGCACATGGGCGCATCAATAATATCCACATATAGTTCATCCCCAGAGATCCTCAAACTGCTCTCACTGCAACTGCACTGCAACCAAGGAGGAAGAGCACAAAAGAGAAAAGGGGAAACACCAAGTGTAGGTTGCTTGGAGGAGAAAGGGCCTGCCCTGCAGAGTTGACAATGCAGTTTGAGAAGCCACCCATGGAAACTTACTTCTGCATGGGTTGCCTTAGGACCCCATGTCATCCCACTTGGCAACCAGGGGTTGCCCCTGGCTCCCCTCAGAAGCCAGACACCAGACAGATCCCCAAACAAAACGTAAGTGACCGTTGCATTTGCTATGTGCGTTGTGGCTGCCATTTGTCCCTGCACCTTGTCACCAAGAAAGCCAATTCATGCAGTATGATTGGCCAGTCGTCCTCTCCTCTCCTCCATGTCAGGCCATAGCCTCTTCCCCTCACACTCCTGACCAAACCCAGAGCAGCTGTCCAAATGAGGCCACCCTCAAGGCAGGTAAGACAGAATCCCAGGATGCTCGAAAGGGGAGGGGCTAGGCAGGAAAGGCAGGCAGGGTGGAGCAGGTGAGGAAAGGCTGCTACCGGAGAGAAGTGAGGAGGTGAGGGAGAGGGTAAAGGATGAGGGTGGGAACTGGGGAGGCCACCACTGAGAGTGACCATCTCCACTGACCCATGAGGTCAGCAACACCTTCCTCCTTCCACTGGCCAATGTCTATTTCCCGAGGACCCACTATGTATCATCGTTCCAGGCACAAGGGCATACATCAGGGGCAAAAGGGACAAAACTCCCTGCCATCACAGAGCTTACATTAGAGTATGGCCAGAGAAAAAGGGAATTCTAAAGCGCAGGTAAGAACAAGAAACTAAAACTCCAATATAACCTCTTACAACCCAGAAGAGTATAAATATCTATCAGACCACATATCTCAACTTGCATTTTAGAGAGGGGGGCCTATATAAATGGCACCCTCGCTATACTTGTACTTCTACAGGTGACCAAGGGCCTCCCTTTAATCTGACCCATTCACGAATACCTGCAAATAATTAACAGCAGCAATCATTATATTTGATCTGGATTCCAACTTAATATCTGATATAAATCAATTTTCTTATATTTGCCTACCTTCCATAAAGCTGCAGAAATGGCAGAAAGCCAATCTGAAAAGCTTTTAACACTTTGCCACAACTATACAAACACACAGGCACTAGCTCTGGAGTTACCTGTTCAACAAGTCAGAGAACCATCTTTCTACCAAATTTAACAAAACCAATGAAGAAGCTGATCTCACCACAATTTTCTGTCATTCAGCTCTCATAAGCCAACAGATATCTAACTGTTCAAACATGGAAGATCATACAAATGAACTCCAAGTTATCTAGTGTTGCCATAATCCCCCCAAAGCAAGTGAGTCATACAGGGACCTGGGGATCTTTGGTTCCATCAAGGGTACCCCCAGTAACGATCCTTGTGCTCCTGTGTGGAATGGCTCCTCCACCATGGATCCTCAGGACAAAACACTTACCCTCTTCCCATCACACTTACTGGTTTTCCATATTCCTGCCAAGAACCAAACTCATCGGCCCAGTACCAAACCCAGTCAGTGGTGAAAAGGAAGTGTGGGGGTTTGGTGACGGAAGAGGCCGTGGAGAGGCGGCGAGCCCGGGCAGCACCAAACGTCATGGAGACAAAGTTCAGACATTTTTCATATTGAAAAAAGTGAAAACTACTGGCCAACTCGGTGAACAGGATACTGCAAAAGAAAATGAGAAGTAGATTAAAAATTCCACCAGCCAAACGAACACAGGTCCCTCAGCTTCCACCCATGAAAACACATGGCTGGTAGATATAACTATTAAATGTGACATGCATATTTTAAAACATGTTTTCAGAGGTGGAGTAAAATGCTTTTTAAGATGTGTTTTGCTGTGCAAAAATGATAAAATCAGGGTAATATGGAAGACTATCATGAAAATTCCTCTCACTACAAAAAGCAGAAAATGCTGGTTAAAATTCTTTTTTAAAATGCATTGCTGAGCTGACAACAAAGGGAAATCCTTAGAAGCCAAAAATAACAATAACTAACATACACTGTTTATTGTGTGAGCCAGATCCTGTATTAAGTATTGTACATGTATTAGAAGATTAAGTCTTCACAACCCTATGGGGTTAAAGCTATCATTTCCACTTCACAGATGGGAAAACAGAAGCCCGGGAAGGTTAAGAAACCTGTCCAAGGTCAAACAGTTAGTAGATGGTAGAGCTGGGGTTTCAGGTAAGCAGTTCAGCTGCACAGCCTGACACTTAGCCACCAGGATATGCTCCCTTACTAATTGCGGTACTGCCGAAAGACCAAAGGGGAAGGTATGAAACTGGAGAGGTAAATCAGGACTAAAGCCAGTGGCTGTCCAAGGGCAGTGTCAGTGAGCAATGACAAAGAGCCTGGTTTTTAGCAGAAAAGGGGAAACAGGAAACAAATGTAGGGTCTGAGTAAGGTAGGAGGTTAAAGCACAAAAAAGATACTTCTGCATAAAACCAGGACCCTGAAAGACCACACCCCCTTAGTAAAGGGGAGGGGGTAGTAGGGAGAGGACCTGCCTTGCAGTAGCAGTCAGAAAGGAAATTTGCCTGCATTAATGTTGGCTCTGGATAGAAGAGGGAAAAATTCCCCTGAGAACTCATAAACCACTCAAGCCTCACAACAGTTTTAGGTTGATCACATTTTCTGTGTGCAAATAAACTTCCACCCAAGGTAGCAATTCCCTGAGAAGCAAACACAAATCCTCTCTGGAGGAATTCACCTTCAACTTAGGCCTCAAAAGAATTTCCACAGATAAAGTTTCATGAAACATGATCTCAAAATCAAATAAATCACAAGAAACATGTTTAAACAAATACACCATGAGCAAAAGTTTGCAAAAACAAATCGAATCAGACCACCAAAGGCTACAAGCATTAGCATGCTCAGATGTAAATATATAATATGTACAAAGTATTTTTTAAAATTGAATTGAGTATCAAAAGTATCAGTAATGATCAAGAGACTACAAAAATGGACCAAGTAAATTTGAAGAAAAAAATAGAACTTTTAGAAGTAAATAATATGTAACAATTGAAATTTTAAAATCACAGGCGGGACACACTGCATCTCAGACAAGGCTGAACTAGTGAACTGGGAGACTGAGGGGAAGAAATTCCCCTGAATACAGCAGACAGAGAGAAAGAATGAAAGAGAAGTCAGGAGACATAAAAGATAAAGTGAGAAGATCTCAACATATGTCTGATGGGAATTCTAGAGTAGTAGTATTGATATTTGAAGAGATCATGGCTAAGGAGCTCAGAAAGCACAACAAATTGTAAGTAAAATAAAATAAATCCATACACAGATCTTAATGAAACTGCACAACACCAAAGAATGACAAGATATTAAAAGTAGCCAGAGAGAAAAAATAGAAACCTACTGCACTGGGTTGAATTATGCCCCCCAAAAGATACGTTGAAGTCCTAACCCCTGGTACCTGTGAATGTGATCTTATTTAGAAATAGGATCTTAGCAGATGTAATCAAGTTAAGATGAGGCTTGCTGGATTAGGGTGGGTCTAATCCAATTACTGGTGTCCTTTTAAGAAGAGGGAAATTTAGACAGAGACACATGGCAGAAAACACCATGTGACAATGGGGGTAGAAATTGGAGTTATGCATCTACAAGCCAAGGAACAGCAAGGATTGCCAAACGACCACCAGAGCTAGGAGGAGGCAAGGAAAGACCCTCCCCTAGAGCCTTCAGACAGAGCATGATCCTGCTGACATCTTAAGTTTGGACTTCTACCCTCCAGATCTGTGAGACAATAAATTTCTGTTGTTTAAGCCACCAAGTTCTCAGCAATTTGTTATGGCAGCTCTAAAAAACTAATACCCCTACATCTAGACTGATAGCTAGCTTCTAAATAGAAGCAATGGAATCTAGAAAACAGTGGAATAATCTTAGAAGAGTTGAGAGAAAATACCCAAAACTATCTTTCAAGAATGAGGAGGAAATACTCTTTCAGACAAACAAAAAAACACATTTACCACCAGATTCTCACTAAAACAACTTCCAGTAAATGAACTTAAAGAAACAAAATGACCCACAAGGAGAAGTGTGAGCAAAGGAATGGTGAGCAAAAAACAAAATGGTAACTGTGTAAGTTTAAACAAATATTGATTGCATAAAACAATGCTAATTTTTAACTTCTGGGATTAAAAAAATAATAGCAGCACCATTATATAGCACATCTTACATGCTGGCAGTGGCTCTGAGTGTTTTATGTACATTAACTCATTTAATTCCAAAATAACCCAATGATGTAGGAACTATTATGTCTACCTAGCATACAGTAAAACTGAGACAGTGTGAGGTTAAGTAATCTGTCCAAATTTATATAAGTAGTAAACAAGTTTGAATGAAACTAATCCGAATCCAAGTGTTCAAGGTTCTCATTGTTTGAGAGAATGATAAAACATATTGATTAGCTTAAGTTGTTAAGCTAAAGTTTGTTAAAGTAAAGTGCCTTCTTAGATTTCTGGAATAACCACTAAAAAAACAGAAATTCAGTATATAACTTCCAAACTAGTACATTAGGAGGGGAAAAAAACCAAATGAGGGGCAAAAAACTTAAGATCAAAAGAAGAAAAGAAATACAGACAAAGTGGGTCACATAGTAAAAACTAAGATGGACAACGGAAATAAATTCAGATCCATATGTTTATTGGCCATTTGTGCTTCCTCTGCAGGGAAATGTCTGTCCTTGTAGTTTGCCCATTTTAGGGATGGGGGATTTGAGTGAAAGACAATAGACACAATACATACCACATGGTTTCATTTATACGGAAGTTTGAGAACCAGCAAGACTAATTTATGGCAACAGAAGTCAGAGCAGAGTAGTGACCTCTAGAGGTGGAGACTCACTAGCAGGAGACATGAGGAGGCTTTCTGGGGTGATGCAAATGATCTATATCTTAATCAGAATGTTGGCTACCCAAGTATATGTATTTGTCAAAACTCACTGAACTGTACACTTAGTATCTGGGTACTTGACCATGTGTAAATTTTGTCTCAATTTAGGGGTAGTATGTGAGTCGTTTAATCTTTGTAAGGGGAATAATTTGTTTCACATACTTTACCAATAGCAATTTGCACATAACTGCACTCTAAGTGAAAATTTATTTTCTACACTCAAAAAGTAGGCTCAGGCCGGGTGCGGTGGCTCACGCCTGTAATCCTAGCACTCTGGGAGGCCGAGGTGGGCGGATCGTTTGAGCTCAGG
>CM052437.1:174365292-174399444 GCA_028533085.1 Varecia variegata
AAAAAAAAAAAAAAAAAAGTAGGCTCAAATTCTCTTCCTGAAAACATATTTTGCCAGGTTCAATCCAAGATATGATGACTATTTGAAAATAAGGCTATCTGGAACTTCCCTATTCACTCTGAATTGACTAAGTGAAAACACTGGGATATAACTCAGAAAAGTAAGAGTTAAAGCTTAAACAATAAACAGCAGTTCAGCTGTATAACTTTATAGACCAAAGGCTAAAATTTCACAAATGATCACCTCTTGCTCTTCTACAATAATACATATATATGTACATGATCAATCCCAGCAGCAAATGATTGGGAACCTACTTGGTGTTGGTACCATCTGTTCCTTTCCTCATAGCTCCTTCCTGAAAGAAGAGGAAGGTGGGAGAACACAGCCACCAAACTGCTGGTATGAAAACTAACTTCCAGTTTCCAGTCCAGAGCTTGCACCTCCAGACTTGGCTGGTGTGGATATGTGTATGTGTGTGTGTGTGAAGGTCATCAAAACTAAACACTGCTGTTTAAACTCAATGTCCTACTCTGCACACAAAAGCCCAGGCACAAAGCAAAGCAAAGTGACACACTTCCTACCTCTCTTTCCTGGGATTGCTGTATGCCTCTTCAATGAGCTCCATTTTGTCCAAATCCTTCCATTTGCCTTCATCCAAGAATTGCCATCGATACGGCAAATGGAAATGAACTCTATTGCACTTCTCTAAAATAAAAACATAGTAAGTATAAGACAGCTTTGCAATATACAGCATGGTTTAGCCCTGTGGTTGTCACTGGGTGTGGTGCTGCCCACTGACTTGGGAACATTGTGGAAATTTGTGGGAGTCTTTGTTTTTTTAGTGCAGTCATACCTGAGCATTTAGATATTGAAATACTATGTATTTTATTATATACATTGCTACGGTTTGAATGTCCTTTCTGAAACTCATGTTGAAACTTAATCTCCAATGTGGCAATACTGAGAGGTGAGGAGGTGATTGGGTTACAAGGATTAATCCATTCATGGATTAATGGGTTAATGGGTTATCACGGGAGTGGTACTGGTGGCTTTATAAGAGGAAGAGAGACCTGAACTAGCACACTCAGCCCCCTCACCGTGTGATGCCCACTAAAACCTCGGGACTCTACAGAGAGTCCCCACCAGCAAGAAGGCTTTCACCAGATGTGGCCCCTCAACTTTGGACTTCTCAGCCTCCACAATTGCAAAAAATAAATTCCTTTTCTTTACAAATTATCTAGTTTCAGGTATTCTGTTATAAGCAACAGAAAACGAACTGAGACATACATTTGCCTTTTGTCTCATTTAACAGGACCTTACATTGATTTTTAAAAATATGTATGTTGGTGGGTTATATCATCTACGAATTTCATTTTATAACAGTAAAGAAGCTGACCACGAGAAGGTAAAGGCGCCATCCCTGCAGTGGGCAGTCTGACTGCTCATATAGCTCTATATGTGGCATGTGGATGGTCAGAGATCACATCTAAGATGGAGCCAGATTCATCTCTACCAGAAATGCAGCCCAACCCCAACACAACCAAACAAAGGTGCAGCAACATGGTTCCGGCCCACTTGGATCTTTTCTAGCTGCCAACTTATTCACCCCATCTTTGACACGCCCCTACCCCCCTGCAGGTCTTCATACACACTGCTGTGCCCCAGCTGAGATCCACACAATGACCCAGACCTATGGCTTCCAGCCAGCTGTTCCCCTGTACCTTCCCCATGTTCCTCCTGGGCAGCCAGGTCCTCACTTTCCTTATCACTCCAAGCACTTGCTGCCTGCCTCACCTTTGCTCATGCTGGCCACCACCTGGAATGCCACCCACACCCTCTCACTACCTTTCAATAGCGTATGTGAGGTTCTGCTATGTCCATACAGAGGAACCATACAGAGGGACGTTGGGAGAGGACAGGGAGAAAGGAGACAAAAAGAATGGGAAGCCCTTTGCACTCTGACATGGAGCTACCTCCAAGATATATGCTATTAGGTAGAAAGACACAGAACAAGGTTCAGAATGCCTCTAAATATAGAAAAAAAAATAAGATTAGAGATACATTGACTAAGTACACATAAATGCACATATTATTTCTTGCTGAGGGGAACTGGATGGCTGGGCACAAAGTTATGAGGGGGATGGCTGGGCACAAAGTTATGAGGGAAGACTTCTGTCACTCTGGCATGTTTTAAATTTTGAATCACAAGAATATATTATATATTACAAAAAATCAACAATCTAGTTAATTGAAAAAAGGAACGAAACTGTGCTAGTGTGCCTACAGAAGAATGAAACCAAATGGACACATGCACTTGTACACAGGTAAAGTCCTCACAGGAGGATATTCAAGGAATGGATAATCGTGACTATTTCTTGGAGGGGACATGGGTGCTAAGGAAAACAGGTGTGAAGTAGATATTTCTTACTTACTGTCCTTTGTACATTTTCTATTTATATTTCAAAAAAATAATAATAAAGTTTGGCTAATTTGACACTTGAAAAAAATTAAAATTTCTAAAATCATATGCACTCTTTCAGGCGCATCTCAATGCCACTTCTCTCCCAGACTGTGCAAAAGGGCACCGTGGTGGGGGAGTGCCATGAAAGAGGGTGGGGAGGCTGCCCAAGCTTGTCAAAGACCAGGCCTGGGGCTGGGAAGACAGGGCAGACGAGAGTACCAGGCTGAGAAGGCTCAGGGAACAAGATGGGCATACCCAAGTGAGGAAATCTCCTCTAAGTTCTAACAAGGCTGGACATAGCCACACTGAGACTTAAGATCTCCTGACTTGTCAAGTTTGAACACGGATAGCTCACCAGGCCAAGGAACCTCTTGGACTTTTGACCAGGTGTGTGTACAACAAATAATAAGGGGTGGGCCAGGATAAAGAGGACAATAGCTGTGATCCAAGGTCACAACTAATAAGAGTTCCTGTTCCCTCCCTGAAGGGAAATGATCAGGGATGAGAGCAGAAAGGTCATCCCAGGACATCCCAGTATTGAGGATGCTGCATCTATAAACCCTGGGCACAGATAAAGGCACAGGCACGGCCTGAAGAAAGGCTCTCCCAGCAAGAAGGAACCCCCTGGAGAAGGTGCACCCTCCGGCCCCATGGCCCTCAAGACTGATGCTTCCTCAGGCAGGATACAGGAGCCAGGGGAAGGCACTGTGGTCAAACAGCAGGCCTGAGGCTTTGGTTCTTAGTAGAAGCCACACCATTCACAGCTGGAAGGCACCCAGGAAAGGAGGCACTATGCAGGCCACTGCAGCCACAGTACCTGGCCAGAGCTAAGTCCCAGCACAGTGGAAGAGACCTGAGGCCCATCCCCTGTCCTCATCTTCCCTGGTCTTCCTGTCCCCTTTCTCAATATCCTTTTTCTCCTTCTAATGTTCCTCACCTTACTACGGCATTCCAGAGTACAGGCTTTCTAGAAGGTTGAGTCAAAGAAATCAAATCAATTTGGCAGGCAAAGCACCACGTCCACCTCCCATTTCTCCCTACATTCCTTAAAATGACAGACCAGAAAGAAGAAGAAATTCAAAAGCACTGGAAAACGATAAAAAGCACCATCAAAGGACCAGAATTATTCAAGAATTCCTAAAACTATGAAATAGAATCAAACAATATAAAAGAGGAAAAAATGCAGGCAAAATACACAGAAAACATCACAGAAGTAGAAAAGATCTGGGGGTGTCACAGATTCAGACTCTGATGAAATGAGGAACAAGGATACCGAGGCCAACCACAATGAGAACAATGGGACCCACTGGCACAGGCACCCCTTCGCTCTGACTTGCTTGTGTGACCAACCTTGCTACATGCTTCCCAGCTGAACCCGTAAGGGTGGACATAAGGGCTGGAGAGAGAAGAAAGCAGGTAAGACAGCTGCCAACACCCCCACCCCAGTCCTAGGCTACACACCAGGCAGGGCATACTGCCTCTTTAGATCATCACTGAAACACAGGCCTGGAATCAGAATCATTCTCCTGGAATCAACCAAAGGCACATGGGATTCTCAAGCACCAACCTGACAGACAACCAAGAATCACCCAAAACACAAGGGAAAATAATGCAAAGAGAGGCAGCAAACTCACACAGAAGCAGCAATGCCTAAGGAAGGAATGATCAGAGTTAAGAGAACAAGCATGAACAGCTAGACCTAAACCTAAAAGCTAAACCTACAAAACTTCTCAGAAAAAAACCACAGGAGAAAACATTTTGTGGGCTTAGAATAGGAAAACATTTTTAGGCTACAAAAAACACAAGCCATAAAAGAAAAAAATATTAAACCGGGCATCAATATTAAAACATCTCTTTAAAAGACACCATAAAGAAAATGAACATGAAAGAGACTGGGAGAATATATGTTCAATATAAATAATATACAAAACTCTTGCAACTCAATAACGAGAGATCAAATAACCAAATAAAAATGGGCAAAATGGTCACAAAAGACCAATATTGTATGATCCCATTTATAGGAAATATCCAAGCAAAGCCAAAGAGACAGAACCTAAATCTGTCCTTGCCAGGAGCTGGTGAAGGAGGAAAAATGGGGAATGACTGCTAATGGGTATGGGGTTACTTTGGGGTTGATGAAAATGTTCTCATATTGACTGTGATGGCTCCATAACTCTGTGCTAATATACATACGAGGGGACTTCCAAAAGTTTGTGGAAAAATGGAATTAAAAGATAAAAATGAAAAATGTAAACTTTATTTCTCAATATAAGCTCTGTCAAATTTGGGACACTTTTTTTAAGTGATGATAACAGCCGTTTAGTCCGTCCCTAAAGAACTGATGATCCTGGGAATTTAACCATGTGTCTGTCAATGCAGTCTTTTTTACATTATGAACTGAAGAAAAATGAGCACCCTTTGAAGATTTTTTTTTTAAGATTACGAATCAAAAAGAAATCAGAAGGAGCCAGATCAGGACTGCATAGCAGATACCTAATGATTTTCCAAAGAAACTCTCACAAAATTACCCTGGTTTGAGGAGAGGAATGAACAGGATCACTGTCATGGTGAAGGGCTCTGTTGAAGCTTTCCTGGGCATTTTTATGCTAAAACTTTGGCTAACTTTCTCAAAACACTTTGGCCCTCCACGCAACAAGCAAAATGCCTTGAGCATCCCCCAAAATTGTTGCCACAACCTTAGCTCTTGACTGGTTCGCTTTTGGTTTGACTGGACCACTCCCAGCTGGCGGTAGCCATTGCTTTGATTGTGCTTTGTCTCCAGGATTGTTCTGGTAAAGCCAAGTTTCATCTCCTATTATAATTCTTCAAAGAAATACTTCAGGATCTTGATCACACTTGTTTAAAATTTTCATTCAAACTCTGCTCTTGTCTGCATCTGATCTGGGTACAATGGTTTTGGCACCCATCAAGTGGCACCCATTGAGTGAAAAGTTAATTTTTCAGTCAGAATTGTGTAAGTTGAACAATGGAGCTGTCTATGATGTTGGTTGTTTGTGCTGTTAATCTTAAATTAGGGCATGAACAAGATTAATTTTTTTCCTCACAAACTGATGTGGATGGCCTACCAGTGAGGGCTTCATCTTCAACATCATCTCATCCTTTCGTAAAACAAGTTACCCATTTGTAAACTGCTGATTTTGAGGGGGTACTGTCCCCATAAACTTTTTGTAAACCATCAATGATTTCACTATTCTTTCATCCAAGCTTCACCATAAATTTAATGTTTGTTTTTGCTTCAATTTTAGAATTCATGTTTTTCTGATAGAAGCTCTTTTCAAACTGATGTATTATCCTTCTTAGTGCCTCAAACTTGATCATGTTCGGACATATTATAACAAGTTAGCATGAGTTTATTTTGGTGCAAAAAAATTTTGAACTCCATGCATAGTTTTTTCATAATACACATTTTCCACAAACTTTTTGAAGACCCCTCATGTGTGCAGGTTATATAAAAAATAGGCAAAAAAATTGAACAGATATTTCACGGAAAATATATAAATGCCTAATAACCACAAGAAAATAAATGTTAACATCATTAATCATCAGAGAAATGCAAATTAAAACCACAATGAGACATCATTACTCACTTATTAGAATGGCTAAAATTTGAAAGACAATACTAAGTGTTAGGAAGGATGTAGAGCAACTGGAACTCTCATACCTTGCTGGTGGGAATGTAAAATATTATATCCATTTTGGAAGACAATTTGGCAGTTTCTAATGTCAAGTATACATCATATAACCGAATAACTCCACATCTAAGTTTTTATCCAAGAGAAATGGAAACATATATTGACATGAAAACCAGTGCATGAATATTTATAGACGTTTTATTTGTAAAAGCCAAAACCTGGAAACAACCCAAATGTTCATCATCATATGAATGGGTAGACAAATTGCAGTCAATCCATGCAATGGAATACTCAGCAATGAAAAGGAACAAACAATTGATATGCCAATCATGAATCTCAAAAACGTGCTGAGTGAGAGAAGCCAAGCACAGGAGCATACTGTATGATTCCATTTATGAGAAATTCTAGAAAAGACAAACCTAATCTATAGTGACAAAAAGTGGATCAGGGATTTCTAGCATTGACAAATTAATGGAGGAGGATTAACTGTAGAGAGGCATAAGGGAACTTTTTTGGAGGGAGGGAACTGTACTGTATTTTGATTGTAGTAATGTTGACATGGGCATGTACACTCATCAAAACTCAGAACTATACATCTTAAATGGGTGCATTTAATCATGTGTAAATTATACCTAATAACATTGATTTTAAATATGTATATAGCACATATTCTTTGACCTAGCACTCCATTTCCAGGAATCTATCTATGGAAATACTCATACACGTGTACTTGGATGCTCAGTGGAACATCACTATAATCAAATACTACATAGTAGTTTTAAAAAAAGAGGTAGACTTATACATATAACATGGAAAAAAATCTCCAAGATACATTGTTAAATAAAAGATGCAGTTGAATAACACATTGTCACATGTTCCCATCTGTTTAAAAATATGCAAAACAACCACACAGCAAGTATTTACCTTTGGGGAAAGGATGAAGGAGGACTTCATGCTTTACTCTGTATTATTGGACTCTTTTACAAAGTAAGAGTATTCATGAATTGCTTGGGAAATGTTTAAGGACTGAAAACAAAACAAGAAGTTTTGGTGGTTGTTTTTTAAGGGGAGTCACCAAATTTGAGAATGAATCTTTCTTCAGTCAAAGCCCAAGATAGCATTTAAGAAGAAAACAAAGGTTTAGTGAAAATACATACACACAAGAATTGTTACTTCTGATAAAAGAGGGACCGTGGAGTTCACTGGATCAATACAGAAGAAACCCCCCAACTTTAATAATTAGTTATCCTGCAAGAACACAAGTATTTCCTCCTCTGTAGGTCTTTCCCAGTTTCGAAGGCATTTCTAAGCCTATTATCACCTTATCTTTGTTCCCACTAAATCTGTTCCATGCAGGTCTGTGACCTCATGCTAAGCTAACCAAGGGTCAACACTTGACACTCATTTGATACATGAACCAGACAGGTATGTGCCCAAAAATGACCCACAGTTTGATTTTTAGAAATTCAAAGAATTGCTACTATACTCAACTCCTCAGCAAAGTAGCTTCAGAACTGGTTTGACCAAAGTGCCAGGCCCTGATCCTCTCTGGGTGGGGTTTGAGGGCTGACCTCAGAGCAGAGCTCTAGTAACAACAGTTACCCTTCCCACAAGCGGGATGAAGGGACCTCCTCCAACTTACCTTGAAAGCTGCAACTTTTCCGGATATGGTACAAGCAGATCTGATCACTCTCCTCCTGGCTAAGAGTATTTGGGGACATAGGACCTGAACTGTTTTTTCTTTCTGCAAAGAAACACCAGAGATGTGTCAGTTTCTGATATGGGATTAGAGTACAAAGGAGAGTAAAGAGGATTCATTCATCTCTCAGCATGAGACAAAAGTAGGCAAGGCAAGCTCACAAAGCCCTATTGTGTTAGGGGTGAAGGTACCCTCACACAGGTGGGCTTTCCACTTTTTAGGGATGAGCTAGGAGCCCCAGGCCACTTGGCTGCTTGCCAAATCCAGGACGCCATGGAAGGGCTCTTTTCTCAACTTTGGCTGTCCACCCAATTCACTAGTAGACCCATTTAACTATACAAGCGCCCAACACCACCTCAGACTGACTGAATCTCAACCTCCAGGGTGGAGCCTGGGATATTTTTTAATAAGGGGAAAGCCACTGTCCTACATATTGAGGCAGCTTAGGATTCTTAAGGTGGTGATGACCCCAAAGGGCAAACAGTGGGCTACTTTTCATAAACTAGGTTTATATATAGCAAATATTTGTTAATAAAGTATCAGAATTGGGTACTGGCCAGGTGCAGTGACTTACACCTATAATCCCAGCATTTTGGGAAGCCAAGGTGGGAGGATCGTTTGAGGCCAGAAGTTCAAGACCCATCTCTACAAACAAATTTTTCAAAATTAGCCTGGCATGGTGGTGAATGCCTTTAGTCCTAGCTACTCAGGAGGCTGATGTGGGAGGATTGCTTGAGCCCAGGAATTTGAGGGAACAGTGAGCTATGATGGTTTCACTGCACTCCAGCCTGGTAGGCAACAGAGCAAGACCCTGTCTCAAAAAGAAAAAAAAGAAAAAGAAAAAGAATTGGGTACAAATACCAAGAAGACGACAATAGATCAAAAGTCTACATCTCAAAATAAAACCTCCTAAATTACTTTTAGGTTAATTATAAGGATGTTAACATAAAATGGGCATGTAAATGCCAAGTTTTCCTTTTTTTTTTTTTTTTTTTTTTTTTTTGAGACAGAGTCTCACTCTGTTGCCTGGGCTAGAGTGCCATGGCGTCAGCCTAGCTCACAGCAATCTCAAACTCCTGGGCTCGAGCGATCCTCCTGCCTCAGCCTCCTGAGTAGCTGGGACTACAGGCATGTGCCACCACGTCCTGTGAAATTTTTTTTCTATTTTTAGTACAGACTCAGGCTAGTACTTGCTCAGGCTGGTCTCAAACTCCTGACCTCAAGCGATCCTCCCACCTCAGCCTCCCAGAGTGCTAGGATTACAGGTGTGAGACACACTGGCCCAAGTTTCCCTTTAGAGTAACATTCCAACGAGTCTTTGCCTGCAACATCTTTCCCTATCCACCTACCCTCAAGGAGCACATAAAACTCATTCATAATCTCTCCCCAGTGAGTGTCCCTGTCATTCTGTTATTCATCTTCCCCTTTCTTTTTATAAGTCCCTGATACACTTCACACACTAGGCCTCAAAACCCAGGCCTGTGGGACTCTGAAGGCCATCTCCCTCTCCCCCAGAGGGCAAGTGACTGCTCTTTGGACCTGACATCACTGGACAGTGGATCCTCCCCCTCAATTTCTAATAAAGCCATAATCCAACTGACACTCTTAAAGATCTATTTAAAGCAAAACCTGTCTACTTCTAGGCTTCCTACAGTTGAAAGAAATTAACAAAAAAAATTGAAGAGTATGTAAATAAAAAACATATGGTGAGGACAATCTTTAAATATAAAAGTCAGGTAAGATTACAGTGGTGAGTTTATTTGTGGGTAGTCCCGGCACACACCTGTCATTTTTAGGAAGCTATTAAAATCGTAGCTCCCACTACAGCTAAATGACCAGGTTTGATTCTGCACTCTGAGGGGCCACAACAATAGCCAGCCAAGGGCCTGTATTGTGAAATCCAAAGGACATCAGTGTATCATAATCTCCCTGAGAGATCACATTATTTAACTGCCAGACAACAGATACTCAAGAAATGTCTATTAAATAGAAATCTCTGCTCAAAATTCGCCCATTTGCCTGTCACTAAGCCTGACATTCCTTTAAAAAAGTAAGTATCCTAGCACACTCATTCAACAAATGTCTGAGTGCCCACTGTGGGCCAGGCACTGTCTAGGTGCTGTAGATGAGCAGGGAACAAAAGTTGACAAAATTTACAATGACTCGAAACATTCCATTTATCCACGTCAGGAAGATGTCTAAAATTAAGTAAGATATGCTTCTTTCACTCATTTTTTAAAATCAAAACAGAATAAAACAAAAAGGATGTCCCTAGAGTTGTACAGCATGGCATTGCTACTTCGGGGTGCCTCATGCAAAGGCAACATCTCTGAGGGCGTGGGGGCAAATGCACAAGGGGACGGGCCAAGTCACCCATTTCAGTGCAGATCAGACCCATCTGGAATTCATTCACCATCAACACCAACTCCCATTTGCCTAGAACAGTTTGTTTGATCAGGCCTATGATTTCAACTTATCCTCAAACTCTCCTAGGCCCTTGCTAGGAAAGGATCACCAACTCCGTTTTACTGAAGGAAGCACAGTTTTGCCCAAAGTCACACATTCTATTTACTGGCCAACTGGGATCCAGGAACCCCCAGCCCAAGGCATACCTCACTTTCCATCAGCCTTACCAGAGGTCCCCTGTAGGCCTGGAGAAGGGGGAGGGGGCACTCTGCTGGGGGTGGAGCTCTTATTCTTGATGTCATGTGCATTTCTATAAATGGAAGGCAGCCTGCTCACCAGGTCTGCGCTCATGCCCAACTTCTCCAATTTCTCCAGATTCTCTGAATTAGAGAAATCATGGGATCTCTTACAGCTAGTGCCAAACTTGCATTCCCCCTGTAAAAAATACTGGCAGATATGGAGTTTGATACATTGCTTTTGAAAGGAACAAGAGCCGTGGGGTCCATCTCCTTTGTTGTAATGTTGGCAGATCTGTTGATGGAAAGGAAAAAAAGACATCAGTTCAGGAAGGTCTCACATGGCATCACCTCCCCACTGGTTACAAGAGGCCCTCATAGCCAAAGCTGTGATTCCTTCATCCACACAGAACAAAGCTATGAGATCATCCCTCACTCTAGATGATGGCTGCTAACATATGCCCTTGGCTAAAATGGGAACTGGGTAGAAAATAGATTGCTCAGAACAAACCCCTCTATTGGGAAAATCCAAAGCACTTCAAAGTGACCAGCTCTGCTCCCTTCAGATGAGACAGTGTTTTAACGTGAATCAAATGGCAGCATCCTACAGATTGCTACAATCTACCTATACTCTTTCTCCATGGACTCACCAGCTCTCCCCTTCCAAGGCCCCAGTTACTCCCAACTCTCTTTTCTACAATTCAGAGTCAAAGAGGCTGTGAGGGGTTAAAGCATCTTGGAGAAGGCCAAATACTGTCTTTCATTTCCCAAGGGAGCATAAGGAGGCTCAGGGAAGTTACACGGCCAGTCCCAGTCACACAGGTCTCTATAGCATCTGGCATATACAGTGTTTGTTGAATTGCATTGTTGGCAAAGCTGGGACTTGAACTTTAATCAACGACTCTTCTTTCTACACTCCAAATTCCTAGAGGTGGTAGGTAAAAAGGCCAGAGACCACCAAGGGTCCACCCACTCGATTCACAAGGATTACACTTCCCAAGATGCAGGAATGCCCCAAAGGGCTGCAGAACCCAGACTTCCGCTGGCACTTACTTCTGGCAAAAGCCAGGGGTCGTTCTGAAACAAGAGTTGGCACAGCTCATTATAGTTGAGGTGGTCAATGCCATGAGTTCTTAGCACACTCAGGTTGTGATCAGTCGTCAAGCTGTGACTATTTCTACAGTTCTTCCTACAAAGAAGCAGAGCTGGTGTTATGGGCTAAATTGTGTCTCCCCAAAATTCCTATGTTGGAGTCCTAACTCCCAAAACCTCAGGATGTAACTATATTTAGAGATAAGGTCTTCAAAGAGATAAGTTAAAATGAAGTCATTAGGGTAGGCCCCAATCCAACATGACTGCTGTCCTTAAAAGAAGAGAT
Source organism: Varecia variegata (assembly GCA_028533085.1). Taxonomy (NCBI): domain Eukaryota; kingdom Metazoa; phylum Chordata; class Mammalia; order Primates; family Lemuridae; genus Varecia; species Varecia variegata. Next base: position 174,377,126 of record CM052437.1, read on the forward strand.
TAGGACACAGATACTCACAGAGGAAAGACCATGTAAGGACAAAGAAAGAACGTGGACATCTATAAGGCAAGGAGAGAGGCCTCACAAGAAAGCAACCCTGCCAATACCTTGAACTCGGACTTCTAGCCGAGTTCTAGCCTCCAGAACTATGAGACAATCCATTTCAGTTGTTTAAGCTATCCAGTCTGTGGTACTATGTTATGGCAGCCCTGACAAACTTAATAGCTAGTAAAAATTAGTCTTCATGACAATTTTTAAGGCACACTTCCTGATATTGTTTACAAGCACCAGAGAAAAACCAGCATGTCTATGCAACAACAAAAAAATGTAATGCTTATTTACCAAAGATGAGATGGGGCCTTGCAAGGTCTAGGGCCCAGGACAGCACCTCCCAGCAGGCATTTGATGAGAATGACAAGGCCATCATCGAAAGAGGAGTCATGGCATACGAGTTAGCAAGTACTTAATCATGTGCTAAATAAACAAGCATGGTGTCTTACGGTGCATACATACCCATACACACCCCTCACCCCAACCCTTTTTTCTGCTCCCTTCCTCCATTCTTTCAATCCACAAGCATCTGGTAAGCACCAACTGTGAGCCAGGCACTGGCACCATGCCCTGCAGACCCAAAGACAAACCTTCAAACGACTGCCTGGGTTACCAGGCAGAACCCAGAAAAGTCAGGCAAATACCATTTGCTTGACTCAGACACTGTCATATCTCATATGCCATGCTCATAATAAGCATCTCAAGAAAACACCAAACCCCTGATCCTCCCTTAGACCTGTGCCTCCCACAGTCTCCCCTATCTTAGTAAAAAAGGCAACTTCCCTCTTCTACTGCACAGACCAAAAACCTTGAAGCCATCCTTGACTGCTCTTTCTCTCATCTAGTAGAGGTGACAGACATAGAGATGACTCTAATACGGAGTGGAAAATGCAGGGTCAGCTGTGGTCAGAACAGAGAGGAAGGGTACCTGTACCAGTCTGGGCTGGGGAGCGAACTGGGGAAGAAATCAGGGGAGCGTGCTGCAAAGTATAAAGCCTGAGCCAAATACTTAAAGGGTGTGGAGGAACCAGGCAAGGAGAGAAAGGAATAACATTCTAGGCAGAGGGGCAAATAATTTGGTGCTGCCAGAGCCAAATATAATAATTATAAAGATGATGATTGATGATGACAATGACAACATTTATTGAGCATTTGCCATGTACAAGGGATTGCCTAAATGTTTTATGAGTTAACTCATTCAGACTTTAACGAGCCTGAGAGGTGAGTAATATCATCCCCATTTTGCAGATGACAGCACCGAGGCTCAAATGTAAACCCACTTGCCCAAGGTCCCCAGCTAGCAAGGAGCAGAGCTCAGGCTGAAACAAGGTGAGCTGGCTCAGGACTATGCTCTGACCACCGTGCTGGCTGCCTCCTGAGCACAGGACTGGGAGTCAGGGACCCAGGATTCCTCACCGCTCTGCTGCAAGACTGATTACCTGTTTCTAAAAGAACCAATCCTATGGTTCAAGAGGTAAGTAGAGTCACAGGGAAAGCAGAGAAAGTGCAGCCAACCATACCCACTCCCTCAGGTGAGTCAAAGAAGGAAGGTTCAAGAAACTCACCTGTGTAAAGCATAAGGAAAAGAGAAAAATGAAGAATGAAGAAGAAAACTCAAGAGTCATCTAGGCCAGGAAATATCAGATGTCCACATTTCAAAGACAAGTAAAATATGACCCCAAATTTTGGAAACTAGCATTAAGAATAGGACTGTCCTCTTTATTTTACCAAATACAGACATTACAAAGATCCGCCAGTTACCCCCATTGATGGGTCAATCCAGCCACCATTTATTTACCATGTGCCCTCTTCCTTGCTTGTTCTCCCCTGAGCTACCTCATCCCCGAAGGGCTGATTTCCCCAGAGTTCTATCCTCACCCCGTTTTCAGGCCTCAGACTCCACCTGGGGCTGTGGCCAGGGCATACATCACCCAACATCTCCCAGACCAGCACCCCAGGGCCCCAGCCTTCCTCTCAAGCGTCACACCTGGAAAGCTGCCTCCTGGGCATGCTTCAAAATGAAAATCCTCTCCTGCTCCCTCAGTAAACAACACTCAGGCCACAGTAGGAGCCGAAACCCAAGAGTCATCACCTCTCCACTGTATTCTCACCACACTGTCCTTGGTGCCCCAACTCTCCCAAACTTCTCACACACAGCTCTTGGAAAATTCTAATCTAGATATTTCTGGATAGTTGCTTCCTAGAGACTACATTTCCCAGCCCCCTTGCATCTAGATGGGGTCATGAGACAGCTTCTGGTCAATGGAATGTAGGTGGAAGGATGTCCACCGCTTCTAGACTTGGCCCCTAGAAACCTCCCACGCAATCCCTTACTGTCCATCTTTTCCTTCTGCCCCCTGGAACGTGACACCTACAATGGCCTCAAGAGCATTGAGCTGAGGAGAGTAGAGCTTGGGTCAGTCAGCCTGGATCCCTGAATGACTGCAGGGATTAGGCCCCTACCCCATGCTCCCTGCTGGACCTGACAAGCGCTAGAAATAATGTCTACTAAGAGTACAAAAGAAAGAAAAAAGAGAGAGTGGGGGGAAAAAAAGAAAAGAAAGGAGGGAGGGAGGAATAGAGGTGGAGAGAGAAGGAAAGAACTAATTCTCCCAGATAACTACCCGGACTAGCACCTGAGCGGTTCCCCATGATGTCCTCCTGTAAATCAGCGTCCACACCACTACCTAAGATCTCCTCCTAAAATGCAAACCTGATGGTTGCTCTCTCCTGCCATTTGCAGGGCCCCATCACCTTCAGGGTGAGGTCCAGACTCTTCGGCATAGACCTCAGCAATCCCTTCCACAAACCTCACTGACCACCTGCTATGCGCAGACCATGGGTGCTAAGCGCTGGGGAGGCAGCCGGGCCCAGACAGCCGGGGCCTCTGCCCTCAGGGAGCTGACATTCTGTTGGGAGATGGGAGGAAAATAAAGAGCTCCGCCTGGCGTGTGGGGCAGAGTAAGAGGAGGAAAAGCGCTCAAAAGAAATCTTTAAGTTGAGGCCTGAAGGATTAACGGAGCAAACCAACCAGGAAGGGCATTCCAGGGAGGCCACCACGAAAGCAAAAGCTGGGGGTGTTCCAGGAAGAGAGGGCACCCAGCAGGGGCTGTGGCTGGAGGTTGGGCTGGGGACCAGCGCCCCAAGGTCCTTGTGGGTGACGGGAGAGAGCCTGCATTTTCTGGCTTGTGGGCAGGTAAATAACGTTGCGTGAGGTTTAAAAGATCCCTTTCGGCTGCTGGGCAGAGAAAGCCCTCATTGTCTGACCCTCGGAGCTAGCCCGGGAGACCGGCGGGGTCGTGGAGCTCCCAGGCCACCACCTCCCGCTCCCCCAATATTGCCACAGCCAGGGTGTCCTACCCAGTACCCGCGTTTATCTATGGCTCTCTCTCCTCAGAGAGTGTCCTCAGGAATCTAGAAAACACCATTTGACCCCAAGTCCCTGGCACAGCGCTAGGTACTCAGTAGGTGCTCAATAAGCGTTCGCTGACGTAAATGAAGGGGATAAGGCCAAGGAAGGGCACCTAACTGTCTCCTCAAACTTCAAGAAGGGCCCCAAACGGGCTGGGAGTGGGGGGGTAGGACCGGGTCCCCAGCACGCCGCCCCTTCCGCCCCCCCCCCCCCCGCCCACCGTCGGGCCTGGCGCGGCGCCTTACCCGGCCCTCAGGAATTTGCAGGCGCCGTAGATCATGAACTTGCAGAGGTGCAGCTGCGCGCAGAGCCCCACACAGCCGGGCTTGGGGCCCTGGTGCGCGCGGCACAGGCGCAGCGACGAGGCGGCCAGCACCAAGCGCTCGGGGGCCGCCGCCGCGCCGCCCGCGTCCGCCCGCCGCACCACCACGAAGCGCCCGCGCTCCCGCAGCAGCCGCTCCAGCGCGTCGGGGCCCACGTCCGCCCACAAGCGACGCCGCAACTCCGGCACCTCCAAGGCGCCCCCGGCCGCACACAGCACCTGGGTCACCTCACCGATGACGGTAGCCTGGGCCATGGCCGAGCGGCGGGGGCGCGCTGCGGAGGCCTGCACCCGTCGAACTGCGGGCTGGCGCGACGCCGGGGGCGGCGGACACTGGCCGGCGGTCTGCTCCCGAGGGGTGGAGACGCCGGCGGGAAACGAAACCGAAAGCGACCCGGGCCAGGAAAAACAGAACCTGTGCGGCCTCGCCACGCCCACGGCCGCAGCTGAACCGCCGGCGCCGCCCGGCTCAGGGGCCCCAGCTGCGCGGCTGCCGGCCCGACGGGCGCTCAGGCGCTCGGGCGGACGCCGCGGGGGCTCCTCAGTAGGCCCGAAAAGGGCTTCCGTGGGCGTCTGAGGGGGTTAGAGCCGCTTCCTTCGGGGCAGCGCCTTCAGCCGGAGGGCGCTGGCTGAGACGGACGGAGCTCACTCGGTCACCTCGGGGCAGCCCTGAGCTTTCAAAGTAGCGCCCTCCGCCAGAGCCCGGACAGAGCGGGCCGGCCCGTTGGCGGTGCAGGCTGGGACGCCGCCCGTTAAAGGGCTCACACGTCGCCGGGGCCAAGCGGGGGCTTTGAGGACCGCTCACGGAAACCTGGGCAGCGGATGTCCCCACCCCTCGGAACATACGAAAAAAAACGATCGTTCCGAATTGCTCGTCGTTCTTAAATGTTACTTCAGCTTCAGTGCATGCCCTGAATTCCTTAAACACAAAAGCGTATGTCCTTTTAAAAAGCAAATCCGTTTCTCTCAGCCCCTCCCTAAATAAAGATTGAACAAATATTTTTAAAGACCCTCAGAGCAAACGACTCCCTCACACGATAATGATGGAAACGTGAATTGGTAGAGCCTTTTGGGAAAGTAACCCGGAAATAGCTATGAAAAATGTAAACCGCATATGACCTTTGACCCAGCAATCTTTCTTCTGAGAATATTCCAGAAGTAAAAGGAACAGTAAAGAAGTTAGGTAGAAATGTATTATGGGTGGGGGTATGGTTTATGCAGATTATTATACGGCTTTAACAAACATGCATTAAATCGGCGTGTTGACCGACAAGGACAGCCATGATGTGGCGTTAAATGAGAAAAGAGCACTGTTTTTTTCACAAAAAAGAGAACCCTATTTGTGGGAGTGAGGGACACGATAGTTTTTGATGAGCATGGGGAAAGATGAGGAAGGACACACCACACTGGTGGTAGGAGTGGGACGTAGGAGGTACCAGGAAAGTGGAAACGGGAAGATGAGGAGCAGAAAGATGGCGGGGGAAGGAATACTTACGGTATAACATTAACTTAAAATGACTTAAAATTCTAACTATTACTACAAAAATGTAAGAAATTACTAAGTGTATGGATGAAGACTAGATAGTAACATGGGCAAATGAAAATGAATTGATTTAATTAGGAAACGGAACGAAGGATTGTTCTCTTGTATTTTAATTGTGATTTTAATTTTTTGATTGTGTAAAATATTTTTAATTTAAAATTTTGATTTTTAATTTTAGTTGTGGTTCTTTTGCAATAAAACAACATTTCTTAAAAAGAAAGGAAGGATGATGTCAGTGAAAATGGTAGATTAAGGACCCCAGAAAGTTTGCCCTTCCATAAAAGCAATGAAAAAACTGGCAAAAATTGTCAGAATCAACTTTTTCAGAGCTCTGGAAATTAACCAAAGGCTTGCATCAACCCATCTAACATTCAGTCAAGCAAAACAGCTGAATCTCACTGAGTACAGCAATCTTTGTAGCATTTTAACTTACCCTAGTCCCATCTCCCCCTCTCCAGCTCCATTGCAACCCACATTCCCAATACCTGTACCAGAGGGAGCAGACAGGCTGTAGGTCTTTCAAAGCCTCATTCCCAAGAAAAGTCATTATTTGATCTATCTAGTGATTCCTTGGAAGACCCCTGAAAAGCTTTGTCTTTATTCAATCTCATTGGAATTAGCCCAGTCCTAAATGTTTCTGCCGTTTAGGAAGGATGGGATGGGAGGGATGTTTGTCAATGTTTTAACATCATGATTGGCTGAGACAATGGATAACAGTTGGGGCAAACAATAGAATAACCAAAAATCACAAAAGGAAAAGCTCAAGAATGAGATGTCCACTCACCATTAGCTAACACTGAGTCTCTGTGTGAGCAGGCAGTAAAAGCTATGCAGAGTTGTAAATTGTCTAATGACTGTTGAAGGCATGCCCTAAAATGCACACAGAGCCCCTCAGGGAAGATGAGGAGACATACTGGTTCCAGGTGTTTAAGGAAATCTCCATCCAATTGTTAGCTGACCGCTAAGCTAATCAAGTAGAGACTTTAATAGTCACACACAATGAAGATACAAACTTTACAAAATTAGTTCAAAAAAGTCACGAAACAAATAGCAACTATTACAATAAGCAGCAACAACAAACCCTGAGGAGGGGAAGAATCTGACTTTGAGAGTTGCCACATTATTTGAAATGTCCAATTTTCAACCAAAAATTATGAGATGTATAAAGAAAGCAAATAAGAGCAATCAATAAAAACTGTTCCTGAGAAAGCCCAGATGTTGGATTTTGTAGACAAAGACTTTAAATCAGCTATTTTAGATATGTTCAAAGAGCTAAAAAAAAAAAAGCTATCTCTAAAAATTAAAGGGAAGAATGAGGTGATGCCCCACAAAAGAGAATATCAAGGAAATAAAAATTATAAAAAGGAAACAAATAGAAATTCTGGGGCCAAAAAGTATAATAATTGAAATCAAAAATTCACTGGAGGGATTCAGCATCATATTTGAGTAGGCAAAAGAAAAAAAGTCAGCAAACTTGAAGATAGATCAATTAAGATTATCTAGTCTGTGGAACAAAAAGAAGAAAGAATGAAGAAAAATGAGCAGAGCCTCAGAGACCTGTGAGACACCATCAGTTATATCAAAGACACATCATGAAAGTCCTAGGATAGGAGAGAGAGAGAAAGGGAAGAAAGAATATTTGAAGAAATTATGGCTAAAACTTACCAAATTTGATGAAAAACATTAATCTACACATTCAAGAAGCTCAATGAACTCCAAATAGGAAAACTCAAGAAGATCCACACCTAGACACATCATAATCAAACTTTTGAAAGACAATCTTAAAAGCAGCAAGAGAGAAGCAACTCATCATGTACCAGGAATCCTTAAGAAAATTAACAGCTGATTTCTAATCAATAACCATGCATACTGGAAAGTAGTGGGATGACATATGCAAAAATGCGAAGAGAACCAACCAAGGGTAAGATTCTATATCCAGCAAAGAAAGGTATCTTTCAAAAATGAAGGAGAAATTAAGATATTCCTAGATAAACGAAAGCTGAGAGAGTTGCTAGCACTTAGAGAAACACTAAAGGGAGTCTTTTGGGCTGAAAGTAAAGGATGCTGAACAGTAACTTGAATTCTCATGAAGAAATAAAAGGCACCAGTAAAGGTAAAGACATAGGCAAATGAAAAAGTATAAATATATTTTTTGTTTGTAACTCCCCTCACCCATCTAATTTAAAAAACAACTGCCATAATGCAATACTTACAAAGCTAAGTTGATGGGCAAACAATGTGTGAAGATGTAGTTTGTGACAATAACAGCAGAAGGAAATGGGAAAGGAAAATGAAGCTATAGAGAAGCAGTTTTGATATACTGTTGGAGTTAAATTGATATTAATCCAAAATAGATTTTTATAAATTATGATGTTTATAATTTGCAGTGCAACCAAAAACTTAAAACTATATAATAAAAGAAATGACAAGAGAATTTAAATGGCACACTAGCAAATATATATTTAACATAAAAGAAAGCAATGATAGAAGAGTTGAGAAACAAAGACAAAAGACATTTAGAAAAAAGAGCAAAGTGGCAGACATAAATTCTACCTGATTAGTAATTACATTAAATGTAAATAGATTAAACTCTCCAATTTAAAAATGGAGATGAGCATAATGGACCAAAACAAACAAACAAAAACAAAAAATATGACCCATCTATATGCTGCACACAATAGACACATTTTATTTTATTTTATTTTATTTTGAGACAGAGTCTCACTTTGTTGCCCGGGCTAGAGTGCCGTGGTGTCAGCCTAGTTCACAGCAACCTCAAACTCCTGGGCTCAAGCAATCCTCCTCCCTCAGCCTCCTGGATAGCTGGGACTATAGGCATGCACCACCATGCCCAGCTAATTTTTTCTATATATATTTTTAGATGTCCATATAATTTCTTTCTATTTTAGTAGAGACAGAGTCTCGCTCTTGCTCAGGCTGGTCTCAAACTCCTGATCTCAAACGATCCACCCGCCTCGGCCTCCCAGAGTGCTAGGATTACAGGCGTGAGCCACTGTGCCCAGCCAATAGACACATTTTAGATTCAAAGACATAAATAGATTCAAAGTAAAAGGATGGAAAAAATATGCCATAAAATTGGTAACCAAAAGAGAGTTAAAGTGGCTATACTAATATCAGACAAAATAGATTGAAGACAAAAATTCTTACTAGAGATAAGAACATTTCATAATGATCAAAGAGTGAATATTTCAAAATATATAGTAATTATAAACATATATGCACTAACAACAGAGTTTCAAAATACATGAAGCAAAAACAGAACTGAAGGAAGAAATAGACAATTCAGCAATAATGAAGGCTTTAATAACTTGCTTTCAATAATGGATAAAACAACTAAACAAAAGATCAGGAAGGAAATAGAAGGGCAATACTATAAACCAAATAGAACTGAAAGACATCTATAGAACACTTCAACAACAGCAGAATAAACATTCTTCTCAAGTGTACATAAAAAATTCTCCAGGTTAGAACAAATGTTATGCCATAAAACAAGTCTCAAGAATTATAAAAGAAATTATATGAAGTATGTTCTCTGACCATACTAGAATAAAATTAGAAATCAATAACAAGGAAATTTGGGAAATTCACAAATATGTAGAAGTCAAACAACAGACTTCTAAATAACTAAGTCAAAGAAGAAATCACAAGGGAAATTAGAAAAAACATTGAAATAGGTGAAAATCAAAACAAACTTATGAGATGTAGTGAAAGCAGTGTTTAGAGGGAAATTTACAGCTATGAATGCCTATGTTAACAGAGAAGAAAGATCTCAAATCCATAATCTAACATTCCACCATAGAAACTAGAAAAATAAGAGCAAATTAAACCCAGAATGAAGGAAATAATAAAGATTAAAGTAGAAATAAATACAATAGAGAATAGAAAAAGAATACAAAGGATCAATAAACCAAAAGTTGATTCTTTAACAAGATTAAAAAAATCGACATATGTTTACCTAGACTTACCAAGAAAAAATATAATGGAAGACTAAAATTACTAATATCAGGAATGAAAGAGCTGTCATTACTACTGACTTACAGAAATAAAAAGGATTATAAGATGTAATAATCACATTTTCTAGAGTCTATATTTGATGCTTTGACATGTTGAGGCCTTGCTGACACTGGAGGGACTGCCCCTGCTAGGGCTAGCTAATTCCTTGAGGTAGCTAACAACTCACCTGTAACTGTTCCTTTCATATGCAAACCAGCCACTCCAGAGTCCTCACCCTCAACCACCTTCTTATTGGGTTCTCAGAAGGCTCACACTCTAGGCCAATATTCACCTTCCCTAATCATCCCAGGTGCTGGAACCAGATAACTAGGAACAGCCTCTATACCCCAGAGTCTGCTGAAATGATTAAAACTAGCCTATCCTAAGCTAGTTTACCCGGGCTCCCTCATTCCTTACCACAGAAATCACAGTAAAGGCTCCTGTCCATGTTTCCTCCTCACTCCCTCTGCCTCCTGACCTACACTGGTGCCTCCCTGTGTGCCCCTGTGTGGCATGCTGTGCTTCCTACTTCTAGAAATCTGTGGGTATAAAAACTTTTTCCTTCATCATAGTCACTTCTGCATCTGCATGCCCTAGCATACTCAATTAAAACAAATCCTGGGTACCCTTTTAAAACACAGGTTATGAAGGCTTTTAACACGGAAGAATAGTAGTTAGAGGATACCTATAAAACATACAAGTGGAAATGCCCAGCAGACAGTTGGATCTGTGAGTCTGGTATTTATATTTTAATAGAAGAGTTCAGTACTAGAGTTGTGAACATATAGATGCTATTTAAACCCACTGGACTAGATGGGATCACCCTAGAACAGAGTATAAATTGAGAAGAGAAGAATTCCAAGGACCTGCCCCTCTGATAAAGAAGGAGACTGATAGAGCCAAGATGGTTGAAAAAGAAAATTCAGTGGGGTAGGAGGAAAATCAGGAAAATATGGAGTCATGAAAGGCAAATATTTAAATATTTCAGAAAGGGATGATCAGCTACATTGAATGCTATGAAGAGATTGAGTGAAAGAGGGCAGAAAAATGTTTTATATGTTGCTGCACACCACCACCCCAAAATTTAGTGGCTAAAAATAGCAATGATTTATTTTTCATGATTCTATAAGTTGACTAGGCTCAGCTGGGTGGTTCTTTTGTTCCCCATGGGATAGCTAAAGTCACTCCTGTGGCTGTATTCAGCTGGGGCTCAGTTGCAGTCAGAATATCCTAGGTGGCCCCTCATCCTACAGAGTCACTGTCTATGTGGCTCTCATTATTTAGTATTCTATCCTGAGCTTCTTTACAGTATGATGTGTGGCTTCCAAGAGAACAAGCCCCATGATGCAAGTATTTATCAAGAGTCTCCATTTTTCATACTGGCTCTTGACTCTGTCCTCAGAGTGATCCTTTTTTTCCTACAAGAAATGGCTCATATTGACAGTTGAGTAGCTTTCTCATCCTGCTTCCTACTCATAGAAAATTGGGAGACAAGGAAACTCTTTATTCTGAAACTTTCTTTCTCTTTTCTTTTCCAAACTGGTACAATTTTGTAGGTTCTCTGTGTACCAAACTATAATTCACTTTATTAGACACCCCAACCCCTTTTGAGACAGGTCCTTTTCTACTTTCATCTGCATGTCAGGGTACTGTGGAAAAATGCCCTTGAGATACCTAGAAGTCCTTTTGCTTAAGGGTCTATAAAATACCACCTTAAATCTTTCTGATGTCTTAAAAGGTGTAAGACTTGCATCTTTCGTTTGATCTTGAATGAGGCCACATTTTACTGGCATGTCCTAGATTTGATCTTTCCCTTGAGGTCACGTCTTACTTTTTTTGCCAGCCAAAGAGGCTGGAATAAAAAACAGTTTTATTTTCCAACGTAGCAAGTCCTGGGTTGGGGATATTTCTTCTAAATTCTGCTTAAAAACTGAACAATTCTCTCTGTAAATCATCTCTTTCTTGCAATACCTTATTATGTGCTGCTAAAAGAAGCCAATTTTCTCTTTCTGCTTTCTATCTAGAAATCTGTTAGCCAGATCCACAAGTTTCTTAGCAACATTTTCTATCTTCCAAGTTAATGAATATGACAGTGTCTATAACAAAGGTCCCCTTTCTCCAGCTTGCAACAAAAAATTCCTCACTGCAATTCCAGTCTCCACTGGCAGTCCCTGGTTACCCTTCAGGCTTTTGCCTCCAACCCAGCCCTAAAACCAGTGCCATATGTTGTAGGTTTTTGTTATATCACCTCCCCACCTCCAGATGCTAACTTCTGTTTCAGTTAGTAGGAAGTTTTGCTGCAAAGGGAAGCAGGAAAAAGTAGTGGGAATAACTGACTAGAGGGGAATGTGGGGTCAAGGATTTGTTTACCTTTTGTTTTAAGATGCATAGTTTTATTCTGATGGAAACGATCCAGTGCAGAGATTGCTGATGTCAGGTGAGTGGGTAACTGTAGTAACAAAGAAGGAGTACAATGCCCATAAATTGGGGGATTCATGGTTGGTGGGGACAAGGACACTTTTTTCATAACAGAGGTAAGACAGAAAGGAAGGGTGTAGCAAGACTGAGTGGGTTTGTATCTGGCCTTGTGGGAAGAGGTGGGAGGGCCTTTATATTTGGTTAAATAGTGTCACCCGAAAATTCATGTTCAGCCAGAATCTATGAAGGTGAGCTTATTTGTACAGAGTCTTTACAGATATAATCAAGTTAAGGCAAGGACATCCTGTATTAGGGTGGACCTTAATCCAATAAAGGTGTCTTATAAGAAGCAAATTTGGACACAGAGATACACATAGGAAGAAAGCCATGTGACAACAGAGGCAGAGATTGGAATGATGATTCTAAGTCAAGGAATGCTGATGATTGACGGCAGTCATCAGAAGCTGGAAGGGACAAGGAAGTATTCTTCCCTGGCGCTTTCATAGGACGCATGATCCTGCTGGCACCTTGACTTTGGACTTCTAGCCTCCAGAACTGTGAGAGAGTAAACTTCTGTTGTTTCAAGCCCAGTTTGTGTTAATTTTTTACAGCAGCCTTAGCTAACTCATTCGGCCTTCTCTTTTCTCTGTGGGATGTGAAAGAAGGTGAGCAGCGGAAGGTGGGGCGCCAGAGGGTGCAGGGAGGAAGGAGAAGATATGCTCCATTTGTCTCGGAGGTTGAAAGATCAAGTTTACCAGCAAAATGTAGGATTGCCAGACGATGTTAAGTCCCATTTAAGTTTGAGGATCATAAATTTAAAGTTAAACCAGTCAGCCAATTGCGTGATGTTTTTTTTCCAACAGAGGCCAGTGGCTTCTGAGTTGCAAAGAAGTTGGGTTCAACTTGCATTGGGGTTTTGGCTTTTGAGTTCAGTGGAGGGAGATCAAGGCATGTTTTGAGGGCTTTTGCAAAGGAGCAATTGTTTTAACAGATTATGGAACCAATTTGGGCACGAAAGGAAAGAGAAGGTGAAAGCAGCGTAAGAGATAGTGTGAAAGGTCAGGGATTAGAAATCTGAATTAGATCAAAAAATTGTTGCAGTGATGAAGAAAAGCTGGGAAAGAGAAATAAATACATGATACATAACAAATAAGTATGCAATAAAGACAGGCGATAAACAAAGAAATTACACAAATAACAATGAAAACATATAAAGTAGGAGAGCTGAGAGGACACAAGATGGTGATCAGAGAGTGGTTATTTGAAGTGTAGTAGGGGCTTACTTATGAGGAAATTAAATCCTTATTTAAGGAGTGAAACTTTTATTTCAAAAATTTCCCTGTGCTGTTTACTGAAAGATAGCAATCACCTTGGGACAGACCTCATTTCTTCTGGGAAGAATCACTGGGTGACCCCTATTTCCTACGGATTATGTGCATTATGTACAATTAGTGTGTATTATGTTCTTCCAGTCTTTGAAACAACTAGATCATATCTTCTCCTCTCTCCCTTGCCCATACTTTACTCCCACCCTTAGCTGGTCATCTTCCTTCACATCTCGCTGGGAAAATACTAATACAAGGCTAAATTAGTTTTCTAGGGCTGCCATAGTAAATGTGGGAGTCCATTGTCTGAACAGCCACATGACAAGACCTTGTTATGTTGTGGCTTGACCATGACTGCCCTTCCAGTGCCTTGCATTATACAGGGCTGGTCTCTAGGGAAGAGGGGAGATGAGTTTTAACAGGGGCTAAGGAACTTCCTGGAGCAAAAAGATAAGAGTGTCTCCCTTCTGTTTCAGTCCTGGTTCCTAGAAACAGACTTTGAGATGTTGATTCTTACATGAGTTATTTATTAAGGAAGTGCTCCCAGGAGAAACTGGTGACAGAGCAGGAGAAGCCAGAGAGAAAATGGGGAGAAACCAAGCAAAGGCCCAGCCTCAGCCTGAACACACAGCGGAGCTCTGGAATGTACAGTGGACTCCTGTTATTTATCGTAGTTGTGTTCTATAAAGTGGCTGTGGACACGGAATTAGTGAAACTGATCCACTGTTCCTAGGGGAAATACAGGTTCCTTCAAGTTTCTCGTCACAGTTTTGTCAGCTGTTCAATATACAACCTTGTTTTATGTGTGTCTCTGTTTACAGACACCTTATTTAACAGATATCATTGATTCATTAACATTGAACTCTTGGATGACAGCATTGTAACCCATGCCTGAACAAAGCTCACCTAACACATGTATTTTCTCCTTGAGGCACATCATAGCCTTCTCATACTTAGCAACACTACACAGCACTTCAGCACTACTCTTGGGGGCCACTTTAAACAGCAAATTCAACAAACAGCACAACAATGCAAAAAATGCAGCACTAAATAGACCTCAAAAAGGGCACTTGTTTATAATATGAGAGCTGAAACAAGAAAGCAATAAGGTTATCTTGTTCAACCTCAGCTGTGGTTCTATACTCAATTTTTTTTTTCCTTGCTCTGGGCATGTGCAAAAATGACAGTGAAAACATCATGCATATTGATTTTGGGATTACAAATAAATTGTAGTGCTTAGGTGAATTTGCAAATACAGAACCTGTGAGTAACAGGGATCGACTGTAACTGCTCCTGTGAGTTTGTCCCTCCTCTAGGCTATCATATCCCTGTGCCAGTCATCAGCCAGCACTGGCGAAGGCCTGTGGGGCAGTGCACATGGGGGCAGGAGTGAAGTCCCAGGCCCTTCTGGCTCTCTGCACCTGCATCTGGACAAAGTGGCTCTAGTAGCCCAAGGGCAGCCCTCTAAAGAGAGTTTCAATGCAAGGCTTAGAAGCAAAGTTTATACACGGACACAGTGACAGGGCAAAAGGAATCCAAAGGCATGCAGGCAGTGCAGACAGTGTCCATGGCATGCTCTGTGGTTCAAGTCACAGGAACATCACTGATGGGTGGAGAAAATCCCCACAGAGAGAAAGGGAAGTCTGCGCAGCTGACGGGGCTCAACACCAGGCCTGGGACAATGTGTGACCCCTGGGTCCAGGCTTCGGTCCTGTTGCAGTGACTCTAGCACATTGCTTGTTTCCATGGCTACAATCCCTCCTCTGACAGAAGAGACCCAGACCTTGCTCCCACAGACCTACCCCAGGCCTACCTAGTTCAGTACCTGATATTCAGTAAATATTTGGGGAAGGCATAAAGATAACAAACATCACCCCTAGTCCCAGAACCCAGGTAGAGCCCACCTTAATCCCTGGGGATTTGCCCTGGACATGGTGGGGCTAGAAGCCCTGCCCCCTTCATCTGGCCTAACGCACAGTGGTCATTTTAAGGCCCATGGGCAGGCTGATGGCTCTGTAAGGAGCCCCATCTCTTATGCACTGGCTGTCATTACAATCAGGGGAATCTATACAGATAATTTGGCAGTAAAGAAAAATGGTTTTCAGGTCGGGTGCGGTGGCTCACGCCTGTAATCCTAGCACTCTGGGAGGCCGAGGCGGGTGGATCGTTTGAGCTCAGGAGTTCGAGACCAGCCTGAGCAAGAGCGAGACCCCATCTCTACTACAGAAATAGAAAGAAATTAGCTGGACAGCTAAAAATATATATAGAAAAAACTAGCTGGGCATGGTGGCATATGCCTGTAGTCCCAGCTACTCGGGAGGCTGAGGCAGTAGGATTGCTTGAGCCCAGGAGTTTGAGGTTGCTGTGAGCTAGGCTGACGCCACAGCACTGTAGCCCAGGCAACAGAGTGAGACTCTGTCTCAAAAAAAAAATAAAGAAAAATGGTTTTCTAAAAACATGGATTTATAAACCGTACTAAGAGTTGTCTGTCTCAGGGAAATGCATATGTATGTACTTGATCCAGTAGTGTTCTAGACTGAATTGTGTCCCCTGCCCCCAAAATTCATATGTTGAAGTCCTAACCCCCAGTACCTCAGACTGTGACTATATTTGAAGACAGGGTCTTTAAAGAGGTCATTAAGCTAAAATGAGGGCATTAGAGGGGGCCCTAATCCAATATGACAGGTGTCCCTGTAAGAAGAGATTTGGACACAGACACGTACAGAAGGAGAACAATTTGAAGACATGGAGAAGATGGCATCTACAAGCCAAGGAGAGAGGCCTGGAGCAGATCTTTCCCTCACGGCCCTCAGAAGGAACCAACCCTGCTGACACCGTGACCTTAGACTTCTGGCTTCCAAAACTGGGAGAACAAATTTCTGCCAGTCTGTGGAAGTCCCCCAGTCTGTGGAAATCTGTTACGGCAGCCTGAGCAAACCAACACAGGTAGTTACCCCTCAAACCAAAGAAGAGAATAGGCACATCTTCACCTCCCATTGGCAAGAAGTCTGCGGGGTGTCAAAGACATTATCCCACAGATTGGTCAAAGTCTACCATCATGTCCTCTGCCCCCCAATATTATTGTTCTTGACTGAATAACTCAGGCTTTGGAAGAATCGCTGGTTATTGCAGAAGGCTGTACCCAGGGTGAAATCAGTATCAGTATCTACCTTCTTGGTAGAAGGGGCTGGTTTTCCTAGGAGGTGGGCGTGGTGATTTTGAAGAGTTGAGGGTTTTGTGCTGGGTAGTTCCCATTTGCCCTTCTAGGTCTGCTTTCCACCCTCCTCCACCCTGCTGTGCTCCTGGAGGCTGACCTCCATGGCGGGGTCAAGAGCATTCCCTAGCTGACCAGCTTCCAGTGGCATCCACCGACGCGAGGCCTGCGATCAGAGAGAGAGTGGAGGACGGGCACTTACTGACCTGGCTCTTTCCTCAGGCAGCTGGTCATATCCCTGTGCCACAGGCCTGCCCCATACAGTTCTTCCTCTGCGTTCTGGTAACTTCCTTCCCCACCTTCAGGGGTGGTGAGGGTCCCCCTCTTTGCTGCTAGCCGCAGGATGCCTCACCCTCGCCCTCTGCTTTCCCCAACCCTGCTCACTCCGTTGTAAATAGTCTTTCCTGCACTCTTGCCAGTTGCACAGTCTGAGGGTGCCACCTGCCTCTTCCAGAGGGCCCTGCCAGACAACAGACTGAAAGCAGAGAGAGAGGGCCCCGAGACAGAAGCAAGGCCAGCAAATGGGGTGTTCCTGAAAAAGGTTTATTTTCACAGACTGGGAGGAATAATCATACCGAGTGGACACGTTAAACATTTTCTCACAATTCCTTTCAGCTGCCCAGACTCTGTGGTAGTGTGTGGCGACCCAGGGAGGCAACAGCTGCTTGGGGGTGACTCAGCGGACATGAGGCAATCAGCCCTACCCCAGACAAGCCACAGCCCTGGGAGCTTCAAGAGAAGGAAGCTGACACTGTAGTGACAAATATTGTAGGTACTGGTACCCTTGCGTTCGTCCACATGGTTATTCTGATGAAATTAAGAAGAGATGAACAGGCTGGGCGCGGTGGCTCACTCCTGTAATCCTAGCACTCTGGGAGGCTGAAGCGGGTGGATTGCTCGAGGTCAGGAGTTCGAGACCAGCCTGAGCAAGAGCGAGACCCCGTCTCTACCAAAAATAGAAAGAAATTATCTGGCCAACTAAAAATATATATAGAAAAAATTAGCCGGGCATGGTGGCGCATGCCTGTAGTCCCAGCTACTTGGGAGGCTGAGACAGAAGGATCGCTTAAGCCCAGGAGTTTGAGGTTGCTGTGAGCCAGGCTGACACCACGGCAATCTAGCCCGGGCAACGGAGTGAGACTCTGTCTCAAAAAAAAAAAAAAAAGGAGATGAACAGACTTGGGGAACAAGGAGAATCACAATAATCACGTCTACATGTATTGCACACATGCAAATGCACGCACGTAAATGCTTTACATGGATGTCGTCTACTTTTTATAACAACCATATTTAGTAGAGATTATTATTATACCCATATCAGAGCTGATAAAATACTTAATTGAGAGAAATTAAGCAACTTGCTAAGGTCACCCAGACATTAGGTTGCTCAAATCCTCTGACCTCCAAAGTACAGGCTTTTAAGCCTCTCAAGAATAGAGAAATCACACAATAAAATTACAGGTTCACCCTTCCTCCTTGCTGCTGGCAGGAAGATGCAAGCTGTCATCTTGGACCGTGAGGTGGAAGCCATGTGCCAACGATCTGGGCCCTTGACAACTTCATGAAGTGGTCTCAGTCCTAGAATGCTATCTCCAGCCTTCTGTCTTGTTTAAGACATTGGTGTTTTGGGTTTTCTCTCCCTTGCAGCTGAATCTACCTCTGACTGATGTACCACGTTAAGGATTTTGATCTTAATCCTAAGAGCTCCCATAGGAGCTGACACGAAGCAGTGGTTGGTGACCGGGGCATATTAGGATGAAGCGACAAGCCCTTGTGAATCACTGGTTGCAGTAGGGAGAGAGAATATTTGAGAACATCACCCAGGATTCTGGCTCAGGCAACTGAAGATTGTTGAGGCCATTCACCAAGAAGCTCATTTGGGGCAGAAGGTGGGGCTTTGGACTCTGATGTGGAAGTGCAAGGTGTCTGCATTCAGTGGAGGTGAGGAAGCGAGACTGGAACTCACGTTCTTCTCACCCCGCTTTCTGCCAGGCTTCTCTCCCGGACCAGGAATCTCGACAGCCCAGACTCTTCTGATTTCGCCATCCACTCCTGGGGCCACCTGTGCAGTTTGTCTTCCAGGGCGAGCCCTGCTGAATCCCTCAGCGATTCCTTCCCCAAACCCCACACTGCCCAGAAGTCACAGCAGAGCAACAGCAACCACGAGGGGTCCTGCCTCCTATGCTCTTAAACGCTGTTCTGCGTCTTTAGGTGGAGAAAAATCCTTTCATAATTAGGTACCACTTAATCTGTTTTCTAGTTTTATACATTAACCATTATTTTATATTTTCAAAGTGAGGCACACCTATATACACACCAAAGTTTACAAAGCAATTAAAATAAAATTTTAAGTTTTAGGTTCTAAGTGTGGGGGGGGTGTAGGTATATATATTAATATTTAATCCAGTCCATTCACACAGTTTATCTCACTAAAGGAAAATGTACTTCTTTTTCTTATTGTAAAGAAACTTGAAACATCCATTCTTTTTTTTTTTTTTTTTTTTTGAGACAGAGTCTCACTCCATTGCCCCGGCTAGCGTGCCGTGGCGTCAGTCTAGCTCACAGCAACCTCAGACTCCTGGGCTTAAGCAATCTTTCTGCCTCAGTCTCCTGAGTAGCTGGGACTACAGGCATGTGCCACCATGCCCGGCTAATTTTTCTATATATATTTTTAGCTGTCCATAGAATTTCTTTCTTTCTTTTTTTTTGTTTTGAGACAGAGTCTCGCTCTATTGCCCGGGCTAGAGTGAGTGCCGTGGCGTCAGCCTAGCTCACAGCAACCTCCAACTCCTGGGCTCGAGCGATCCTTCTGCCTCAGCCTCCCGAGTAGCTGGGACTACAGGCATGCGCCACCATGCCCAGCTAATTTTTTTTTCTATATATATTTTTAGTTGGCCAGATAATTTGTTTCTATTTTTTAGTAGAGATGGGGTCTCGCTCTTGCTCAAGCTGGTCTCGAACTCCTGACCTCCAGCGATCCACCCGCCTCGGCCTCCCAGAGTGCTAGGATTACAGGCGTGAGCCACAGCACCTGGCCGAAACATCCATTCTTTGTAACACCAGATTGGTGAGTTTCCACAGTTCTTAGTACTTGACAGAAACAGAATCCTAAAATTGTAAAGGTTCTTTTCCCATTGTCCTGTGTTTCTGTTTCACCCTCTTCCACCCACCTCCTATCCCATCTCGCTGCCACAGACAGACTGGGACGGGGACAGAGACGGAGGGAGAGATCAAGGTGCTGCACATCCATGTTTGTTCACATGCTTATTCAGTGTCATTTTCAGTGAGATTTGCACTAAACTCTGTGGGAGGTGCTGATGATAGAATACCACAGGGTCCTCGCCTTGACGCCAGGCTGGTAGGAAAGACAGACGAAACATGGAAAAGTGAACAATGGAGGGGGAAGTATGGGAACAGAAGCACAAACAAAGTGGAGAGGCAGGGAGGAGGGAGCACTGCAGAGCGAAGCTCCCCCGCTTTACTGTGTCCCACCCAGCAGCCCCGAGCGACCCCATCCTGCTAGGCCCCTGCTAGGTGTGATGGTGTATTAGCTAACACATACCCATGGTAGAACATGCTTGTCTTTTTTAATTACACAAAAACAAAAACCTCAAGTGTCAAAGTCCCCAAACCTCAGTGATCTCCCCCTACCCTATTCCCATCTATCGCCTGCCCCAGGATAACCAGCCACTGTTAACAACCTGGCGTGTGTTATTCCAGAAACATACGTATATCTCAAGTTCCCCAGCCCACATCTCAGGATCTCTGCACATTCCCAGGGCTTATGTTTGGGCTCTGGCTTCGTTCTCTGGTAGGATTCTGTCCCCTTAAAGAGCTGCCTTCTTTTCTCTCGTGTATGCCCTGCCTTTACCCTAATCTTGTTCACACTTGTGGCAGTAACTTGGATAAATACATTAGTTGGCAACTGGTCAAACTTAGATGGCATTCTATTCAGCATCACAGACTTAGAATCAGAGATTGTTCTGACAGCTAACAGTGTCTCCTTGTGCCAGGTGCTGTCCTAAGTGCTCTGTATGTTTTCATTTATTTGATCACTCAACAACCTAGTGAAGTAGGTAAGCACGGTTATGTAACTTGCCCAAGACCAGTTAGTAAATGGCAGAGCCAGGATTTAACCTGTTTAACTCTGGCTTCAGTCTGTGCTCTTAGTCCTTGTACACTATGGAGTCTAACAGGCTAGAATGAAGACTCTCTCAAGATCAAAAGCAATAACCACTAATACAAGTCCTGCTTGCCCTCTCCTCACCCTCAATGTGCAGCAGAGAATGAGGAAAGAGGAATCGAACAGTAACTTGCATGCAAGACCTAAGAGGCTCAGGATAACTCCAAGTACAGTGTCAGAGCACAGTTCCTGGCCTCAGACTCCACAGACGTGGATGAACTTGGCCAACCACACCCTGCCTCCTTCCCCTGGCAGAAGCAGGTCTAGTGCCTTGGGGGATGTGGAAGGCGTGCAGAGAAGAGAACAAGGCTGAGCTGGTCCAAAAGGATTTGCAAAGATTGGGGGATGGATGGGAAAACTGAAATTGGAGGTCTTAGTAAGTGGGTCAGTGGAGTCAAGTGGTGTGTCCCATGTGACAGGTGAGAGGACGGTGGTGTGATATGTAGTGTGCAAGACTCCTCCAGGGCACCCAGAAATGGCAGTAGGATAGCTTCTAGAATAAGTGTGTAGGAGAGGGCCAAATACTATTTCTTACTGTTATTGCAAATTTTTTTGTCCCAGGTCACATTTGTCTTAAAAAACCAAAACAAAAACTAGGGAATTTACACAAATTACTTTCCACTTGTAGAGCCTTAATTTTCTCCCCCCCCCACCAACTCTGGCATAGAAGGACCATGAATTTACACCAGGCCATGGTGGCTCACACCTGTAATCCCAGCTACTCAGGAGGCTGAGCAGAAGGATCTCCTGACACCAGGAGGTTGAGACCAACCTGGGCAACATAGCAAGACCCTGTCTCTTAAATTTTAAAAATTAAAAAAAAGGAATATGAATTTACAAAATTTCAGAACTAGCACTTAAAAAAGTGCAAAGGTGTTTTGGGTACAGAGGCAGGGAGGAACCTGGACAAGGAAAGGGGAGAATGCGGAGCCCAGAAGTGGATGAAGATGAGGATGTGGACGGTAGTGTTTCTGCAAGGGTCTGGAAGGTGGTGCCTCAGCATCAGAGATGGCAGGCAAAGCAGAACTTTTCTCTCTCCTTCCTTATCTTGGCCGACCCACCAACAAAGCAGAGGGGCAGAAGACGGTGGCAGGATAGGGCTTCCATGTGGGAGGGCAGAAAAGGAGGGAGCACCCTGGCCGTGGCGAGGCAGCAAGGGAGGCCGCTGTGCTGGCCCATAAGGGCCACAGCCTGGTTCGGTGGAGGGGGAGCCCTGAGCATGGCCTCTACTCACACACCAGTTCTGAGGCTTTGGGAATCCATATTTGGTTCATGTATTAATATTGCATTGGCACTTATCAAATGTCACTTATTTACAGCCCATGTTCTTCGCTAGAAGGTGGTGAGCTCAATTCTAGAAGATGACCAGGGTTTTTTCAGTGTGCCCAGCTCCTGGGAAAGTACAGACTCAAAAGTTAGCTGAGTGACAGAAAACTTCTATAAGAAATTGTATTTTAAATCCCAAGTGGGTGGTGCCTACGAAGAGACTTTCAGAACACAAACCATTTGTAAGGACCATCTATGCCTTCTTAATAATTAAAAGTATATAATTAAGAATAACTGGAAAAAAACAATGCAGAAGAAATAGCCTTTAGAGGTATTTCACAGACTCTTTTTTTTTTTTTTTTGAGACAGAGTCTCGCTGTGTTGCCCGGGCTAGAGTGAGTGCCGTGGCGTCAGCCTAGCTCACAGCAACCTCAAACTCCTGGGCTTAAGCAATCCTTCTGCCTCAGCCTCCCGAGTAGCTGGGACTACAGGCATGCGCCACCATGCCCGGCTAATTTTTTCTATATATTTTTAGTTGGCCAGATCATTTCTTTCTATTTTTAGTAGAGAC